>JANZLQ010000079.1:61235242-61299456 GCA_026212715.1 Elanus axillaris | reverse complement strand
CACCCTAAGGACGCAAGTTCTGCTTTTGTATTTTGCTTTCAGTGCTGCAGCTGAGCCCACCAGGAGGACACAAAAAATTGCCTTCAACTTTCATGATTTCAAGGTTGGAAGATTTTGGGAGATGGTGTGTGTGGCCTGTCCTGTTGGGCACCATAGCCGTAAGGACACCACAGTGCCATCACAGCCCCTTTTTTCTTAAATTAGGGGAAAACTCCTGTAGAAACATATTTTGAGAATGGCAAGTTGTTTAGCTTTCAGTTAAAAATCAGTAAAACTAGCTTGGTTTTGGATTTGATTGCTTTCTGGGTGATGTTCTCTTCAGCTCTATAATCAGATTCAGTGTGGATCTATATCGTTCTTGATTATTATGAAACAAATTAAAAGAAATCATATCTGGAAAATATGCAGCCTGAGGATAAGAGACACAAAGTATGTTTCACTGTCAGCCTTACTGGCAATGTAGGTAAATGGAGCACTACTTAAATGTTTCTTCTTTTAAAGGATTTTGGGAGAACTGTTGGTTGCAGAAGCATCGGGGCTGCCTAGATACTTGCTAAGCAGGTCCAGGCCGCTGCTTTGAAAGAAAGCTTCCTTGGCTTTTTTAATTCAGTTTTTTGGGGGGCTGCCTTTCCTGCTATAACCAGTCTTGTTGCTTCTAGTCTTCACTAGTAAGTCTGCACAACTTCTGGGGCAGTGTTTCTCATCACGGCTCTCTGCTCAGTGTGTACTTGGCACTAAGTTTTGTCTAAAACAGCTTAATCCTGTTGAAAACTAGATACAGGTTGCAGGACTCCATTCAGAGTTTAAATATAAATACACAATGGAAGCCATTTCCTAATAGCCCTATGAAGGAGAGGGGAGCTGGAAAAAAAACCTCGAGAAGCCCATTTCTCTTTGCTCTCCCTCTTCCTATCCTGTGAATGGTATTGCAGCTTTAGGTGGCATCAGTATTGTTACCTGTTCCTAATAATGAAGACAAATGAGAAAACAGTCATCAGACTGGAGATAACAAATTTTATAACTGTTAAAAAGAAAAACTTATTTGTGCAAGGCAGGTCTAATTCATGAAATTGTCAGATGGTATTGGGGCCAAGTCATAAGTGGAGCCAAAAAACGACCAGATGTACTGGTATGGAAAATACCTTTTAAAATTTGTTTGAGGCATAAATTTGTCACTGGTTGGGGTTTTAGGAGTCAGAAGAAGTGAATTTCTTCTGTACTATTGAGGTGCTGCATGACTCTGAGTGAGTCACTCTGCTTGTGTGTGTTGCTTTCTCCACTGTCCTTTTCCTGTCTTGTCTGTTGGAGATTATTACTAAATTTCATGACTGCTGCCGGACAGTGCATACCACAGTGGTGCCTCAAGTTCTGTCTGGGGTATCTGGGCAGTAGTAATACAGTAGTGTGACTACGAGGAAGCCTCTGGGTTGCCACTGTGAATCAGACTAGTTTTATACCTCTTGTTCCAGCGAGTGCAAACTGGGATTTCCTCTTGAGCTATAAAATGACTAAGTCTAGTTAAATGCAGCATAGACCATATAAAACAGGAGTTTGGAGCTTTCAAGCTTCTTAAATACTGCTGTGTATTGAATAGAAATAGTGTATACTGGGTTTGAGCCATGAGAGACTCATTGAAGTACATTGTCAGAGGTGATGTGTGGAGGTGGATTAAACTTCAAGGTTGTGGATAGAGGCACTAAAATGCCTCTACAGGCATGCGTGTTTTTTTTAATTATTAAATCTCTGAATTAACATGGTAAAAACTGTTTTGGTTGTGTAGTTGGTTTTCATGGGTGTTATGGTAGATAGTGCACCTTGTATTTGCTGTTTCACTTCTCTTTTTCAGAGCTTTGTTTTTCAAACTGCAGTGCACCTTGCTCTTGCACCTCGAAGTCCCTCATCATTGTGACTCATAATGAAAGAAACCTAGAAGCAGTTTGGCAACAGAGGCTCTTCCCCTGTAAACTAAAAGGAAATGGACCCAATAATGTATCCCACTAAGAAATGCTGTGCAGTGTAGCATTTACTGTAATTCTAAAAGGACAGAAGTGTAGAGCAGTGCTGCTCTACATTCGGTACCCAAATGACGTGTTGTTTTCCCTTTGTGCGCTACTAGCTGATGGTCCTGTCTTGTACAGGTCTTCTCCATCTGTACTGATGCAGTATTAGTAATTCAGTACAATGTCAGTGTAAGTGTGCAGGAACAAAACAGCAAAATGCTTCTGAAAAAGCTAAAAGAAGGTAGTAGCAGCCCCTTTTCAATTATAGGTGTTCTGTCCCTCTGCTAATGGGCAGAGAGTAATAGTCAAAGAAATCAAACTCCTGATAAATGCCATGGTGTGTACCAGCTGCTTTCCCTAGGTGATCCTCCTTTCCTTGACAGAGTATTAAGTGCCACATTGTTTTTGCATCCTCATCTTGAGTTTTAATAGCTACAGAAATTTGAAACACAACATGTCCTTGCCTCACTTCTTTTCTAGAGGTGTTAACTAAAAGGCAACTTCACGCAGTGCTTATACACAAACTACTTTAGCAAGGGCTGTGATTAAGACACTGCTTTTTCTTCCCTTCCTTTCCTCCCACCAGGTCTATCTTTGGGGTCTGCCTATCTGGTGAACTCCTGCAGCCAGAGCTGAGAACAGAGCACTCACAGCTGGTAGCTAAATTAGGAATAAAAAATTAGGCAGCTATTTGATTAGGTAAGACAATAACACTCAAAAGAACTAGTTTCCTGAGTAGTATGAGTAGCCAAAAATAATTTGTTTTTCAGTGCAGCAAAAAGGCATTTCTAGTGATTCTGAGTAAAACTTTGCAGAACGTGAATATGAAAGTTTAGCAAGTGTCCTGTGTAGTGTCCCTTGCAGCTGTTTCTTAGTTTTCATGGGGTGCAATGGAAATGCCTCTCTAGCTTTAAAAAGGCAAAGGTTTTTTGTTGTTGGTTTGTTGGATGTTTTGCTCTCTCCCCCTCTGGTTTGGTGAATCAGGAGAATGAAAATCTCTCTTGCTTGACACTTGCCTTGATGGGATTTGGACGTGGTAGAGGGGACAAATAAACAACCTTTCTGTCCCATTCCCTTTGCTGCATATCACTTCCTTTTCCATCTCTCCTTCCCCAGACAGTTGGCAGCTTTCGCTTCACGTCTGTCTGCCCAGCATCCCATATTGTCCCTACACCAGGATGTGAGCCATAGTGACAGTGTAATTGGTGCCCATTGCCAGGAGTTCCTTTGGGACTGCAGGAGTCCCATCTGAGCAGCAGACTGTAATGTCTCTGGGATGCCCACACCAAACACAGTGTGTGGCTTGGAGCTCTTCTGTACAGTGTGGATTTGACTGTGGGTGGCTGGCTTGACCATTGCAGCAGTTATTTAGTTTTTTCTCGTAATGCTTCTAATAACAGTAAAATAACTGTAACCACAGGGGACTGTAGCTAAATGAGCCAATGGAGCCTTTTCTTAAACTTCTGTTAAAATGTCTTTTCAGTCCCCATAAATTTTTTTTTTGTTAACTTTGAACTCTTGTAACTTTTTGTTTGGAATCTTGATTTGAATCTTATATCTTTATTTGAGTTTTGATTTTGTTTTGACTGTAGTCCACTCTTTTACCTTATTCTGCAAAACATAAACTGCATTTTATTAACTTTAAGATTTAAATGGCACAGCTCATCGTGCTGAGTGTATCTTTTGTCTGCATACAAAAAGCTAGACACCAGTTGGTATCATTTGGATGTGGTTGGCCTGTGCTAGTATGAGGCCCAGAGTTAGGAAAAGCTGGATCCTGCTTAGTTAGAATTTGGTTAAAGAGATTTTGCATCCTCTTTGTTGCTAACTTGTGGCTCAAATATGGATGACTATTTTCCATGAAACACTGTATAACATTGTTCTGTCCTTGCAATGTAATACAGAGCTCTTTTGTACTAGCTGACAAATTCTTGAAACATAGGGTGGTACTTAAGTCACAGAGATACTGTAATAGTACATTGAGATGCAGGGTCAGCTGCATTTCCCCAGTGCTATGAGATTTCTTGTGTCTGTAGGAGCAGACGGGAAGAGTACAGGCTTGGTTTTGGCCAATTTAATGAAATTTTGGAAACTTCTGAGGCTATTCCAAAGTATGCTCTTTGAAGTGATGGCTGCTGCACGGATCCTTATAATCGTCGTGTTGTTGTAAAGCTAACTGAATTTAAAAGTAATAAGAAGGATTCATAAGTTTTGACATAGTTGCTCCTGGCTGTCAAGAATTACATGGTGGTTTTAATAAGAGTTTATTAAAAACTTATTAGCTGTGATAATGTAGAAATACAGTATCTGGCTTTTCATGCTGATAATGGCACAGTCTAAAAGAATAATTCTTCGTGTTAGAACTAACTTCTGTGGGTAACTCTGTAGTAAAACTTTTTTCTTTTCCGTGCATTGATATTTCAACAAATAAATAACAATTACAGGAAAGTGACAAAGCAGCATTTTTATAAGCAGATTTATGCAGGTTCGTGGTTTTGTTTGCTCACTGCTCTTGCCCCTGTTTTGGCATAAAGCCATGAAATGCTTTTTAACATCAACAAGTGGAAATATGAAGAAAATTTTTACTTCACTTGCCTGTGTAAGGATCTGTTGTCTGATATTTTTTTTTTGCTGCCTTCAAAACAACAGCTGTTTTTGTACTAGCAATTTACAGTTGCATTTACTATGAACTACAGCCTAGCAACATCTAGGCAGTACTTTTGCTGCTACAGATGACTCTGTCCCAGAGTGTATGCTATCTAGTTGATATTTAGGTGAACAGTGTCCGAGTTTAAGTCTTGCCCTGGCTGAAAGTGAATTGTTACATTTGGTAATAGATACCTGAGCTGTTGGGGATGCTGACTCCGAAATGGTTCTGACTGAAAGAGCAGAGGAGGTTCTTTTTGGCTGAAAGGTTTGGACAGTTCTTAGGGGTTTTTTTATGGTGAATGTGGCTTGTTCTCCATAAATATGAATTTCCCATTGAATGAAGCATTAAAAACCAATCCCTGATGAATTCTGGGTGATTCTTTTTGGCAAGTGGGACGTTTCCCAGGGAGGTTGTCTATATAAAACACCGTGTGTGTGTGTGTGTGTTCTACAGGCTGCTGGAGTTGAGCTGGTGGGAATAACTGCCTAAAGTTAGAGTCTTTTTAGCCAGCAAGACCTCCATATGGCAGGGAACATTATCTGTAGTTTGTCTTCCTGCTTCCATCTACTGGGAAGGGGAAATGAATCCAACACAGCCGAACAGATTTCGGAGAGCTAGAAGAAGGAAATGACCAGGTATGAGCTTTTGCTCAAACTGTACCTGTTTGCAATAATTTGAATTCAGCTTAATTTGTTTTTGAGGAATATTTATGGGTTTGTGAATGTTTTGTAAGCTTGTAAGGTCTTCACAGAAATGCAGTTCTTAGTTTAGCTGATGCCTGTTGTGAAGAGTTGATGAGAACCATGGGTGCTTTCAGAGGTGGAGAGTGGAAGGCCTAGTGTTAGAGAACTTGGTCCCAAATACTTACTGTTATGCAGTTTAAAAGCACACAGGCTTTGTTTATTTCTTTTAAAAACCTGAACACTTATAAATAATTGTATTTGTGTTATGAGTAGAGATGTAGTTTATTAAAATCAGGACTAGCAAGACAAGCAGTATTGTGCTAATGATTGCAAGTCAGTGCAAAGCATGCTTGGAAGCTGTTGCTGTTAGTGAGGATTTCACATTGTGAGTATTGGAGCTTGTCTACATGGAGGGGAGGGAGAAAGTTGTATATGATGTGCCAAAAAGTATTTCTTCAGTAATTAAACAGTATTTTTGTCTGACACCATTTCAACTACCTGCTTAATTTGTGAGGTTTAATTAAGATATAGTCAGATTGTGCTGACATGGACATAAAATCAATGCCTAGTTTGCCTGAGGAAAAGGCTCTTTTGGGGGTCTGTCTATGTCTTTTTGTTTCTTTTTTCCTTTTTTCTGTTTTTTTTTTTTCAAGAAAAAATCATTAGCAATTCAGAGAGCAGAAGCAAATAGCCATTTTTAAAATTCATGTCCTCAAATGTTAATTTGATGCTTTGAGGCATAAACGACCTTTCTAACCAGCCCAAACTTGTCAAACAAAGGAACGATAGAAACAAGCTGCTTTGTTCTAATACAACAGGCTGCTTTTCAGGGAGAATTTCAAAACAATTCTGCCTCCCTCTTCTCAACAACATTAAATTAAACTTTGGCCTGTGCTACATTTGAATTTAGATGTGTATGCATCATTGGAGAGATGGTGATGGAATCTAAACAACCTGTGCAAATTGAACCATAGGCTTCAGCTCCTGAAGCCCAGGGCAAGTGAATAATGCTTTCATCTGTAGCTACCCCAGCTGGTATTACTTAGCACTGGAAAAGCAGTTAGGTGTGGGTCAGAAGCTGAGGGGAGGATTAAAAGGGGATTTCTTGTCACAGAACTGAAGAGTAGGGGGGAAGGGGGGAGGAGAGAAATAAAACCACCACCATCACTTTTTGAAACCTTTCATTTAAATGTTTAGATTGCTGTATATACCTTGGAGGTCAGGTTTAAAAACTAAATATAAATCTTTTTCTAGCTCTTAGTGGTTTTGTTGAGATTGGAACTGTGTGTAAGTATATGCTGTACAAACAGCAAAAACACTTAGTGCTTCAGTGCCAACTCTGTCATTATCAGATTTACCAGATAAAAGAAACACATAAAAGGTCAGGGTGGAAGATATATGGCAATATAAAAAAATAATATGTCTTTATACAAGGTTTTTCTATGTCTTTCCAAAAAGATGTTAAACTTAATTTGGTACTTGAGTGCCATTCTTCCCTGCCAGCTGTGCTTGTAGTATCTGAAATAAATCTCTTTCGAGTGACGTGTTTCTGAAGCAAGCAGCACAGTAGTAAACTCTAGGATGTAAGTAGAGTTAGAGTAGTAATCTGGTATTGCTGTTCTTGTATCAAAAGTAGACATACTTTTGTCTTAGCGATATTTTTTTTGTCTGTGCTCACTCATTGATCTGCATCCAAAAAATAATATCTAATTCTTGAATTTGTTCAAACTGTAGAAAGACATCCTTTAATTGTTCACTATTTTTTAACATCCCTTGCCTGTTCAGAGGTGTGCCTGGCATGTTCTGCTGTATAACCTCTATTGGCTTTATCTAAAGCACAATCCTGCCATAAGTTTCTCACCTGGGTGGGAGGAGGCAGCTGGTAATTTTCAAATACTCATCAGCTGAGCAGTATCATAAAAATCTCAGGATCATACTATTACTGTTCACTAATACTTGGTTACTTGAATCTTTTATGTTAGGGTTTATTTTATTTTAGGGATGAAAAATGCAGTGTATTATGAAAATATTTGAGGAAACCTAATGTGGTTCTTTCAGCTTTTCTTTTAAAATTATTTCTCAAAGCTTTTTTGTATAAAACAGGAAGAAGAGAAAATACTTTGTTTCTGTCTGGCATAGTAGATGGCTGGTACATAACTCCTAATGCTAACTTTTCTGATACTTCAGGATCCATTGAGGAAGGTAATTTACTTTGACAAAAACACAGGTTTCCATGTGTATTGCATGATTTTCTCACATAATTTCATGGTGTTGGGTTTTTTGATTGCTTATGGATGAAATGTATATACATTTTGTTATTTAAAATTTTCTTTTTGTTTTGATCTCAACAAGAGGAAGCTGTTCTTCTGGCCTGAAATCTCTTATAAAGCACTCAAGTCAGCTGAGGCTAAAACTAGGCCAGATGCTGTACCTTTGTCAGTCATGGTAGACCATGCCACTTCTTACAGGGACTGGGGTTATCTGACTCTGGAGAGAGAAGAAACAAAAGTAAAAGCTGAATTATTGCTTCCAGAAATACTGAATTCTTCCTCAAACGTCAACACATGAACAACTCTAGGGGACACAATTCTGTTCTCTGGGTGAGAACAAAGACACCCTTTTCTACAGTAGTGTCCCCAAAATCAGCCTGCAGACCTATTCTGGACTGTAAAGTGCTTTATAAGTCGACAGTCTTCATGCTGACATAGGAACAAGCTGTGCCTGCCACAAGGAAGGCATATGCATGTACCAAACTCATACAGAGTTGCTGGTGGAAAACTTGGGCCAACAGCACATAGCTCAACACACTGACATAAGTATGAACAACACTTGTTAATTATCCCATAGCTTATTAAGTTTGCAGTTGATTCTGGTAGTTAGTTGATCCAAATTGCTGTCAGACTGTATTTTCTTGCACACAAACACATGTGCTTTTGCTTTAAATTGGTACAACTATTTTAATTCTGGTTGTACATATTGTAAGCAACTGCTAGATTCTTTTATGTTTGGTTATTTGAGTCCTGAAATGACTCAGTATCTAAATGGAGCTTTAGGTGAGGTTTTAAGCGCAGCAGAATTTTAAAAGAAGTTCTGCTGTAATTACACTATCACTGGCTCTTATCCAGCTGACATCTATCTGCTTTGCAAGGCCACAGCCTTTTTTTAAAGATTGGAATCCTTTATATGCTGTACACCTATAAGATACCCACACAGTAAGCTGCTGAAAATGCTTCTTCATCTGTTTGGCCTTGAGTGTGTTTTGCGCTGCCATGACAACTCGGTCACAAAGAGCCTTGGGTTTGTGGTTTCCAGGCTTGATTAATACAATGTACTGTAATTAGGAATAGGAAAAACCCCCACAGGCTCTTTTCCAATTTAAATATTCCCGCTGCTCCCAAGACTTCCCTAGCTTTCATTGTGCATTGTTTCAGATTAGTCATAATTGAAATATTTATTTTGTTTAGTGTGGCTCAGACACTGGGAAGAGTTCCTGGAATTTATCAGAGCTTTCAGCCTCTGAACAGCTTGGTTTTGGGGTCTCTTTGAGAGGGTTGTATGATTTGATATGCACCCTAAGAACAACCTGAGGTACTAGCATAACAGCATTTCTATGTTGTACTTTTATAGCACCAGTGCTTATCCAGAAGAGAATTACAGATAACACAAGAAAGACTACTTAATTTTGCTCTCGACACATTCTTCAGTCACCGTTACTTCTTTGCTGTGCCAGTGTAGATGGGAGATGAGTTGAAGAACATCAAAGCACTGAAATGGGAAAGAAAGCAAAACACAAAGCTATATACATTTAATTTTTCTAGATACAATGGTAACTGGTTTGGCAAAGTAGTTTTAGAGTTTTCCATTTTTTAATGTGAATTGTAACTTAACCAAATGTCATTACTTAAATTTTTTGGCTACAGCTGCTGTAGAAATGTGTGTGCAGCTACTGTTTTGGTAAACAAAGCCTAGTAGCCAGATGGCAGTAATATTTAAAAAGTTGAGCGATACCGTTTGGGAAGCATCCAACTGCAATGTGCTTTGCTTAGGTACCTTATATGTAGTACACAGTGGAAGACTTTGAATGTGTTCTCACTGCAGTGGCTTAAAAGAACAAATAGACTATTATGTAAAATACAAATAATGCTTATTAAACTTGCAGTTCATTTTTTTCTGATAGATGATCCAAATTGCTGTTAGACTGTATTTGCTTACAAATAAACAGCTGTGTTCCTGCTCTTAATCAGGATAACTATTCCAAACCTAGTTATGCATATTTTAAACAACTGTTAAATACTATGTTTCAAATACTTTCTGGTTTCATGAAAGCTTAATTTCTTTAATAGGTCCTTTCCTCACCCTTTCCATCCTCCTGCTTGAAAGGTTGAAACTTGGTACATTTGGCTAGCTGCTATATGACTGGAGAACTGCTGTTGAGGGAAGAAGGTAAATAGTTTTACTTGCAGGATGTGGGTGCCCAGAGTACTCTGTTCTTCTTTTTACATTTTTAATCAGTTGGATACTTGTTTACCATGGTGAATTAAAATAGTCATCTTAATGGTTTTGTCTAGCTTCTAATAGTAGCATGTAGACTAGGCTGGAAGATTCTTAGTGTTAACTTAGCCACTGTCAAATTTATTGGGAGATAATGAATTGGATCCAGCTCTTGGTGACACAGGTATGGGAAAATATGATCCTTGTGGTATTAGGCAGCAAAATAACCTTTTCTGGGACATGAAGTAAGCATCAATAATGAATGATGGCAGACTTTTTTATTAAAAATGGAGTAGGTCTTCCTGCAAGGCTGCCTGCCTGTTCCCCTCTGTCCCCTGGTTTTGATGTTGGAAAAGTGCATTGTGAAACAGTTGAAGCAAACAACCGGGACAGATTCCTCCCCCCACCCCATCCTGTCTAGACTGCCTGTTTCTCATGCACTGTTCTTCTTTGGAGCAGACGTTACTCACAGGTTGTGCTGCTCGCTGGTCCGTGAGCAGAAGTGTGGGCTCTCTTCCTTTCTCTGTTTAGAGTTCACCTTCTGCTGGTGTTAGACATCCTTGTCATCAGCAAGCTTTTTACATACAAACTTCTGCTTTTCAGAGTGCTGCAAATAGGAAGCAGTTTTTGGCAACTGCAGTCTGACTCCTTTGGGGCTGGGAGAGGCCCGGTGTCAAACAGGCATTCCTCCAGGATAGCTGTCAGCCTTGCCATGGCTTAGCCCACTCTCCTGTCACACTGTGCCTTCACTGCCTTTCCTCAACATGACCCTGTGCAATCCATAATAAAGGGAGAAATGGATTCTTACCCCCCCAGGTGCAAATGATTTATTTAGATTCATGATCCACAGAATACTCTAGTGCTGCAAGCATTTAGCAACCAGCCTCTGGTGTGTTGGATGCTTTTTCTCTGGCCATTGAAGTGATGGTGGAGTGGGTCAGTGGTGTGCAGCATCCAAGTGTTGGAGTGAGCAGCTTCCTTACAGTAGGGCCTTTAGAGTCCTGGGGAAAACAAAGTAAAACTTCATTAGCTCTTTGGTGGCACAGGTACTTGGTGAGAAGACAGTAGTTTTCTGTCTCTTCATTACCCTTAAAGAACAGTAAGAAAGGAGGTTTCCTCTGCTTTCAAGAAAGGGCTTTTCTTACTGGAGAACTCCAGGCCAGGAGCTCTGAATCCAAACAAATGTTCTCTTTATTAAGGCTTTTTTCTTGCTTAACAGGTAATTAAGCAAGAAACAAACAAACAAAAAAAGTTAAGTAGTTTGTTTTAAGTGAATTCTACTCCTGATTTCAATATTAATTCAGAAAAAATAACTACAAGTAGTATTTGTTTTGGGCTGGTCAGATTGTAGAACATCTTTAAAGCAGTTATTCCTTTTCTTAGTAAACCACCATTTCATTACAGCAATAGATCCTACAAATGTCATCAGAAACACTTTGTTTGACTATAAAAAATGAGTTTGTATAAAAATTCCCTGTCCAAATATGGTAAACAATTAGGTTGCAGGGATAGCTAGATCAAACACAAAATACGTGAAAGTAACCTGAAATAGAAATAATGTTTGTGGCTTTTCCAGTGTTCACTTATTTGGAAGGCATACTGAAGAGAAAATACAAAGGTTACTTCTCTTAATATCCTGGACAACTGGACAATTTTTTGTTTGTTTGTTTAGATGTATTACCCTGCTTTAAAAGGTGGTTTCTTCTGCTGTCTTTTGTTTTTCATGGTCTGGAAGGTTTGGAGTTTGCATTGCCCTCATGCAAAAAGCGAACACCTTTCAAAACAAAATGTGTGGACTGTTACATACTTAACTCTTAAGAAGAAAATAAGTTCTTATTTTCTGATGAGTTTTATCTCTGGCAGGGTATTTTAAAAGCATATTAAATTTGAGAAACCAGAATATAAGTTCCATTTTCTACTTAATGAATTTTATGTAGTTGAATAAAAAAATATAAATGTATTAGCCTTTTTTAGAAAAGTCTTGCTTCTGATTCATGGTTTTGGTATTCAGATTGTTTCTCTTCATGTGGTCTACAAGAGGTTGTCTTTGTTAAATATGCCTGTGGTGGAAGAAGTTGTTTGTTTGTTCTGAATCTGGCATGATATATTTGAGAAATGACTCTGCTCACGCCCACAATAGTTGTGACAGTCCTTCCTTACTGATAGGGTTCACCATTGCCTCATCTTGAGAGGTGCTGATGTGTTGTTTGAATAGCTTACTGCTTTAAAAAAGAGAAACTTTGTATGTTTCTGTAACAGCACAAAAAAAAATCAAAATATTCTTCTCATTGCTTTATAGAACAACTTACACAGATACAGACTGGAGAACATTAACTGACAATTTTCCTGATTGCATGCAAACTCTTTTGTGTCTGCATGCACATGTGTGTAAGAGGCAGGATGCTGGTCTGTCTTTCTTGCAATTCCTCCCCGGTACAGTCTTCTCAGCATCTGCAGTCTGTACCCTGATCAGCGATGCATAGCAGGCAGCAACGTGTTCCAGCCTGCTGATTTCTGTGAGCTGTCTGGCAATGCAGTGATGCTCTGCTTTACAAAATTCACAGGGCAGTGTTGGGGCCACATCAGAGCAGCCTATGTGTGTGTTGGGGTGAGCAGAAAGGCCTGGCCCACTGGAGTCTTTTGGTCCTCAGGAATGAGACTTGTGTACTGCATAAATAAAGGAGGGCTAGGAAAGCCTTGGGCATCCTTTAATATTGAAACAACAGCTATTTGACTATCCCATGCTCATAGCAGGTAAGAGGAGACTAGATTGAGGCTCTGTCTCGCCAACAAGGGTTATCCCTGCCAAATTGTTTCCCTTTTGTAGGTCTGTTTGTAGCTTGGAACAAGGAGAATGGTCAGCTTGGGATTTTGTTCCTAACATCCTAAAGCAGCCTGTTGGGGTACTTCAATGTTGTCATAGCCCCCAAATCTTCCCAACATCAAAATGATCTGAAAACTACTTCTAGAGCAAATGTCTACCTGCATAATCCTGAGTGTTTAATTGAGATAAAGCTTGTTTTAGCTAAGTATATGGAATCTCCTTTGCCTTGCAGTACATTTGCCCTCCAAAAGAGCAGATTATTGATTGCTCCAAAGCAGGTTTAAAGTAGTGTTTCTCAGAGGGCATCACTTCAGTAATGCAGAGTAGATTCATTACCTTTACTTGGGCTGCTTTGGAAGTACATAATTCAAAGCAAAATCTAAGCTGGGAACCTTACATGCCAGTGCTCATTGCCTTCTAGACTAGATGGCCAGTCATTCTGTCACCTGGAATAACCATGTTTGTTATCAGTTTTCCCCGAGTTAGTTGTGGGGAGCATTGGGGATACTGACTTAAGAAGACGTTTGGCATAGGAACATATTGAAGACTACCGAAGGATGTGAAGCGTATTACGTGTGCTGGTCCAACAGTTGACTCCAAACCCCTAGTTTTTGCTGGTTTAAAACTTTGATTTTTCCTCTGAGGTAGTTTTCTGTTGTAAACAAAATGATTGAGAACTGTATGTAACAGAACTTAATATTACTGCTTTGAGTGTTCTCTAGTAGAAAGAATAAACTTGTGTCAAAGGCCACCGCTCTAATACAAGTATTCACATTTCCAGTGGCAAGAGTAGCCTGGAGTAGGTTTCCTACCAGTTGTTCAAGATAAGATTCCCTTTCTGCTTCCCTTTGTATCAAAACAAGGTAAAACTGTAGACTGGGCAGTGAGACCCAGGAAATAAACTAAATTATATTAGTAGTTGTAGGCCAGAAGCTTGTCATGTTTGGTTATCTCACCCTGAGTGCTAGGGTTTTTTGGTCCACAGTAGTCCATGAGCTGTTCATTTGGGTCTCTCTTACAAAGAACACCAGGAAGAAGGCCTAATAAAAAGGACAGTGTTTTTCAAAGGGAATAATGCTACTTAAGAGTACATAATATCTGAGCAAACAGGCAATGAACAGCATATAATTCTGCACATTATGCAGCAGCATTAAATATACATATTAGTAAGGTAGCAGATGCTGTAGTTGTGAAATTGCCATGTAAAGTAGCAGTCTTTATCAGCAGGGTGCTGCTCTATGTGAGACTCCTTCACATGTAATGAATAGCTAATTTCAGCTCTATAGTCCATGAGAGACTGGAGGGGATTGGGGAGGGTTAGAGCATTCCAGCCACCAAAACCAGGAGGATGTGCTCAGATGTGCTTGTAATGGAGCAACATTTCTGAGCTCTTGGGGGTAAATTCATAATGAGGGGTGCTCATCTGTTACATCGTATTCAAACTGAGGAATTATTGCTGCAAATGGACATGCAGGCATGTGAAATGCACATTGCAGGGATGAGATGGTGATAGGTTTTGGTGCCTCTTCTGAGGTGGCGGATATCTTGTTTTGTTTTGGGTTTTTGGGGGTTTGGTTTTCTTTTTGGTTTTGTGCAGCCAACAGATGAACCAAAACCGAGCAAAAGCATATGTGAGAATTGTCACTGAAAAGGTCAGCAATGTTTTCCCTCATCCCTCTTTGCGAACATGTGAGGATGCTTGTTGATCCAATTAATGTATGTCACAGATTGGAAGATTCAGTTAGCAGCTGAATCGAGCACGTGCGGATCTCATGGGCATTGTCCTGTGAGAGGTGAGAACTAGGAGTTTTCTCGCTGAGGAACAAGGTTTTCTTGCAGAATAAGCAGAGGCTGACAAGGTTCGGGTATTCCATGTTCATTACTGATACTATTCTGTGTTTTTAAAGTATTTTGAAAACAGATGGTCTGATGTTCCAGTGTTTATGTAGGAAAGTGACCTCGTTTAATCTTAAAACATCATCATTGCTTGTTAGGATCAAGCTAGGTGTGTGAATCTGAATGTCTAAGACTTGCTTGGAGAATTTAAGAAGGACAGAGTGTATCATATTGACATCTGTCACTCTCACCCTGAGATTCAGACTGCAGAGAGGAAAGGCAGATTTGAAAGGAAATGCATGACAATGTTTGCAGTTCCTGATATCTGTTTCAGTCCTTATCAGAGGAGGAAGCCTCCTGTTTGACTAAACAGGAAAAAACAGATGTGGGGAATAGTGATCCTTGCTATATAGTCTACCACTGTGTAGTAAATGATCTATTTAAACCATTTCTCAATACATAAACATCACATAAATCATAGTTAACCTTCTCGAAGCATGATGCTAGTTAAACACTTCTTTTCCTTCCAATTTGATTGAAGGTGGTATGGATGGATTCAGGGTGGGGTGGGTGTCATCTTAAAATTAAGAGATGGACAACTCTGGCATAGTACCGAGCTGCTTCCTTCAAATTACTTTGCTGAGAGAGAGCAGGGGAGATTTGTAGAAAGGGATGGAGGTGTTGTTGCAGGGAGCAAGACTGAGGGCATTCTTTCTGGATACTTTGCATTTCTTTTGAATTGTTTAAAGCATAAAGAAAACAAATCACTAGTCTTTGATGTAAGGGGTCTGACTTCGAAGTATTTCCGTTTATTTTGATGAGACCTGGGACATGGACAATGTTAAAGGCCCAGTTTTCAGTTTACAGTTCATCATTGTAACAGGGGCTACATACAGAATTTAACTCTTCTGTGTCTGCTTTTGTTATTGTGATAGAGAGAACTACTTCAAATACTATCAGGTCTCTTGATCTGAGTATCTTGTGCAACACTGAAAACTAATTCATATGTAATCTTGTCTCTGTCTTGCTATTTAAGTGCAGTGTGACAACACAACCTCAGGTAGGTGACAAGGGTATGATGTAATAGTCCACTATGTTGCTGAATTTAATCTTAATTTAATCTAAACCAGAAGACAATCTTTAACCATTAGTAGTATCAGCAACTAATGTTAGAGGAATCGTTCCTGTTCAACGTTTCTGCCAGCAAAGGGCACCCTCCATCTTTACCTGCACCTATTTCAGAGTTCATATAACCGTCTCTTTTTTTCTTAAAGAACTTGGAATGGTCTTCCTTGTTTTCCTCCCAATTATGTTTATGCAGGTTATGATAAAAGTTAGGAGCATAGACAGAGAACCTTTTCTTGTTGCAAAAAAGTAGACCTGTAGTCATAAGACCTGTATCAAAAAGGAGATTTAGTACTGCTACAAGACCCATGTCTAGTTTGAGATAAGTAAAATTGACAAACAGCCTTGAGTCACAAAATTAGTCAGCAGTGTACTTAGTCTTGTGGGCTGTGTCTCATGTTCAAGAGCAAGCCTAACCCTTGACTATTTCAGTAGGCAACCAAAGCTAACAAAATGAGGCATTAATCACACTTCCACAAGTACATCACCTACCAGTTTATCAGAAGTGCTCGTAGTTGTAGTATAGATAGATTATCACAAGCTGAAGCCCAAAAGTAAATGGCAAGAGATTGTAGGGATCTGGAAGGGAGAGAGTTACTTCATCATTGCATGAAAGCAACTTGTTGCTTGGCTCACTGGTAGGTGGAGAGATTTGCCATCCTTGAGGTTTTTTTCTGTCTCCTTGTGTTTTGTCTCATGCAGTACACTGTAAAAGTGAAATAAATGATGGTCGTTTTGTAATGGTTTCCTTTCCCTCTATTAAAAGAGAGTTGTAAGGTGTTCCTTGGCTCATCAGTGAAAGTTAGAAATGTTGTATGTTACCAGATGAGCTTTTTGTTGGAGTCCTCAGTCTAATAGCTTATGTACTGTAAAACCTGGTCTGGAGGCCAAACCACAGCATGCTGAATTCCTGTAACTTGCTTAATAAATCTAAGTGACAAATTAGGTTGTGTTTAGCTGTATAATTTGTCCTACTTCCTTAGATTGTTTGTTTTCTTTAGTTTATCCTGGAAGTTTTGCTTCCTTCATTGTGCAGTTCTGTTTTTTCCTTCTTCCCCCTGCCTTTCCAAACTTTTCACTATCTCTGTATGTATTGTTGTCTGGAAAGTTTTGATTTTGTGGGCAGGCATGGATTTAAAAAAAGAAAAAACTCATGTTGCATTTTATTGTTTAACCCTATGCATGTTAATAGAAGCTTGGATAACATGTTATGTACTAACATACTGTTTAGAATCTGATTAACAGTTAAAATAACTGTAGCTTGTTAAACTCTTGGGTGCTGCAGGTTAGAGGTAAATATTCCTAAAAATTTCTTGTCTCTGGCAGGGAAGATGGTATGCCTTGCTCAATCAAGGGAAACTAGTGTGTGGCTTTAGAGGAAGAGGTGTGCTCCTAAATTATCTCTAAGAAAATGGCATATTAATCTTACCTACATTGTTTGAGGAGCAGCTGTGTGCTCTGAATGTGCTAGCATTGGCTTACTCAGTAGAAGAATGTATATCAGGATCCCCCACCTGCACATACTTACCCTTACTTATTTCAAGTGCTTGCTGCACATGCAACTCCCAGAAATCGGAGATGCCAAGAATTTAGGGCCTGGGAACATACACAACTTTTTTGTTTGAACTAACAGATATTTGTATTTTGCAAATATAAAAAGATATGTGAGCAACTTGCACTCAAAATTGTCTTTGCCTTTGGAAATCCATTGTTATTACATGAAGCCTGTTCATTGTGCACAGCATGTCTGGAAAGAGGTGGTGCATGTCTACATGGAGGAATACTAGTATGGCAAGTCTTATCTACCAGTTTTGATGATGGAGTGTGCTAACCATGAGTACTGTATATTGATCTGATTTCGTCAAGTAATAATTGAAATAGTGAGAAGTGAATTAGGATCTACAAACAGTGTGGAAAAATTGTGAACCGCAACATGATTTCATACAGTATGACCACTTGTTAGGTTTAGACTATGTGCCAGTGTTATCAAGGATATTCTGATGTACAATATAAGTGAATTTTGCATGACCTTTTTTAAACACTTTTACTGTTATTACAGTAGTTCCTTGGGATTCCAGTTTGCATTTGGGACTGCACTGCAGTTGGCCCTGAACAGTTACAAAAAAGATGCTTCCCCCAGTGTTGGCTTCAGCCATGCAAGGGTGACTCACTTGTGATGTTGGTGGTTTTTAGACTTTCATCCTGGAACTCTTTCAACACTATGGTTTTAGTGGCTTTTTCTCTGCTGCTTTGTCAGGAAATACTATGTCGTACTTCGTTGTTTTTGCTGGAATCCCTTGTAATGCTCTAGTGACCAGAGGAAGTTGCTGAAAACATTTATCTTGTAAAATTTACTGTCCAAAATGAACTAAGCCCCTCCCAAAGTCCTACGTAGTGACTGTTATTTCTACACTTAAAAGAGAAAAAGAGGGTTTTTTACTTCCACTTTGATTACGAATAAAACAGTTCAATGAACATCCTGACTCTTGCAGTAATACAGAAACATTTGTTAAAAAAAATTAAGGCAATCAAAACCTTCTGTAAATGCTCAGAATTAAGTCTTTGTGAATATTTAGGATACAAGTGGAAGAACAGAATCATGGCCATAAAGAAAGGGTCTCTCGCTCTCTGGGAGTTTTAATGCCTTTTTTAATTTGGTACAAGTGTAACATTGATATCTTTTTTTTTCCCCTTTTTAAACAAAAGAATGATTTATTCCATAACTAGTAATGGAGATAGGAGTGCCAGTTTCCTCTTTTAGGCCAAGTATAACATTTCCTGGTGAAAGGTCAGTTTAGTTTCAAAATTATATTGGCTTATGCTTTTGCATAGCTTAAACTGAACACAATCTTAAATTACTCAATCAGTTAAAAGCTTTGTGTTGTTGGAATGACCTAAATACCTTTTACTGCAGGATGCCTGTGTTTCAGACATCCTGTGTTGGGTTTTCCCAAACTTTAAGTACGGCTGTGGAAATCCAGACATGCTCTTTTCAGGAAGTAGTAATTTTCTGATCTTTTAAAAAATCTTTTCCCAAGTTTATATCAGTGATTGCTGTTGTCTTCCTTTTTAGGATTTTTATCTACTTACCATTAAAAAATATGGTGGGAGTTCGATTTAAGCACTTATCAAGAGGATGAGAAAGTAGTTTTTCCTGATGATAAAGCAGTGCTATGACTCAAGCAGGATGTAATTTTTAAAGGTTTTTCCTTCTTGCCTTCACCCCTCTTCTCATGAAGCTCCATCCTATTCTGTGGCCTATGTTAGTTGAATTCAGTTTGTCTTTGAAAAGCTGTGTAGGCAACTGCTGCTAATCATGCTTTATTTGTAAAAGCCAAGCAATGTTGGAGCCTTACAGAGGCACTGTATAAATTAAGTCAAAGATGAACCCTAACTTAAGATGATAAAGTAAAGCTGATACAGCCTTAACATAAGCAAAGGATATGATACCAGCAATAAAGAGTGTGACAAGAACAGATGTGGTTGGCCTGCCAGAGGGAAATTTTGAAACAGCAACAAGAAATTTTGGTTAGATTGGGTTCTTCCTCTCTTTCCCTCCCTTAAAAATGAGCAGGTCTTGTTGGAGGTTTTCTTGTTGGAGGTTTTCTTCAGTCTCATATGATGTAATTTCTGTTACTTCTTTTTGGTGGAGACAGATGATTCTTACTTAAAGGCAAGTCTTTAACTGTGGACATGTAATACAGAAAAAATCTTCTTTTAGCAATAAGAGTGTAAATAGTAACTTCAAAAAATGACCGTATTCTATCTGTTTGACAGACAGGTCATCTTCTAAGTTGCTTAAAACAACTGGTGGTCTCTAAACACTTTTATCGATGTAAGAGCAGCCTATTTCATGTTGTGTTGCTTTAAGGATATTTTAATAAAAGCAGGAGGTTTCACCTGAGTTGGTTTTGGTTTTCTTGCTCTTCTTCAACTGTAGTCACTTTCCCACTTGTGGTATTTATACTTGTTCTGTAGCAGGTAAGCATAACCTCTCCCTGCAAATGTGATGCAAAAAATAGGTAGCAGTAAAAGCTCAAATGGCATCACCTTGGGAGATAGATACCCTGGGCTATGCAGTGAATCTCTGCTGCCTGCTTCCTGCAAGAAGGATGCCATCTTCTGCTTGCTATAGCAGAGCAAATTCCTCCTCAAAAGCTAGCAACTAATGTCTTTGCACTGAACCTCTGAAGGCTGGTTGTAATCAGTCCTTGTTCTTGGGCACTGGTGTTCTCGGGATGCAGATCCTCGCAGACTGTTAGCACATCTGCTGTCTGAATCTGTTGCCTTCGCAAAAAACAAGGGCCTGTGAAGTTCACCAGCAGAGTGAAGGTTTGTTTATCAAAATTTAAATGTGGATTAGTAATCTGTTTTAACCTCTTGTTTCCAGCCTTTGTTATGGCTGAATGTAAACTTGAGCCTGATGCTGGCCTACATTTATATTCTATTACAATTCAGCTATAAACATTTTAGTATACATTAGTTAGATGGTCAGGGCCGCATGCTTAGTTAAAAGCTCAATTATTTTGGAGTAGCTCTACTTCTAGCAACTTTCTTGAGTATTAATTACCCCTTTTTTTCCTTAGCCTTCGTTTTGAATTTACTTCCAGTTTCTCTTCAGCACCAGTGTAGTTTTGATGACTCCCACTTCACACTTTTGCTGCAGTAAGCTGCTTTATAAAGGATCCGCCCCCTTTCCGTCAGGTCAGGTAGCCTGTTAAGTCTCCCTCAAAAGTTTGAGGCTTACTGTATTCCATGCATCATAAATCATAAAATGTTAATTTGCCCACATTCTGCAAAGCTTCTGATTTCTTAGACATGCTTGATTTTTTTTAATAGCTGTCACATGATCTTTGTGGGGTATATTATTAGAAAAATTGTAATATATAAAAATGTCTTTTCTGCTGCTGTGTCACAGTAAACTGTACTTTTCTACCCATCCGCTTCAGGGGTTGCAGGCTTACATTTGAGATTTCTTTTTTATATTGATTACTGGTGCTTTTTTGATATATTGTGCTGAGAGAGGAGCTGTTAAACTCGGTATAGAGAAGCAAAGTTTGTTTTAAAAGGATGCCCTTTTTAAAAAACAAACAAACAAACAAACAAAAAAACAAAAAAACATGCCCCAGACCCAACAAAAAGGCTTGGATTGTATATCTGATAGAGGGTGGCCTGCAGCCATGGATTGCTAGCCTTCTTGACCTGATAGGAGTCAGTCAGCATTCACACTTGCAGTGAATGCTCGGCACTATGTGAAACCTTTAGTTGAAGAGACCTGTCTGCTTCTGTTCTGTTTCTGCTTTGTGAGCCATTGGCATCTTTTGCCGTAGCATCCTAGATCACAATTTGAGCATTACAGTGCTAGAGTTCTGTGTTCTTGCTGTCTGGACGGCATTTTTAAACATCTCTTATTTAGACCAAGGTTTTGCTGCTTTAGTTTGCCCACAAAGCTAATGCTACAAACACCTAAAATGGGGTTGATATCCATATTAAATGAGTTGGAATGCAGACGACTTTCAGGTTTTGCAGAGATGTGAACCGAGGCTGTGAGCAATACTGGCGAGAATGTCATTCTGTAGTTCATATGGGGTTCCTGTGGGGTAGGTTGCAAGCTGTTTCACCACAGGGACAGTGGTGAAACGTTGAGGGACCCTTGTGGCCATGCACATTGGGTGCATGTTTTGTTCAATGCCTCCACCTCCAGACAGCATGAGCTGCTGCAGTCTGCATCTGTCTTAAAACAGTCCAGGTCTTATATGACTGTTGAGCAGAGGAATGCATTTTGCTGGATTGTTTGCTGTTTAAACAGGCTTTCTGTCTCTTTAGGGAAGAGTATTCTGCATGGATGTATCCCATACACAGTCCATCCATGACCACCCCGCCTTGGACCACAGTGATAAGCGGCTGCTCTTGAGCAGCAGAGGTGTGGTCAAGCTTGGTTTGAGGGATTAGTGGAGGCCATTGTCTAATGAATGTAATTAGTTGAACAGTTCTCAGACTTGAATGTTTTGTCTGCTGAAGGAGGTCCTGGAAGATTTTTTTTTTTTTTTTCAAATGAGACTGTTGAATTCACAGTGTTGAGACAGATAAATCTTGCTGTTCAAATCACTAGTGCTGTCACTGTTACAGCATGCATGTTCTTGGATGTGCGCCAGTAGTAGTGAACTTCCAAGTTGTCAGTGGAGCGTATGCAGGGATTTATTTAATGCTACTTCTACTTTCTCTCTTGCTTGCAAAAGTCCTGAAATACCAAATCCTGAGAATTGCATTTATGAAAGGGAGTCATGGTTCCAGGTGGTTGTTTGTGACGTGTCCTCTGTTAGTGTTTGGGTGCAGTGGTAATGCCACTTTTATTCTCAGTGGTAGTGCTCTCAAAACATAAGCTCTTCTATACCCTGTGCATTCATTACATGTAGTAAACATCTTATGTGCTGCTCTTGTTAATGACAAGCGGAAAAAAAAAATTAATTACCTTTGTATAATACCTACCAGCATGTTTAAGGTACTATGGGTAAGTATTTTCCATTTTAAATCAATGTTTTCTCTGGTTTATAAATAGGCTGTTAATATTAGCTTCAGGCTGAGTGGTGGCATGCAAGGTTTTGACTTCATAATAATTTCAAAGTGTGTTGTTAATCTGTTTTTAGAGTGTTCCAGAGTTCAGACAGAACTGAATGTAGGATACTACTTTGCCATCTTAAAGGAAAACCACTTCTTAAAAGACAAAATTTGAATGAGGTAAACGTGGTTTAGACTTTTGCTTGTCTTGGGGAAAAAAAATGCAACCACTGATACAAGTTATGAAAAAATAGCTAATGGGCATAGTTGGAAGCTACTTTCCATAAGCATTTCTTGTTGTTTGGTAGGCAAGATGAAACAGAGGTGTTTTTCACTTTACACAGTGATTATGTGTTTGCCAAGTAATATAGTAGTCTGAATTAATTTAAATGACTGTTAGAGGGAATGATTCTGATTACCAAGGTAAAGCTACATAGGTGGAGGTTACCTGCATAGGTGTTGCATGCTGAAGACTCCCCAGCTCCCAGAACAAACTCTTCTATAATTTTTTTTTCTCTATAAGTAACCTTATCTGCTCTGCTGGGTGTTTCTTTTGTGAATGTAAAATAACGCATGCATTTTCCTGACTAGGAGCATATGTATGGAAAAAGGGTCAGTGGATCAGTATCGAGGAACGCATCCATTTTCCAAATACAGTTGGTAGCATATTTCCCAATTTTAGGATAATTTGTGCATAGTGGATGAGGCATGCATGGTGTTCTCAAAATGTATGTGGCAGAAAGCTATTCAAAAGCACAATTTTTTAAGCTTTAGCGTATTTCTGAATTCAGTTCTGATGTTTTTATATTTTCTGTAAAGGATAAACAATGCCCAGTGGTGATATATGGTTGTATTTCAATCAAAGCTTTCAATTGCAAGTGTGAACATCAAAGTGATTTTTTTTTAAACCCTGGAATTCTTGACAGCACAGGTAATATTTTTAATATTTTGTTAAAGTAATATTACACTATATTCGTAAGAATAGCTTGCTATTTTTTAAGATGGTAATGTGTTTTAATGTCATGTTATCGGTATTTTTGAATAGGCAGCTAAAAAGTTAGAGATAAAATTATTTTTTTCATGTAAAGTTCACTACATAATAGTTTGCTGTATTGTTAACTGAATCACAAATGAATGCATCTCCCCTTGAATAAGAGGTTTTTTCTTTAATTTCCTTTTTTCCCCTGTGTCTACAGGAATGTCTTAGAGTTTTGAATTCTAAGTTACTGAGAGAAAAGAAATCAGCAGTCTAAACTTTTAGATTGAATTACTATTTATAGTTAAAAGTTGTCTTGTACTTTTATTTCCTTGAACCACACCACCATATAATCTCAGCATAACTTCCTCTCCTACTTTCCCTGCATTTTACATGGCTTGTTGTTCTGATAGTTTTTGTTTATTTTGGTCTGTATCTTTTTAAAATGCATCTTTGGACTTGGGTATATTGAGGAAGATGCTTTGTAGCACAGGGTGACAGTAGAAATTAATTAAAATTGTGAGATGCCATTGATGATGCTTATTTAGTGCAATAACTTTGCTATTTATCCCATTGGATTAGTGGAACTAACTATTCCAAAATTTTTTACATGAGTAACTAAAAGTCAACCTGCTGCTGCTTCTCTGCACGCCACTGTCATTTCTTCTCTTTAGTGCCTTAGTTTGAAGTTACTTTTGTTTTATTCCCAAGTATTTATTTTTTTATGATAAGCATATATACTTGTGCTGGCAAATACTACATTGTAGTAATGTGCGTTTTCATTTATCAGGCAGCTTTACAGTCCCAGAATGTTTTTAGTTAATGGATCGCATGCTGTCAAACAGATTTTGGCAAAAACTGCTTTGTAAAATTTACTGACTTTTTAATGCTTTTCTCCTGACGGCACTTTGGCACAGTCCCCTACCAAAAGCACAGCAGCTGAAAATGCTATTTTTTTGGCTGTTAAATAATCTTTGCGGTGTGTTTGAGGTGAGTGTTCACAACAGAAGCAAAATCACTTTGTAAAAGAGTGTATCATTTGATACACTGTCTTAATGCTCCAACTGCTTTTCTAAATGCATTTTTGCAGAATGCAAAGCCTCAGCGTGTTGAAAATGTCAGCAGAGCTTGAATTACTAGTCACGTGCTGGTTTGAAAACAGTAAAACATTTCAAACTGCAGCAGCTGAAGGGAAAAGGTGAAACAAGCCTGCTCTATAAATAGCTTCTGTAGTGAACACATGCTTTTCTGCCTGCAACTCTTTTGTTGTCTTTAGCTAATAATGAATCACCTTTTTGGTTTAAAAGTGAAACATTAGTGTTCTTGGATTTTTTTGGAAGGATAAATATTTCCAGCAGAGGTTTTTAATGTTGAGTAAAGGAGGAATTTTCTTTTGAAGGGACATACCTACTTGGCGTGAGGGCTTGCAGCTTTTTAGCTTCAGAGACTTTCTCTGCTCCTTTGGATCTGTTTGTGAAATGTCATTATCTTTGAGTCCCCGCACAGGTGATTCCTTTTCCCTTCTTCCGCGAGCACGTAACATCTCTCTTCTCAGCAGCCTGTAAATTACTGCTGGTGAAAGCTTTCTAGCAAAGCACAGTGTGTCAATTTTTTACCTGCTACTAACTTTTCTTTTGTTATTTGGAGATTATTAGATGGTTATGTTAAAGATTAAGGTTATGTCTGCAGGAGGGGAACAGCCCTCCCTGTTGAATGGTCTGCAGAATTATGGGCAGTGGAGAAGGTGGCATTTGATATCTGGTAGGTTAAATTATAACAGCCCTACCAGGGCTTCTGAGCTGAAATTTCCTGAATTGTTCTCTCTGGTGTGTTGAAACCTTTTTAAAGGTCATTTTTACTAACAACAGTTTCTTTCTTTAAAAACACAAACAGAAAAAGAGGAGGAAAATAGTGTTTCATAATTAGCAGGCATAGTATATCACTGCAGCATAGTTAATATAGAGCTTCCACATTTTAGCCTGCAAGTGTAGCTGATGTTTTTGTTTAAATCCTCTGTAATTTAAGAAGGGGAGATTAGGTAACATGACTGTATTAGTGCTGTCATTGTTTAGATCTGGTTCCGTGTTTATAAATGTTGCTGCTTGTAACACGAATTCTCAAAAAAATCTCAGTGGAGAGGGAGCTCTGTGTGTGTCTGAACTGTGTAGGACTTAAAGGTAGGCCTGCTGCTAACTCTTTTAAGTATTTCTGGAGACATTAATCTTTCCAGGAATATTTCAACTTTTTGGAGTGCTTGAATTATTCTGACAAATTACAAGTGATAATGTTGTTGGAGTAGCTGGTTGGGCTTTTTTTTAAAAAAATTGGTTTAATAGGAAATCCTTGGGCCTTTTCCTATTGGAATTAATAGGAGTTCCGGTACTTGAGAGTAGGAGGGAGTGGGAACAGGCCCTTTCAGTGTTCAAGTGTTTGGCTTTTCCTCAGCTCATGGATGAGAGACAGTTTTAGGTATGCTTCATAGGAAAGTGATACTGAAAAGAAAAATCCTGTGTGCAGTTTCTTTGGGACCACCAATACAACTTTCACTTACTGGGAATTAACCTGAAATAGAGCTGGTTAAGTTTTAACAAACCCTCTCTTTTTGGGATAACGCACTTAGAGCATGCTGTGACTACCTATAAAACCAAAGGGAAAGGCAGAGGGAGGAGCTCATGATGCAAGGGGCAATTCCATTCCCCTTCTCTATGCAGGTGTTGCGTGGTGACAAGAGCATGAGTACCATGTACGCCTGGGCTTGTTCGTTCACCCCACTTCCTTTCTGTGCACTTTACAGCTTACTGCCTCTTCAGCCTCGACTCTTAGCTACTTTAACTGGTAAACATCCTCTTGCAAAGTCAAGGTTAGTGTGGGCATACGACCTTCTTCAGGGTAGAGTAGCAGAGTACCAGAGTACTGCAGTTGAATGTAATCCAAACAGTGATGCTGGCTGCACAAGCTGCTCTGAGATGTACAGTGTAAACAAAGGGAAAAAATAAGCTATTTTCCTCTTTTTTTTCCTATAACTTGAAGAGCTTTATAAAACTATTTGAGCTACAACATTTTGGACTAGAGCTAGGTATGTATTTCTTCGTTTTCACAACCTAATTTTCACATGATAGAGCTTCCTATAATACACTTTTCTGGTGTTTCAAGAATACTAAATTAGTTGGACTTGGAGGGAGTGTGGTTTTATATTATTTCCATTATAAAGAGTTAACATACAACAACGTACTTGTAGTGTCCATCCCAGATTCTATATGCGCTGTCCATTCAAGTTTAATAATTGTACAGCACATGAAATTTAGTTGCATTGCCCTATATCTGTGCCTCTGACTTAATGCTTGAGCCAAAATCAATGCCATGCTTGCATAAAATCCAAAAGAAACCCCCAAATTCTGTTACTCAGTGATAAAGTATTGAGAGCCAAACATGGGCCTTCATGTTGGGCAAAGAGAGGTGGGTTTAGGTCTGATTTTCAGAGTTTGAGACCTTGCTTTAACAGGGTGCTGTGTCAACTAGTGGCATCTTTGCTGAAGCAGATGTATTTCTTATGGTATACCATACCTTCTTACAATACAAGCAAACCTAGTTCTTTTGCCTTGTGCTGTATTATGTTGAATGAAAAACAGGAGCATAATACGGACTTCTGAAACCGTGCACATGTGTCTCATTCTGTATTATAAATCTGATATCCTGTGTATTGGTAACGGCAGCACTTTCCATCTCCAAAGAGTGACACAAACATAGCTGACCGGATTGCTTGGGTGGAGGTGAGCTTTAACATGAACTCAGGGGTGGGAGAAGTGAAAGCAAGGAGGTTAAGTGACTTGTGTCAGTGAGTCAGTGGCAGAGTTGAGACTAGGACCTGGGTTCATGCCACTAGAGTGCACTACTTCCCTCTTACTTATTGAGAGATGGTTAAATTTGCTGGTACAAGCAGTAGGCTCCCTGGTGTGGCGTTGGGAAAATTGCTGCCAGCTTGCTGAGGTACTGGGAGTTTCACATTGGTCTTAATCAGAGGCAGCTCTCCTTCTGCAGCTATGATTTAAACAAATAAATGTTTTTCTTACTATCAAACTTTTATAACTATTGTGATGGAATGGTAAAGAGGGCTTGTAAACTAGCTTTTTACTCCTCTTCTGATTTTAATGGAGATGAAAAGGGTATATACAAAAGAAAGGGTTAATAATATTTCTAATTAAAGCAAGTTCTTTAGGGTATATAATTTCTCAGAAATCGACGATGACTTTTACTTCATTAACAAAAGGTTATTGATAATGAGATGCAGTATTTTACTTACATTATTAAGTTCTCTTTTTTCCCCCTGCACAGGTTTCCACTTGAGTGGCACAGTGACAGAGCCTGCAATGCAATCGGAGCCAGAAACTGTTTGCAATGTAGCTATCAGCTTTGATCGTTGCAAGATTACCTCAGTGACCTGTAGCTGTGGAAACAAGGACATATTTTACTGTGCGCATGTTGTGGCACTCTCTTTATACCGGATCCGCAAGCCAGATCAGGTCAAACTGCATCTTCCCATTTCAGAGACACTCTTTCAAATGAACAGAGACCAACTTCAAAAATTTGTACAGTATTTGATCACAGTGCACCACACAGAAGTTTTGCCAACTGCTCAAAAATTAGCAGATGAAATTCTTTCTCAGAATTCAGAAATCAATCAAGTCCATGGTGAGTTTGATACTTGTTCTTCCTTTTGCTTCATGCCCTCTTTGGTTTTGAGCTTTTTTCTGGTGTTCAGGAGTGTGACCTAAGTCCCTTCTAGCCTGAATTATTCTATGGCGTCTACTAAAGAGGATTCTGTTACTGAACCTTTGCTTTAAGATGTTTAGAAAGCAATACATTTTTTGAAAGAGAGAAGTATTCATAAGCAATGAGCTTGATGTCTCCAACACTGTTAATATGTGGCCTGATCTGCTTCACACTTGTATTTTTCCAGCTATGAAAAACTGAGTAGTTGTGTGCTTTGTATAGCCACATTGCTTAAAAGAGCTCTGTTACCAATGGCATCTTTGTGTTATTTTGTTTTAACTAATCTTCTGACCTTTTGATTGTATAACTTTGTTTTAATGGCAAAGCATAAAAGCAAGTAGATGTTACTGTTTTTTTTTTTCATTAATAGAGTTTTATTATCCTTTGGGATTTCTTTTCTCTATGAAGTTAGGAGAAATATAAAACATATATTTCAGTGCCTTTTTCCTGTTACGGCTGCAGCAGCCTACAGCATCAACAAAGGTCATGATATATCCTGTTCTTTCTGCTGCACATGGTTTTAATGGCTCTCTGGTTCTTGTATTGAACATCTTAATGTTTGTTAAAGGGTCCTGGGTGTGACTTTAGGCTTCTAAGGTGGCTTTTCTATGGACTCTGCTGAACTGAAAGTGAGTAATTCTGGGTTTGAGGTGACCCAGCTTGTTTATGCTAGTTTATTAGAGTCCTGTGGTCCTGTAAGGTCACCTGATAGAAATGTCCTCTAAGGTGACCAGAGCTGTAAGCATAAGGGCTGCTTAGAGGGGAAGAGTAAGTCATCTAAATATCTAAAAATACCTTTTTTTGTTTCTTTGGTCATTGACAGGAACAATTCTTGTGTTAGATATTTCAGAAGGATGACCACTATTCCAAAGAATTTGCAATACAGACACAAGCAAGCTGCTTAATACTGGAGAGAGAAAAAAACGTGTTTTTTAGATAGTATGCAGAGCAAAAGAAGGGAGTCTTTCCCATAACAGGACTCATCTGCTGTGTAGACCTTCTCCTTAGGGTCTGGTGAACCTGGCAAGCCCAGTCCAGCACTACTGCAAGAAGGTGAATTTCGGGAGAAATGCTCTTTTTTGGCTTTGGGAGCTATGGGGGATGTGGTCAGAGGCAAGGCAGTTGCTCTACTTGTTATGGAACTTGAGAAGGTGATTGGCAGAGGTGCTGGGTGGTGATTGTACAAAGAAAGGGAAGCTAAAGCAGATGCAGGACATGAAGCAGTAGAGGAAGATGCTCAGAGGTTGTAAACTGAAGGCTTGTATTGCATGAGAGTTGGTAATAGCCTGAACATAAGGAATTAAGGGGGAGGAAGAATTATGATGAGTATGAGAGTAGCACAGAAGATTCACTCAAAGGTGATTAGAAAAGGGGAAGGCAGGGGTGGGAAAGGGAGGACAAGTGATGGTTATATATGGCTGTATTAGTTATACTATGGCTAATGTAAGAGAAGTGACAAGCAGTTGCAGAGTGTGCTTAAACTTGATCACCATTAAGTCTGTAATTATACTAATCATCAGCATGTTGTGCTTTGTCAGCTGTTTTCTTATTGTCAAAATATCTCATTATGCATTAGTATTTAAGGTATATTTTTGAGAGAGATATTCAATGTTTCTATCATAGCCCAAATAGCAAAAAGAATAGGAAACAAAAAACTCAGTTGATGATAAATCATGAAATTTCACAACGAAATTGAGTAGTTTAAAAATATCCACAAAGCTAAAATGTTTCTTACATGTGTTGCTCTTTTCCTGGTAAATGAGATTACAGTATGTCTTTATTTACTGTTGGTAGTTCTTAATAAAATATCAAAAATTGAAGTGGAAAATCCAGGTGGCATAAGAAAATAAACTGCTGTTACCAAAGAAAGCTGGATTACAAAAGAGGTTCTACAGTCTCCTGCTTTTCCGCTCAGACATCCATAAAACTGTGGTCTGATTTTTTTTTTAATTGGTATGTTTTCAGTTTTAAAAAAATTACAGAATTCTTTTAAGGAAAAAGTAAGTTCCTCTGATTATGTACCAAGTAAGTGGCATTCTGGGATTCATACTGTAATTCTGTTATTTTGATCAAATTCTTTAAATAAAAAATAATAAAATTAACCAAAATAAACCTGTGAAAAATAACCAGAAGAAATCTATCTCTGGTTCGAGTAGCATAGGCTGGTGAACATAAGATCACCATTCACTCTGTTGTATCTCCTGTGCTGCTGATATTCAGTTTATAATATGAAACTATCTTGTAGACCTGTCTTGCTTTGAACAGTTCAACCTCACTAAACTAGTGTTTGAAGAGGAATGATATCCAATACTGCTTGAAAGCACAGGTAAGTAAGAGGAAAAAATTATAAAAACTTGCTTATAAAAGTAAGAAAATACCTGGCACAGAAACACCAGAAACAGCTTTGGTCAAAGGGAAGTCCTGAATCTAGAGTTCAATGAGGGAATTCTTTTCAATGTTGCCTGGTGGTTGTTACGATTTCAGGGTTGTTTTATATAAAACTTCAATTTTTTTAAAATTTTTTTCTCTCATAGTGGCTGTACTAGTTTTAGTTTTCAAATATTTCCAGCAATAGGCAGAAGTCATCAGCTCTTGAATGCTGTTTATTTGTACATAAGAATGATCTGGGACTTTGAAGAGCTCTGACCACAGCAGTCTTGTTGACTTGCTTATGAGCTGGCTAGGGAGATGGAACAACTCTGCAGTACTTTTCTTTCACAAAAGGTGAATTAGATAGTTGTTCATTCACTCAAAACTCTGTCTTACACCACTTTTGATGAGTGACTTTGGCCACCTTCCTTGTGAAAGAGGTTAGTAGGGGAACTAGTGAAGTGAGTTACACTGATGATGCTGTTTTGAAATGCCAAATCCCTTTGAGTTCCTTGGTGGATACAAATGTTGCAATACCCTTTCTTGCTTCATAACTGACCCTCACTGCAGGAAGAAATAGGTGGATGCTGTTAGAAGTGCAGGAATGTGGTGTCTTTCACTAACTTCGTCAGGAGAGCTGCGTGATTTATTGGGAATCCTCTTCTGTATTTGCCATGCAAATTTCCACTTGGTGGTGATTATATTACAGGAGAGTTTGCATGTTTTTAGAGCACAAAAGCACCTCTTATATTTGAGAAGACTACTTGTGTTCTGATTTTCTCATGTGGGGCTGCTACAGCTGTTCATGTTCCTGATTTCAAAGCTGGAGATCTGTGTGGAGATCTTCTGTACTGAAGACAACTGTAGGTATTCATACTGATACCCTGATGTCTGTGCTGCATAAATGCTGGCTTCACATTTGGTTTAATTTGGGGATGCTGACTCAGGAAGCTGGATGTAGGTTTGGATCCTGCTTAGCTGAGGCTTTTTTCCTCCCTGTTAATTTTTTTACTGTTGTGGCAGAAGAAGCTGGCAGGAAGATAACAGTCAGGATGACAGATTATCAGCCAGGTTTGTCATTTTGGATCTGTCTTTTCTTAGGTATGAAAATTTCACTTAAATTGGTTGGAAGGTCAAACTAATGTTCCTTAAAATTTGAGTGGAAATAAAAATACCTGCAAGATGGAGGGGGTGGGAGGATGGGAAGGAGGTCTGATTGCATATTAATCTCATACTAGCATTGATTTGCTATTATTTTTTATTCATACAGTGAAAAATGGCTTGCCTTTTTATTGGTTATAAGGACAGCCTAGCAGGCCAATTTAATCTTTAACTTGTAAGCTTTTTTTTTAAGCTTTAAGTATTTCCTGAGTGTTTAGTGTTGCTGTTGCAATTTCTGCTCTGAGAACTACACAGATTTCTCCAGACTATCTCCCATTCACCAATTATTTGACTCACAATATGAGTCACTTGCCAGTACAAAACCACATGCAGATGAACTAAAATTTAAGAGGAAGGACCTGGGAGAAACCAGTTTAAGTACACTTGTCTTCTCAGAAGCAGAGGTACCTAGGTAGTTGTTCCTGTATTTGTCCAGGCAGATCTTGCTACCATCCTCTTCAAACATTACTCTCTAACATAGATTAGGAGTGCCAGTGGAGGCAGTCAAGAAGGAAACGTCTATCAAAAAAAATTGCTTCGAAAGAAAATTTCAGAATATCTAGTGTTGTTCCTATATATTGTAAGTTCCAAAGGGCAATCCAGAGGTACAGATGAATATGTGTTAATATGAACTTAGTGTATTTAACTGAAATGATGGGAATTTAGTGGAAATTTGTAGGGTAGGCTAGGGCTGCAAAACAGAATACAGTGTATTTCTGATCTACTACAAGGGGGAATGTTTAATGTTAAAGAAGATACATTATTAAAACAATGATGGAATCTTCCATATGGCCCTGCTTTAACTGGCAAAATTGATTGAGAGATAGTTGCAGAAGAAGAATGTAGGAAATGACAGGTGAGTTTCTTTTCAAGAAGGATTCAAGTGAGCTGCACTAATGCTTAGTATGAGAATTGTTTAGTGAACCAGATTTGGGAAGGAAGTAACAACAAGACTGAACAAAACTAGAGAAATTTCAGAAACTGAAGTAGAAGTAACTAAGTAGTGCAATGTAAAATAACATGAAAGATCAATAGCTGCAAAATATCATGAAAAAATTACTTAGAAAATGCATGTTTTTAGGAAAGGGGGTTTTTGTACATTAAACAATAAAATAAAACTTCCATAAAAAATAAATAGTGAGATTTTGTTTTGAGACATGGAAGGTAGAAATAAATGGAAACTATTTCATGCTAGTTATCAGTATAGACTGTTTTTAACTGCCACGCAAAAGTAGACATTCAAACTTATTGCTTGCTATATGTTTGTGGCACCTGGATTTTAGCAAGAGAGTTTAGATATTGTCAGCAGATAAGTTTATGCATTTTGCTGCATGGGCAGATGGAAGGTCAAGAATTTTTTGGAAGTTAAAAACTTGTTGGGGGTTTATTAACTTTCCTCAGCAACTTAGACTAGCCTGTCCTGTCTTCATATTTTCTGTTGTTAGTGCTGGCTGCTTCACAGCAGTTGCTGTTTTTCTTTGCTGTGTGCTGCTGAGCAGGTGTTATATTCCACCCAAGAGTTCTGAAATTAAGTACAATGTGAAGAGACTTATGTCTAAACTTTGAATTGTTTGGGGAATCAAAGGCATAATGATATTTTTGAATCATTAATTTTATGATCTTTGGGTTTATATAATTATTGTTTAGAATAATTCTGAGCACACTAAGTTTACAAAATCAATTGCTATTCTGTTGTGAGTCAGTGTACAGCAGTATTAGTTTCTAGCTGGGACAATTCAGTCTTTGCATAGTACTTACTTAGTAAGTCATGTAATCATTTGTAATCATTTTTCCCTATCTTCTCCTTAATGCTGCCATGGGATGACATCTAATAAAATTCAACTGATCTACAGTTCATTCGTATACTTAAATTAATAAGATTTTTATAAACAAAAAGTTTAGTCTGGCTATGAGTAAGTAATTTGGCATGGTTTCATTTGAAGATTAAACAACTCTTGTGATACTTCAGAAATAAGGATCAGGGAAGCAGTTTGCCTTAAAGACTACTTCCTGTTGTTTTAACCAAATTTCAAAGTTGGTCTGCACCTGAGTAGTTTCCAATATAGGCAATTTTTAACCTGAAAAAGTAACTAGAAACAAAGCAAGGAGCATTGACTAAAATAGGCTAAGTTCTCCATATATACCACCAGTTCTTGAATGTGGTTGCTCATTTTGAAAAGAGTTGCTCTTAAAATTTCTATATAAACAGTCAATGTGTTTATTTTTTAAAAATGTGTCTGCTTTCTAGAACTTTGGAGTCGATTATATTTAACATGTAACCTGCTGTGACCGTAAATATAAAAAGCTGTTACTCTGTTTTCAGATTTTATTTGGGTGTTCAGTGTTGCAAACAGTTGTGGACAATGTTCCTGTTTTGATTGCCAAGATTGCAATTTAGTAATTTTAGTAAAAGTGAGTGATTAAGCATGTATGGCTGTATCTATATATTGAGTATAAATACTTATTGTATTTAACTGTAAGTACATGATGTAAAACCTATTTCAAAGACCAGTCATGGTAGAAGTTAGAGCCAGAGGTTGTAGGGTGAGAGATTAATATGTTAGTGTCTATAAACTTACACACTTTAATAACAGGTTTTAATATTTAGTATAATTATATAGTGCTTCTCACTTTCATAGTTCAAATGTGAACTAATTTATCTTCATGACACTTCTCTAAAGCATGTAAGTGATACTTACCCCAGTTTACAACTGGGGAATGGGATTTGGTCTTGGCACCAAACTGTGCTGCAGAGATTAAATTCAGGGCCACCCGTGTTCCTCTCTGCAGCCAAACTGTCTCTCTGCTGAAGCTTCACGGTGCCCATTCGCCGCACCCTGAGTGAAGCCACCACCTTTGGATTGAACCTTCAGCCCTGCTGGTGTTAAGCATGAGCCTTCCTGCTGGCTATTGCTAGGGCTTCGTCTCACAGCTCCTAAGCCACCTCCCTCCAGTTGCTTGTTCAGGTAGTTTCTTGTCTATTCACCCAGTCCCATGTTTTCAAAAGGAAAGTGACAGTGTAGAAATCCTGTCTGTTGCCCAAGAGTGATCTATCTGTGTTTGAATGGGAGAGGAAACAGGCTAGACCAATTGGTGTTCACCTTACTGTAAGTGAATGTAGTGATCTTGAACAGTGTGTGGTTGAGAGACATGGAGATGGTTGTATCTTGACCCCAAAACAAAAGTGACCTGGGCAGTTGAAGCTGAGGCTTCCCCAGGACCATCACTAGGATGCCTGGCTGCTGCTGTGGTGGGAAGGTGATTTGGACTCATGCTGTGTCCATGCCTTGTTAGTCCATAGTTATTGCTGGAGACTGCCAATGGTGTTGAAAGATCAGTTAATTACAACTGTAGCTGGTGCCAGTTACATGTATACTGAAATTTCTTTATATATCCCAATTAAAAACTCTGATCATAGTGAGCATAGCCTTTATAAGATCTTGTAAGGAAAAAATTGCTCTGAGTCAGATATATCTGTAGTACTGTGCTGAACGGTATCATAGAGTTCAGACCCTCAGCTTGGTGTCTTCAGCTTTTACAGTCTTCTAGCCTACTGTCATGAAAATAACGCTGTTGTAAGTATAGCCATGCCGAGCCCCTGGGGAAGATATATTTGGGGTTGTACTGGGAGAACAGGCCTTGGTGGGGGCAGTGCCGCTGTCTTGGGGCAATGGGTGCCCTTGTTCCTGTAAGAGAACCCTTTTGTTCAAGAATTTGCAGGAGCTGTGTTGAAATTTAACCTTCTAGCACAAACTGACTGATGAGCTTTTGATAAAATGTAAACAGTTACAGGAGGAATTTTTTTTTTCCCTAAATAGGGTAGCTTATCTGAGGAATCTTGGGCTATTTTTAATTCCATTTAAAAGTACCCATACCAAGATTATTTAAAGGTAAATTTCCATTGAAGGATAAATATAAGTGTGTTTTGTATATTGGTGCTTTTATATAGTTGCTTTTCACAGGTCTTTTCTCTGTGTTTTAGAGCAATGAAATATTTAACCTATTTGCAAGGTGATACTGCAAGCCTGCGTCTGTGCAACAGCTGCACTGCTTGTTCTCATGTGGCTTGATTTCCCTTTTTATCTTGTTCTTTGCAACAGAAGACTTACCAGAATGTGTTTCATGTAGAGGACTGAATAGAAAGCCCCTTAAAACTAACATGGTAAAGAAGGAAGCACTCATGGAAGAGGTTTTTTATTCCTTGGTTTCTGTTCTGTCTTGAGCTTGATTCCCGTCTTCTGACACACTTACAGTTCCTGTGGAAGGCAGGAGAGTTCATTCACATTGTCAAAGACACAATTAATCTAAATATACATGTGTGTATGTGTATGTATGTATATATATAGATATGCACAGACACATTGCAGCATAGCATTCCCAGCTGTAGGCTCTGAAGTTGGAGGCAGTTTAAGAAGTTGCTGAGCTGGAAGATTTTTTTTTTTTTTAAATTCTCTCAGCAACTAATAGACAAGACATCCCTCTGACCCTTTACATCTTCTGGTTGTATTTTCACTGTATAAATATTCCAGCGTTCCCTGTGACCACTTAAAAGCTTCACCTACACAGCAGAGCTGCAACTGTGAAATGAAGGCTTGCATCAATAGAATCAACGTTTAATTCCTATACATCTGAAGGGTTGTAGCTATCTTTGCTTTTCAAGTTCTCAGGCCTTCTTTGAAAAAACAAGTTTTTACAAATCTGACTACGTAATTTTCCTTCCCTGCCAGTATTGGGTATTTTTTGGCTGCAGAGGTGACATGGACTTGGATTTAAGTGATAGATTGTGTAACACAATTAAGTTTCTAACTTCTTTTCAAAACCTAATGGATATGGAGATTACACAGTTGCGACAAGCCCAAAATCAAAATGTCAAGTTACTTGAGTCTTGGGCATGCTTAAAATACCTTACATCTGGTATGGTGATGCATTACTTTGTGCTGTTTCCCTGATAGTTTAGATAAGTGGTTTTCATCCTTTTCAGTTTGAATAACTTTTAAAAAGTATCCAGTGGAGGTGCAGGCTTCTTCAGAAAAATATAGATTGATAGATGGTGCAAGTACTTGCTTTTGTTAATTTTGTCAGCCTTTAGAAGAGGCCACCAGTGGAAAATCACCGACCTCAACTGCAAAAATTGAGTTAGGGCAGCCTGTGGCCAAAGCAATGCCTGATGTAAATCTAGCCCCTTCAGTTCACTCTAGGCTAATTCAAGTAGAGTTGCTCTGAACTGAAGCTGTGCTGATGATATTGCCTATGTAAAAATGCTCCTTTGGAAGCACCAGTCATATACAGCTGTAACTCTTATTTATAGTGGAAATGCCTTTAGTGCTTTAAGACTTCATATTTGTTTGGGGATTTTTTTTACTCTTTGTTTAGCTTTGCAGAGCCATCACAGCTCAAAGGCACCGAGGTGATGATTTTCCTCATGTTCATCTATAGCAGCGCTCACTAGCAGTCACTTAAACCTGAGCAAGATTGCTGAAGGTACAGGAATTACACAAATGTTTTGGGGAGAGTGGTTTTAACATCTCAGTTGTAGAAATACTCTGCAAAGTTTAATTTTCCTTGTAAAAGCATTCTTGTATAGCTGCTGAGATGGGAGGAAAAAAACTCGCCTTGATTTTAATGTTTTGTTATAAAATATTATTTATTTAAATTAAATACCTTTTCATAGGCTGTAATTTTTAAGTGCTTAAGGCAACTGAGGAGAAATCTAAGTTTATTTTTCAAGAATACTTAAATTAAAGCCAAGACATCCAAAACAGGACAAAGCACAAATCCAAAAATCTCTGTAGTCCTCTCCATTGGACCCATGAACCTCTCTGTATAGAACATAATGATTTCTTTTCTTGCTGTTTGCAGGTGCTCCTGACCCAACAGCAGGTGCTAGCATAGATGATGAGAACTGCTGGCATTTGGATGAGGAACAGGTCCAAGAACAGGTTAAACTCTTCCTCTCCCAGGGCGGATACCATGGATCAGGGAAGCAGCTCAATTTGCTTTTTGCAAAGGTGTGTCGAGTACTCTAAACCTTCCCTTTTTCTCTCCCTTATTCCCCAGGCCAGTCTGTACTTGTTCACATCTTACTCAAAGTCCTGTTGTTCTAAAACAAGACAAAGCCTTGGGAACATTATGGCAGCTTAATAATGAATGATTTGTACAGCAGTGGACTGCAGTCTGTTGTGTCTCGAGATCAGTGTAAGGATATGAAGTAACATTTCAACCACCTGCAGCTTTGCTGTTCTCATCCTTCCCACCCCAAAATGTTGGAGAAACCTGTAGAAATTAATCTTGCAGCAGTTGGCATAATACACCTGTGGATTACTTGTGGAAGAAGTGTCTTTGAAGAATTGCAATGGGATACTGAAAACAAAAATTGTTAAAATTGGGAAGGCAGACTATTTTTTTCTACTTAAAAATTTCACATCTCATATATAAATTGCATTTATTATTTAACAGCATTGGAATATTTAACACTGCAGCATATTGTCTGTACTGCGATACCTGTTTTTTCAAGTTTGTATTAAAAGACTCGTTTCCTAGGTGCGAGAGATGCTAAAGATGAGAGATTCAAATGGAGCTCGCATGTTGACGTTGATAACAGAACAGTTCATGGCTGACCCTCGTCTGTCACTTTGGAGACAACAAGGAACTGCAATGACTGACAAGTATAGGCAGCTCTGGGATGAACTGGGTAAATGCACAGACTTCAAAATCATTTAGGTGTTCATATGTATAATGAAGAAACAATTGCATATTTGGGGTGGAGAGAAACTTTATGGTGGTACTGGGTAAAGCAGGTTAGAGTTTTCTGCAGTCTTGCTTGTTCAGTTAATGTTGGGTGAAATCGAATTTCTGATCTGCAGCATGAGACAACTGCAGTTGGAGGAGAGGAAGCATCGTGTGAAACAAGTACAAATGCAACAGGTTAGGATCTGAGGATCTAAAAAGAAAAAAAGCAAAAAGTGGAAACATAGCTACACAACTGAGAATAAGTATATAAGCCACTACTGCTAAACTGGAAAGGTTAAGGAAGAAATTGATTTACAACTAGAGAGAAATAGAAGGCAAAATAGAAAATTCATTAGCAGTATGAGAAGATAGCTACAAAGGCAAGTAGAAGTCCATTACTGAGCAGGAAAGGAGATCAAATAAGAGGGCTAAAACAATTAACACTGTTTTACAGGAAAGGTCAGCTGTCACGAGATACATGACTTAGTTGTACAATGGAGAGAGGGACATAGGCTGTAATGGGAAAGGTATATGTAAACTGGTAAGGTCTGAGGACACTTGCTCTAAAGTGTTCCAGAAACTTGGTAATACAGTTTTGAACTACTGTGTCAGAAGTTCTCAAAATCTGTAAGGATCTATGGTAAGGAGTGGGAATTCAAAACAACTTGAATGTTAATGTCACCAATATTTTAAAGGTGGGTAAGTGAGTGGAAAGAACATTAAGTAACAACAACCATTACTTTCCTAGGTAATAAGGTACTGGAACAAACTAGTAGCCAGTTGGTGTGTAAGTGTATAGAAGATAGAATTGATAAAAGACAACCTGAATTATCTAAAATACAGTGGTAAATCTAATTTGTTTCTCTAAAAGATAATTCACAAAGTGTGTAAGTGAAGGGATTAATATATATATTTTAGCTTCCAAACTGCTACTACAGCTGTCTTGGAGGCTTTCTCAAAGCAAGCTGAAGATAGAAGGCCAAAATGGAATCAACTTGTGGTTCATGGAACTTGGAGTAGTTAGCTGTGCCTCTCACTCAATCTGGAAAGACACTTCAAGTCTAGACTTAAGAGTCTGTCTTGAGATGTGTTCTGGTCAATATTGCTATGCCTGACTTATGTGGCATGGAACATAGAAATAAATAAATACTGAACAAACAAACAAAACACCCTGTGGGACATTATGTAAACACTGCAGAGAAGAGAGCCAAAGACCATAATGCTCTTGATATGTATTAATGGTCCAAAATCAAGTTAAATGAAGTTAAATCTAAGCAAGAATAACATGCTTCATTTAGAAAGGAAGCATCAAACCCAAAACTTAAGTTTTCCACTGTTAAAGGTTGAAGGTGACCATGATTGATTGCACGTTGACTGAGGGGGCTAAGTCTGGATATGGACCTGTTCAGCATAAATTATGTTCACTCTAAATGAAGCATTAGGCTAATAAAGCATTAGCTACCTAGTTGTGATTATAGACCTCTGTGGTGGAAAGCCTTAATATCAGAGCAGGTAGAGCTGTGTCAGAGAGACTGTAGATAACTGCTTGTCTGCAAGTGTAACAACCCTTTTAGTATGTCATTTTTATGATGCCTTAGCTTGTTGGGGAATAACAGTTTTTGCCAAGCAGGGCATGTGCTTAGCTGGACATGTATGCAGCAAAATTGTATCCCACCATACTGAAAACTGGAGGGTCTCATGCTTCATTGCTTATGTGGGTTGAGCTGGTAGGTGGTGGGAGAGGCAGAAATGTGTTCTCCATCTGTTACCTGTAGCAGTCTTACCGCATGCTGCCAATAAACATAAAAGGTTCTGTTAAATTTTCTTAGTGGCTCCTGTTCTTGTTTCATCAGTTTCATGTTAACATCATTTTCTTGACAGCACCTGTCTGAGGGTAGAGGAGGTGGAACCTCTTTGTCTGCAGCATTGAATAAGCAATATTTTAGATTAATTGGATTGGTTAGTTTACCTCTGTTTAATCAAAATTGTATGTGCCACTCCCAAAAAGCTCCAGTGCAGCCTTCAGCCTCACCACTACCTCAGCTGCTGTATTTGCAATCTGGGGCAGACCCTGTTGTTTCAGCCCAGAACTGCTCAGCTGCCTCCAACAGTATCAAAATATGTTGATCATGTACTATGGTTTCAATTGCAAATACATTTTGATCACTTCAGGTGTGTAGTAGGCTAAGGGTAGAACTTAACTTGGTTCTTCCACCTCCAGCTTATGTTTATGTTGCTAAACTGTCCCATTTCTTCCCCACACCAATAGAATTCCTTCCACTGGTGCTTAGCAAGTTCCCTCAAAATGGCTGTTAATTGGATGAATCTCTCCAGCTTGACTCCTACTTTGTGTGAAAGTTACAAGCTGCTGCCATGTTTCTGCTAGGATTTCACCTTGGTTTTCACTCAAATCAAACACATACTTTTTTCCAGGTGAAATGTACATCTCAAAAAAAAAAAAAAAGTGAATGTGCAAAAGTTGAAGGAGATTTTAATGGAGACCAGAATTACAATAGCAGGCTGCAGAAGGAAGAGCAGGATGGCCCTGGCTGGATGGCCCCATGCCAGTAGTGGCAGAGATAACCCAGACATTGGGTTTAAGGGAGTGATGTTATCATTGTGTTATAAAATAATGTTGGCTTCCTGTCTTGTCATCTTCTAGGATGTCAGAGAACTAAAATATCGATGAAGAGACTGAGACAGGCCTTTACATACTTAACTTTTTGTATTTGTTCAGAGTATTCTGGAAGTGGCATATATGTATGTCTTTTTTTGAAAAAAGTTTTATCTATGATCTCATTTATTTCACAGGGAGGTGGCAATTTGACATTGTAGTTATGGCAAATTTTAGGACATAAAAAGTATGTAAATACAGACTCTGCTTAATAAAGACTTGCTTGCTTGCCCTGGTATGCTATCTGCCAACTGCTAGGCATATGGCCACTTTGTCAGTTCCATTTTGGCATAGGTTTTTAAGCATACTTAAATAACTTCAGTTTTGCTCCTTGACTGAGTCACTTGAACCTTTCGTTAGAACTTAACTGATGCTTCCTGCCTGGCATTGACAAGGGTACTGGAAGGACACAGTGGGCTCTGATCAGAGTTCCTGCTGAAGTTTATGGTGAATTGTTGACATCCGTGGAAATCAAATTGGATCTGAATGTTTGAATGTGCTGATTTAAAAAAAGAAAAAAAAAAAGATAGCCCCAGAACCCCACATACACTTCACATCCAAGTATGAACCTGACTGTTTTCAGGTTCAAATACAAAGTCCTAATTGCATAAGCAATTTATGATTCAAAAGCCTCAAGTTAACAAAAAGCCTTACACATAACTAGCTAGTTTTCTGGCTCAGGAGGAAGAATATAATAATGAGGCTCAGCAGATTCCTCTGTTGTATATCAAATAATGGGTTGAGCTAAATGCTGCTTATGGAACTCTAAAGGTGTAGTATTGGAAAGATCAAGATTACAAGTCAAAGCTTTAAGGCTTGCTGATGTACTTCTCATACTAGGAGAATTTAGATGCAACTTCAGTGGTGCACTGGTGAATACTTCCAACTTGCCACAGTAATACATGAATGCACTTTCCAGAGTTTATCATGGAGTTGGAATTCTTCACATTGTTGCTGTTTAAATGGTGTCTTAGTAGATATATTTCACATGCTGATCTCTAGGTGTTTAGCTCTTGATGACCATGGTTGAAGACTTCAGTATATCAGAATGGTTAATTATCTGAAGCACCTTGGTTTGCCTTTTAAATTAAATTGCATTGGTAAAATGGGAGTATATGGAAATGCACAGTAAGTATTTGCTGATGCCTGTTGAGCTGAGATCTCTGTTTTGAAGAAAAGGTCAGTAAACCTTTGTAGTCTAGAGGGAAGAAATGGACAATGCAATCTTGCTACAGCAGTAATTCATTAATATTCATCCATGAAAAATTAAGTAAAAGTTGCTTGTTCTTTTCAAAAGTGAAAAGATTTCCTTAAAAAAAAGGGAAAATTTGACTTTGTGCCCCAGCCCAGGGATCATGGTGGCTGCAAGGCTCTGCTTTGGAATTAAATGTTGAGCACTGCCAGATGCCAGACATCGGGAAGAGGCTCAGTTTTGTCGGCAAATGGGATCTGCAAGTTAATTGGTGTTTTCTGCAGGCTTCTGGCTGTGAAATGAAATTGGAAGCCCTTTAGCCACATGGATAATACAGGACCTGAATACAAATGTCACATGTCACCATCAGGGCCCACTGTGAAACAATAGTGTTCCCACTCGAACACTGCGCCATTACAGATCATTTAAATATGGGGATTACATTTAAACTAAAAGCCCCATTTGCCTTTTACTGCAATTTAAATGTCCTCTTAGCAAAAGCTAAGTGACAAATTAAATGAAAAAAGTGCCCACATTTTTAAAGCTGTAATGCAAAACAACCTTTTATTGCTTCTCATGTGCCACGAATGAATCATTATACTTGTCAACCCTAAACCAAGCCATAATTGGAGCAGCTACTGTTATCAAAGCGGGGCTGCTCTTGTGACAGCTTAATAAAGCTGAAACTGTTAAATTAAATCCCAGATGCTTAATCTGATGAAAGCAGTCAAGTAGAAGAATCTAAGACTAGTATCTACTGCTTGGTGGAGTGATGGAGCCCAACAGCTTGTCAACACGTAGATTACAGGATCAGATTTTTTTTTGTAAACTACCATTTTCAATATCTTTATATGCTCTTCCTGCCTTCGTAGTGAAGAAACTTCACATAATTTGCATGTTTCAAAACAAACATTTCTAGTGGATTTCTTCCATTTTTATATTTAAGATCTGTTGGAAAGGGGAGGAGGGCTGTTTCTTTAAGTTGAGGATTAGTTTCTTGTTGAACAAAAGTATGATGGCTGTGTCATGGGGAAGAGGGTGTGTCCAAAGAGCTCTTGCAAGGCAGGGCATTGCATAAAATTGGCAAATGTGTTCTGGATTTGCATCATGCTGATGCTGGTCTTTGTGGGTCATCTTATTTTACGACGTTAAGGAGAATTTAAAAGGTATTCTGTACTTTCAGCTAGGTAGTCACCACATTTTAATGCATCGGCTTCACCTGTCTACCACAACCACTTGTTGTTTTCTAAAGTTTTTAAGCATAGGAACCTCTCAATGATATTGCCATGAGACACTTTCATGGGATAAAGCTTTCCTGGGTGACATCCTTAGAATCCTTTCTGTTACACATGCTGAATGGGTTGTCATAAAGGTATTTCCTGAGTAGAGTAACATGTCTTTGACTTAGTAGTTCTAGTAGCCTTAGTAGTTTTCCACTAGCACTTTGCCTTGTTGTGGGCTGCTTTTTCAGTGTTGGAACAGCCTGATGGTCTACTTTGAGTTCACGTTTACTAATATTTTGGCCACTTTCTGGATTAGAGTGTTACATTTTTGTGTTAAAATTTAAAATGCCTTTTTGCAAGGTCATGTCATGTAGAGAAATAGTACAATACATTTCCTGAAGGATCATGCCTAAATTTTTATTAGTAACACTTTGCTCATCATCTAAAACTTAATTCTAAATGTTGAGTTTAGGCAAGGAATCATTATAGATTAATTAAGAGAGATTTAATTACCAATTTGCCATGAGCAAACTAATGATTGAGTGTTAAATAATGCTTTTTTTTTTAATTTGGAAACCACTCTGCATTTTTCTGATAGAAGTTTATATTCCTCTCTAGAAAATACCAAGTTAGATTATTTTAACCTTAACTAAATGAAGATATTCTCCATCTATATTTCTATCTCAGTCATTCTTTCCCTTTGTAATTGGAGAGACAAACTTGTGTGAATGGGACATGCCAGCTGTTCTAAACAGATTATCTCTGCTTAGTACTTAAGTGGAAGGGGAAAAAAAGGACAAAAGCAGCTAGGGTTGTTGCCAGTATGCCCCTAGAGAAATTCCTTCCTGATGCCAGATTTGATGACTACTTCGGGGCTGCCATGAAAAAGAATCACTGAAGTTAAGCATTCATTACAGTTTTTGTGCTCTAATACCATTTTTCTGGAGCTGCATACTTCATGCAGTCCCTTTTAAGGATCATGCAGTAGAAACATTCACTTTTTCCCGTGTTGTATGGCATTTAAAAAATGGTACAGTAAGGCTCTCAAGTTTGAAATTTGAGTGCAAAGCTTATATCCATACTTTTATGATTTCTTTGACTATCCCAAGTTCTGATTGCATCATGTTCTGCCTTAAAGCTAAGGAGAGTACCAATGCCCTGCACATGTAGAAAATAAAGTTAACTTCAAATTTCTAAGTTTAGATTAATCAGTTGCATGTAGTACGTTTCTGGCCTTGAAGTGAAAGCTGTAGCAAGACCTGTGTTTCAAAGGAGGTGGGATGCACTATGTTTTGCTTCTAAGTAGAGTGATATCTTGTGCATATTTGTGTTTTCAACTGCACCATATCCAGTAGGCTGTATTTACTTAACTGATAATCCTTCTCTTTCGTTCGTTTTGGTTAGTCTTAGCTGCTATGGTGTAGTTGCCATACAGTTATAAAGTACCTTCAGTTCATGCACTCTAAGGTTACACCTACTCTTCACAAAATAACATGTTAATATATGTCAGCGTATTTGAATGATTTGTGCTATTGGAGGCACTAAATTAACAGTGCTTCTGAGTTAGCATCACAATCCAGTTTTGCTGCTCTAAGGCCTGAGTTATGGATGACAACTTAAAGAAATTCCTGTCATGGCCCTGGAGTGTCTTGGTTGTTGCTGTCACCTTCATTTCCCCAGTGAATGAAGCCAGACTGCAGTTGGACAGAACGTGTCTTTGCACATCTTCTCTGAGGATGATTTTCTTCCTCCTTCCTTATAGGCATGTGCCATAATGGTATATGAAATGAGGATATATGGGGCCAGAGTATGACAGTAAGTGGAAGCTATTTTCAAAGAGGGTATTCTTTCCTGTGGCATTTATCAGATTTGAGGAATAATGGTGAAAGTAATTAACTTTAGTCTATAAGCATGGCTTGAGGGGCTTATTTTTAATGCCATACAGAAAGTTTGGGTTTCCATTTAGTTCAGTTGGATGGAAAGTACTTTTACTGCAGGACCCACATTTCTTGAAGTACCCACATTAAAACAGTTTGTGAAGTTTTTATTCCTAAGCTGTTGAATGGATTTACTTAAAAATGTCCTAAATGTCCTAAAAAAATTGTTCTATATTGGAGCTGGTACAAAACTCATTGTAGCCCTAACTGGAATAGTGACTGCCAAGATTAAAGGCAGAATTTTACTCTGAGCTCAAGCTGGTACTTAGCATTATTTTTTTTCCTTTACCTCACTCTTTATTTTTAATACTTAAGTAACATAAAGCTGCCATTTAATTTTCCAGTACCACTTTTATTAAATACCGGAGCTAGGGAGAAGTAATAGATTTATGGAGAGGAGTTACTGAGTCTTCACTGATTTCTCTGAGCTTTACTGTGGTCCAGCAATCTAGCCTTGTGATATTTTCCAGTTTTCTATCTTGAATGCATACTGGAAAAATAACCAAAAACTTAGAAGAGTAATTTAAAGTGAGAGGCCTGCTTGTGTCTGTCAAAGTAAAACAAAGGAAATCCTTCTATAATTTAAGATATCTACATGGACTAAAAAATGGATAGGGAAGACACTAATGCAAAGGAAACAAAAGGTACTTGAAAATTGTAATTGGAGCTGGACAAATTTAACTAGAAAACTAGAAATAAGGTTAGAATTTTGAGTTGTGGTAGCCAGGCAGTAGATAGTAGATCGACTAATCAGGAGCTGTGCTAGATTCTGGTATTAGAAATCTTAATTGAAGTATCCTGTCTTTGTAAAAACTCAACAATCACTTTTGGACTGGAAGATGAAGGTAACTCAGGATATTTTAGAGTAGGAAGTAATTCAGACTAGGCAGTCAGAATGTGTTCTTCTGGCTAGTTACAGTGGGTTATTTACATTCTGTGAGCATAGTTGTGGCACTCATACCTTTTTCTGACCTTCCCACTATGCAAAGGATTGTTTGTACTTGCTCAGTTGTTTTCATAAAAATGAGAGGTATTTTTCATCTCTTTATTTTAGGAATATCTTGTTTTGTTTGACAAATATATCAAACTCCCCAGATTTGCATTTTCATAAAAAATTGAGAGGAATTATCTCAGCAATAAATTTAAATAGATGTAAGTTAGTGTATTTGTAGTTAGTGGTCACATTAACTTTTCTTCTGAAAATTGTCAAAGTTTCTGAAAATAGGCTGTGACTTCTGAGAGTGTATTACTAGTTAAAATATTTGATAAAATCCCTGATTGCTGTTTCAGGCAGGAGCATACTTTGTGTTCATCACCTAGCTGTAAATATTGCCAACTACTTAAAATTGTGAAGAATCATATTAAGATACTCATAAAGGAGTATTTTTGTACCATTTGTGCTAGTATTATTAATGCTCTTACCTTCAATTGATTGTTTATGGACAAATGGATGAATAGTTTTGTGAATATTAGGGAAGTTCATCAGTGAGACTTATTTGCAGGTGCTTTATAGTTTCATCTAGCTTTGTAGACTAATAGCCTGTGCCTTGCTACAGTGGTTAGATTATAGGGTAATATAGGTACATAGAGGGGCATTTAATAGACATACAACAGATCCTAAGTGATCTCTTAGGCAGATTGTAGTCTTAGGCTATGATACTGTAAACTGCACCTTAGCAAATTTCTGTTGTTATATGAAACTCTTTTGTCAAATGGCAGAGTGTCTGTAAGGATACAGCAGTTTTTAAAACAAACTTGGAAAGGCGCATAACCCAGAACAATGGGCACATGCAAAATGACAGAAGTGCTCGGTTAGTTCCTTTTTCCATTGTGCTAGAAGTTGAAAACATAGGAAGACAAGAGCAGGAGTTTTTCTTTACTTGACTCACAGAGATCAGAGCATGTAGTTGATGATAGCTTAGAATAGAATCTCAATATGTAAATATCCGTTTCCTTTCAGCCAAATACATGTGTGCCTTTAACCCTTGGAGCAGCAGTATGCAGCAAGAGAGAAAGGGAAACTTAAGGAATTGGTAAATTTTTTTTGTCCCAAGGTTACACCTCTATTCCCTCTAATGCACCTTCAGAGTTTAGTGTGCAGAAGGAGGCATGATTCCCTCTTGCCATCAGTGCTGCAGGTAATCTATTGCATTAATCAGCCAGCTAGTGTGAAATGCATGGGGAGTGATTATACTATCATACACAATGCAATCAGCATGAAGCACTTGTCAAGACCAATACATCAAAGTTTAATTCAGTAATAGAACGAATTAGAGCAAAATGAAACATTCTATTCTCCAAGGAACACAGCACCCATAGAAAGCCTTTTTTTCTGAAGGCTGCACAGAGAAACGAGGATGCATTAAGGAGGGGTTTTTTTATGAATAAAACTGCAACTTGGATCCAGCTGAATGCTGAGGGTCCTTTTCTTTGGGGTTGTTATTGAGGAGAGAACAGCACTGAAGTGCTTTGCCTATCTTCACTATTCTATAAAAGCAACTGTTTAATTGGAGCATTCTCCAGTGGGACTTCTGATTATGCTTTGTTCTAATGGAGATCTTTCTGTGCCTGGAGGAGGGGGGTGGCTTTGCCAGTCATTCTGAAGGCACTTGTCCTTCTTGTTGAGAAGCAATAAATACCATGCACTACATCCTTTGAGATTTCCAAGTGGCTGTGCCAGTGAAAGTCCAGGTGTAAACCACTTCAAAATTCTTCACTGACATTTCTACTTTAAAGGGGTCATAGGTTCTCTCTCCTAGTATTGTTTCTATTTTGGTGCTTCCAATGCTGGGAAATGATGCTTCTGTAATAGAATTGGTTAGGCTCAAATGGGGCACCATGGCAAGTATACAGCAGTTACTGAAGCTGATTTGTCTGTTGCACAAAGGGAATGATCTTGACTACCTGGCTCCATTTTCTTTGAAATGATCAAATGCTACTAACCTGGTAGCTTATGGGGTTTTAGTTTTTGAGAGAGATGTGCATTAATGGGAAGGGCAAAGAAATACCACAGTAGATGTGCATCTGTTTCTTCCATATTTTAATTTTGTGAGTGAATGGATTGATCTTAAGTGTATTAAACTTAAAATTCCAAAGCAAAGGCCAAGTCTCAGCCATTGATACACATGTATTGTAAATAAGGAAATACTGAACCAAGCTTAGCTACACAGCAGCCCTGACAAGGTAGCATAATATTTATAGGAAAAGCACATTTATTGGGAAGACTGTAATCGCAGTTTGAAGAATTATAGGCTGGATCTTCAATTGTGGTCAGTGTCCTAGCCCGCCACTAAAATAGTTTCCATCACCACCTTCCTGTTTAGTGGGGCAAGAGGAAAATATAACGGGATTTGTGAAAACTGAGCAATGCTTCATCTGTGGGGAGGGTCTGTATACATGCATTGCACTTCCTTTAGCTTTGTGAATGCGTGCATACACAGGATGTATAATTATTACAACATCTATTTTTACAGTGAACTGAATACTTCTTAATGTTTTTCAATTTGCATATTTAAATCCTAATCAGTCTAAAGGTGTGCTGCCCCTTTCTCCCCCATGAGTTCAGAGGTATGCATGTCTACTGAGAAACACACAAGTACTGGTGTTCCTTTGTACACGGAAGGTGCGTGTTGTGTGAAGCAGTAATTTAACCTATGTTTTTTTGTGGTGTGAGGCACACTAGAGATGAATGACAATTGTGCGTTTTCAAAGGGAGGACTGTCTGAACCAAAGGTCTGTTTTAGCAAAGCTGGCTTTTTCCAGGTCAAGAGGATTAGTATTGAACAAAAATAGGCAATTCCTCACTACAATATGATGGTTCTATTATTCATTCTTTTGTGAAATTAATACCAAATTACAGTTGCAGTATGTCTTATTTTCCCGTTATCTTCTGGGGGAAAAATTTATGTCTGTTGGGTTGTGATAATGTTGTCACTGTGCTGTAAGGAATTTTGTACTGGAAAGATGTAGGTCACAGTCAAGGGACCCAAATCAGAACTTTACTTTTGGTTTAGTAGCATGTAGTTTGGCGGGGAAGGGGGGAAGATGTCAGCCTGCTGAGAACCAGTATGAAAAGATAACTGGTGTCTGAGGAAAGAGAGACAGGAAGAAGAGAGCAAGCTGTGTTAGAAAAACACATGTACACACAAACACATTCTCTGTGGGTTTTCCTTATTTGTTTGGTTTGGTTTGGCTTTTTTCTTCCTTTGAGACATTTGTTCATACTGCAGGTGGTATTGATGACATCATTAAATCTAGTCAAACAGGTCAAATTGAGAATGCCAGGAATTAATTTTGGGAACTTCTTTTGAGTATGGACCAACAGCAGTTACCAGGCTGAAGTCCTTAGAAATGTATTTAGACACATTCCTCACAAATTACAAGTAGCTACCCTTCATTTTTTCTGTAAGCTTTGTCTGTAGTAAGAGGTAAGCGTGATCAGCAGTTTCCCTGTATGGGAGTCACTAGGCAGAAAATAGAGAATCTCTTGTTTGAGGCCAGTGTAAGCCTTCAAGTTGCTGGTGACATTTAAAGGCCAGCTTGGGGGCTTCCACTGAGAGTATCAGAGAAATAGGAAGAATATCCTCGAGGCATCTTCCAGTTGGCATGTGGTAAAAATCTGGGCACAAGTGAACATTTTCTTTAGACTTTTCAGTGCTAGGAGCAGGACAGGAACCAGTGAATTGAAAAAGCCAGAATGGAGCAGATGTCAGGGGAGGGGGAAGGTACTTACGAAGCACGAGAAGGAAGAAATATGAATACAGGCAAACATACACACACTAGGGGAAAAAAAAAAAAGAAAAAAAAATCACACACACACGAAAAAAAAAAACCCAACCAAAAAACCTAGAAACCCAAATAGGCTGAAGAGTGTGGGGTCATTGGCATTATGCATCCTTCTCCCAGATGGTAGCCTTTGTAGCAGTACAGGAGCTGAGCCTGAGGCTTTTTTTGTTCCGTTCTCTTCTCTTGGAGGAGTTTTGTCTCACACTCCTCTTCCTGCAGGGAATAGGGCAGCTGTGAAAGCTGGGAGAGATGTCAGACACACATGCAGCTCACCCTGAAGTCACTGGGAGCAGGGTGCAGTTGGGCTCTATTGTTTGTGTGGGGTTTATTAGAAATACACTTGTCCTTGTGCTTCATTTGCATAAAAATAGCCTGGGTTTCTGAGACAATCGCTGCTAACAATGTAGTTATGCTTGACATAGTTTCCCTCTTTAAACCAAAGAAGTGTTAAAGGATTTTGGTACTTTAGGATGTCTCTTCCCTTTCCTGCCTCTTAGATGTACTGCATGCATAGTGGAGCTTCTGAAGAAGGCAAGTGAATTCCTTTACCTCTAGCGGTGTTTGAGACGTGGAAAAAGAAAAGGCCGCTCATTTTGTCGGGGCATGGTGTAATCAGTAGTGTGTGTTCCGCATTGCTGGATGATTGAAATACTTACCAAATGCAGTTAAGATATTCCACTTTGCTTTTGCTGTAGTCTGAGAACACTGGGAATCTGGTTACAAAATACTGGCTTTTTTTGTTGTTGTTGTTGTTGTTAGATGCTGAGGTACAGTGTTGTCTTAGTGCCCTCAAGTGATACCTGATTTTGAAAATAAATAAGCAAGCCCAACGTAACTATTCTCCAAGACTTTCCAATATACCCCATCTTCTGTTTTGTTATGCAGATTGCAAGAAATACAGTAGTTCTGTCTTGGGCAGTGCTGAATGCATTGATGCTTAAGAAGAACCAGTTGTAATTTAACTATGGAGAGTGAAGTGTGTTGACAGGTGTGTCTAAAGAAAGTCATATCATTTGATTTTAAAAGAAGTTTTTAAAAATAGTATTGGCCTTATTTACTGCGATGGCAAGTTTCAGACACTTCAAAAAAATCCCAACAAAACAACCCCCAAATACTTGCTGTACCGCGTTTAACTACTGTGTAGTAATAATCTGCAGTAGTGTAGTGTCTCTGGTGTTCTGCGCTGTACCATATCATATTTTGTTGTGGGTTTTGGGTTTCTTTGGTATTACTTGCTCATTCCATGTTGGTCTGAGTATTAGGGGACTCGCAACCTTAAGGATCAAGCTGTGTTTCCACTGGTTCCTGTGCTGTGGCATACCGATATGCCAAACTTTAGGAATGAATGTGATGTGATGCCCTGTGCTCTGGGTATCCATTTTGCATTCTCAGTTAGCAAAATAATACTTGAATGTGAGAATTTTATTATCCTGGAAGAATCAGCTGCATTTTTATTCTTTTTTTTTTTTTCAGCCTGTCATGAAGATTGCATAGTTTAAGCGTATTTTCTGAATTTCTTGTAGTGTATAAGGCACATTCTTAATCAGCAAATGAACTGTTGCTGCCCAGTACTTTCAGGTGTCTTCATGCTTCTGTCAAAGTTCACAGTGATGAAGAAACAGCTGATTTAGAGAAAAATCTTTCCATTTAAAATGGTTGCTAGAGACCCTTATGCATTTTATGCCTGCCCTGCTATATAGTCTCAGGGGTGCAGGTTCCAAAGTGATGGTATGTGTGAAATGTCTGTGCAAATTAGCTTTCCCTTCAAGCTCCATAAACAGAAAATGTAAAACAAATTTTCTAGTGTAACCAAATTACTGAAGTAATTGTAGTAAAAATGTCCTATTCCTATTAGACTGCACAAAAGCAGTGTTTATTGGATCTCTGTGACCCAGATGTGTTTGGGTGTAAGTTACACAATCGGCAGTACTTGTGCTGGGTTCTCAGTGTGGAAGTATGTTTACAAAATACATGTCTTACTAATGCACTTCTTTTGTTCCTGTAATGTGAAGCTAGAAGATACATAGTTCTTGTTCATAGAAAACAACATTCACTTCTGGTACAAAAATTAGAAGAAAAACTTGGGTAATTTCCTACTGTAACTTTGTGAATTCTTGTTTGGTTTTGACTGATGTTGCTGTCTCATGAGCCATACACTGTGAACACTGGATTTTCTAATACAAAAGACATCTTAATGCCTGTTAGTTGAGAAGGTTTGCTTGGTACAGTCTTTCAACTGCTTCAGATGGGCCACACCAGCTCCAAGATCATACGTCAGGAATTCAGTCTGCCTGGTAGGCATAGCTGGGAAGCAAGCAGTGTAGCCTTTGAGGGGAGAAAAAGTGTTACAGTATAGAAGTTTGCAATTAGTCATTGGCTGCTGCATTTTTAATAGAAAACATAATTTAGCAATTTTTTTAAAATCAGGTGCTCTGTGGATGTGTATAGTCTTAAATCCCCACTGCAAGTTGGAGCAGAAGGCCAGTTGGCTAAAACAGCTGAAAAAATGGAACAGTGTGGATGTTTGTCCCTGGGAAGATGGAAACCATGGAAACGAGCTGCCCAATTTAACCAATGCTTTGCCTCAGGGTGCAAATGCTAACCAAGGTGAGCCTAAACATATGCACTGACTGCAACATATAGTATAACCTCTATCTTATATACTCTAGCCTTGCAGAATTCAGCACTCTTTCCTGGGGCAAGTAACTTGTTGAGGATTGACTAGCCAAAATTTTTTTCGCTAATGCTATCCTTGCGGAAAGGATAAATAGGTGGGGTTTTTTGTGCTGGGGCTGCAATGTTTTCAAAGGAAGTATTTGTGTTCAGTTAGGTCTTCTAACTTTTCACTTGGTGCTTCTAGATACGTGTTGCATGAAAATTGGATGTCCTTGAAATATGTAATGTAAAAGCCTGTTGTTTCTTTGCTTGACTATAATCTTGTATTCCTTCTGGTGTTGGGGTTTTTATTTTGTTTGCAGTTACAAAGCCTTTGATACCTATTTAAAGAGAGATCTGTTGCAACTGCATTAAACTTGAGTGTGTGAGAAACTAAAGCGGCTATCTATGGGATGTGCTCTGTATGTACAGTCTGCATTGCCAGGTGTGTGGGGGGTGCAGAGGCAACACTGCTGTCTTGGAGGAGGGGTCTCTTCTTACTCGATATCATGTTTTCTACTATAAAATGTGATTATCAAATATGACAGAAGGTTGTCTGGTCCTCTTTAAGCTAAGCTGGCTACCTTGCTAGTAACTGGGGAAGATGGAGCATATTTACCTGGGAAAAAACCCTCATAATCCTCAAAACCTTCAGTATTTTGATACATATTTCATATAGTTGTGATAAAGTTAAAATTAAGTGCTTGGGAGGTGGCAGATTTGGACTTAGATGGGTTTTTCCTTGTTTCTTTTTCTTGGAAGATTACCTCTGAAGGAAATAGACTTGCTTCATTTTTAAATCTTGCAGCTAGCTGGGGACAGAATTTCGTTCAGTGTGTAACTCCCTAACAGAGGTGTTTTGTTTTCTGTATCTCGTGATGTTCAGCCCAGCATAGGCAAGCTAGTTGTAACTGACACGGCATCTCAACATTCACAGACGTAGTGCCATGTCGACAGAGCAATTCTGCCATAGGAAGATGTCCAGTAAGGATTATGTCAATCCCATGGCCTCAGTACCTCACTTTCTTTACAGTATTTGTATATGTTTATGACAAAGAAAAATTACACAAGTGCTCAAAGTTAATGTTACTTCTCAAGGAGAATTACGAAAAGTTTTTCATGTGATGTTTATCTGTCCCTCATCCTGGAAGCTCTGGGTCTGAGTAGAAGAGAAGCTGAGGACGCTGTGGTAGCTGTGTACTGTATACTTTCTAGCTTGTTTTCAGGGGAGTTCTGTACATGCTGTGAATGTCCTTCATCTCTAGCTGTTCCCTCTGCAAAGTCCTGGTTAGCATCAGTCATGCTGGTTTGTAGATCTCTCTGAATGCAAAGTGAATGGCACACACTTACTTCATCTGAGCTATTGGGTTAATAATAGGATGTGAAATGTCATCTGCGGGTTGCTTGGTGTGGAGCGGGGCAAGGCAGGCTGGCATCATTGGGGTTGGTGAATAGGCGGAAGACAAGAATACCATGAATGACTGATTCACATATGAATGAGTAAAAGCTGATGCAGCTTTCTGAACTTGTGAAAATGACAGATTCATCGAACAGGCCACATCGGACGGTGTTCACTCGAGCCATTGAGGCGTGCGATCTGCACTGGCAGGACAGCCACTTACAGCACATTATCAGCAATGACCTATACACCAACTACTGTTACCATGACGACACTGAAAACTTGCTCTTTGACTCTCACGGGTGGCCCCTCTGGCATGGTAAGTGGCTAAACCGGAAAGACGTTTCCATGACTTGCTGCTTTGTTCATTTTCTATGGCATTATTTGGGGGGGGATGGTGGGTAGATGAATGAAAAGCCTGGCAAAAAGAACAGAGGCTCTCTTGAAATGCTGGCTCAGAAGTAGTCCTTTAAGTCTCCCTTGCATAGTTTTAAAAACAAAACAAAACAAAAAAAAAAACCCAAACAAAAAAGCTCTTTTGAGAAACCTAGCAAAACAGGCCATTGCAGACATGGAAGCATTGCTATTCCTCAATTATTTTCTCCATTTTAGAACATGTTCCTACAGCCTGTGCGAGGGTGGACGCATTACGATCTCATGGATACCCACGAGAAGCACTGAGGCTAGCAATAGCTATTGTTAATACATTAAGAAGGCAGCAGCAGAAACAGCTGGAAATGTTCCGGGCTCAGAAGAAAGGTAAATGTGGGAAGAGAGAAGGGCAAAGGATGTTGGAAGTGACAGTAACACTAGACTGGAACTTTGCATGAGAAAACCAGTTTTGAAACTAAAGTTAAAGAGGTGACTTTAGGTCTTTGGTCCAAATGATCATAGTGGTAATGTCACATTGTGGGTGTCAGATTTTCTTTAAGCTGGCTTGTGAGCTGTGCAGAGCAAGGGCTCTCTTCTGACTTCTGCAATATGTATGGCATGATGGGCCCTTTATCCCAATCAGGGTTTTTGGTTATGCAGTGAAAATACTCACCCTGTGTAATTTACAGGCTTTTAAACAGAGCTTTCCATTTGCCGTGTGATTTGTTTAATTTTTTTCTCTGACATATATTTTAGCTGAACTATATATTCCTGAGGTGTAAGCCTAAAGTGACATTGAGGGTAACAATGAGGCAAAGTCTGCACTACAAAAATTCATCAAATTTGGCAGTTTGTTCAAAAAAAGTCTCTTAGAATGCTTAAAATTTTTGTGTTTCTGAATAAAGGTGGATTGCTTTTGAAACACTGGTTTTTATAAAAATGTTCAGTGATGCTCTGATGAGGACTACCACTGGTTTTTTTTGAATGAATGTTCTCCTTCAGATACAGTTTCTATGCCATGTGATCCTTGGTACCCAAAATCGTCCTGCACTGAACTTAATTGTTAGTTTGAAGAGGCAGTGGAAGAAGGGGATGGCTTTGTAGTAAAAGAATGCATGTAGAAAAACTGGAATTACTTTCTCAGCTGCTACAAGAACCCCTTAACTGAAATTTTTAGATTTTCATTGCAACTCTTAACTATATATCCTCATGTATTATAGGCAAAAATACCAGTGTGAAGTCATATATGTAAATTTTTCAAGTGAGTGTGCAGATGTTTTCCCAGAAGTGAGCATTTAGAAAACAAGGTAGATACCTCACTGAAAAAAAATCAGCTGGTAGTTCCTCTGTGCCTCCATTTTTAAAAATTTATTTATTTTTTACAGTACCCAAGGAAGAAGGGTTTTTTGAGCACTATTGTGGATCCTAGGTTTGAACAAAACTTGAAAGCACTTTGTATTATTATATAGGAGAATTTGCTAAGTCTTTTTATCATGTAATGTTTCTTTTGTGTGTGTGTGTGTGTGTGTGCCTACCACTGGCAGGTGTGAAGGGCCTGCTGCAACTGTACTAGTTGTAGTACTATTCCTTTTCATTCCCAGTTGCTAGTACAGTATTAGGCATTCAATACTTCTGTTCTTTCCCTGTGAGCAGTTTCTATAGCTGTCAACTAATACTATGCTATTATAAATAAAAAATGGATTGTATGAAAAGCAATCTATCCTACCCTAAAACAAGGAAGTTTGTCATTTCTCTGTTGTCACTCACTGCTTTTTAATTTTTTTCTTACGTGTGGAATTTTTAAAGAACACTCTTAATACTGCAAAATTTGCTGGTCTTCTTTATAAGCAGATGAATTCTGCAGCTGCAGCCCAACTTTAGGTTTTAGTTCAGCAAACACCACATGCTTCTACTTAGCTTTTATTCATGTGACTGATCTGACGTCCATGGAACCACTTGCGTGATTTAAAATTAAATGTCTATATGACTGGAATACTGAAGCCTTTGTTTGGCATGACACAAGTGAAGCTCATAAGTAGGCACAATAGAATAAAGGGAACATAAGTGAGTCAGTAAGAAGTCACTGTGATTAATCGTTTTTGGTAATATTACTTGCTTCTGCCTGTCGTCTTTAGTACATGCTATTTGTTAGTAAGACAGTGATTTACTAGTTTGTTTTTCATACTACATATCAGTGGATTCTTTAAAAAAACACCCCACCCTTCTGACAGTATGGTGGTGTTTCATTTTGTAGCCCCATACATTTAAACAGGCAAGAAGCAGGATTTAAGAACTCTACAATAATATGTAGGTTACTCAGAAAGATGGCACTTGGTGAACAAGAGCGAGCAGAGGCAGGTACAAGGTAGTGTGTAGCAGGCAGAGAAACAGAGCATCTGTAATGCCTTGTATACAGTTTTTAAATGGTCACCTATAATATGTCTGATCTCTCGTAGTTCAGTTGTGTCTATGTGTCTAGGAGGAAAAAAGTTGGGAGCTGGAGTCAAAGGGGAGCTGTTGCCATAAGACTCTTAGTAAAAAAAGGGATTTGGGGAATCTCTAACATCCTTTACCATAATCACACTTCCTTCAATTCACTGTGCTAAACGATTTTTTCATGCTCCATCTGAATGAGGGGTGAAGGCTACAAAACAGAGTATCCATGAAGGTATTTGTTGGCTGAAGTTTTAGAATGACAAAAAATGCACTTGACCCACTTAGGGATCATTTTTTCTTGTATACCTTATTTAAACATATTATTTTTTTTAAAGGAGCTGTCCTGAGTTTATTGCTTAAATAAATATTTAGATGCAGGATAACCTCATATTTCATTTACGAAATTGGAACATATTTTAGAATATTTTCATTTGTTTCAGTGCCATCAGATTACTTAAAATGTAAAAATGGTACTGTGCCTTTTTGAGTAAGGAAACTTGTGAATATTTTACCAAAAAAAGTCTTTGCTGTAATTTTTCAGCAAACATTTTCAGAAGAGTTACTGGTATTGAATAAGAGATTTCAAAAGACACTACAGTTGAATTTTTGGCCCATAATACATTTTGCTAGTGCTCAAAAAGCTTGGCCATTGTTCTTTTTCTTTTTTTCCCTGTTTTAACATTATACACAAAGGACAATGAATTAATCCTGAAAGATTTTATTTTTTCCTTCCAAGTGGAAGCTACTGGAAATACTTTGAATTCTGTACTGAGAACATTTTAATCAGTTTTGCTTTTGTAATTGTTTTCAGCGGCTAACATGTGCTGTCTTTCCCTCCCTCCTCCCTCCATCTTTTCTGTCACAGAACTTCTCCACAGAGGAGTAACCTCAATAACAAATCTTGAAGGTTGGGTGGGACACCCTTTGGACCCCATCGGCACCCTCTTCAGTAGCCTGATGGAAGCCTGCAGGGTGGATGATGAGAGCTTCCATGGATTCTCAGACTTCACAGGTAAGGCCAAGCAAAGGGCGCAATCTTCCATCCATCTTCATTTACTGGAGGTATTTTTCTATCTTGCCTTTTTTAATCAGCTTCAAAGCCAGTGTTTTTATAGTATAAGAACTCACATTTGCATTCCTTAAGAAAACATAAAGGAGAGAAAACGTTTAAAGTAAAATATGAAAGCACTTTAAAAATTACCAGTTACTTATTCTTGAATAGAATTCTGTATTTCACACTTGAAATAAAACTGAATAAGACTGTACAGCAGCAGCCCTCTACACATACATTGCTCTGTCCTCTTTCTGAGAATTTGCAGGAAATCACAGGATCACAGAATTGCTGAGGTTGGAAGGCACCTCTGGAGATCTAGTCCACCTGCTCTGCTCAGAGCAGGGTCACCTAGAGCCCATTGTCCAGGACCTGTGTCCATCTGGGTTTTGAATAACTCCAATAACAAACACTGTACAAACTCTCTGGGCAAGCTCTTGCAGTGCTCAACCACTATCACAGCAAAAAAAGTGTTTTCTTATGCTCAGATGGAATTTCCTATATTTCAGTTTGTGCCCATTGCCTCTTGTCCTGTCACAGGATACCACTGAGAAGAGTCTGGCACTGTCTTCTTTACATTCTCCCATCAGATATTTATACATTTTGGTAAGATCCTCCTGAGCCTTCTCCTTTCCAGGCTAAATAATTCCACCTGTCTCACTCTCATTGTATGAGAGATGCTGCAGTCCTTTAATCATCTTTGTCACCCACACTGGATCTGCTCCAGTATGCCCCTGTACTGGGGAGCCCACAGCTGGACATGGTGCTCCAGGTGTGGGCTCACCAGTGCTGAGCAGAGGGAAAGGATCACCTCCTTTGACCTGCTGGCAATGCACCTCCTAATGCAGCCCAGAATGTTATTGGATGACTTAGCTACAAGTGTACCTAATACTTCAAACTGATGATAAAACACATAAAATTGATCACATACGTGGTCCATAAATGATATGAATTGGAAAGTAGTGTTGCAGTCTTGATACACAATTTAGGATAGGATGTGTATGCCCATTTTAATTTCAGTATTTGCTTCCCAGGAGCTTGTCTGATTAATTCCTTGTTCTCAGTCTCTTTCCACCTCTGCGGTAGCCTCTTACCACCACCTGTGTGGACAGAAACTGGATTCATCCCTCCACCTGCAGCTTTTTTATATGCACATCTGCAGTCATCTTGGGACTTTGCCTCAAAAGTTCCAGATGGGATGCTTTAATGTTGTGGAGTTCCCAGGCCTATTGTATTTGTACAATCCTAATAGCTTCAGCTGAAATCTATGCAGATGTATAAGCACCTTTGCCTTCCTCTTACACATCAATGCTTTAAGGAGATAGAGAAATGAGTGGGGGGGGAAAAATGAAATGAACCTTCCAATTTTGGCCTTATTAACACAAAGCTGGAGAAACTGCCCTTCCCTAATTGTGCAGTTTAAAAATGAAAACTTTTTACTTGAGTGGGTTATTTAAAACCTAATTGTTTTGTGTATTTCTGCCATGTGGAATTGGATGGGATATTTTAAATTGAATCATTGGATTTTGAGGGCGTGCTAGTAATTTAGATCCTTTAAAAAAAAGTAATACTAAGAGAGGAAGCATTTGTTTGTGACACTGTAGGCAGATTATGAATTAGAATGATTTGCTGATGTGTTTTTCTTTCTATGTCACCCCTTACAGAGAACATGGGGCAATGCAAATCTCTGGAGTACCAGCACCTGCCTGCACACAAGTTCTTAGAAGAAGGGGAATCTTATTTAACGCTGGCTGTGGAAGTAGCATTGATAGGGCTGGGACAGCAACGAATAATGCCAGATGGCTTGTATGCACAAGAGAAAGTTTGTCGAAATGAGGAGCAGCTCATTTCTAAGCTACAGGAAATTGAATTGGATGATACTCTGGTGAAGATTTTTCGAAAACAAGCAGTCTTCCTATTAGAAGGTAGCTCAATACAGATGCTAACTGCTTCTTTAAACTGTCTTCACTTACACAAGCACACAGAACTAGTATTCCTGTGGAAACTGCCTTACATACTTCGAAGTTTTTTTGATGTAGAACTCCAGCAAATTTGTTTCCAATCTCTTGTGAAAATCAAATATATTTCAGCTATCATGTGACTATAGAGATAAGGCATCTATGGACCTATAAGCCTTTTGTTTTAATTTTTATTACACAGTGTTCTTTAGATTTGTTGCTTGTCATAATCTCAGTATTCTGATTATACAACCCATGCTTACAATTGAATAATACATCAGTTATTAGTTCTGAGGTAGCAAAATCGTAAGTGTTCCTTGTATCCTGAAAGAGGGACTGGCAGCTTTGTAAATGTATGAAGATTTTTACCTCTGTTCCCACGTGAAGAGCTCAGAAAATTCACTTAGGATTGCTGAGACAGAAATGTAACATTTTATTTGTAGCAATTAGGAAAATTACTTGCCTTTGAAGTTTGTATCATATGTGAAAATTGAAATATGTGGCCAAATATTGAACCCTAAGGTCTGCTCTTGTGACTAAATTTTGACCAAGACAAACATTTTGTGTTTGGGAATTAGCCAGTGTGTTGCAATAAAATCTGTACAAAAAAGTGCGTACTTTTGCCTCAGCTTTTAAAAAGGCTTAACATGTAGCATTTAAACCTCACGTTCAGAGAGTGGTCTCATGGGTTCTGAGGTTGTCTTTCTGGTTATTGGTTTCTTAAATGGAAGAAGAAACTGTAGAGGAGCCAGTTAGGCAAAGGCTTCACCCAGGTTTTGAGTGCTTGCTCAAGGGTTGGTGGAGAGTGTGTACTGTTCAAGGTAGTTTGTGAAGACTCTTACACAGCAGTCAGGTTTTGCTTTCTTTAAGACATCTGTCTTTTAAAACTTACTTTTTAAATGGAAGAGGTGCAGTATGTTGTTTAGGGTTCTCAGCTTTGAGGCGCTGGTTTTGCCCATATCATGAAAGACTTTGGTACCTACTGATGGTACCATTTGAAACTGTAGAGAAGCCATAGCATGGGGAGAGTTTTCTTTATGGTGTGGCTGTACTGCTGCTTTATGGCCTTCGGACGAGAACAGCTGCTTGCTGGATCCAGCTATTAACCACCATACAGGGATCCTATGGATTATGAAATCAATTTCCTGCATCTATTTACTGGTAAGGATCCTTAATGAGGAAAAGGCAGGATTTCTCTGAAGTGTTTTCTGATAATTCTGGTTTACTACTTTGATCACTGAAATTCTTTTAATGTTTTCCTAGAGTAGTAAACAAGTGATTGTAGCAGGAAATCTGCTAATATAACTACCTACAAAATTACAGTGGTGAGCAGTGTGCAACAATGGTCGTGTATTACTGTGTGCTGAGAAATCTGGCTTTCCTGCAATTGCTTCAGTTTACTCCAGGTTAGGCAGAAACTGCCAGCTCACAAGCAGGAAAAACTCTGCAGTGATTTAAGATGCTAATCATATCAATTGTGTTTTTATAGTTGAAGTCCTGTAGATATAATAAAGGAAGCTTAATCCAATATTACGCTGATTTCTGTGCTGTTAATGCAGATTAATGTGTCCTGTATATAGCTACCATTTCAGTGTGTGGAGAAGCAGAATGTAAGGCTGTTTTGCAAGAACTGTTCTAATTTTTTGCTTGACTGCTAAGTTTATGGCAGAATATATTTTCATATAAATGCTTTGCCATGTATTCTTCATGTCCTAACTGAGTTTTTAACTGGACCACCAACTGACAAACATACACAAAATGGCTTCTTTCACTGAAGCAATGCCAGCTAGTTTTGAATGGCTTTTGACTTAATTTTAAATGATTGAGACACACTGTCACCTACTAAATCTTCATTGACATTTCCGTTGCAGTCAGCCCCAGTCTTCAGAAATGCCTACCAATGGAGCTCAGAATTTTTTTCATGCCTAGTGATTTTTATCTTTGCATGTTGTGCTAAGGCACCGGTCAGGAAAACACTGCTGGAACAGCTTGGCTATTTCTCCTCACCTGCTGTCCTCATCTGCTTCAGTGTAGAGTCAGCCATGTTGGTTTGAATTGCTGCTGGAAGCAGTTTTATTGAGATGTGACTCTGCAGCGAAGAAGTGTGCTCACATGGCCATCCATCCATCCAAGTGTGGTGGTTTGGAGCACCTAGTAGAAGAAGTAGTAGTAACTTCTAGGACTGCTGGCTGCTATCTGTGCAATAATAGTCCAATAATACTTAATATAGGATTCTTACTCTGTATCTTGCAACATTTAATGCCAGAACCTGTAGTCGCTGAAGTAAAAAACTGTTTGACACCTTTTTCCTATTAACAGCAATAATAGTCTTAAAGTTGCAGGGAAAATGTAAAAATGCGATTCATATGCACTGTGAACATTCAGAACTTGGCAAGGAAATAGTTGCATTTAACTTTGTTGTTGTCAATCCTGACACTGCTGTTACGAAGTTGAAATACTATGCTGGCTGCACTGAATGTGAGCAAAATCCGTTGCCCCAACAATGGGAATAGTTTTTCTACAGAAATACAATTTTAAGACCATGTGGCTATAATGGACTAACAAAACCACCTTTGGTGCAAGATCTGACTTAGTCTTCTTTGGAGACCAAGTCCAGACCAAAGGGTTATTTAAATGCCTAATGTCAGTTGAGACATTAATAGGGATCACGTATTGCTGTGGTGATTGGTCGTGTAACTTCAATTAAAGATATGCTTTTTTCTGCTGTAACCACTTTTTTCTTTTTCTTTTTTTCTCTGGTGGATTTGTTATAAAGCAGTCACGCACCAGCATGGTGCATAGGGATTCATGTGCCTACGTGGACGCAAAGCTAGGATTATCACTTTATACTTTTGCATACCGTAGGCTTGCTGAATGAGCCCCATGGAGCACTGGAACCATTCTGTCATTTGTATGTGCACTGGTAGTGTGCTTAGTACAATACAATTTGCAGTCTGTCTTGTTGTCTCAAAGAATATATGGTATTTAGTATACTTGTAATGTATTGTATATATGTGATACATGTGTAATATATTTTACAGAAAATATCAATATAACTATCTCTTGTACAGCAAACTCTGTCTCTGAATACCAATTCTAACTGAAGGTATAGTGGATGTTTTTAAAGGTCCAGAAGTTGGGATTTAGCAGTATGTGAAGACTGACATTCTCTTTCTCTTTCCTACAGCTGGACCATATAGTGGTTTAGGTGAAGTCATCCATCGAGAGAGTGTTCCAATGCACACATTTGCCAAGTATCTCTTCACGTGTCTCCTACCTCATGATGCTGAATTGGCATACAAAACTGCACTGAGAGCCATGCGGTATGTATTCATGAGTTGTCTAGAAAGAGCACAAGCAGCAGTTGGGAAAAGGGGAGGAAGCTCGGTAATCAAGACCTAGTCTTTTTTTTCTAAAAGAAGCATTCTTCTCTTTAAGGACAAATTATTTTGGTTCTGTCATCTGTAAAAGCAATTGGTGTCTGTAGTTGCTACAGTGTAATGATTTATAAATGTACGATTAGTGTTTATCTACAACTGTAAAGCAGCATTCTGTTACACATTCCAATAGAGTCCCACTCTTGGTGGAAATGGTTTTGTGTTAAACAATGACAGCTTTAGCACTTGTGTTCTCTCACCCATGTGGTTGTGTGTGTGTGATGGTATTGGCAAGGAAATGAGGAAAGAGGCATCTCACCAGCAGTCTCAGGATCATCTGCTGCTTAGCCTGTTAGGTAGGACTATTTGTTCCACTGGCCTTCTTTACAAATTAACCCTCAATGGTAGATTTGAAACCATCTGGTGTGGTATGAGCCAGAACTTTTTTCTTGTGCTTCATAACAAAGCAGTCTTGCCCACTTCTGGGTGAATGTTGGAATTTAAATGGAGTATGTTGTATGACAACAGAATGTCTTACTTGCATCTCATTTGTCTTCAGTAATCAGGAAAAAGACGTTTCTCAGTGTTCAGTGTCTACATGGGTCAATGACCCATGATGGCAGCTCTGGAGTATTTTACCTCCTTGTATTCAAAATCATCTGTTACCATTTCATTTTTGGAATGCTGTTTTAGTGTGTGGAACACTTAGTATGAAGTTGATAAAGCCTTTCATGCATACACCTCAGGTCTGCAAGGATAGGGTTGTGCTATCCTTGATGGTCACTTCTGTCTACAGTTCTCTGCTTCCAGCACTGAAACATAGGGAGTGAAGCCTTGGAGAATGTGGCTCTGCAATGACCTAGTTGACTGCTCACTTGGAATCTGAACTTGAATGTTTGGCTCATCCCTTGTCAAGCCTGAATTTCACCCAGGCTTTGAGAGCCAGACTTTAGTGGTGATGTTTAATCACAAGGTAGTTTTG
>JANZLQ010000079.1:61222786-61235193 GCA_026212715.1 Elanus axillaris | reverse complement strand
GGGCGAAGAATGCTAAATCTGCTCGTGCTTGTTCTGTTGTTCCCTAATCTTGCCAAAATTGCATGAAAGCCACCAATTCACACAACAGCTCTTCTTTTCAGAGCAAAAGAGCATAGAAGCTGGCAATGAAATTCAAAGTGACAAAAGATTGCCCCAAAAGTGTCTTTCTTCCATGCTCTTTGTCTATTTACTGTTACTCATAACCTAATAATCCCTTTGTGCATTAGGTAGTTGGGATTTTTACAGTTTACTTAAACCATCTGATAATGCACCTCTCCACCTGCCCTCTCTCTATACTTGGAAAAAATCAGCTGAAGAGTTCATATTTGTTTTATTTTAATGTACATAAAGCTATATAAAGAGGTGTCTCACTGGTACTAGGGAAGAGATTTCAGTCTTGATACAAATCAAAAGAGAAGTCTTTTTTTTTTCTTTTTGTATTGGCATGCACATACATGTATCTGAAAATGTTAATATAATCTGCTGATAGTTATTTACATGGTGTGTTGTATTTGTATGTGCTTTCTAGATACCTTCCCATATATTAAAAATTAACCGTTCTCAGGGAATTTTTAAAAACACTCACATGCTTCAGGAATGTACAGAAAACTGATGGAACTTAAAACAATGTTACTGAAAAAACAAGACATGCACTCCAGTTACTTAAAGAATTTAGGTATTTATTTAAGTGCAAGAAATTGCAACTTATGTTTAAATGAGCTTATTCCATAAGAATTATTTTATCACAGAAAATCACAATGCATTGGATTTTCAGTATTCAGTAGGTGCAGTTTTATTGACAAAATAGACCCAATTTCCAGTGTCTTCCCAGATGACTTCCTGCTAGAAATTCACTTACATATGAAAGCTGGTAGAAGCAGAACTCAGATGTTAACCCTGATCAAGAAGCTAAGCACCTGAAAGACTTTTCTTCTGGACATAGTCTTATTAATATCATTTGATGTCTCACTAACCATTCATGTCCTGAAACTCTGCTTAATTGTTTGCATTTAATAAAAATGCCTATTTTTCTTCACTCCTACTTTTTGTATTGGCATTTATGTAGCCTCTAGTGTACTGTTATATCTAGTGTATTGTAAGTGCCATCAGTTGAGTCTGTTGTGGTAGTCACTTGTGCTGTAGTCAACAACAAACATGTTAATTTGAATTTTTGAAGGTGGATAAGACTGTTGTAGATTGATGCATACTCAAAAGAAATTTTTGCTTCAGGATTAGGAAACGGAGTCTGAAAAGTAATTTTAAAAGAAACTTCCTCTGTCACTGCTGTTGGGGACCCTGACATCAGATTATGGTACATTGCAAAATGTTGGTAGGCTAGAGTTTAAAGACTTTAAAAAGTAGTCATAGTTGAACAGCAAAATGTCCTTTTTGGACAAAATTCATGTCTGAATTTATTGCAAGGTCAAAATCTGAATGACTTGTTGAATATCCCTCTCCCTTACTTTGAACGTTTGTAAGTGAAGAAAGTATGTCCAAAAATTGAAAAATACTTACATGTTCTCAGTACCGTGGAGAACTATTCCACTTTACTTCCTGAGGGCTGTGGTTTAAAGACTGAAACAAGGCAGGGAGAAAAGCTTCAACTTTACATATGATGCAGAAAGTCTCTGCTGCCTTGGCTAATGGGTAGCATTATTGTCCTGTGAATTCCTGCAGATGCCCACTGATGTAGGCAAGTTTGGCAAATGGACTTTTAAGATTCTCCGAGAAGAGAAGTGGTATTCCAATCTTTTTTTTTTTTTTGTAACCAAAAAGGCACATTTCATAAACAAGGTCAAGTGTTCTTGCAGCTTTAGTTTTGCTTATGAGTAACCTAATATAATAATGATTTAATGAAAGAGGTTTTCTTCCTTGTTTCAGGTTGCTAGTATTGGAATCTACAGCTCCTTCGGGAGATATATCCCGCCCGCACCACATTGCATCAGTTGTTCCAAACCGGTATCCCCGCTGGTTCACCCTAAGTCACATTGAATCTCAGCAGTGTGAGCTGGCATCAACCATGCTAACAGCAGCCAAAGGTACATTGCTGACAGTTATGTACTGAACTAAATGTATGCTTTTAATATTGCATGGAGTAAACAGGTTATAAAACTTGTGTTTAGGAATCCAAATTGCAGTCTGTCAGGAGCTTGAAATGGGTACAACAAAATGAACTGGCTTAAACCTGTCAATTTTCTAGCAAAGTAGTTAAGCTAGCTAGATAGTGGCCAGATGAGCTTGATTTGAGGCTGATGAGACAGCTCTTTGTTCTTCTGACACACAGCGTAGACTGTGAGACCTAGGAGTGGACAAATAGCTTCTAAAATTCACAAATCAGGATGACTTTTGGCCACATACTGTACTAACACCTTCAGGCAATAGAGGAGGTTGTGCTGTCTTGTATCTTTCATTTTGATGTGATTTAATTATGGAAGGTTTCTGAAAACAAAGTTTATTTAACTGAAACGTCATACTATTGCATAGCAAGGGCAGGCTCAATTATAATGCCTCAATGGCTCAGGCTTGATTATAATAAACTGGGTGTTTTGGGAGCTTGTTCCATTTTGGTGTTTCTTTTTTTACACCTTGCAGGTGATGTTCGGAGGCTGGAAACAGTGTTAGAATCCATCCAGAAAAATATCCACTCCTCATCACACATCTTCAAACTTGCCCAGGATGCATTTAAAATAGCAACACTCATGGACAGCTTGCCAGACATCACTCTTCTGAAAGTTTCTCTGGAGTTGGGCCTTCAGGTATTACCCTCGTTCACTATTATTACAGTAGAAGGGAATTTGACCCACTGTTGCTGCGTATAGCTTTTAAGCACTGAGGACCATACCCTTTTTGGGCTCTGTCTGGAGTCTTTTAGATTTTGTTTTCTGACACAAACCTCAATAGACTGGTAAACACAGACCAAGGGTCTGTGCAGCCCCTCTGTGCCATTCAGGTGGAAGAGAAAGCTGGGAGCAGCTGGCTGCAGGGCATCTTCTGTGCAGGGGTGAGAAAAGACTCCCTTCCTTTCCCCTAAAAGAGATTTGCTAAGTGCTTGTTGACTTATGAGAGAAAGCCAAGATTAACCATAATGACCTGTTTCTAAGGCAGACTGCACTAAGAGGAGTCCTCTCATTTCCTTCATCAAGATACTGTACTCCACAAGCTGTGGCATGGTCAAATGCATCAGACTCAGCTTGAGGTGTACAAGAACCTGAGATCAGTTTTCAGACTCTTAGGAGTGATTTTGCAAGCTAAAAGGAGACAGCTAAGTTTTAGGTATCTGGAGTAATATTGCCTGACAGTGATGAATCTTGGAGTTTACACAGTTCATTGAGACCAAAATAATTCTCCTCATCCCTCTTCAGGGAGTTCTTTAAAAAAAAAAAAAAAATGCAAAGATCAGAAAACCATTTATTACTTTGCTTCAATAAACAAAGCTCCAAAGACTTCTAGGGAAAGGATATTATCCCAGTTGCTTATCATACCAAAGAAAGGTACTATTTGCCTATTCTAGATGTTTAGAAGCTAAAGTCTTTAATCAGAAAGCTGAGATTCTGTATGCTTTCTTATCTGTTCATATTCCCAAGGTTGCTGTGGAAATCTGCTTCTTTTTTCACATCTTGGTATGTTTCTGCCTTAAATGTTTGTTTACCTGAAAGAGGAAAATCCTTATGACTGACCTGTGTGTTACCTCAAGCATTCACCAAGTATCATTCAGTGATAGCAGCACACTTCGGATCACTGTATTCACAGATACCACTTCGTGGTTGATGGTGTAATCAGGATGTCTTCAGTGAGATCTAGTGAAAGAAGTACCATGAACCCTCTCTCCTCAGTCCCAGGGTTTGGAACAAACTGGTGGAGAACTTGTCCACTGTTCTGTCCCAGGCTTATGAAGGTGTTTTAAGAATCTTAAAGGTAGTTTCCTTTCCAAAAGGAAGATGCATAGCAGTTTTCTGGTGGTAACTCAGCTGTGTAGATTTCTGCAGTAATGCTTTTTCCTGCAAAAACCTTAGTGTCAGGACTGTCTCTAGTGGCCTACACATGCTTCCCCCTTCCCTGCCCCCTGACTTAATGCAATTAGATTGTCTGTATTGACTACCTAGTATCTAACTACTTAGGACATTTTTGTGCCCTAGAAAACTCTCTTACCTCACGTGGTAAACTAAACAGCAATGTCCTCACAGGTATACTGTTCTGTCTCAGCTACAGCAATGACAAGTTGGCTTGGTTGGGCTGGGGAGACAATACCAACAATTTCACAACTCTGTCACTGGAATGTCTGACAGAAAGCCTCTTACATTGTTCTAGATCTGGGAGTAAAGTATAGACTCCTGGGTTCTTTCTCCCTATTTCCAATGGCAATATGTGTTATGTGACTCAGCAGAGGGAAGGCTTTTAAACTGGCTGTGGAAAGAGGTCATCAGCACGGCCAAATCGGCATGCAGCATCTCAGGTGTATTCTGTCCTTCAGAATCTTACTGGCACAGACACTGTAAGATCTGCAGGTACAGGAGAGGCTTCTGTTCCTGTCTTTGCCTGTTGTACGCTACATCAGTGCAAGTAAGTATTACTACACACAAGTAAACAGGTACTGCTGGCAGAGCTGCTGAACAAGTTAGTGCAGGTGATCACTCTGGATTTGGCAAGTGGTATCTTTTCCCCCAAAACCTGTGAATGAATGAATAAATAATTAAATAAACCTCCTGCTAATGTGCATGATGAAGAGGTTTCACCTTGGTGTGGGAACTAGTGGTTGGCCATTTCTTGTATCACTTATGGGTGGTGAGATCATCTGTGCCTCTATAAGAAATTCTCACAAAGATCCATCAAGACAAAGTCAAGGTTATTCCTCTGTGTGGAAGAGAGCTTGGCTTTCTGATAAGCTATGTAATTCCCAGGGGCCTCTCATAATTTTCAGACTTCCAGACCTGTTGAGAAGCTCTCTTCAATTGATAGCGTAGATCTTGGACAGATGTGGAACTCCCTTTTAGGAAGAGGTAGCTCAAGAATGTATTGAGCAGAAGTGAAATAGTTCTTTGGCTACATGTGCTACAGTATAAATTAACTTCACCTCCTACTTGGTCAGGACATCAATACATGCTTTATTTGAAATCCTTGGGTTTTTTATCATCAGTTAAGGGTCCCTCTCTTGCTGTTCTCAGCTTGTCAGTTTAATCAAATGAAAGGAACCTAATTCCAGAGTAGTTTGTCAAGACACTTCTCCATGTCAAGAAACTAAATATGGTATTGTTTTTTGCTCTCAAGTTAGTGCTGTCTACACTGGAACTATTATTATGCCCACTACACATGCTGAAAGCTCTTGTGACTGCTGATTCTTCTACAGACAACCATGGTGAGGGAAGTAATCAGGGAAGACTTTCAAAAAAGTCATCATTCACACTGGCTTTTTTTACCTCCCCTCCCTCACCAGTAGCAGAATTCAGTCCATAACCTTGTATTTTCTCTTGGATTCACCTCTGCTTGGGGGAAGCTGAAAATTCATCCTGGATATTGGAAGAGTGCTAGCCTTCAATTTGTGTGTACATCAATACAGGAAGTCACCTAGATACCTTCCCTTTGATGGACAGAATGGACAGATAATAGGACTCCAAAGCATTTTGTCTTGGGGCTGCCTGTTTTGTTTCCAGAAGGACTTCAAGCAAAGGCTGGTTCCATCATTTACTATAGTCATATTTTCATATTGTAAAATTGCTTGGGTTGCTCCTTACAGATCAGTTTGCTTTCTTTCAAATTGCTGTCTCCAGTCTAGCACTTAGATTACTGTTAGTTAAAATGATACCACAATATCAGAAGCCAACAAAGCTGGCCTTATCCTGTAACTTTGGGTAATATACAACCAATCACCAGGGTCTCAAGGTGGGAATGTTTGGAGGCCAGCTTGGAACCACTCATGGTTGCTTATAATGAGACTTCTTAAAGATCATCCGTGCATTTGTGCTCCTTGGCAATCTTGCCATCTTCTAATTATCCTGCCTACAGTGTAGGACTAAAGGAGGTGGCAGAAGTAACAAATATGACAGAGGCCTACATGCCACTTTGAAGTCACCTTAGGATTGGGAGGGGATATGGCTTGAGAACCCTTTTACAACTGCTGCTGACTCCAAGCTGTTTTGTGAGTGCATTTGTTGAGTTTAATATTTGAAGATCATTGCTGAGTGCTCTATGGTTGACCTATTATGCTCTTTATTTAATTGCTACAAATAGTGATACTACAGTATGATCACGGATACTGTAAGGGGAAAACTACTTGCTTGCTTCATCTAGATCTGAGGGGTCTGTCCACAGGTAGCTGAAGCAAGCTTTACATGCTCTTCCCATGCAGTGTTTGATTTACTGGATAAATGTATTTGCCCATGTTTTGAGAAACAACATAGGCAATAACTGCAAGTGATGTAAAATATAAGAACCACAATCAAAGCTTAAGAGTCCTTTTTCTAGGATTCTGATAGTTTTACGATGGAAATTCTTTGCAGGGGCTCCTTGTTCAGAGAGAGAAATCATCACTATGGACTTCTTAATAATACCTGGATAAATCTGGAATTGTACATACATCTTTGCAGAATAAGCAGCCAGTTGAATCACAGTACACTAACTTCTGTCTATATTGTTGAAGTCAATGAAAAGAAATGCAGATGAGGGAAAAATTAAAGGGGTTAGTTTGCCCAACAAGAGTTGACATGTGTCCACTTTAAAGACTACTGTGCATAGAGGGATGAGACATGATATAATTTAATTTGAATAATTTTAATTGATTTGGCTTTTTTTGTTGTTGGAGGGGTTTCTTTATGGGGTGGGTTTTTTCTTTGTCACGGATAAAACAGTCTCTCTCTAGCCTTGAAGGATCTGCAGTTGGAATTACTCTCTGCGTGCTATTCTAAGATACATGAGCCATATTTTTCAAATCTTTTGACATATCAGCTAAAAAAGAGGTAACAGAGTGGAGAGGGCAAGAGGCTGCCATTTTGAACCTTAGTGTATTTGAGTAACTTAAAATCCCTAGTTGTTGGTATATTGCCTTGGTTTGCAATAGGATTAATTTGTATTTTGTGTTGTTTTAATAGGTAATGCGAATGACGCTGTCAACACTGAATTGGCGACGGCGGGAAATGGTGAGGTGGTTGGTAACATGTGCAACAGAAGTAGGTATGTACTGAGATGCTTGTCAGCTAATCTTAGAGGGCTTGATCTTGTTTGTCAACACCCAGGTTCTGCAAATGTTTCTCACTTTTGTTGAGAATTCTCTGCTGAGAAGGCATTAAGGTAATTATGAGTGGGTTTTTTAGGCACAGACCAAGTGAGACAATAGTTCAGTAATGCAGTGTGACTTCTTTCAGCTGGAAGGTGGTGGTGTGCATAATCTGTGGGAAATACCCCAGATTTCCCCTTGTCTCCTCCATGATGGGTTTGGGTTTCAGGCTGCAGTAGAGAAAAGGCTTGTGGTCATGAGCTGCTGCATTGTGCTACATCTTTGCTCTGAAAGGCAGGTGAGAGAGCTGTCTGGTCAGCTGTGGGAAAATGAGCCAGAAAACAGGTGAATGAAATGCTGAGGATGCCTTGACTGTTAGGCAGACAGCATCTCATGAAGGGGTTCTCATTAGGGGTTTTTTTTAAGCCCCTGGGTAAATCCAATCTTAGAGTGTAATGCATCTTTGTTCTGTGGCTGTGACGTTATGCAGGCCTCTCGTCTGCACTGTAAAGCAAACCAAATACCAATGCACCCATTGTTAAACACATAAGGTGAAAGTAAGTTGGAAGCAGACCCAGCCTTGTACTTGCAGAGGACAGCAGTGGGAGAATAGTGCACTCAGCAGGACATTCTGTTAATTTCTGGGCTTTGCCATAGATTTCCTGTGTGTCTTGATGACATGTCCCTTAGCTTCTGTATTCGAGTTTACCATCTGCAAGGTGAGCATACAGAATCTGGAAGTGAAAATGAGTGCATTAAAAACTGTGTAGCTATAAAAAAAAATAAAAAGATCAACAGCTGTGGTACTGGGGACAATATAAGTACTTTTGATAAGGGAGCAGCTTTAATTGTCACTAAAGGTATTTCTAGAAGGCATGTTTCCCTACTGTATTTATTCCTTTCTCATACATCTGAGTTGGGTTATATTGTATAGATGCTTTCTGAGTTTCAGAACTTCAGAGGATTGCTACTGTTTATTTTCTGGATTAGTTTATTCCTTGCTTTATGCTTAACTGGGAAATTAACGTTGGCAGTAGCATAGGAAAATACAGCTTGCCTTTGTATGCTCTCAGCCAGAAGGTGGTTTGTGTCTGCAAATTTTCATGCAATACTTTTGTTTTATTGTTTCTGTATCTTTGCTAAGATAATTATTGCTGAGGCTATCTTTCAGACATTAATACCTCAGTATTATTTTGTGCAGTTGCGTATCGACAAATAAAATGCTGGCTTTAATATTGCTTTAAAATAGTTTACGTATTCTAATAGAAGTAACCTATAAAGAACCTATAATGTCATGGAAAGTACTCTTTGAGACTTAATCAAGATGGTAAAGCAAGCAATCTGTTTATTTAAATGAAGATCTGGTATTCTCTGGCTATGCTGAATTGTTGCACATGAGTGAAGGGGTACATGGGAAACATCAGAGTCTTACAGAGAAAATGAGGACCTCTGGGTCTGGTTTAGGTGGGCTCACAGGTGTGTGTAAACTGCCTCTAGCAATAATAAGGCACTCTAGTTGGCTATGAGGTTCAATTTATGGAATGCATTAGTCACTGTTTCCCCCTTCCTCCCCCTGCCAAACATACAAACACACACACACCAGGAATAAAGAGATACTAAGGAAAATACTTGTTTAAGATAATAGCCGGCAGTTCATACTGCTCGGAGTATTTCCCTAATAAAGATCCTGATGTTCAGGTGCATATGTATTTGATGCAAGATGTATGTGAAAAGCCTGTTGGGAGGAGGTGTGGGTCAGGATTTATTTTTTTTAAGGTGAGCTTAGTGTGTTCTATTAAGGTGTGCCATGGTGTTTTATTAAGACAGCCATTTAGCATACCTTGGTATTATTTTGTGCGTGCACTGTGCCTTGAGTTGCACAGTGAGAAAACAAGTTAAAATGGCCTTTTAAAAGTATTCAGTGTGAGGGCTGCTTTTGAGTGATGTGATGAGACCAAATGAGTCAGAACTTGTTATCCAAATTGTCTTAAATAACAAGTAAAACAGCTCTGTTGTCACACCAGGAAATTAAAGCTTATCTTGCAGGCTTTTTTTATTATTTTCTGCATTTTGATGATTGCTACAGAATTTGCATAGTAGCCTTTGTTTTAATGTCCTTTTTCAATCCATGCTATCTGGTTTAGCCCTTCTTGCTGAAATGCATCCCCTTGGATGTACTAGCAACCTCTTAGACTTTGCTGGAAATGTAATCTCTTGCTGAACATCTGTAATCTGCTAGGTTGTATCAGTTGTGGCTAATACTTTCTTTTTCTCCCCAGGTGTTTATGCACTGGATAGTATCATGCAAAACTGGTTTACACTTTTCACTCCAACAGAAGCCACTAGTATTGTTGCTACAACAGTGATGTCCAACAGCACCATTGTCCGTCTGCATCTGGACTGCCATCAGCAGGAGAAGTTGGCTGGCAGTGCTAGGACGCTTGCTCTACAGTGTGCCATGAAGGATCCTCAAAACTGTGCCCTCTCTGCACTGACCTTATGTGAAAAAGATCACATAGCTTTTGAGACCGCTTACCAAATCGTTCTAGATGCTGCTACAACCGGCATGAGCTACTCGCAGCTTTTTACTATAGCACGATACATGGAGCACCGTGGTTACCCCATGCGGGCCTACAAGCTGGCCACTTTGGCCATGACGCATCTCAACCTGAGTTACAATCAGGACACACACCCTGCCATTAATGACGTTCTGTGGGCATGTGCGCTCAGCCACTCCCTTGGGAAAAATGAGCTAGCAGCTATAATACCTCTGGTGGTCAAAAGTGTCAAATGTGCAACGGTACTGTCAGACATTTTGCGTAGGTGTACTTTGACCACTCCTGGCATGGTGGGACTTCATGGAAGGAGGAACTCTGGTAAGCTCATGTCACTGGACAAAGCCCCTTTACGGCAACTCTTAGATGCCACGATTGGAGCCTACATTAACACAACTCATTCACGTCTCACTCACATCAGCCCGCGACACTATAGTGAGTTTATAGAGTTCCTCAGCAAGGCCCGAGAGACCTTCTTAATGGCTCATGATGGTCACATCCAGTTTACACAGTTTATTGATAACCTAAAACAAATCTACAAAGGCAAAAAGAAACTGATGATGCTGGTTCGTGAGCGGTTTGGTTGATGAAAATGTGTGAATGGGGGGGGTGGGGGGTGGGGGGATGGTTTGTTTTTACTTGAGCCTGCCTTTGTATCCTTTTTAACTTAAAGAAACAGAGCCACACCGGTATTATATGTGTATAGTTATATTGAGTTTGCAAACTAAACTGTCATGTTGTGAAAGTTTGTGTGTTCATTTTTTTTTTTTTCCTTTTTTCTGTTTTGTATGAGAGAGAGGTTAAAAAAGGTTTGGTTTACACTGAGTATATGTTGTCAAGTGGCAAAAGCCCACATCGCTCTCCTGTTCTTTCTGTATACGTTCACAGCCTCAAAAACAAACATATATTGCAATGGCTTTAAAAACCAAACAAAACACCTCCATCCTGTGATAAGTACCTCGAATGGATTCAGCTTTACTCCTTTGTAACTCATCCTTACATTTCAGCATATTTAAACAAACCAACAAATGAAATACTAATAGTTAAAAGGCTGACCACGTGGCTTTGCAGTGCTGTTCATCCAGAAGCATGGCACACAATGCTTGTGCATGTGGAAACTTAGCGACTGTCAACATACATTCTCAGGGATTTATCAAAAAAATTAAAAAAAGAATGAGAGCATTTATTGTACTGTATATATATTATAGTATATGTCTGAATATTGAAAAATATAACATTAACTAATTTATAAAAAAATCTATGTAATGCAAAATACTTGAAGCTGCAGTAGCTTGGTTTTAAACAAAAAAGAAAACCTATCAGAAGGACTAAAGTGCGCCTTGCTTCAGGGTTGGCTCAGGTGGTGAACTATATGCTGGGCATCTATGCAGAGCCACCTTTTGGATTGCATGGTTGGACTGATACCTATTGGGGAAAATTTTATATATATATATTTATACAACCCGTGTATACATATATATGTATACACACATACACACATGCTTGTAACAGGCACTATAGTAAAGAGGGACAACAAAAAATACACAGCCAGAGCAGCAAGCCTTAGCATTAAGAATACAGTATGCCAGAATCGGGGTTTGTGCCTCCTAGCCTAGAAGACTTAAAGAAATATCCTTTTTGACACAAAACGCAAAATGTTTTCCAAAATGATTGACATGATACATTACGCCTTTGCAGTGAGCTAATAATAAGCTAACCTTTGTGCACAAATAACATATATATATATTATATATATATTCTGCATAGGTATTTTGACTTTGTGCAGGACAGAAAGTTGTGTAGGTATGACTGTTCTACTTTTCAGTTTGTTTTTTTAATATATTTTATTTTCTCTAGAATTACTCAAACAAAAGCAGCCTTCTATCTTGCCTTGTCTTAATGCTTTAAAATAACCAAACTGGAGATCTAACTACCAAACTGTTCATTATATTATTAAATACCAACTTTGGTTACAGTATAGTGTCTTTACTTTAGCTGATGGTTCTGTATCCTTGTGCTTTTTAAAGCAGTTTTTATGTTTTGGTGCAAAAGTTGTCCAGTGTCTCTTGTTCCCTTCATTAGAGAACATGCTAGAGGTATGTTTGTAGGTATTTTTGTTTAGAAAAACTATTTCATGCTCTCCATTTTATTTATTATAATAGGTAAAAAGGTTGTACTTCATCACCCATGTAAACATGCTCATGAAGTTGAAAGTAATTAAGATTTGATACACTGATATCAATTTATTTATGTAACTAAATCACTGTTTTATAAACTTGTTAATGATCAACAATTTTTTTGTTTTGATTAAAATTAGTTTTTTGAAAGTTGATTCTGCCTCCTTTATGGTGTCTGTTACTGGAGTTGAACTGTGTACAGAGAGTTCATAGATCTTAAACGCGCAGCTTGCAACTTTGGTGCGTTATGATGGTAAGCAATATGACCACCAAACCCAGGAAAGAAATGCTTTGTTCCTCAAAAATCTGCCGAGGAATGGCAGTGTTCAGAGGTGCTGGTGGAAGATGACCTTGCATCAGAGGAGGGACTAAATGCTGCCTGTGATTGAAGAGATGTGGTCTGTACAACGAACAGTAAGCCTTGACATACTACCCTGGTAGAAGGGGGAGGGGGGGAGGGTCCCACTG
>JANZLQ010000079.1:61212099-61222686 GCA_026212715.1 Elanus axillaris | reverse complement strand
GGCTCCCACTGTGTGGATTGTTTAGGTGACCATGGGAGTTGAGCTATGTTGCCAATTGTCCTGATTTCAGCTGGGATAGAGTTAATTTTCTTCTTAGTAGCTGGTACAGTGCTGTATTTTGGATTTAGTGTGAGAATAATGTTCTGGTGAGAATAACACACCGATGTTATAGTTGTTTCTAAGTAGCGCTTGTCCCAAGTTAAGGATTTTTCTGTTTCCCATGCTCTGCTGACTGAGCAGGTGCATGAGGAGCTGGGAGGGAGCATGGCCAGGACAGCTGACCTAACTAGCCAAAGGGATATTCCATGCCATAGGATGTCATGCTCAGTATATAGACTGGAGGGAGCTGGTTGGGAGGGGCAGATTGCTGCTTGGGCATCAGTCAGTGGGTGGTGAGCAATTGCATTGTGCATCACTTGGGTTTTTTCCTTGGGTTTTATTTCTTTATGATTTTATTATATTCCTTTTCCTTACTGTTATTATTATTGCTGTTGTTAGTATTATACTTTATTTTACTTTCATTATTAAATCTTTCCTATCTCAACTGATGAGGTTTACTTTTTTTTTTCTAGTTGTCCTCCCTGTCCCACTGGGAGGGAGGAGTGAGCGAGTGGCTGTGTGGTGCTTAGTTGCTGGCTGAGCTTAAATCATTACACCAATGTATACAAGGACACATCTTGCTGTTCTTGGATTAGCATTTCTAAAGTATTGTGTGTATTTTGAGCCATGCAGCTCATTCCACCAGCCAAGGAGTTATTGCTCACCAGCTGATAGCCAACATTTCTGCTTTTTTGGAGCCCTTGCTCTGTAGGAGTTGTGTGAGTTTCCTAGCCCTTGGTGAAGAATGGGTTATGTATGGCGTGGCTGGAAATTGAAGAGGAGCTTTCTGCTTTACCAGCATCTTTATCATCTTCAGAATATTAAGTGATGCTATATTTGACTGCATGATCTGAGCACCTTCGCTTTGTTTTTTTAGTTTCTTCAGCTGAAAAGAGAATTAGCATGCAGCAAGCAACAATCAGAGATGCCAGTGTAATCATGAGTTCTAACAGGCTTGCATCACTGGAAGATTGAGGAAAAGGCCTGAATCTTTGTACAACTTGTCCTGTAAAATACAAATCTTTACCAAGCCTTGCTAACAGCTAAGTTGTCCTGACCTAATAGTACTAACCTTATGTAGCTTCTGCAACTTCTATCCCCTCCAAGTATTGAATTCTCATTACATTTTTGCTTCGTTACTTTGTCCTAGATTGTCCTGCTGAATTTTCTTACAGGCAGTAAGGAACAAGGGGATACTCCATTCGTTAGAGTGTGGGGTTTTTTTTTGGGGGGGGGGGGGCTCTTAAGAAATAATTCAGCAGTAAGGATATTGTGAATTACGTAGATTGCAAAACTGAAGCGTATTTGAAGACAAGGCTTTAGAATTACAAGCAGTCCTAATGGTTGCCACCTGCTTTTGATGAGCACAGTGGCTTATTTTTCTTTCAGAACTGATGGAAGCTTATTTGGCTTGTTTTCATGACTGAGTAAAATCTCTTCTGTGTCTGCAGTGGTGCTGCGCACTGCAGTTCATACCATGTCAAAAGCCCTTAAGGACCAACAGGCTTGGCCACTCTCTGTAGCAAACATGTCTAGATATGTACTGCTCATGTTTAGTGGAGGTAGGAAGAACCCAGGAATGGGATTCCATAAAATCCTGAGGGGTCTCTTGGTGAAAACTGATCACATATTTCTGTAATTTCTAAAACTACATATTGCAATTAATTCTGAAGCATAAGAAAACCTAGTCAAAATACAATGTGTCGAATTCCTTATCTCCTCTTCAGAGCCAGATATTTGATACACACAACAGAACACCACTGTCATTGTCTCCAAGTGTTTGAGTGCTTTTCAACACTCCTTTAAATGAGAATTTTTTTAAAATCCAGGATTGCTGTTCAGTAGTGAACAGAGCAGAGCACAATTCTTCCATATCATAGGCTACCACTGAGTCTTCATTATTCTGGTGACTTGAGTGAAATCCTGAAAGATGTAGTATTATTTCTGTACTATGAGACTTGTGCAGCCCAAGAAACTGACTTTGCCATAAGTTTATTTTCAGATTTCCTTTATTGATTCTGCCAGAACAAAAGCCAGAGGTTTTCATTACCCAAATTACATTTCTTTAATTTAGCTTTTTAGTGTTTCAACACTTCATTTCCACATCCGGTTTTCCCATTAGAGAAAACTGCATAACTTCCAGCACAAAAAAAGAGAAGGAAAAGCGCATATGGGAGACTCAGACTTTAAGGTGCAACTGAAATCCAAGACCACTTCCCTTGGAGTACTTCATGTCTTATTCTCAAAATCTTTTGTTTTTAATGCTGTCATAGTGGAGCTAAACCTGGGTTGCATGTGCATGAGAAGGAATTTATTAGATTGAGAGAAATTGAAGGTAATACTCCAAGGCTAGAGCTGCAGTGAGAAGACTGGGACTGTATTTCACCATGGTTGTCCAGTAGGACAGATGGAGCTCTTTCAAAACAGTGCATCTCCTAATAGGTACAATCAGTGTTTTGGATGACAAATCAACAGTTCTTGCAGTAAAGATTAAATTCTGGAGGACTTCTTTTAACTATCAAAAAGTAAAATTGGCTTCCTAGTATTATTAAGGATAGGAGATAATCTAAGTGATTTGCAATATTAAATTTATCTTTACAGGAAACCTGTATTTCCATTGTTTCCTGCTGGAAGCTTTCAAAAGTCTCTGTGAAAGTCACTTTTCAATAATGCTTTAATGTTCTAATTAGTTTGAGCTACAGTTTTCTTTCAGGTTTGTCTCGTAGCAATTAATTATATAAGTGGGTATAAGTAACACAAATGCATCAAAACTGGGATGCTGCTTTCATGGAAGGGAGATGTTTTCTGAGTTGTGCCAATTTAGATTTATAGTTCCACGGAGTGGATTTACCCTAGAAGTAAATTTATTTCACTGAGATGCCTTCAATTTGATTAGAATACGGATTTTTACTGAAAAATCATCCAGCCTTCCATTTCTGCTTTAAAACAAAAGTTCTGGTAATTCATCCACTTTTAGTGCAGGATATAATTCGGAGAAATAGCAATATAGCTGATACCTTTATAGAATTGGGAAGTACGATACCCTTGGGAATTCTCTTGCTCTGCAGTTCTTGCTGGAGATAAAGTGTTCATAAACAAACATTTTCTATCCTTTTAAGTGCTTGTCCCCTTCAAAGTATTACCTTTTGCAAGGATAAGGGGGGAAGCAAGGAGCACAAACTACAAAGTGTTATGTCCAACCCTTGACTTGTGACAATGCAACCAGTAGTATAGATTTAGGGCTATTACAGCATGTTACAAACTACACTGAATATGAGATGAAAAGCTTTGTAAGATCTTAAGTGCAGAGAAAATGAAGTGTCAGGAATAGCTTTACTCGAGAGAAGAGGTTGCTAGATTTGCCTCCCCGTTAGAAATGTATGCTCCCTACCGCACGTGGGAAGACAAGTCTTACTTTGGCTAACTTTCAGCATCAAATAGCACCTAGCTCTCAGCTGAAATGTTTGTGATCTGTCCTTACTGGTAGTATCAGTATCCCTCAAGTTAGTGAAAGTAGAGCATTGTATGTTCCAAGAAAAAGAACCTGCCTTAAAAAGAACTACATCAGCTGCTATGTTTGCAGACATCTGCAAGGTTATAGGATCAAAGATTTCTATAGACATGTATTGGTTACAAAGCACAAGTGTAATCCTAAAACCAACCTTGACAGCTTTCTATAGCTTTTGTTGTAGAGAGCGATTACGACTAGAAAGTACCACCATCATGAACTGCCCTGGGAGCCAGCCAGTGAGTAGTCTTTTACCGAGTTTGGTACCAACTGCATTTCATTGTTACAACTTTCCCTTTTCTTCCTCCTTAGCCTTTGTCTTTTTAGTATATGTAATTTCAAGAGCTTTGTATTTGAAAAATGCTTACCTGGAAGATGATGTGTTTGTGGTCTGGTGATGTAAAATGAGCAATGGAGCTATTGCTTGGTTAATTGTGGTCCATGCTGTTAGAAGTATCTGTGGAGCAGTGAATAAGAAGGGTGAGCTGTTCAGTCACACTTACTACAGTAAGTAGTAAGGGGCTGGTGAGCTGAGACCTAGGGCAGCAGCTGCAGCTGGCACGCAGAGCCAGCACTGTCTGCCTTTCCACCACTGTGACCTTAGAATTGCTTGTCTGACCATGGAGAAGTCTTGGTTTGGCGTCCCAGGAAGTAAAGGCAAATCACTGTTTGTAGGAGGATTCTGGAAAGTCAAAAAATGGATGAGGGTGATTAAGGACAGAGCTAAATATTCCTCTGGTGAACTTGCTGGAATTACATCAATGCTAATCTTGGCAGACACTTTTGGGAAGCCTGTTTAGTTATAAGAACAACAGTGGTGAGAGAAGTACTGCCAAATTCTGCCCGGTCAGTGGGCAGGAAAAATCATTTCGGGTTTGTGGCCTCCAGTTCCAGATGACCTGAATCTCATTAAACAGCACAATAACTATGTGTAATGCTTTCTTTATTGCCTAGCTTTTCCAATGCGCAGGGAAACGAGTCAGGCAGACTGCAACTCATCCCTTATTAGATGCATTACAAATGGTATCACTGAAGCTCTCTGTCCCCTCTGAAAAGAATGGGTCTGGGACAAAGGTTGGCCTTGCTTGGGCCATCTGCCTACGTGTTAAGGAAGCCTCAGCAGCACAACCGTGCCAATTCAGGAGACTAGGGTTGCAACAAGGAAAATTACATTAAAAGCTTTCCCAGCAAGATCCTATTTGTATAATGCTTAACAGCAGTTGTTCACTTAAATGAATGGAAATCATGGTTTCTGAAGAAAATGTGGTTTCTTTTGTGTCTCTAATTGACACTTTGAACATGTTTCGTAGATCAGTATGGTAACTAGAAATACCCACAATAACCACCAAAGTGGAAGACACGATTGTCCTGCTAAATTGTTGCTGAAAGGAACAAAAGTACTTGAGTAATTTCTTTACAGACATACTCTGCCTGCCTTACTGTCAAGATGAAACTGTGAAAGGCAGCTCTTACTGACAGTGCTGTGACAACCATCATCCCTTTCTGGCTGGTTTTGGTGGGAGAGGGGATAAGGAGGTATTTTTCAAAGGTGCTTTGTTTCCTGAGTTTAAAAGCCCTTTTTCTCTAGCTGCCTGATGGCTGATTTCCACGTATGGTGTGGATGCAGCAGTAAGCATGGGAAAATTCTGCCTGGTTCCTCAGAATGTCTTTGCTCCACCACGCCTCTGTGTCAATACAGATGTCTGACCCAACTCACACTTCGCTCTCCAGCACACTGCAGGTTTTACATCCTTGAGGAGACTGTCATGCTCCAAGGTCTGGGGAGTTTGGTTCTGAAATCTGAGCTTCTCCAACCATTCTCAAGAATCCAAGGTCTAAATTAAAAACACCAAGCACTACAAGACTTTTCGTACACTGTTGTAAGCAGTATTGCTTGGCTGCTACTTAGTCATTTAGAAGGTCTTTTGTATACTATGTCTAAATCATGTAATGGGCAACTAAGGAGCCTGATAGGAGTATTGAGAAATTTTATTGTGACATGACACCTAAATGCTGAAAAAGAAGCTTCAGCATTGCCTTATGGAGAGGTGATTGTAGAGAGAGATTTTACTCACAGAGTTTTCAAGTTGTTCTGAATCTCTCAGTCTTTTAAAGGGAGGCTATTCGGTATGAGAAAGATTAACTGTTGTACTAGCACACTGGCTTTGGTTCCAGAGCCTGCATTTTCCCAGCTGTCACTGTATTCTCCATTTCCAATGCTCCTGGACTTTTTCTGTATCACAGCAATTCTCTTTTTCCATTTCACCACTCACAAGGTGTATACAGTGTTGCACTATGTTCCTCATGCTGGGCTGCATTACCTTAATGTAGCAAATAGTGTTTGGCCAGATTTGGTTTGGTTTTGTCTGGAAACCTTAAACCTTATGCTGCTCAGTTCCTGCCTCTCAGAGATAATTAGGGACCATATATGTTATTCTCATTTGAGGAAGAAGTGGCCACAGCTCATGATGAAGTGATACAATGCTATTCAGAGTTTGATGTCATTCATTTTGTGAGCATACTGACTGCCTTGCACAGGAAATGCAGGCCATAAAACCCAGAAGTTAACAAGAAGCAACTTTTTTTTTTTCTTTTTTAAAGGCAAAGATTTTCCAATGTTTGGTCTTTCATCAGAAAGAATCAAATCAGGAAAACAGTAATTACTGACAAGAGTTTGGAGTCCATCACTAAGCGTATACATTGCCAAGGCACAAGTTTTCTAATCCTAGAAAAGTCCAGACAGAGCAGACAGGATGATTTGGTCTTTTAGTTGCCTGTTGTTTAGTACACAGATGGTCTGTTTACTTTGGGTGTGTGTGTGGGGGGGTATAATTGGATGCACTAAAATGGCACCAACTCTATTTAGCCCAGTGTGAAAATGCTAGTTTATGCACCTGTTTGTCCTGCTGAACTGGAGAATAACATGTATTTCTGGCACACCTGCCATATTGGCAATCTCCCTGTGCTATCTCATTGCTTGCCCTGTATTACTTACAATACATCTAGGTTATCTGTTACCAGCAGCAATCCTGAGTCTCTGTTTTGTACTGATGGGAAATAAAAAAGACATTTCTAGCATTTGGGCTGGTGCTTGAGAAGTGCAGCTGCACTCACAGCTCTGAGCAGAAGCCTGAGCTTTAGCAACTGCTGAGTTCAGGGCCTGAATTTGTCAGTAATTTTGCAGGGGTTTTGTCTTGGCTGCTACTCAAGTGTATGCTTACAGGGTGAGCATGTTCAGTGGGGGCATATGTAGACTGACTTTGTGGTGATGGGACAAGGGGGATGTCCAAGCCCAAATATGGCTATTAACCATTGTCCCAAGCTTTTCTTCAGGTGTCACAGCTGGGTGAAACATTTATGGACCCATACATGAACAGGCTGGCTCACTGGCTGATATCCATAGCTTCGGTCTTTCCAAGCAGCATGTACATCCTACAAGGACATGCTATGGCCAGGCCAGAGGACAGCAAGGGGGACAAAACCACATCTTGATAAACAATGGGCATAGGTAGCCCTGGAAAAACTGCTTGTTTCCTCTTTCCCCAGTAGTAAATGCTTCTCTACTGGACAAATGATGGTGAGGCTTAAGGCAGCAGGGTGAGCCCTGTGCAGGGCATGCAACTGAGAGAGATCACAGATCTTCTGTAGAGCCTCCCTGTGTTGGGTCATCCTATCCCATCCCATCCTGTGCGTGAGCCAGAGTGACAGCTGCCTCTGTGCCTTTTGTTTGAAGTGAACGCTCTTCTGTGCAGCTCTTGGCTTTCTGCAGATGTTTCAACTTGCCAGCAATTCTGGTGATTTTCTGTGTGTAAGAATTGTGAGGAATTAAACTGCTTATTGAACTGCCACACTGTGGATTTGTGATTAAATTCAGAAATGATATAGTTTGGAAATTCTTTTATAAAGAGTATTTTTTGGCTTGTTCAGTGGGTCCTTGATGTCTGGCTTTTCCAAACAGTGGTGGTTTTCGGCTTGCTGCGTTTATTTCATGATTGGCAGCAAAACTGCAGAGCCTTCTAAAAGCTACAGAAAGCACATACATGGCACAGGTCTCTGGAAGCTGTAATTCCAAAAGACTAAATACAACTGGCTTTTGTATTTTTCCACGAATTCTCATGCTACATACTGGGTGAGTAGCAGTTCCCACAGCAGACCTCCAGGATGCCTAACATGAAGACCAGATGTAATTCTGGAAAAGTCTTATTGATTTAGGTCTCTGGATTAGCAAGATACAGGAGCAGGCAGCTGAGTTTCTGTGTGTGAATAGTCCCTGGGAGGTCTTCTCACTTCCTTGAAGTACTTCGGTAAAAAGAGGACTTGGGAGCAGAGTGGAGTGCACAGCTTGCCCCTTCAGCAGCTGGCAGGAGCCAGGCCATCTGTGCAAAGTACAGCATCCTCGGGGGCATCAGCTGCTGGGGGTGACTCCTGCTTCCACCCCTCGCTGCACAGCTCCACCAGTGGGTCCCAGGAGGAGCCCGTCCTGCTCTGCCTGGAGAGACATGTGGGAGAGACAACGTTCCTCAGAGATTCAGAAATGGACACGAAGGGGTAGGCTGGGGAGGGAACAGCCAGGCTTTCTTAAGTGGAGGAGAAGCTTTCCATTTAATTTCCTTTGTTTTCTTTTTAACAGCTTAAAATAAAAAGCGGAACAGGAGTGAAAAATAAAACTTCAAACAAATTACTTCTTGGCAGCTCTGTTTCACTTGCTGATATTTTGCAAAGGTATCAAAGCTCTTTGCAGCCTAATGTTTAAAAAAAGTCTCCTATTTAAAGGTAGTCTTTGTAAGAGCCTGCTAAAGGAGGTTTGCAGACTGCTTCTTGTTTACCAAATAGTTCATTATAGGCCTGCTGCAGAAATGTGCCCAGGGAGGATGAAGGAGGCTCCCTCCTTAGGTGAAACTCCCATGGCAATAACATTATAACCCTCTGGAGAAGTGGGTATGGTACAGTAGCAGTTGCCTTTAAGGTTTGTAAAACAAATTATAACTGGCTACAACAGGAGAGCAGTGAAAGTAAAGAGCTATGTCAGAGGCTGAAGACAAATTATTCTTTTGATTTAGATCATTTTGGGCTACAGAACCACATTAAAGACTAAGACCCCACTCACTGCTTTTATATAAGTGTGTGTATGCATACTTTTTAAAGTCATGGTATAGAAACAGATGCATTGTGTCTGTCCCTGCCAAGTGCAGTATGTTTACAGCTGAGTTATAAAACACTTTAAAATAGGGGTTTACAATGGAAACACTAACATCCTTAAATATGTTGATGCTAATGGGCACTACCATAATAAATTCCATAGAGGTTTTAAAAGATATATCTGTTGTTCTGGAAGAGGATATACTGGCTTCTGCCTGAAGTGAAGCTTGTAATTTCTGTTCTTCAAACCATCTGAATCTTCAATGGCATCTAAGAAGCTCTGTATTACATCTAACGCTTTAGATGTGCCAGTATGTAGCAAAAAAATGTGTTTGATATCTAAAAGCTTTTACAAATGCAATACAGGAACTGCAGCCCTTTTCAGAACACGTAATTTTACCTGTGTGTGTGCATGTGAGGTACAGTGCATAAAGGTATTCCAGCTTCTTCCCTATTTTTTGTTTCCCAAAATAAATCCCAATATGGAGCAACTGTTCTCATGTTTTTGTATACTAGGTGCAACCACCAAGTTCCTGCTTTTGTTAAAATTCTTCCCAGAAGAAACCTACCTTCTTGTAGATAACTTTATTCTTAATCATTTTCTTACAGATATTAATAGGCTTCTGACTTTCCCATAGGTGACAGTGGACAGAAGCATGCTGCAGCATTTTGCATAGTCACTAAACCAATTCACCCAAGCTCTTGTGAGCGCTTTTCAAGGGGATCCTTCACTGTTCCTAGCAAGAGGCAGCCAGCCTGGGGCCGGAGCCGGACAGCGGTGCGGCATCACGCGGTTGCTCAGGGCGTGAAGCTTGCCTGCCACGCTTGTGATGGCGAAGTGGATCTGAGTGTGGTGACACGGTTTGGACTTGAGCTGTCGTCCTGGGGATAAGATCCTCACCCTGGGAAGCAGTGCAAGCAGGCAACAGGACTGTTAAGCATGGGAGCGCTGCTATTGTGTTGGACATTGCTGGAGCCTTTCCTAGGGCTCACTACCGCCGACATTCCTTTCTATTGCATGAGGCTCAGTGACAGCATTTTTTCCTGCGGTTGTTTTTTGCTGTTGTTGCATTTCATTGTTGTTCCCTGTGGAATAAAATGTCCCCTGAGCGGGGTCTCCTGGTGTGTGCCAGCAGCCTGCTGCAACCTCCTGCCCCAAGCGAACCATGTGGGATGAAACTATGTCACCCGTAGGGTGAAAAATTGTGGAGTATGTCTGAGGAGGCTCAAAGACAAGGCAGGGAGTGTTGCATGGTCGGACTCTGGGGCCATGCTTTCACAGGGAAATGAAAAGGGGGCCAGGTTGCTTTGGGGTAAAATGCTCAACCAGTTGCTGATGGGAAGGTGGTGAAAAATCTCTGACAGGGAAAATGAGGTTGTGTCTTCTGAGCGGTGGTGTGACCAGTGGTTATTGCAATTGGGGCAGTAGAAAACAGTCTGATAGAAGCAGGCAACGGACTGCTTTCCCCTCTGCTGGAGGTGCAGTATCACACAATTCCTTTTGTATCCTGAGTAAATTCCTCCTGCAAACCTCCCAGAAGCTTCCTAATTCCTAGTGTGCACCAGAAGGCTCAGGAGAGGTAGATGCTGTGTCAGTGGACAGGCAGTGTGGGGAGCAAAGCAATCTTACTTTCCTGGTTTCAGCTGTGATAAAGTGTCTTCCTAGTAGCTGGTACAGTGCTGTGTTTTGAGTTCAGTATGAGAAGAATGTTGGTAACTCTCTGATGTTTTTGGTTGCTGCTGGGTGGTGTTTATACTAAGTCGAGGATTTTTCAGCTTCTCATGCCCAGCCAGCGAGAAGGCTGGAGGGGCACAAGAAGTTGGGAGGGGACACAGCCAGG
>JANZLQ010000079.1:61158484-61211999 GCA_026212715.1 Elanus axillaris | reverse complement strand
TATCATTATAATTACTTTCTTCTTTTCTGTTCTATTAAACCATTCTTATCTCAACCCATGAGTTTTACTTCTTTTCCCAACTTTCTCCCCCATCCTGCTGTGGGGGGAAGGGGGTGAGCGGCTGCGTGGTGTTTAGTTGCTGGGTGGCTTTAAATCACGACACTTCCTCAAAACCTGAGGCCAGAGGCTCAAGCTGCAGGGTGGTGCAGTGCAGCACAGGGTGGGATGAAGGCAGGTGCCCTCTGCTCATGATGGTGGCTTGTCCTTTTAACAAGCCAGGCAGGGGCTTAGCTGAAGTATTTCCCGTTACAGTTTGGCATCTGTGTGCATGAGGAATTCCTTCATGCAAATATTAGGTGAGAGAACATAATCTGTGAAGTAGCCACTGCAAAGGTACCAGCTTCCTAGAAGTCTGCAGTTTTTGCATGTGGATCTAACATGGTTTCTTCTGTAAAAGAGCACCAGAACATTTAATCCAATATCCTCAAGCTCTAGAAGCTTATTTATCAGGTTTTTCTTCCAAAGACTCAGTTTTCCCTCTAACCTGCCTTCCTTCGGCCTCTGTCCTGGAGATAGATGACTTTCTCAGGTTAGGGTCCTATTCTTAAGTAAAATCTTACCCCAAGGGGGACCCACAGCATGTGACTCAGGTAGCAACAAAAAGCAAAAACCTGTGCAACAAATTCAGTCTTTAAACAAGGCTGTACTTTTGTGTATGGTGGGAGTTTACTTCAGTAAACTTCAGAACTGCAGATAATGATGAGAAACCTACTGTTTGTATTAGACTAATCACAGATTCAGTAGTGTCTGTATTACCTGAATAAATCACTCATTGTGAGCTGCTTTGTGGCTTCCTGTGATAATTAATAATTCCTGAATTGAAGTTGTCAGCCAAGCTTAAATGTTTATATTATGCAAATATCTAAAGACCCGAGCACAGCCCTGTGTCTTCTTGTATCACCTATGCCTCTAGCATAGGCATGGACATCAGCACAGAAAGAATCCTTCCATTCAAAACTATATGGCACTTCCCTGGCAGCTCCTTTCTTTCCTGAGCCTGGTAACTTTCCAAGAAAAGAGAATGGCTGCTGCTGTGGAGTACATTCTGGCTAATCAATCTAATATGATTGCAATAGCATGATTTATGCAGTAGTTGGAAGGAAAATTAAGTTATAAGTTGGCAATACTTGTGGGATTGTTTACCATCTTCCACAGAGTAGAACAGAACTGGAGGGATCGGGAGCAGCAGGCTGTTTAGCTTTCTGACACAGCTGGACAAAAACAGCTTTATCTGTATAGCATTGCCGTTAGCACTAGGTTTCTCATCCGTGCATTTAGGTTCCCCAACAGTGGGACAGTGGATGGGTTGGATCCTATTATTATCTTGTCTCAAAGTACCATGTAAAATTAATAAGCATAGAGAAAGAGTGCTTTCAGATCTTGAGAGAATTAAAGAGTGTCAGAGAAAACATGGACTTAAATTTGTAATGGGAAGTAAGCTGCATTCAGGGATTTCTATAATAAAGATAATGGAATCTTTAAATGCAAGAGGGTCAATGAGCTTTTGTTTTGATCTTATCTGCTCTGTAGAAACTGCTGTAATGATGGATATAGTTACAAAACATTGGTATCCCATCATGTTTACAGCATGACTTGGGTAATATTGATAGGAACCACCTGTGCTGTAACCATGTTCCCAGACTGTGCCCCTCTGAGGTCCATTGTTAAAATGCAGATTGGGAATTCAGTTTAAACACAGTCTGGGCTTGGCGAAACTAAATGATGCTTAACGACAAAGCTGTATGAGTTACTAGTTGGTCTTCTAAACTGTTCCTGATGGGATCACATTAAAGTCAATTGCCTCAAATATGGCTTACTTAGTGAGGTAATTTCTTCAGATGATCTTGACCAGTCTTTCGTCTCCTGCAGACCTTTCCAGGTTTAACCTCTTCTTCCTAAACTAAAGCAGGTTTTGTGCTCCTCTCAGCTCACACCAGAACTGACTGTGGGAATCAACTGATATTGAGCAGCCTTTTCTGAAAATGACAGAAATCAAATGTTATGGTTTGCTTGGTAGGGACTTCTTAATTAGCAAAAAATAATCAAGTGTTTTGATTTGTTTTTTCTAGAGTAGCCCTCTGTAATCTACATGACACAGCAGAAGGCAGCCAGCCAGGGCAGTGACTTGTTCAGGTTTAAGCTCTGGCAACTTCCGAGGCTTGAGTGCTAACAGGTGCCTTCCAGGTGGCAGAAACTTTGTGACATATGAGAAAAGCACCTTGACGTCGCTCCTGGAGATACTGTCTGGAAAGGAAATTTTCATTCATCATAGGTTCTCTTGGCAGATTTCTTACAGATAAAGCTGGTTATATTCAGTACTAAATATGACATCATAAACAAGAAACCTAAGGAAATCTGAGGAACCTTTTCCATTGGTTAAAAATGTTTTGAAGTCTAATGTCCTGAAGCATGTATTGTCACTCCTGATTCAAAAGTTTTCTGGTTAAACTCACATGCAGAAGAGACGGTTCCCAACAGTAATTCTCACAGGTACGTTTATTCTTCCCCAAAGAGCACTGCGAGGGTAGTGGTACAAGTGCTCAGCAAGCAGAGGTTTGCTTTAGTGGTACCTACTGAACCAGGTGATGATGGATTGGAGGATGCCTGTGGGTTATTTCATGCCTTTTTTGCTGAAGCATGTTCAGTTCTTAGGTGTTATTTTAGGAGTACCTATAGAGAAATAGAGAACCATCAGCATGATATTCAGCTCATAAGAGTTTCCAGGATGGAACAAAGGTGTGTATCTATCACTCACAGGTATTATGCCCCCTCCATACATGACACAACAGCCAAATATCTTCCAGGGACAGGAGGCTGATTTCACCCAAGAGATTTTTCCCACAGCAGGAAGTTGACAAAGCCAGCTCCCAAGGCACCCAGGGCTGTGTGGCTAGAAGAACATGTAGGTGTGCTTTCTTACACTATTTCACAACTGATGTAAAATGTGCCCAGAAAGACCCAAGACAACACAGGCTGCTGAAACTTGTATTAGGACTGGGGTAGTCTAACTGGCTTCATAACTAATTTTTGCATCATAGTCACTGATGAGTGCAAGAGAATTAATAACTCTTCTATTTGACTCAGTTGACATATGTGTCCTGTTATTTCAGCCAGTCCTCTCCAAAATGCAAGCACTCCCTTCGCTGATATTCTTTTTGTATGGAGAGTGAGCAAAAATATTTCATTTATAGCTACCACAAACAAGTTGTAGCTTTTTGAAATATGTGACTGCAGCTTTTAAAGACATATTTGCACTAGGTTTATTTAGCTTGGATAGCACAAGTGAAGTCACACGCTTCAGTACCAACTGCATAAACTAGCCTGGCTACATGCATACTCACGTGATTAGTGCCTAAGTTCATCAGAACAATGGATAACTATTTCTGTATTTTATTTCCTTTATTTCTACATATTTCTGGATGTTCAAGTGGGAAAGAAGAACTGCTAAATTCACACTTACAGTAAATGAAATAAACACAATGCATACATATGTGTAGCACTGAAAAAGAATGGCCTTCATACATGAAATCTGAGGGATTCACAGCCATTGTGCAGGACACATCCACAAAACCAGACCAAATGCAACAGTTGGAGTCACTTGAGAGCTAGACAGGAATTTGGGCTAGGAAAAAAAAGTCAGTAATGTGTATTATTCATCATTTGTCATTTGCAGTTGAGGAAATGGAATGCCCTCCAACACATCTGAAGAAGTTCATATTTTATTGGAAGTACTGAAAGAAGTATAATGCCAAATAGTAATATAAAACCCTGGGGATGTCTTGCTACAGTGTTTTACATAGCATTAGAGGCACTGTAAATAGTTGGACTAAGATAAAAATCCTGGCAAACATTTGGCATGAAATGCTTGAGATATGAAACTATTCATTCTTTGAAGTTAAGAGATTTTAGTCTTGTCTGGCATCATAATACTAAAAACTTCTACTTGTATTTAAAAATCATTCAAACTCTCTTACACCCTACACCCATCCTCTTTTTACTATAGATGCCCTGGATGATGAATAGTGTTAGCTACAGCACCTCTGCTTTGTGGACCTGTTGTCACAGCAGGAGAGCCCTATTAATTCACAGTGATCACAATGGGCATTGTGAGAAGTTTGCTTTTGACCTGGGACAATATTGCCATCATTCACTTTCAGTAGCCAGTACCAACAGAACCATTTTGTAGAAAGTGGCCAGATAGAACAAAATATTTGATGGCTTAAAATAATAGTTATTACATATATGCAGTAGTCATTATGGAAATGCCATGAGCCAATTTGAGTAACTGTTTTCCAAATATTACCTATAAACTTCATTTCTGCATGCAAGCCTAAATGAGCAGCAGTGTAACTACCTAAACTGGAAATCAGCAGATACTCCTGAGAAGCAGCATTGCTTTAATGAATGATATGTATGCAGCCATTCATGCCCGGACTTGATCCTACGCAACCTGACATTTGTGGCATGAATACTCACTGTGTTCTTCCTCCTGCTGCATTGCAGGTTACTTGCTTTGCTTTGTAGACTGGGAATTCCATGCATTACAGCATGGACGGAAACAAGAGGAAGAGGGTATAGAGAAAACTAAACCAAGTATTCACCTGTCATGGGTCTAAACACCAGAAAGCACATGCTCTTGAAGTATGCTTGCTATGGTCTTTTAAACAGCACTCAAGCCGCTGTATATAGTTTGGGTCAGACAAATATAAGTGGTGCTGAAGAGGTAGTTTGTGGCTGTATGTTATGTAACAACTCCAAAATTGATCTAAAATCTTGTGTTTTGTACTTGGACAGTGCTTTTCCTCTAAATTACCACAAAAGTGAATTTATCTTGGAAATAATCAGCAAAACACACACAAAAGGGAGCAGATCAGACTTTGGGCATGGTAAGCAGATGAAAAATCTAAAGCTGGTAAGTTACCAGTGCAAGTGCAAGTCAGTTCAGTGATTCAAACGTCAACAAAGTGCATGCAGCAAATTATACAGAATACTGCTGTAAGTGCTATCCTAAGGCAGAAGAACAAGAACCACATGTCAGTGTCAAGTGGCTACATGCAGTTATAAAATAGTTGTGTCAAACAGACCAGGGTTAACCTCATCTTTTGTGAGTTCAAGTAGTATCCTCCTGAAGTTTAAACACAAAGTTCCTTTATTTTTTAAATGTCTCATTTTCGTATGTGCAAAACCATATAATTAATAATATTAGACCTTACCATCACACCCTTGTCATAATTTCTTTTCCCCTATGCCAGATAATTTTAGCAGCCAGCTTCAAGAATGAAGATGCACACTTCAGCTGGCTGTAGACACAGTGGTTCTAAATTCCCACACAGGACATGGCACTGGGTTGTCTGGCAGTTCGACCATAGAAATCATCAGCCGTTTAAGCAGAGTTCAAACACAGCTTGGCAATGCTGCTTATAGCCTGGAGTAGACACAGCTGAAGATCAGGAATGCCTAGTGAGTTTTTCCTAAGCGTGCTGCAGGGCAGACACATCTGTGTTTTGCAATGTGTGCAGCCAACTAACCCAAACAGTTGAAAAAAATGTTCCTCTTTTGTCCATTGCCACTGAAGTCTCTGGCACCCTTCATAAGTACCTCAGCACCAACTGATGTCTCTTTCCTGTGGGAAGGGTATAATGATTTGCCCTGTCTTGCCTATTGTCATTTTCTTCTTTGACTTTTTTTCCTCCTCAAATGATAGGTATTTGTAGTGCAGTGTGATGACTGCCCAGCTGCATGTCCCCTTTGGACACTCTCTTACATGATCCACGTGGAGCTATGTTGTCCATTATATTCTTCATAGTCTCTCAGTAGTGAAGGTACCTTTCATTATGCGTTGCTGTCAGCAGGCTAGCCCTTAGCCTTCCTGAATCAGTCCAAGCTTCCTTTCTGGCCCAGCTGGTTTTTCTACTGATGAGCTGACAGTGTTAGCTATTGCGATGCAGTTACCCACAAATTCCACTACCCTGGTCCCTTACAGAGCTATATGCCACGTACATTGCCTTTCAGTCCATGTATGCTAAAGATTTCCTAGGACAGAAAAGCACTAGAAGGGTTCTGCAGAGACTGTAAGTGAATATATAGATGGAAGTGTAAAAGCAGGATTGAAAACACTGGTTTAATCTCATTGAAATAAACATTTACAGCTTTTCTGACCTTTTCCTGTAGATCATGTCAAGCCCTTCATCAAGTTCAGTGTGATTTAAAATTTAGAGCAACACTCCCTTTAGGCTGTTACATTAAAGTCCAGATGCGAGTGAATGTTCAGGCTCAATCTGAAATTTTCAACCAATTTCCAAATTCATAACCTGCAGGCAACTGCAAGAATGTTGGCTTCACATGCCCATTCATTGATCCTGAACAGGGACTCTGTATGCAATGGTAGAGGGATGATGTGGTTTCCCCTTTACTGCTTTGAAATAAAGATAATTTGCTAACATGGCAATTTTTTGAGAACCTGCTTTTGGCATGTTTTGTTCTAATCTTTAGTTTGCAGGCTATTTTGTCACTTACTCTACTGAAATATTGTCAACATCTAGGATAAAAAAAATATTTCTTATTACCTAAAAACTTATACTTCCACTGCAACATCAAATATTCTGCAGCTGTTCTTCACTTAAGGCCATAGATCTGTATCATGATGACATGCACAGAATCTCTTAACAAGGGTGATGCAAGCAGAACTTTGGAAAATTGACTTTGACTTTAGTCAAGGAGGTAGGACAGAATTTAGGAGTAAGTTTTGGAGGAACAGCTCATATCACTGCAGGCCCAGGGACAGGAGTGAACATGTTTCAGCCACCTACCTGCCGTACTCCTCTCGTTCATGCTAGCACGGAAGGAGTCTCTCCCAGCCTGAATTGCAATTGCCCAGGCTGACTAGCAGCACTGTTCGGCATTACTGTGTTGCTATTCATCTGTAGCCCCAGCTCCGACTCCGCCCTCTGTTTCTGCCCTGTAATTTGCTTGAGGTCCTACACAAGGCCAGATCCTTACCCCAGGCTCAGAGGGTACTTCTTACCTAGTCAGCAAGTGGCCTTTTCCCACTGGGTTGCATTGCTAAAGCACCTTTTGAGGGACTGGAAGATAGAAACACTCTTTTTCTAGATGGATGCAGCTATTCAGCTCCCAGCTGAAATTTTGTCCAAGTGCTCACATTTCTAACACCCTAGTGATGTACCTATTGTGTTTACAATGCCATTTATGGTCTAGACAGCCATGGTGCACGTTCCTCAGTGACCAGCCAGCCTCAGGCCTGTCTCAGGCACCTTGGTTGTTTTGCCTAAACCTACGAACCCTGCTCCTGCTTTTAGCTCATATCCAGGAGTGAGGCAAGTAGGGTTGCATCCTGTACTCATTCCTTGCTTGTGTGTATGCCATTAAAAAGAATGCAGTAATGTAGTGTGTTTATTATTGTTAATAATTTGCTATAACAGGTTTAGATTTTTTTTTTAGACTAATCACATCTTTTTATTAGATGTAGAAACACATATGGCTTAGTATCTCTCCTTAAAAGGGGAGAAATATGGACGCTTGAGACAGCAAGGCAGGAGAAAAGTTTATGGATTCTTCACATGGCCATACTGCTTAGAGAGAACAACTCAACCCCAAATCTGTTGCCCGAGTCCTACCACCCCTCTCCTTCCTGAAGGTTTCAGGAGTTCAAAGTTTACATGTGGGTGCTGCCCCTTGGCCTCCCTTGTAACTTCATGGTTACCAGGAATCCCACTGATTCACTCTGCTGGTGCTTCTTGCACATCCTGTGTTTCTTCAGACTTGTCTGTTCTCTTTTCTTCTCTTTCAACCTCCTCCCCCTAGCCAGCATTGCACACGCTATTCTGAGGTTGCAAACCATGCTGTGCTGGGCCACCCTGCACCCTGGCATTTCTCTCTTTGCCCATGGTCAGAAGTCTTTGCTGGAGCTGGGCTTTCTTACTGAACACCTTACCTGAGCTGTAAAGCTATTTAGCATCATAGAAAACTTTCCAAAATCAGGCACATTTTTAAACCCTTTGAATTTCATATGAGAATGAATCATAGAAAGAGTAATTTTCTTCTCATGCTGAATAGGGAACTGAATTACAATTGGGAAACAAAATGATTCGTAAAGCAACGTTGTGTGTTTCATGTTAAGACATCCACCCTAACCTTTCTGAACTCCCCTTCTGCCTTTTTTCCTAATTTTGAGAAAAGACACAGTTGTCTTTCTCCATCCAAAGAATGAAACTAAACATCGTGTTTTGGGGTCAAATTAAGCATTTTAACCCACTGTGAATTCTCCCTTGCCAAAAAGCAAATGAACTGCTTTAGGTTGACTCACAGCAAAAACCATGTTCTTGGTGTCACCAACAAACTGACTTAATCCATTATTCACACAGCTTGAGGAAAAGGCCTGCTTTGAGTAGAGGGCTGGAAAATTAACTTGATGTTGCATTTGACTTTGCCAGGCCTCAGAAGGGAGGATGCTCGAGTCACCTACAGAGCGGTGATGTCCTCAAGTGCCCAGCCACATGTGGTAGGGGCAAAAAGTGTGACAAGGTGGCCTTAAGCACAGACCTGGTGTGGATAACAATACCAGAGTGCCTTTTTATGCCGCTGTCCATAAGGTCTGTCACAGAAAATGCCATTTTCTCTGCCCAGGTTCAGGGAAGCTGTGAGTGTGGTGCTCTTCCTCAGAGGTGACAATCATTACCTTGGCAATGCTGCCAGCCCCACTAATTCTTGGAGCAAATGACCCAAGGTAGCTCATATGAGCCAAGCCTGCTGTTCAACGGGGTGTTGCATTGTTATTGGGCCGGGGCCTGCTGCTTTACTTTCCAAGTTTTATTAATTTCAGTGTCTATTGCTGTTGGCTGTGCTTCTCAATAGCTGGTGGGTTTTGTGCTACATGTGGAAAATACGCCCACATGAGGAGCTGTCTTCAAATGCAAGCCTTGAGGGACCTGAACTTGAGAAAGTTAGCGTGCGCTTGTGTTGTGCCACCAAGTGCAGACGGCAATTTAAGTGCATCTGCACCTCTGTTTACAGGGGCTGTGTTCAAGGATGTTCCTAAGTGATAGGAAACAAAGTAGATGTGGCAGGAAACTGCACTGCTCAAGCAGCTCCTCCACGCTGACATCCCCCACTGAGCAGGATTGCATCTGGGCCATCTAATTGCCTTGATGGGCACTTACACCTTCATGCTGATACACAAGATGTTTCACTGCCAGCAAAGCAGGAGGGACACACTCAAGCTAATGCATTTGAGCACCCTAAGAGGGTGGGAGGTAGCTGGGTGGGGTTCTTCCAGCTGAAGGCAGATATGGGCTGTGTGTTGTCAAAAAGAGCTTGAAATACATTGTAAGGTCACTGTCGCCCCATCAGAAGTTGTGATTGTCCTACTGTTCCCAGCCCCCAGAGAAGATATTTCTTCCTCTGCCCCCATGGCAGGATGAAGAGCCTTTGGGGATGCTTCTTTTTCCCTTTGCTCCCTGGTTTTACTGGGGTGCTTGCCTGGGCTGGGTCCTTGGCCACTTTGGCCACTCTGAGGTGGCTACTGCCTTCCAGGGCTCCTGGTTCAGTGGCACCCCTGGAGAAGGGGATCAGTTATTGCCATCCTCACGTTATGCTGAGCTTTTAGGGTCTGTACAAATATCAGTTAACCTTTGTAGCATCTGAATGATGTTGTTAAGTGTGTGTTTAACTAAGGAAACCCAACTTTTTCTCCTGTATCTTGTGATATAAGGGAGGATCGAGGGCTGGGGGGCAGCATGGTCAAGGGGTGACTCAGTCCATTGTCTTTGAGGAGGAAATGAGGCAAATCAAGCCTTTGCCTACACAAGACTTCCCTTTCTTCTGAAAGACAATAGGAGAACAGAAACCTAAAGTGCAGAAGGAAGGATTTAAACCAAGAGGAAGCAGGACAAAAGGATGGAGTAAGACAGAGTGGCAGAAAGAAGGACTAACTGCCACAAATCAAAGAAGTGGCTGTGAAAACAAACCCACCAAATGACAGAGGGAGATACACAGAGACATCTCTGAGGACATGGATTTGCTGCAAGGGCCATTCACTGTGTAGTTCCACTCCTCTGACAGTATCTTCTGCTGCACAATGTTGTCCTCATGTTCAGTATTTCTTGTTCAATGAACACTGCAGGTGAAGGCAGGCAATGGCAAATGTGTGTGAGTTTAGTTATTGAAGACACAAAAATCTTACACCATATTGTACCTTATAGTTCAAAGGAGTGAAGCACACTAGGTGAAAAAATGCAAGCATGTTTTTCAATCTTTCTCTCTCTCTGTTACTGTCTTTTACAGTTGGATGTTTTGGGTAACAAAGCACAGGATATAGTACAGAAACCACCATCATTTTTTGAGGCTAAAAACCTGGCACCTACAAAATCAGTAATGCACAGGGGCTTGTTTTTTGACCCATTTCACTGGTTGCTTTAATATAAAAAATGTACCCATCAAATATTGTTTATACTCCTTCCTCCCTATAAACCTTCTACCTTCACAGCTTCTCCCTGGCCTTTCCTCACCTCTAGCACTTCTGTTTCTATGGCAGCTCTGGAACACCTTCCCCCTACTTTTGAAAAATTATCTGCTAAAAAGTTAACCTTCCTTTTTCATTGGAAATGTGAAGGACCATCTCATGCCTTTCCTTGGGCCTGGCCTCGGAGGTCATCCTCTGTCCCTGTGCCTTCAATGCACTCAGGGCCACAGCACACAGAAAGCTGGAGGGAAGCGAAGTTTCTGTCAGTTGTTCCAGAGGCCCTGCAATGTACTGCACCTCTAGTGGTGGTGAGTGACACATGAGAATAATTTCCAGGGTTAGTGGGACACAAATAATTGAAATGAGGATCAAGGGGCCAGATTCAGAGCATCTGCTTGGGACTTCCCTTATAGACCTTGCACTGTCTAAAAATCCAGGTGCCCAACATGAGCAGGGTGGTTCAGAGGTCAAAACAGGACCTTGTGCAATTGATGGGAAAGGTAACACAGCTCCAGAGGGTAACCCCCAAATTCCCAATACCAGCTAGGCAGCAACCTGGAGCCAATTGGCAGGAGACATGAAGCTGGATGTCCTTCTCCATTCCTGCTCCTTACCAGTGGCTGAATCTGAGCTGTACCCCTGGTGCTCTCCATCCCCTCAGGACCACCCAGAGGATAGTGACCACCCTGGTGCTGGGTGAGCAGGCCTTGCTGCTTGGAAGATGTTTTTCACTGTGTCAGTGCTACCCGCTGTCATTGCCCTTGCTGCAGTTCAGAGGGTTTCTCCAGAAAAGGGCCTTGGGTCATGGCTACCTTCTCCCAACAGCCAGGCTATAAGGCTACAAAATCAGATTTTCTTGACATTTGGGTTTTTTGGAGGGTTTGGGTTTTTGGTGGTTTTTTTGTTTTGTTTTGTTTTCCTCCCCCCTGTTCTGGCTTCAGGAAACTCAACATTTTGACTGGTGAAAGGGAACCTTTCAAAATGGAGGGTGAGGGCTGTCCCTACCTGGAGGACTCAGCTGAGGAAGGATGGCCCTGTGGGAGCTGTGGGTATCTGACTGCATGCCATCAGGCTGAGAACAAAGCCAAACACAGATTTCCCATTTCCTATGTAAGTATTCTGCCCACTGGGCTAAGAGCTGACTTTATTTATTCATTTACATTTGCAGTTTTGTTTCACTTTTTATTGACTGCACACGTGAACACACAAAATTTATTCTCTTAGGAACACACAAAGGAATTGGAAATGTTATAGGTATTGGTGAAAAAATGCATATGACTGATTGTTCTCATTTTTAAAACATGCAACTAGAAAATGCTTCTTGGTCTGGGGAGAAAAAATATTCTTTGGCTTCAGTGACCACACAGTCCAACTAGTGAGCAAGCAATAACTGTGGCACAGCATTAACAAGTACGTACACAGTCTGCAAGATGTTCCCATGCATTATTCAGTGAATAATTCTAAATAATGAAAACACTGAAATCTGTATGTAGATGTAATGTGAGGGACCAAATTAAAAGCATTGTTCAATAGGAGAAGCTGACCCAGCTCTAGTGAAGAACAGCAGCAGCTGTTCAGAAAACCTGTGGGTCTATGTAACATGAATTTACTGTGTGCTAGCAACAGTAATCCAAGTCCAGCAAACTGTGGTGGATGGTGGTAAGCATCATTCAAAGTGACGAACCAGACTATGTAAGTTACCAGACTATGTAAGCTTCACTCAGAGGCTACACCCTCACTGCAAAGTCACCTTCGGAGTAATTTTCATTTTCCACATTGATGCCTCTGGAGCTGACCACGATTGGCTGAGAACCAGCTGTGGTGCTGGGCACCAACAGCATGGCACCTGTCTGGGGTTTGCAGCTCATCGTGACCCCAGTCGTGGCTGATGAGCTATGCGTACTCAGACTACTCCCTACCTCACATTACTTGTGTGTGGAGACCTTTGTAGATTAGCCTTGAATTAATGGCAACACATAGGTTATAATCTGAATCAGTTCTTGCAGGCAAGATAGGTACTCATTTATATCAGCTTGGGGATGTTACAGCTTTACATGCATTTGGTGGTTTTATTCTGAGCTGTAGCACATATTTAAATAGAGCAGAACGATAACTCTTTCTTCCCTTGAGGCACCCATCAAAGTAATCATATGGGTAAAACACCCTGAACTGCTGAGATAAAAATAGCTCATGACCAACACCTTCTTGGAATTTTATTTCCCACATTATGATCTAGAGGAAAGGGGCTAAACATCATAACTCTAGTAGTGAACTTCCTTGTTGTTTTTGAAATGTTCCTACCTGATGCAAAGCAAAACCTTAGGAATGTTATTGAAGGGTAGTGGGGAATAACAGTGAATTTATATTTAAACAAGAAAAACTAGACCATGGTAAGATGTTTTGCCAAACCATAACTTGTCATAAAGCCAAACACAGGAAAGTAAATCATAGTAAAATGTTGTACATGCTTTTATTGATTTTTGATTGCAATTTTAATTTTGTTCACACAGCCAATGTGTTGCTGGCTTGCAATTAAGACTTGACAGTGGGAGAAAGAACAGAAGCAAGAAGTTGAATCAGTCATTCATTTGAAAGTAAGCCAAAACCAACAGTATGAAGAGAAAAGAAGAAACTTGTGAAAGATCTTACTGTTTTATTTCCAACATTCAGCTCCTTAGCTTTAATAGCGCTTAAAATACCAGTTACAAGTTGTGGCTGTGAAAGAAAATATGCAATGTTTTCTGACAATTGGGTGGTTTATTCTACAGGCACCACAGGAGAAGAATGTCTTGGGGCTTCAGCAGGTTTGAAATGTTGTACAAGAAGTCAGAAAGAAATTGATCTAAAAGATGTAGTAAATGGATTTATAACCCTTGTTGTCTGTCCTGCTGAGTTACTACTTCCAAAAAGCTCTGAAGTCCAGGTCTGTACTAATGGCTTTCCTTTTCATCCTGCACAATCTGCTGGTATTCAGCATTGATACACACTTTTATTTGTATTGGAAAAATGCAAGAGGCAGGTTGATGATGTTTTGCTTTTCTCAGGTTTTGATGATCTGAAATAATAAGTGTTTTGGAGCATCCAGGTTCTCTTTGTGCAAACCATCAAACTTTTAGGATGTTGTGTTGGAACATGAATGACATTTTATTTTTTTTTACTTTAGTCCTTACAGAGTTCCAGAGTACTGTGGCTGTTAGGTTTTACTCAAAACACTTCAGAAATCTGAATCAGGTTGTGCTTTTACTAGAACCAAAAAGATGGATGGGAAAGGCTGGATGATTTTGCTTTCCCCCCCTCAAACCTGACTTTTTACTGCTGCAAAAGAACATGGCTGTTATCTGAACGTGTGTTGTGACAGGCTTCAGTGCCATGCAGTCATCATGCAATCTTTACATCCATGCCTGTAAGAGGCATGTCAAAATGAAGAACTGGCTGCCAAGTGGCTTGATGAAGACATTGTGTCTGTAAATTTTATTCTGATTTGGCATTGTACAGTAGGTGTGACCTCCATCTTTGGGGTTTGTTAGTGAAACAGTCCTGGCCAGTGCTATCTCGTTTGAGGAGCTACAGCTATGGGAAGGTAGTTTGTATTATTATGGAGGGAGAAAGGGGTCTGAGGGAAGCAGATTGGGGTTTTGGAATAAACCTATACTTCTGCTTTTAATTGCAGGGGTCTTAGGGCATTGTTGTCCCAGCTACGTGAGCTAGAACTCCAATGGCGAACTCTGGAGAGCCAGTTCTCAGCTGCTCTGTCAGTAAAATTGAGGACAGCAGGTCCTCTGGGAAAATGTGGTATCCTGAGCAGCTCTGGCAGTTGCCCTTGTTTGGAGCAGCTCAGCCTGGGACTGAACAGACTGCAAGAGCAATCTTCAAGAAAGCCATAGAAACCCAGAAAGAACCCATGAGTCCTCCAGAAAGGTGCAGAAAAATAGCTCATCCCTCTATGCCCAAAGTTTGCTTCCTAACCAAAAGTGTTCTTTTGCAACATCTCCGCATTAGGTTCCTCTTTGGAGGACATCAATAAATTTAAGCTTGAGAAAAAAGATTTTTAAAAATTGTAAATTTACTCCAGTGTATTTAGAGAAAATTATGAAGGCATGGTCTATCCTTTCTTTTTACCTTCAACATGAAAAGAGACTGGCAGAATTCAAGGCTAAGTAGAATTTTACCTGTGTTTTAGCCTGTTGAAGGACAGCCATTAATGAAACTTGGAAGGTCTTTCTCTCAGGGTTAACAACCATGGAAATGTGACACTAGAAAGGGAAACCTTAATATCAACCCTCCAAAAGTCTACTTTCCTTTTCAAAAGCATTTTTTAAAATCAAATAGACATTAAAACAAGGTGTATAAAGAACAGAGAAATACCTGTTTTCTAAAAGGCCAAAGTTGCAAAGAAATTGCTTCTCGTATTTGTAACTGTATTCTATCTTCTAGTTCCAAATAGCTATGATATATTGGAGAGAAGGGAAAACAAGAGTGAAACTTCAAAAAAATTGCAAAGTTTCTTTGTTTTTTTTTTTTTTAACTGAAGCAATAAAACCTTTTTTTCCTCTATTTTTCTCATCACTGTCCTTTTTATCACCAGAAAAATATCAGTGTCAGATTTGGAACAGGCTCTCCTCCTTCCTAAGGGCATTTCTTCAATGCATTCTATTTTTGAGTATATCTGTGCCATCTTTGACCAATTTAAATTAGTTTGGATGAAACAAGCAGAGTGACTGCAAAAACCAGGAACGCTAACCAGGTTAGCTGTGAGCCTCACCGTTTACCTGTGCTCTCAGTCAGGCTTTCTGCTTGTGTTGAACTTCACGTTGCTGTAACATCCTGCTGGCTATACCCAAGTCCAACTACTGTCAAACTGCCTTGCCCATGTATGTCTGTGCGAGTGGCTGGTCTTGGCACTGATTGCAACAGCAATGTCCCTGCAGTGCTGGCACACTTCTAAGGCGGGATCTTTCCATCACTGCAATCCAGGCCTGCAGTTTGGAGGGGCAAATCTGCAAAGCAGTTGTTGCAGAGTACTAGTTTCCAAAGATTTGTTATCAGCAGTGTGGGAACAGCAGCTTGAGTAAATTTAGATGAAGATTAGAAAAATATTTCCTGCCTGTGAAAGTATAACAATATGCCAAGAAAGTATGTAAAGCCCATAATTTGGTGCTTTTCAGCTCTAAACTGTAAGGAACAGCCTTGCAGAGTCAGAGAGGGTTGTGACTGCCCTAAGTGATTTAACTTCATCTCTGCTTTTTAAAAATCTATATTGAGTATATTAGATACCTCTTGACACACTGGTTTTAACATAATTCTGTACAGATTGTGAAGGCACATGTGTTGATGCAAGCACACCTTGTTTTGGTACACTATATACTAGGGGTGACCTTGCATGATGGATGGTGTAAGGGGAAAGGCTGGTGGCACACATCTTCATCCAGGAAGAAGTGTTAGCACCTTTCCTTTCCACCTCTTCCTCCCCTGTGACAGGATGGTCCTCACATGCACTCACTTTCCATCTGTGTCTGAAACTGGGGAATTAGAAAGAAGATGCAATCTCATACAGGAAACACCAGCACACTGATGAGGGGGAGAGCAGGGGGAAGGGGCAATAGACAGGGAACAAAAGGAGGAATTAAATCCCCTGTGGCGCCAGGGTAAATCTCTGCCTGGAATATGGTTCCAACACAAAGTTCTTGTGAAGTAATTTTGGGCATGCAGATAGACCACGTCAGCTGTTTCTTGATTACAGACTGTGAGTATGCTTTCGCCCATGGCGCATGTGGAGCAACTCTTTCCCTGAAGGGGGAGAGAGGCAGCGGTGTACATCTGCCCTGGAGTAAAAGCATCCCCATGGGTGGCTACCCAGAGCAGATAACAGCATCCTGTTTGTTCACATCTCAACTTAGCCTGTGGTAAGTTGTTTGTATACCCTGTAAGAAGATCTTAGGAAGAAAACAGCTTGTTTAAGACAAATATCAGCTTTCTTTTTCTAAAGGAGAGAGGATTTCCTGGTACATTTTAATCTGGAATTTATTTACAGTATTTACATTTGAATTCAGTAAAAGTTATCAACACTGAGAAACTCTGTAGCTCTACAGCAGTGTCACAGATGATGCCAGCAGGGCCTTTGGCATCACATGATATGATTAATATGAAATTTTTTGCTGCTGCAGTATATCACTACAATGTTTAGCATCTTTTTCTCAGTGGATGCTGAAGGTGAGCATAGGTATTTTATGCTAGGAGACAATTCATTATTACAGGCACAAAATCTGCTACAAACCACAATACACCATCATTCAAATAACCCACACACAATAGGAGAAAAATATTCAGAGAAATATTTTTTTTTCCCCTCTTTCCTTCTGCAACTTTTTTTTTTTTTCCCCAAGCACTGTAATTATAAGCAGGCAGATATTTTGGATATTGGACCATATGGTATGCAGGGGTGTCCTCTCTATTTTTTTTTTTTTCTACACAACTGCTTTGCAATTATGACAGCAACAGGAGCTCTAGTCGGCCTTGCTACACACCAGGCTTTTTTTATGGTGCACTTTTTTTTCAGGTTTTCATGCTAAAAATATATCAGTGGGGTAAAGTTTTTGTCCAAATTTTTCTGTAAGTTTTCACTTTCAAATTTTTTTTTTGGCTGGTATCAATCCTTACATGTTGTGTTTTAGTGTAACTCAGCAGGCGTTTTTTGTTCATTATTCTTTTCTATGCCATTGTCTTTCATTTCACTCATAGTACCATGGGAATACATTTTGCTGTAGTATTTTCAGTGGCATATGCAATGGAAAACACAGTGCACTTTGCATCCTTTTTGTCAAGCCATTTGTTGTGTCTGTGTACAAGTGGATATGGAGATAATATATACATTTTAGTGGTTAATTATAGACTAAGTCATATTTGCCTGATAGAAATCTAATCCATTCTATGAAGATAACCATTGTATAACAGAAGAAAATAATATGAGCACTGGACAAAGAATGCTAAACAATTAAAACCTGAATGCCCAAACCTCATTACTGGATTCCTTCTGTGTCAGACCTGCTGTATTCTGCTCTGCTGTTGATTACTGGGGTTCCTACTGACCCAGCTATCACATAATTATAAAAACAGGACATGCACAACAATAATGACAAGGGCCCAGAAAGGAAATTACAGCATTGTGACCGTTTGCCACATACACAAAGACTTGCTCCAAGATGACAGATATGTGGCTCAGGAATGGCCAGTGCTGCCATGGGACTCGGAAAAGCTCGTCCAGTGCCTGGGAAGATCAGTTTGTCTTGCAAGCTCAGGTTCATGCTGGTCACAAGAGCTGCGATTCAGGTGCAGAGGAATGACTCAATCGGCAGCAGCAGCAGCCGGAGAGCATGGCCTTCCAGCAGGGAACCGCTCAGCTGAACGGTCCCCAGCCGGAGGGCACGGTGGACACTGGAAACCTCCTGTTCTAGGTGCCAGGCGCCATGTGCTGGGATGTATCAGTCCAGACTTGAAACAACATCTGGAGGAAACATAGCAGTCTATGTTATTCAGAGGAGACTAGACAGCCCCAAAGCCCTCCTGCTCTTACAGTGAATGACAATTTGTCCTTTGATTTTTTTCATGTTAGGCTTCAAGACACATCAAAGCAAGAAAGAAGCAATAAAACTGTGCTGGGGAGAGCACGGATGCTGACATGTTTTGCAACAGCAATCCCTTGTAAACTAATGAGGGCCCCACTTGGCACCTCAGGGTACATGGCACGCTGCTGCATACAGTCATACAGCTATATCTAATGACACGAAGCCCCATGGTGAAGGTGCGTGTGCAATGTCACTGACCGGCCATGGGTCCCAATAGGCATCAGGGAATGTCTGTGCCTCGGGGACACTCAGGCTGAATATCAGTCCATCTCTTCAAAGGCCTCATTGACCAACAAATGTAAGCCTCTGTAGCCTCTGTGTTTGATTTGATGCCTGCATGCCCATGTTGCCCAAAGTCCCTGTGGCAGGCGTCGTGGTGTGATGTTGACATGACACCCTTTCCTGCAAGCACAGAAAGGGTAGATGCCAACAGCTCAGGTACTCTGCCTCAGGTATAGCCACTGCTAAGGATGCAGCTGATAGCAAACCCCAATGTAGCTTCTGGCCCGAGAGTGCACGCGACAAGAGGCACCCCTGGGATTTGCTGGCAGGTAGTGACAGCCTGTCTGCTGCAAGTAGGGCTGATAAAAGATGGTGTAGCTGGTGCAGGTGGGACTTTCCTTCCTGACAGTGCCCTGTCCTCCCAGTGCTGCAGGGCTCTGCCTTGTCCCTCATGGGCTGCTGTTCAAAGGATACAATGATACTGTCAAGAAAAATGTATGTGCGGAAGGTGGCCCTAAGCCAGTTGATCCTGGATTCATTTTTATAGTATCCGTAAAAAGTTTCCAGATGTCAATATTCCTTGCCTTTAGCTTTGCTTTACCATTGTGAGGAGCACTGTCCATCCCACTTCCGGCTCTGGTCTGAGCAGGCAGGATTATCCACTGACCCAGGATGGGTGAGAAATGCCAACCTTGGTAAGTGAGATCCTAACGTCAGTTTTTCTAGGGCTAGTTCATTCCTGTTGGGCTCATAACTTTTTGGGAATTTAACTTCCCAGCTGAATGTGGCATAATGTCTTCAGTGGCAGACATTCTTCAGCTGTTTGGTTTTTTTTTAATACATATTTGAAATATAAATCTGAGGAGGCAGAGAGGCTAGGTATAGGTTTTTGGCATTTTTCTTTCTGTTGCATAGGAAAAGACCTCTTTTCCCTAGAACTGGTATATGCTAAATGGTTTCTGTGAGATTGCTTATGGACTTTGATTGCACAGTAAAAATATAAATTCCAAGCTGTGGTAATAGCCATCAGTTTGGTAACAAAAGTCTGCTTGGGTGGGGGATGTAGGGAGGAATGGAATGCATGTTAATGCAGCAGAGGAGGAGATAGGGGAGTTGTGTGCTGGTGGAAAGGCTGAAAACGGGAATGAAAAGCAGTGTAAAAATGCAGTCAGCCATCTAGGCTTCCACTTGCTATTTTTGTGAAGACATTCTTTCTCCAAATGAGGAATGAGAAATTACAATGGGCTGGGTGGTGGCTGCTGGAGGTGTAGGAAGCATTGTGGGCACTGAAGGGGATGGGAGGATCTCAGAGGAAGGACCAAATGAAATTGTGGATGGAACTAACAAATGTGGTGTAGGATCTGCTGCTGCGTACACAGGGTCACTCGCTTAGAAGGGAACAAACATTGCTGCTGTAAGGTTGTTGGCTGGCAAAAAAAGAAAATCCTGAGACTCTCTGCTGACCATAAAGCAGCTATAGATATAATGGACCTGTGAAAAAAATGCAACACTAGGTGATGCCATAGGAGTTAGGGAAACCTCTTATACATGCCAGAGGGTGCAATGCTGAAGAAATCCCATCCGGAAAGGTACATATAGGTCTGGTCTCCTGTGTTTAGTGAAGGCACTCAGGTGGGAGTTTGGCAGAAGGAGACTGCTAGGACTGCCACAGCAGTGGTACCCTGCCCTAGAGGATGGGCTCCCAGCTTCTTGCCTTTACCAGCAGAAAAAGGGTCATGGACACTCTCTGTGAATAGCTTGGGAAGAAGAGTGGTTTAGTGCCAAGAGCAAAAAAAGAGAGCTACAGCTAAGAGAAAATACCAACTTAAAAAAAATGCATAATAACCATCCCTGAAAAGAAATGAGCGAGGAATTAACAGCAGATTTCTTTTGACCATTGGAATGAGGTTTTTTAACACCTTGTACTGTTAGGGACGCAAAGTTGTTTTTACATTTTTCTTAATTTATTTATGAAAAAATAAATTTTTATGCATTTGCCTGGGGCAGCAGGGCCTATCCTCCATGTCCCTTCCAGCCTTGCTTTCCATGGGAGCTGGATTCACAGGAGACTTTTGTTTAAGTAATGATTAAAGCAGATCTGGCATCAGGACAGCTTCTTTAAACGTGTAAGCCAGAACCTTAAGAGCTGTTCCTAAAAGCAGTAGAATATGTGTTCATCTCATACCATGAGAGACAATCCCTTACTCAATGCCAGACTGTCAGTCATCAATCTCATTTGCTAGGGGTTTACCAAGAACTATTTTATCAAAGAGGAAAAGGTATATTTTCATCAACATTTGCAGCAAAAAAGCCTCCAAAATTCATAGTGTTGTGCAGCTATGAGTTGACATGCAACTCCCCCCTGGCACTGCCAGACTGGCTGCAGTGGGCTGGGTACCACCAGTAACTTCATGGTAATGTATTTAATCTGAGCCATATCTAGAGACATGGCAGTTGCTGTTTTGGATGTGGCAGCCCTTGTCATGGTGAATCACTCCTTCAGGACAGAGAGGGGGTTACTCTGGGGATGGCAAAGGGAAAAGACTGAGCCTGCAGAGGAGAGAGTGGTGTACCTCGCCTGGTTAGGTAAAGCTCATGTGTGCAAGCACACTGACATGAGTCAGAAGAGAGGAATTGTTTGGGAATCCTCTGTGGAAAGCTCACCTGTAACTCAGCTAGGCTCAGTGGCCAAGACAGTTTATATCTCCAGTTCATGCTTTCCAAAGCACAGAAGTTCTCCCTTTGCTTACTTCGGCTTTCCAGGGTCCAAATCTGGCTCAGACCTTTAGTATCATGACCTGGCAACATCAGCCTTCTTGAATACTTACAAGAGAAATGGACTGATGTTTGAACTCACTTATCTTGACCGTGTCGATAAAATTCTGCCAGAGCATTCAAAGCCTTGGTCATGGTGTTGTGGTTTAACCCCAGCCAGCAACTAAACACCACGCAGCCGCTCACTCACTCCCCCCCACCCAGTGGGATGGAGGAGAAAATTGGGAAAAGAAGTAAAACTCGTGGGTTGAGGTAAGAACAGTTAAGAGAACAGAAAAGAAGAAAGTAATAATGATAATGATAACTCTAATAAAATGACAACAGTAATAATAAAAGGATTGGAATGTACAAATGGTGCACAGTGCAATTGCTCACTACCTGCCAACTGACACCAGTTAGTACCCGAGCGGCCATCCCCACCCCCACTCCACCCAGTTATTTCCTGAATGTAACATCCCATGGTATGGAATACCTCGTTGGCCAGTCTGAATCAGCTGCCCTGGCTGTGTCCTGTCCCAAGTTCTTGTGCCCCTCCAGCTTTCTCACTGGCTGGGGATGAGAAGCTGAATAATCCTGGACTTCACACTAAACATTTCTTAGCAACAACTGAAAACATTGGTGTGTTATCAACTTTCTTCTCATACTGAACTCAAAACATAGCACTGTACCAGCTACTAGGAAGACAATTAACTCTATCCCAGCTGAAACCGGGACACATGGTCTCTGGAAAAGCATGAATATGCTGAAAAACCCCTACATTTTCTTAAATGGTAAAGTTAGTCCTCTCATCAGCACAAAATATTCTGAAAAATTTTGAAAAAGAATGTTCTTCTGTAGCACTTGTCTGGCCACCTTCTCAATGGATATGTATGGTATTTAAACAAAATACGCCGGCACATGCAGTCCTTCAATAAGCAGTGATTTTGCCTTAAAATTTAGGAAGGGTTTGCCCTTAGGCTGTTCTAAATGGTTATAAGCTTTGTCTTATTGCAGTCATTCTTCTGGAAGAGAAGGGTAGTAGCTGTGAAAAAAAATGAAAAAGAAATTTTTCTCATTGTGTGCATGGGGGTAAACTCAGTGTCCTGGAGTGCTGGCAAATAAAACAGAGTTCAGAGTTGAGCTGAACCTCAAAAGCTTCAGAATTGCTCCAGAAAAAGTTCAATTTGTTAATAAAACCCCTCCAAGTCTTCTCTGGGATTTCCAAGCCCATCCTGCCTGCTGCCCAGGGAGGACGCAGATTGCTCCTTTCTCCCTTGAGCCTGCAGGCAGCCCACCACACAGAGCTGGTTTTGGCTGGTCCTGCCTCTCCCGTGGCTGGAGCCTGGGGGGCCACAACACCCTCTCTCACAGGTGAAGCACTGCCGGTCAGTTCCTTAGAAAGGCACCATCTCCAGCATGCTCAGACTCTGATTTGGGGAAGAAAATACGTCTTTCTATGAAAAAGCTTTATTAGTTAATTCAGGGAAGTCCTATGACCCTTGTTACAAAAGTGGTCAGGTCAGATGATCACAGTTGCCCTTATCTTCCCTTACATGACATATTTAGTTTATATATATGTTGGGATTTAGCTCACAATATAAATAATTATAACCACAGGTAAGTACCTCGCAGTGTGGCCTTGCAGGGTCCCCAAGAAGGGACTCCCTGTTAGAGATGTGGCCACTTAGGCAGCCCAGCTCTGCTAAACCTGAACCCAAACTCTGCTCCATCATGTTGCTCCATGAAAAAAGGACTGTCGATGCTAATGACCCTCCACTGCCAATTCAGTGTCACAACTTGCCAGAATTGTCATTCACAAGAAGGTAAAGACAGAAAGGAGGTAGGCAAGAAACGTAGTTAACCTTGGGTTTTCACACCAATGTCAACATACAAAATCAAACGGAATTAGTATATAGACAATGTCCCTAATTTAATACAGGTAGGTGCTCATTTTCCATGAGAATATTCTCATGGAAATCAATCAATTCTGATATCCCACATCCAGCATTGAAACTATTATTTTTTAGTGCTGTTCTGATGACCGTATTTGGCAAAGCACTCTGGATTTGCAGAGAAAATAGTAACTTTCCCTCCCAAGTTTTTTCTAACCAACATGTTGAATATGTTAGAAATATAAAGCGTCACTGCAGAGTTTCATAGGATTGTTAAAACACATAGAAAGAAAATCATTCTTTATGAAAACTACTGGGTTTTGGAACTATTTCTATAGATTTCTACTGACCTTAGCCCTATTACTATCTTTTCTGTACAGAGACAGGCACTACACCTTTCAGAGGCCCAGAGCTGAGATCTGTCATAACCCTGCTGAACTAAACACAGAGGTCTTGACTTAATATAGGATGAGGTCTATTTGTGCACCTTTGAGTAACTGGTAGAAAAAAGGAGACACTTTTCACAGCCTCAAAATGGGACAGGCTTAAATTTAATGTAATAAGGCCTTGCACTGTATAGATAATACATGCACAGTCATCCATTAATCAATGTTAATAAGCTGTGAAGAAAATAAGGTTCATATTTTATAGATGAAGAAACTTAAGAAATTGAGCTCAGAATAACATTTAGAAAAGGAAGGAGTTCCTAGCTCTTCCTTAATAGACTGTTCTTCAAAAGAAGGTGAGTCTGGACCTCAGACCATCTATTAGGAGAGAGGAGCCCAGAGCAAGACACCTTGGAAGTTTACACAAAATTAGAAAGTGCAAACAGTTTTGCTCAACCCCATCTCTATTTGATGTGGTTTAGAAAAGCTTTATTTGTCTTCAAAGGACTAATATTTTGTTCTCTCATTTCTCACTAATGAGCCCTTAAGAAATGTAAAATACTTCCATTGGGAATCTACTTTAGGAAATCTCTCTTCTTCTCAAGCCAGCTGCTCGCAGCAGTGGAGGCAGAAACCATCTATGGCACTGTGGGCACAGGTTTGGCTACTGGTGACTCCATCACGGACATATCCTAAAATAGTGTCTGACCATGCATCCTTGCAGTGATTTTAAATGATGGCTGTATCAAAATCCCCTGCCAGGGTGGCAGGCAGGGTGAAGGACTGGAGTCAGGCAGGGCTCCTGGCTCATCCTTGGCATGTGGTGCTGCCTGCAATGTGCCAGAGCTCCCTTCCCACGCATGTGTGGTTAGTGAAGAACACTGGGCTCTTGGGTGGAGAAGTTTGCTCCCTCCCTGCAGCTCTCTGATCCTCAGGCCAGCCGCTGGAGGTGGGCTTACATGCCCACTGTTTCTTATCCTCAAAATAGTCTTGTTCTTCTCCAGATTGCTAATGACCTCTTGAATAGCTTCCCTGCCTCCAGAAAGACAATTTGGGGTAATTTCTGGAACCTGCTTCCTCTCCCCGTTTTCCCATTTTTTTTCCCCCGATGTTCATCTTCTATTCCAAAGCGGGGTGTCACCACTCACTTGCAGTATTTCCTCTACATTTTATCTTATCTGGCAGTACCTCAAGCTGCACACTGAAGAATGCAGTGATGCAGAAAGGAGCAGGAGCCCAAGACTAATCTTGGTGAATTGATGCAGACTCCCCCTCCTTTCTCTGTGCATGCACGGAGCAAATTCAAGAGCACATATAGAAAAAGATCATCTAAAAATAAAAGTGAAAACATGTACACAAAAGTGTATAGGTAAAAAGCTCAGCATACCTTCTAACATGATAGTGGGAAGATGTTTAATATCAGCAAACTATTAAAGCAAGCTGAGGTTTGGGACTCAGTGGTTGTGTTACTTCTCACTGTGCTCTTGTCCAACCTTTAATCACTGTTCACTGTGTTCACAGCACAAGTAATGATCAGACCAGGCCTAATCAGTAAACACAATAGCTTAGTGTAGTGACTGGTGTTATGTCACTTTAGCCCATGACTATATACACAACTGGTAGAGGAGAGGTAAGTGCTGACTTTTCTAAGCTGTGACATATATACGCATACATGGATGTGCAATGGAGTAAGGAGGAATGTAACTGGGCACACAGAGCCTCCAAATGTGTAACAAAGTCCTGCCACCTCCATGCCTGCTACATCTCCTCTGTCCATGGAGCCACCTGTGCAGACTTCTGCCTATTCCTAAGAAGTGCTGTGAGACTTCACTGGTTAAAACCTGGAAAATGCAAAAACATTAATGAGAGGAACTGAAACAGTCCATTTTCAGTATTTCAACTTCCCCAGCATCACAGTGCAGAGGCATGCCTGTGCTGAAATGCTCCTAAGGCCAGTTCCTGACATAAAGAGCCCATGGTCACAGCCATGGTGCCAGGGCTGTGCTCAGTGATGTTTCCACTTCCCTTCTGAAGGCCTGGAGATGACTGTATCAGATCTTCTGCCTGGTAAACTTAATGAACCTTGGTTAACTTAAACTTTAGAGCAGCTGCAGAAAAGCAGGTTTGTCTTGGATTTGTATCCAGATGTGGTTCCATCATTTGTCTGAACAAAAGTGCAAGACTTGAGAGACTGCCTTGGTTCTTGCTTATTTTGGAGCATTCCAGATTTTGCTTTCATCCTCCCATGCCCATGAAAATCAAACTTAAACACATCAAAGCAGGCACTAACAAATGAAAAAGAAGAGCATGCACTTTCATATGCAATTACATGCCTTCTACATGAGGCGTTTGTTCCCAATACAATTTTAAAACCATAGAAGCTTGCCAAATTCCAATGTATACTGAAAGGTGTTCTGGAACTAGAGAGGTAATAAGAATTTTTTGACTAGCCATCAGTGTGGATACATAAACCTCAGGAAAGGTATAATTTATTTGTCTGTATAAATTTTTCTAGTGTTGTAATTAGAGATGTTCTGATAACATAAATTCATAGGCACATAGGATTGGGAGGTACTTGCTGTGCCATCACATCCAGTTCTTTACTTTTGAAGGCAACTGTATCACATAATGCCTGCTGCAAACTGCCTGAGTAGTATCCTAAAGATAGCTTAGCGCTGTTTTTATTTTAATTATTTTCCCTGTGTTACTGGAAAGACATAGGCTGTGGACTCACAGTCTGACAATGAGTTCTTCAAAAAAATTAAATAGGGCTAGATTTGTTAAGCACCTAATTCTTGCAGCTAATTTGAAAAGACCTATTAATGACACAATGAAATGCTACCTGGGCAATCATTGCTCTTCTTAAGACAAGAGCAGTCTGAGGTCCTACTACTCCAAAATACAGACCCAGTAAAAGTGTGGTGTTTATGCACAGGTCCTGAATCATGGAACCTCTCTAACCAAGAGCACTAAAAAGAAAATGCACAGAGCAAGTCCTTGGATATGTGATTTGATGAAAGTTCTAAGCATTGCATTGTTTTTGTGTGATGTGTTCCGTGTAATCCACAAAGCTTATGCTGCTCTATAGGAAAGCTTAGCTGCTTTACTATCAAGACAAATGGTGCAACTATATTTTTCTGATAGATCAGCCTCTGTTAATATGACATAAAAAACCCATTAGGTGGTGTTTGCAATAGTTAATGCTTTCCACCTGCATAGATATAATTTCTGTCCTAATTATTATTTAAGTTTTTCACCAAACACTATTGACTGGATGCTATTTGTAAGGGCTGGCCTGAGTTCTTGAGGCTTCTTCCTTCACTGCCAGAGAGAAATGGGTTTCTCCAGACATTGTTCAGAGTAGTGTAGTTGTGCTCCCTGTTGGCATAACCCCTGCAGGAGCCTTTCTGTGTCCAAACACAGTCACACTGCCTTCATGACTACCCACCAGCAGTGGTGACCACGATCAACATGCCTCCTCCTGGAGGGCTGCATGCTCCTGTGCTTGGTGTGATGGAAAGACCCAGACTGAACCCAGGAGACAGAAATTTTCTTGCTACCTGCAGAGTTTCTGGCCTCCTACTTTTAGGTTTGTACTGGAAATGGAAGGTAATAAATCTGGTTTTGTGGGTCATTCAATATGCTAAGTAGGTGGTAGCTGGGAAATGAGAGACAGAGGAAAAAAATCCCTTTCTGATTACTGAAATGTGTAGATCTGTCTCCATCCATGAAAAAAAAAAAAAAGATAGATGTTCACATGCAACTCCAGAGGCTTATTAATTAGGGGATGGAGAGAAGAAAATATGTAAAAGTTTGGTATCTTAATGTTTGAAGGTACCAAAATTTCTCTTGAGTCTTTAGTGACTACTGCTCAGCTCTTTATCTTCTGGAAGTTCAGTAAAGTATCTTATTAAATTCCAGACCTGATATGTATTGCAGTATAGAAGCAGCTGGTAATTTTGAAAGAATATTTGTGTTAACTTCTGTGTTCTGTGGAGATTTAATATAAAGAAATGTATTCAGGAACTCAGTTTGCTATATTGGCAATGGGAATTGGGAGCGTCACTGAAAGGGGCTGCCTCATTCATTTCTCAGGTTTAATTTTATTAACAGATGCAAATGATTTGTTAAACAAATATAAAACAAAAAGAAAAGGAGGATGAACTCTATGTCATCACTGGGCTCTTCAGTGTAAACATCCCACTAAAAATAACAAAAAATGCCCCCGTACCAGTTGTATTTTATCTTAGGTTTACATTACACTGTAATGAAAGGCCATGGAAGGAAATGGCTGAAGAAACCACCTTAAAACTTCAGCATTTTCATGTCAGTCACACATTTCCTTGAAGGCCAGGTCCCTGTTTAAGGTCTAATGTGTTTGGAGAGCAAAAAGAGCTGTGTGTTATTAGGCAGAATCCCTTTTATACACAGGGAATTGGATCAATTTGACCCTGATTGTCTCCCTCCACTTTATTGTCCCACTACTTCAAACAGCTGGCCCTCGGCATTATCTTAAGGAAGGGGCTGATTGAACTGTAGGTCTGGCACTTGTCAGTTGTGGATAATGTTGGCTTCAGTCAGTCATGTTCACACATAAATGAGCCATGACAGAGATAGACTGGTGAATAGAGAAAGCAGTTCTACTGCGGGTAACCTTCTCGTGTAAATGCAACAAATAATAAAGTCTGCTCCTCAGGAAAAAGCCCTGAAATAAGTAACTGAGTGATATATACTCTCTTTTGCTAGCAGGAGTTGTCTGTTTTGAAATGGGTACCTTGTGGGGAGAAACAACAAAAGGGCTGTAACTATAAACACTGTTTCTGTTCTGTAATGTGGTTAAACCATGACAGAGATAATGAACAAGGCTCCTGCTTGTGAACAGAAGTTGTTGCTGTGTATAGAGAATTGCAGTGGCATCGTTGTGACATCAATTCTTCCTTAGAGAAAGGTAACGCACATCTTGAGTAAAACAGCAGAAAAAGAAATCGCCTCCCTTTTCCCCCTTTGGGTTTTTCTTTCTTTCTGCTTGTCTAGAAATCTAGAATCTCAAAAAAATCTTCCGTTTGTGCTAGAGAGTGAAAAGGACAGCTCAAGAGCAGAGCCCTCAAATTAAAAAAAATTAAAACCAGTATAAGCTCATTTCTATCCATGTGATGTCACTGCAACTCTGCTATATACAGTGTGGAAAGAAATTAAAAAGAGAAAGGAAGGAAGGTTTTTTCCCTAAAGCAAATACAACTCCAACACATTTTCAAAACAATTTGCATAAACATCTCTCCCATGATTTTTTTTATTTATGGCCCCTACGTTTCTAATTAAATACTAATTAATACTATCACCAGAATTGTGTCCCATCCTCAGCTCTTCATAGCTTTGTCACTTTGATTAATGCATGGTCATTTATTAACTTATTTAACAAGCCGAGGTGCCTCATGACAAACCAGATTAAATTATCCCCATAACAGTCTCATTACTGCAAAAAAAGGAGTTTTAAACTTAATAAAAATTATCCTCAATAATGTTAAAGCTTTTTCATTGCAACCTTAGAAGACAGAAATAGGTTTTTTGTTTGATTTATAATGTATGGAGTTTTATAAAGCATCCATTAATAAAATTTATATGTTCATTTAAGCTTGATCATTGCAGTACTTCTGTAGCCCTGGGTGCTTATTATTTAACTTTTGCTGTATTTATGAAGATAATTAATGCTCTGACCAGACAGGGACTAAAATACCCACTAGAATGAGATAATTTGGGGCATAAATAACATTTAGGTCTTGTGTTTTGCTTTTTTAATTAATTGTTTTGTTTTCCAGCTAAACCTGATAAAGAGGAAGTCAGAGTTTACCTGGTGATTATGAAGACTTCGCATGAAGCAATTTGACAATGTTGGCACCGACTGGGAGGCTGCGCTGGGGACTGCTGGGCGCTGCCTGGCAGAGGGGGGAGCACCGCTGTGGGACCCCACCGCTCCCAATCCAGCAAAGGCCCATGTCTCCCTGGGGAGCCCAAATCCCACCCTCTTCCCTCCCTGCCACGAGGTGAGAAGGATGGAAATGCCACATTGGTGGGTAATAAGGACATTCCTAATGAAGTTGGGGGACAGGAGATGCTGCCAGCTGTGGGACCCCCTCCGACACAGGGCTGCTGGGCTCCCAGGGATCGTGGGGTTTCTGAGCTGCAGCCCTTCTGCTGTTTGATTTCCACAGGCAGGAAGGGTTGAAGCAGGCCAGCAGGCAGCAATTCACTGCATTTGCTCCTACAGCTTCCTTCTTCCTCTGGGTTATTTTCATAATGCTGTATTTATCATTTATTCCAGTTTCCCTTAACAAGGAACTCCCTGTCATTCTACCTACATGCACCTCACACAACATGAGTAAAGCACACAAAAATAACAGGAAGGTAGTTTTATGATTGGGAAAGCAGAGCCACCCTTCCTTAGCACCCAGTTTCTCTTTATTCCCCATGCATCCCCCAACGGGGAGCAGAGATGATGGGAGCAGTCTCAGTTGGTGGTGAGCACATTGGGACAAAGGGGAAGATATGCTCCTGAGCTGAGGACATATGGAGAAGGTGCTCACTGTTCACTGTTGCGCCTGAGAAGCAAATCAAATGATACTTGATAATCTGATATAAAATGATAGCCTGATAATCTGAAGTATGTTGTTGCAAGTTGCCAGTGGCTGTGTGCAAAGAGCAGTTGCACACCTAAATAGCTTCTGAGATTGGATATTAAACACTAATTTTACCATCTATGAGGTTAGTCCCTATTCAGGTAGATAAAGGGTTTCAGAATTTTTTGTCCCCAGTGACCAGGGTTTTACTGTGTAACATGACCCAGTAAAGCTAATGAGTATGATGGTCTTTTCACCAACCTCTGATGAGTATTTGCAGCAAAACGACACTAGCTGCAGAGCCTCAGGTCATAAAAAGCAAAAGTATGTGGCAGGTTAAAATTAAAAGCCAATGACAGCAGTATGTTTCGGTAAGTCAGCTTTACCATATTCTCATTTAGGGCCTCATCTTTCTTTTTCTCTTGCCTCTTCTTACTATCCCCTACAGGGTTTTTACTTTGTGAAAACTGAAGATGGGTGATGGTAGGTTGCTGTGCAGGTAGAGGTCAAGCTTGACAGGACACAACACCCCAAGGTCTTCACCCAGGTTCATTTAAGAGTTTTGGTAACAATTGCAGAATTTGGGCTAAGCCTAGGTTAAATAAGTATGTCTTCTTGATTCCTGCTATTAAATAAATCAAAACACATGATTTCTCAGAGAAGAAAGACACACAGAAGAGCACAGCAGTGAGGGAGGATCAGGCAGCGCTTTGCAGGATCGTTATGCCACAATGAATGCTTGCCAAGCTCCCTGCCTGCACCAAAGGGGACATTGGTGGCTATGCAAATCAGACAGTGGGTTCAGCTTCTCCTTCTGCATGCAAGAGTGGAAGATTTCCATCCTGTTACCTCTCCATCCTGCTCATGGGGACTCTGCAGAGACCTTTGCGTTGCAGTCAATCCCTCTATGAAGTTTGTGGGTTGCTACGACAGCAAGGGTAGCTTGAAGGACCTTCACCAATCTGGAGTCTATTTGAAAACATTGTTCTTCAGGGCCAAAACCATGGCTGTGGAAGAGTTCAAGGCTTTTGAACTTACGTTGAATTAGATAGCCATGGCAAGGGATTGCTACAAGTAACAAGGAAGTTCTGCTAGATCCAAAACAAAAGACAAGAGAGAAAAAAGGACAAAATGGGTCTGAGTCAGTCAGGTCATACAAAGCTATGGAATCAGTTCCAGTGGAAATGTCACTAGATATACTACGAGGAAAATGGAGGACTAAAATTAATGAGATCTGGTTTTAATATCTGATACATACAATATGAAAAGCTACTTACAGGCTGATCTTAAAAATAATACAGCTCTAGATGCTGATTTCTAGTTCCTAGCTCTCCTGTTCCATCTGGACAAGAGAGTGCCTGGAAGCTAGAAAAGTAAACCCAGCTATTAATAACACAACAAACCCCTAAAAGACACCAATAGACATTACAGAGAATGCTCAACAGAAGAGGATCTAATAATTAGAAAGTCCCAACTATATTTTTCAAATTAAAACTCAAGATTAAACCTTAGGTAACCTTCCTCAGCTTAGAAAGATAAAAATTCTTATTATTTTACTCACAGATCTTTATGGCTTCTTTCTTCATGTACAATACCTTTATTATATCAGCCCCAGATCTCTCTTGAATAGCAGTTGTCAATGTTGCATAACTTTGCTGAATTGCAGTGTGGTTGATCTTTCTGTATAATAGCTCCATCTTGAAATATTTGGTTTCTTGTCCCCATTTTTCTTATGAGAAGGTTGTTTCACCACCTTGCTCCCCTGGGGAAGACTCCTTCTTGTTTCCATCCTATACCTATTCCTGTCAATCTTACATACATATGTTCTTGCCCCAGCATTGTTCCTTTGCTGAAACAGCATTTCCCTATTTCGCTGTTTGTAAACATGGGTGACAATCTCCCTTAGACTTCATCTGCTCTGCTAAAGACATTGAGATCCTTTCTGCCACATTTCACAAAGGCATACATCTTGCTGGTGGTTCAGATACAACCCCTGCTTTTCTGATACCAAAGGAACTTTCTTTTTCTCTGGTGTCTTGTTCTCAGTCGATGTGACCTTATGTTTACCGGCCAAAGTTTCTCTCATTTATGGCTCAGCAGATGACCTTCATTCTGACTATAAAGTTAATCCTAATTGTATTGCAGTCACCCCTAAGATAACCCAGTGCTTCTGAGATGATATTGGGTTCCTCATCTGTATTGATGATGCTTCCCATCTTAGTGATACTACTGATTTAATTAACACAATACTAAATTCTGTCATGTGTGTGCATGCCTGTGAGCGTGTATACATGCTTGCTTGTCTATATTCACAGAGAAAAATAATAAGACCTTTTCTTTATATTTATTTTTGAAATAGAAGAATTTCCAGTGTATAAATCCAGAATGGGATTTTTCAGTGAGTTTCATAAATTAGATAGCTTAGTCCTACAGAATTTCATACTGAAGTGTCTGACTTCCTTACTCTTTCTTAAAAATCTTAACCTTAAAGAAAAGGAAATGACTGGACCAATTTCTTTTATAAGTGCAAGCCATTATTTGTAAGGGCTAAATTTGCCTGAACCAATTTTTCTGGACCAATTTATCTAAAGGTGAGTTTGAAGCATTAAATGAGATATTGCACCCTTAATAATTTTCTCACATTTTCTGGATAAGAGTAACCTGTGAAATTTCACAGTGCGAGGAAATGTACAGCATCTAACTGCTGAAAGAATTGCATTCCTTCCAGCAAAACCAGTGCACGGTTACCTTGGAGAGCAGGGAACTGTTGTCACTTCTCGCTCAGTTGATGGATAAGATGTAAAGCTAAATTTCGAGTTAGAGAAGCAGTCAAGAGGTTGCACTGACTCCCTTAATACATGACATGTCTTTGACACCACTGCATAGGTTCTTCTGTACTTTTTATACAGCAGAGTTGATAAATGCATTAAATGCTTAAAATATGTATTGGTTCTGGGACAGGATACGACATGACAATAAATGTTATCTTTCCCTATAATTCTACAACATATTAAAATTGAATCTGTACTTTTTCCCCTCTCAGAAACAACATGCATGTGACAATTTTTCTTTGAAGAATTAAAGTATAGAAATGCTCTGGCAATTGAAAGTTGCCAGTTTGCAGAATCAGTTAATATTTATTCTGTTTTTAAATAAGTCATTGTGTGCATCGAGGAAACAATATTGCTAGCCATTATCTCTTTAGTACATTCCAATTTAATGCCAGCTGCTAGGTAAGATTTAACAAGATACGTCAATTTAACTACATCAAACTAGATGACAAGAGACTACCTTGTCAGGAGAGGAATGAAAGTTTTGTCTACGTGGAAAGGGGGCGGTGGAGTTGTTCTGACTGCATGCTGTGTGCACTAACACAGTGTTTAATTATTTAAGTGAATTGAAGAAAGGTGCTGAACATATAGCTGTAGATACCTTCGTTAGTAGCGGAGTAGGCGCAAGGCATCCTCTGCAAGCGCAGCATGAACGCACTTGCTTCAGCGGTGATCTGGGACACTCCTGGTGACTGGTGGTTCAGTCTCCACTGCCACTTAACCCTCCACCTCTACTAATGTATCGCCAAAGGTGGGACAATCGATGTTTCTCATCAGTGTGCACCAACCATCCTGTTTGTTGTTACCACGTGCAGGCATCACATCCAATCCCAGCTGTGCTTGAACTCTGAAAGAGACATTACCTGTCTCCTGAGCCATCACCTTTCCCACCCTGGGCTGGAAGAAACACACAGCCTCGTGCCAGAGCTGTACGGCAGAGCTGCAGCACAGCAACGGGGGAGACACGCTGGCTGACAGAAAGTAAATACACAGGAACTGAGGGTCATGTCAGGATGCCCTAGGCTTTAAACAGGAAAGTATCAAGAGACCCATATCAATTGCTGTAAAATTTGCATTCACACCAAACTGTAACTTAGTTGAAGCAGTTTTCTTTTTCCAGTGCAGAAAATGATAGTATTTGTGTGTTTGCATGCATAGATATGTAAACACAATCACAAAGGGTCATCATGGACTCTGGGAAGGTATAAATCAGAAAAAACATTACTGACACTTAATCAGCTTTTTGTAATATTCTCTGTAACTCTGCTAAGAAATTAGTTCTAACTGGAAAATACAAATTCCTTGTCTTAACATGTTGTGCTCCGTAGGTTAGAAGTTGCCATCTGCTGACTGTGGGTGCATCAGCTCAAGGAGAGTTAACAGCACGGGCATTTGGCAGGACCTTTCTCTGTGCTCTGCTTCTCTGTCTCCTTCACGATGGAAGATAGGAAGATTTGTGGCATATCTTGGGACTCTGAATTTAGACGCGTGGCCTCCCAGACATATCTCATACCACCCTTTTCATGGCTTTATCTTGGTCCATCCTAGAGCCAGTTAGATTTCTTGCTCCCAGTATTTCTACTGGAAGTTTGTTGTAGAAGGTCATTTCTCAGATAGCTAGAAACCTCATTCTGATTTTCAGCCTGTGGGTACTTATGGCCATTTGATGTCCTTTACTATTCTAACATGTCATTTACCTTAAATAGCACTTCTCCTTCCCCAGTACTTGTAAGTGGCAGCTCTAGTCCATTTTAGCCTTTATTTACTAAAGTAGACAAGTTGTATTTGCCTCCACTCCCCAAAGGGTCTCTTGTCCCCTAGTGCTGCCAGCTGTCTTTCCTCATACCTGTTTCTGTTTTAACTCCTATTCGTGAAACACAGCAGCCAGAACTTTGTGTGGATGTTGTCTCCCGAAGGCCTCATCTTGTGGCATCACTGCTCCTTATACATCCTCACCTTGTATTTGCTTGTCTTGCAGGGCAATGTGGTAGTAGGAGCAGTATATTGTCATCCTCAGAAAGATCAAGGTGTCTAAATCATTCTCCTGTTACACCATTTCCAGTTGATGAGCTCCCTGGTTTTAGCAGGAATCTGTACAATTCCCAAGTTCCTGGTCTTGCATTTGGATGGTTAAATTTAATCTTGTTTTATAGTCTCAATCTCACTTTCTTTCAGATTTTTTCCCCTATGATACTCTGATTGACATTCATTCCACAGCCCTGCTTTCTGTGCCACAGTAAGAGAATGAATTAATAACTGCTCTGAAATGTGTTGATCAGAGGCTGCCTTGGTAAATCTGTGCCTGTAGCTTTGTTTCATATACATATGTTGTTTTGTCTCTGTTTTAGCTAGTTTAATGTGTATCTTAAAGTTCAACTTACCTCTGTTTTCACCATTCTAATTGTTTCTCATGTGGCATAACATTAAATAATAGGTAACTAATACATTTTACTGAGATACAGTTTAGATTTAATCAAGTTTCTTTCTAGAAAAAGCTACTACTTCAGTAAAACAGGTTAATAAGTAGCCCTGTTGTGATTCACCTTTCCAAAGTTTCTGTTGCACGGTCTTCTGACTAAACCATTTTATAATACTGAAGTGAGTTTAATGGTCTTGTCATTCAAGTCCTTTTTCTTCTATCCTCAAATACAGAGTCTATGGATACTATTCTGCAGTCATGCAGCACTACTTTAACTGGCAAGTTTTATAAAAAAGTACTTGCTCCTGGACCTGCAATTTCACAGTCTTTTACTGCTCTGGGTGTTGATTGACTGCCGCCCTCCTCTCCTTGGTTTGAATACATTAAGTGATTTAAGTTTCATTTCAGTGCTGGTGGTGGTGAGGTCTGTTCCTAAATCTTCATTTCCATTAGCCATCCTGTTCTTAGCTTCCTGCTCAATATCTTTTTTCTACTGAAACTACAGAAAACTATTTCAATTTGAAATCATACTTCCCTGGTCCCTCCCGTCTCTAACTGCAAAACAAGCCCACTATCCCACACTCTTTTCCTTGTTATTTTTAGGTGACTAATTCACTTTTCCTAGTTTGCTTCTAATTTTCTTTGTAAGGTGTAGCTAAAGCTGAATTTTTTACTCCAAAAGGTGCTTTTCCTAGGTAATTTTCTCCAACTTTGGGTGTTCTTTGCTTAATCCTAATAGCTTTTTGAAAATGGTAGCTTATCCAGCCATTTCTAAAGTCTTTCCAGAAATGTCTTTTCTCTTTTCTCAGTTCCAGTAGTTTTTGTATCTTTTACTTAAGAGTATTCCTGGATTCCATATGTTCAATTTCTTCAGCACTTCAGATTTTATCAACAACTTGTTTAGTTTATTTTGCAGTTTTCCTTTTTAAGTAGATAATGTTATAGACCTATTTTTGTTTAACTCTCCATTTGATTTAAACTAAATCTTCTCATGCTCAGTCAATCTGAGTTTATCTTCTATGACTGACTGTTCTATACTTTTCTGAGTACCTACCAAACCCATGTCTGACACAGTATTATCTCTACTAGGTTCGGTGGTTATTATGCAAGATATTTGTCAGCCATTATTTCCAAGAATAAGTAAGTTGTACCATTAGTTATTGCATTTACTTCTCAATCTATGTCTGGAAGGTCAATGGCACAACAGTGATACATCCCTGGTAGTGTTTATCTCTATAATAACTTATAGACATATTAATCCATTTCTAAGTCCGACCCTGTAGCTGACAAAAAGTACTATTCTAAGAGAAGTTTGAAATTTGATACTTTGATATAAATCAAAGTTTCACAAGCTGCTCAGTTGTTTCTCAATGACCCCATCCAACAGTTCAGACAAATTCAATCCTTTCACAGACAATAATGCCTCTCTAACCGATGTTCACACACTTATTCATGTATTTCCTTTCTCCGTACTATCTATCCATTGAGGAGTCTTGGCCTATTACCACATCTTTTATCTCTTTTTGTTTAACCTGATTTTATGATCCTTGTATGTCAAACCCAAATCCTGTTTTTCTTCCATTCCAAGTCTTTTAAAGCAGACATGTACGTCCAGCCAAGTTTCAGCTCCTCACAAATGAGAAGATGAGCTGTCCAACCAAGTATCCAATAGGCTCTTCAGGGAGCTGCTGTATAAATAAATAAATTACTAGCATAATAATCACTCCTGATGTCACATCATAGATGTCACTGGGTGCTCAGTAAGGTAAGACCTGCTCAGCTTAATATTGCAGTCTTTTTCCTCACCTAAATGTCACACAATGACACTACTTTAAAAAAAAAAAAAAGAGATGCCAGTAGTGGTTGTAATTAGATAACATTAGGCAGGTTATAATATTTCTGTCTAAAATGCTCATGCAGAATGCTGGCTCCAGTCCACCCCAGAATAGACTGCCTTTCTGTGCTACATGGCAGATTAGATGAAATATACAGTCATCATTATACCATGCCACATTCAAAAAATATTGTCATCAAAATGGCAAATAAATGATAATTTTACTATTTTATTGTACCAATTGTGCAAATAAAATATAACCTTTTCAGTTTTCTGGTGATCTCTTTGACTTTTGAAATCACATAATCTTGACATAAATAATGGTTCATTATCCTCTAACAAAGGCAACTAGGAAATTAATCTACAGCATTAAGACTCTGAAAGACAAGCTCTGGAAAATATTGCTGCAGATGTCTATGAAGTTACTACTGCAGTTGTCTTTTTGGCTTCCTTGATGGAAGTTAGCTTCTCAGTAGCAGAGTAGGTAGGAAAAGAGGCGTCTTCCTATCTTGGCTGCCACAGGGCACATACCTGTGTGTTTGCTTAACCTGCTGAAAAAAGTGCATTAAGTCACAGGTTTCTTCTGCCAGCCCTGCTATGCAAGGTGTGTTGCTCAGTAGGGAGTGACAGCAAACAGCTGATGAACTCATAACATCATTAGCTGCTGCAGTTGTCAGCTGAGTGCCCATATCAGATCCCCAACACCCACAGGTGCTAGACAAGGACTTACATTTAAAGTGTGGAAATCTGGAAATATTTGCAGTTTGCAGACCTGCTAGAGATGGTTTTGATTTTGAAGACAGCTTGTATTTTGTTTATGTATGCGAATGATACAATTTCAGTCCTGAATCCCATTAAGACAAAAGTTCCTTCTGTGGTAGTGTCGTCATATGGTTTGTTTAATGATGACAAAGGGCTGAGCAGACAAAGCTATTTTTTCCCCCATAGGGTCTAGAAAATAGAAACAAAACAGACAGTGCCTTGGGAAAGGCAGAGACAGCTGTTAAAAATGTCCTCCTATCTTTCTAGAAAGTATTATTATGTAAAGAAATACCTGCCAAATCTAAGAAGACTGCCTTTTTTTCCATATAAAGTATTTTCTAACATTCAGCCCTAAAAATTCACAGTCGTCATCCTCTGAATACATCCTGTCTCACATCCATTCCTGTATCTATTCCTGTTCAAATCCTGTATTGAGGACAAATACTATTCATCACCAACCACATTCTTTTGGCACATATGCTGGTACCAAAGAACAGTAGAGCAGCCTCTGTATAGCTTCTGACAGAATATTAATTCAGAAAGGGAACAGCTACCTCATCTTTATTTCTGAATGGGTACCTTTCTTTCCCATCAGTCTTTGGGTTTGAAGCACTTATAAACTTCTCAACATGGGTGCATTTATCAGGCTATTTTAATTAAATTGTTGGCAGCTACCAGCTTATCATTATGTCACAGGTACCGCATGCCCCACCTAACTATTCTAAGTTGTTGCTGAGAGTGTCTCTGTATATAACACCTATTCCTTAAAAAGAAATCCATGGCTGAGGCAATCTCCAAAAGTGTCCCTGCACTGGAGTTGTGCTGGGCATTGAGAGTGCATGAGAGAGTCCAGAAGGCAAAGGTGAGAGAGCAGCCCGCTCCCCTCCTCTTGGGTTGTGTTCCCAGCTCTTCTTCCACTGCCGCAGTCTCCAGGTATGGAGGATGAAATAATATCTCAGGGTTGCAGCGTGAGCCAGGATCAAGTTGTTTTATTTGTAATGCTGGTGTATGATTGTAGGTCAGCCACTTTCAGCCTTTTCTGATTTCTGTGCAGGGAAATGTGGGCAACGAGGGCAAAGATGTCTGGTGCTCATGCTGTGGTCAGCTGGGGAGGTGGGAGACAAACCCCAGATGGTTGACTGGTGACTCCTCCATGCCTGCAGGTCAGATACCCTGAGTGCACCCCTGATTGCATCCCTCTTGGTGGGGCCTAGCAGATGAAGGAGGAAATCTTACTTAGATAGCCTGTAGTAAAACCTCTGCTTACTCTCTCTGTAGCCATGCTCATGCCCTGGCTCCCCTGCTAATTTGGTATTACCTCATTTTGTTGCAGTGAAGGTTTCTTCTCCCACAAGCCCACGAGACAGAGGTGTGTATATGGAGAATTACAGCCTTTTATGTGTGTTGAGTCCAAGTAACTCCAGAACTGATGGAAAACAGCTTTAAATTAAGCGTATCCGTTTGGGACCCTTAACTGTTGCAGTTCAAGCAAACCACTACTCATCACACAGCAGGTAATACATGGCACCAGGATGTACAGATTACCTGGTAGAAGAAAAAAAGACAGTTATAGAAATGAGTCCTCTACAATGGTATATACAAAAGACAAAATGCTGGGTTCACTCTCCAAATTTCCAGAAAGGTTTTGCTGGCAACCAACTTTCTAGATCCTGATGGGTGTCAGCTTCCCAGGCTCTCTCCTCAATCTCTGCTCGCTCTAATGAAAATAAAAAGGAGGAATATCAATGAAAAACTTCCTGAAATGAAACACTAAGAAGAGCCATGGCTTGAGCAGCTGGCATTTTAAAATGTGATATACATACTAGCTCCTTCTGCAAGATCTGTACTCCTTACATCTTCTGTAAAGAGAATTGTTGCTACCGATCCCTTAAGGTTTGTTTACAGCACCACACAGGATACATTTTTAGTTAAAGTGATGTAACTTCTCTATGTTTATTTCATTAAGAAAGTTTTCAAATGTGTTACATGCATTTAACTTGTAGCTGTAAATTCACCAGTGCAAGATGGTCCAAGATAAGCAAGGTTTCAACTGATAATCGGTGTCTACATATTCATGAGTGATGAATGGTGTAACTTTATATCAGCTAAATTAAGCTAATGCAGGTTTATGCAACATAAAATTATAGTCACAATAGCACAACTTTGGATAGGGTTGAGATCAGAGAAAGAACTGGTAAATGAAATGTGTTTGGGTTTCCAAAAAGTTTGCTACCATCCATTGCAAGAACCTACTAGCAAGTCTAATTGCAGAGGAAAAGACAATGTTCTGTCATGGTTTAGAAACTGGCAGAGTAGAGAGACAGATGAATGGAGATAGTCATTTCCCAACATGAAAGGAGCAAGACATGAGGGTACTATGACTGGTATTATCACATGACTTGTCTGATTTTCTACTGTGTACTGTAAGGAGTACACATTTGAACCCTGCTTTGGCAGAGATAAAATGTTGATCAAAAAGTGCTAAGATATTTTTGCAGAAAATTACTGCATTAATTTCCGCTTTATTATTTTGGAAGGTTGTTTTTTTTTTTTTTAAATCAGTCCCACTGTTTGGTATACATCTATCAAAAAAACTTGAATATCAGATTTCAACTTTTCCAGTACCTCTCTCCCTTCCTCAGTTCTCTCTTTTTTCATTTTGCCACTGAAAATAGATTAAGAAAAAAAGGCACATTTCCAGCCAAAGGTTCTTTAAAAAAAATCAGGCAGGTTCTGTGTGTAGTAATAATAATAACCAAGTGGGAGAAGGAACAGACCCTTCACTGCCCTGCTGACCTGATTACTCCCTCCGCTGCTGCAAGCAGGGCTGGGGCCCCACTGGTCCAGCCTGTACCACCACCAGTCAAACACCGGCTTGCAGGGGAGCCTGACCCTGTGAACTGCCTGAAACCACCCAGGCGCTTGTCTTGTTCCAGCTCCTGACCTGGGCACAGACTGGGGATTCTTTCTTTCTGTGGAGGAGGAGGGGAGGGTGAGGAAGAGAGTTACTGTCACCTTCCCTCCTCCTCAAGTTGCACCATGCTGCTGCCCCTTGCTTCCTCTCCTCCCAAACCCTGGTCAGGTTTGCAGAGGGTGCAGCCAGTGCCGTAGCATCACTGGTCCAAGTGGGGAAGGGCAAGGGGCGGCTGTGCAGGGATGGCTCCGTGGCTCTGCCGCTCACCAGGGACCTTGGGTGAGCAGTGGGGGCCTGGGCACCCTGGGGTTCACAGTGCTGTCTGTAAGCTGGAGAGAGAAGCTCTAGGCGTGAATAAACAGCTTGGATAACCTGATACTAGAAATGAACAAATAATTTGTGATGAATAATGTATTGATGATTTTCATCTCTTTCTGATTACAAATCATCCATGAACAAGTCACAGTTTATCAAATATTCACTTTTCAAAACACCAAATTACTGTGAATAATTTATGAGGTACAACTTGTTCCTGTGTTACTTGTTTTAAATATTTAATACTCAAAATATGAGTTGTTTTGATTGAACACGTATGCCATGTGGTGCAGCTCTGTTATGCCCGTGCATGATCCCACACCTGCAAGTCAGGTGTGCGGCGGGGATGCTGATGACGGTGCGCTCGGGGAGTTTTCTGGAGGATTTTCTCTCCTGCTTGTCCTCTGGTGTAGCAGCTTTCCTGAATGTCCCCAATGAAAAACACAGAGGAGATGGAAACAAACCCAGGCAGCCATGACCAAGTCACAGCAAATTATTAGTGGCTTTCCTCGATGAGCAAGTTGGGGACACATTTAGCTTTTTACTGTCAGGGTCTGTTCTGGCCTTTATGAAAATAGTCCAAAACTTATTCAGTGGAAGGTAGAACCAGCTTGAATCACCCTCCCTGCCCCTTTATAAACCTTGCATTACAGTGTTTTTCACAGATGCTGAGATAGCAGACCTGTCTCTCCTCCCCTTTTCCCCGTGTTCAGAAGTTGCATCATTTTGGGACTTTTGGTTCCTCAGCCATCACTCAGGAGTCCCGAGGGATAATGCTAATGACTCAGCCCATCCCCTGCACTCCTTAAGCTGGAGTTCATCATGCCATATGATTTGAAGACGTTTAATTTTCCCTTGTACTTTGTAAGCTTATCCAAGGCAGATATTTTCCTTCCTTTCTTGCTAGTGTCATTTATGCTATTTTCCTCCTCACAACTATTATTTTTGTAAAGCTTTCTCAGATTTCTGAAGCTGTATCACAAATACTGTTCTCTCAGTTTCTCATGCTGGAGCTGTTTTACCCCTATAAATAAGGAAAAGTTTACCAGAGCAGGACCTTGAATAAGAACCTGCCAAACAGCTAAAGATCATGTAAATCATCAGATTATGGGACTCTCCTGATGAAAATATTTTTTGTTGGAACATTCCTGATCCATCTTTCATACTAAGTACTTCTCTTTCTACAGATTGGCTTTTGGAGAACACCATGCCTTCTTTCTTGTTGGTCTGCCTAAAACGGGGAAAAATGAATGCCCTCTGCACGTGTTGCATTAACACAGTGGGAAAAGAGTATTGGACAGACTAATTCTACAAAAGCCAAGCTAAATATATGTCTTCATATATCTGTAATAGCAAATCATATGGCAGGTAAGGAAGGTTTTTCAGAAACCCTTGCTGTAACTGGATTTCTCAACTGCAGCATGAATCAGTCCCAAGAACTTTTTCTTCCCTGGATTTTCGAGAATTTTTCTACATCTTGTGGGTTGTAGTACCACGTCCTCCATATGCTTCAGTGGAGCATGTGAAATGGGACCTATTCGTCTGGGTTCCATATGTGTTCCCATCTTGATTCATTGCACCATGTGCGAATGAGGACTTGTCCAAACCAGAGGGTGCAGGAGTGCGGGATTTTTCTGGTGAGCATCATCAGACTGTTCAGACTGGTTAAAGAATGCAGGGATGGGAAATACTCCCAGGCCAGAAAGTCCAGTTATTCCAGGCAGCATTATATAGCTTGTTTGTAGCCCCAGGAAGGGTTAGGTGGGGTATTTGCTTCTACAGTGCATGCTGCACAGCAGTGGTTATTTCATGTTTTCCCTTTTTTGCAGATAGGAAGACAGGGGTATGCATTTCCACAACAGCAAGTGTAAGTTTGTTGTATAAATCCATACTCAAATTTCTGAATAAATGATCTAATGTTCAGAGGTATTCTGTTTCTTGGATGCTGCAGATTTAATACCACTTAAAATTAAACACATAACTATTACCCCCTGTGTTTAAAAACATTTGTCCTTGCCACACTTCCCTTCAGATGAAACTTCTGATGTGAAGAACTTGCCAAAATCTGCAAGACCAGTTATGAGCAGAGCTGAGAATAGAAAAGAGCCTCCCAGCTTGGTGCCTGATTCACCCAGTTTCATTTGGCATTATGTAAGGAAGCCAAGTGAGTTGTTGGTGTCTTACTTAGCATTCTGTGTCTCCAGGATGCACTGATCTCATCTAAGGTAGTACAGAAACTCCTGTATTTTTGGCCTCAACTTGTGGATTTGTAAAACTGGGTAGAGCTGTCTTCTGGGGGAAAATAAGCAACTCTTTTATTTTAACATCTTATTTACTTTCATGTCTCTTCTTTGCTGGCACCTGAGAGCTAGAAATTCAGCAACTATTTGTTATGAAATGAAACCACCACCAACAGTCTCTGCTATGATCTAAAACTGCTGATGACTACACAGTTTGAGTGAAAACCAAATGGTTTGAGTTCTATATTTTTTAGGATTTTAATTTATTTTCCACAAAATCCAACAAAAATCTAACAAAAGAGTTGCTGTCAGTCTCATGTGCTGGTTTTACCTCAGTATTGTCATTCTCTCTAGTATACCTTTGTCTTGAAACTTTTGTACATAAGTTTGCTAGGGTATACAATAAGACAGGTACTTAATTTAACAATGCTTTCCTATATTCTATCAATCTGCTTCAAAGAGATTGGTTTTGTTTCAGGGGACCCTGCTGCTCACCTTCCAGGAAAAACTAATTTTAACCTAATCACTAAAATTTGCATGTAAAGTACATACTGCAATTACAGTACCCAATATTGTTAAAGGGAAAAGACTTTTGGGTCTGGGGTTTTGGGGAAAAGACTTTTGGGTCTGGGGTTTTGGGAAACTTCAAAGAAGGCAGAAAGAAATGTCTTAATCCTGATTTCCTCAGGGCAAAGATTGGTGGGAGGGGGAGAAAGAAGAGACATTCTCATTTAAAATGAGGGCAGTAGGAGAGGGTGGCTGCAGTCCGTCTTTGGTGAGGGGTGTTTCATGAGGCAGATGCCATATGTGAACAACTCTCTCACGGTAATATTTTTTATATTGGAAAATCAAACATAATAAACCTGCCTCGCTTCAATCTCTTTACATATAAGATGATAAAAAAATTAATCACACTTGTGCCCAGGATATTGCCAGCCTGCTGTTCCTGAGCATCTTTGCACATCAGCTGCCATGCAAGGAGTAACCAGACCTTCATTTTCCACTGCTCAAGAGGCAGGACCACCATAACAGAGCTGCAGCCAGGGGAAAAAGCTGGGATTTCAAGTATTTTTGTTTGACTTGGCTTTGAAACTCTAATTCGAGAAAAATCAAAAGAACATTTTATTTCCACTTCATTCTTTATCATTTGATTTTGATAAGACCAAAATTGTTTCATTTTGAAGAGGTGAGAATTTTCTCCTTGCATTTGACTTTTCCCTTGTGTTGTCTTTTGTGTGGCAGATGCACTCACAGCCTTACTGAGGGCTTGAGTTCCAACTGCTCTGCATTTATCGATGAAAAATAATCCTACAGGAATATTTGCTAGACAGGAAAGGTATGTCCAAGTTTAAACTCATGATTGAACAAAGAAGGAAGAAGTTACCTGTACCATTTTCTATCTGTAGCAGCAAAGCCTTGCTTTGCATGAAAGATTTTAACCTTAACCTTGCCAGGAGACCCTTAGAAGCAAAACAAATGACAAGAAAAGCAATGGAAAAGGTACTGTCATCGTGGCCTCTGCCTGTGGGGCTAACAGTGGGAAAATTATTTGCTGGGGAATATTCAGAATAGCTTGCAACTTGTCTCCTGAGCAGCAGCAAAGAGGACATTAAACTATTAAAGCTGCCATTTTGGGGGAGATGAAGGGTAGAGCAGTTGGCAGTAACTGGGCATGAAGCATTGAGAAAGAAAAAAAATTACTGCAGATGACAGGATAAAACAAGCTGTGCTCAGGAGCGTTCCCAGGCGCTGGGACAAGATCATGTGCAAATGTCAATGTCCTCATGATGGCCCCAGTCCAAAGTGGCTGACAGGGGCCCAGACCCCAAACAATGTTCAGGGACCATTCCCTGCAGGTGGTTTGCAGGCAGCCACCCAGTTTTGGTGGATCAGAGTGTTTGCTCAGGTAGTTGGGGGGTGTTGTGAGCCTGTTGGCCTTCATGCCAGGTTTTTCTCCCTGACATGAGCCCCTTTCTGCAGTGCTGGAGGGAGCAGTGTGATACCCCTGGGTCTGCCTTCTCAAAACAGATGGAATTTCTGGCCACACACTGTTTTATATCTTGCAGATTACTGAGTTACAGTAATATCCTGGAAATTAAAGTTAAAATACCCTGGAAAAGGCAGATCAGTACTCACAGAGATCCTCTTGGGAGATCAGCATAAGGCGCTCTGTCTGGAAGATAGTCATCTTGGGAGCACCTTCATCTGAGATAGGTTTCATCTCAGAAGTTGTCAGTTCATCAACCCCACATCTGCTTTAGTATACATGCGCTCCCAAGTTGGCAGTGCTGATTTCTCTCCTCTCTCTGCAAAGGGTCCTTAGGGTGGCTAATCCATGTGCATGTATCTGTGTTTTGTTAGATTAATATCATTCCTCACCTGTGACCCCACAGAAACCTGTGCAATGCTCACTTCTGTAAGTTAATAGAAAAGATGAAAGAAAATTACTACAGAAATTTTCATTTATAACTACAGAAGAAAGCAGTGTGTGCAATGGCTGTTGCAGAGAACTTCTTTGAGTAGGGCAGTCCTCAGCACCCTAAAAATAGTTAACATAGAGCTGATGAAAATCCTCTTTAAGGTAGTGGGAGATTTGCATTTTGAAACAGTCTGGATGGAGGTCACAGGTGTGAATTACTGAATAACTGGACCAGAAAGATTAGGATGGAAAAGGATATGTTCCTGATGAGAGAAGTGAGAGATGCATGGAAGGCTGCTCCAGAGTGCCAGAGCATCCAGGGAAGGAAGCTTGCGTTCAAAACATGAGAAAGCAACAGATCAGAAGGAATGGAGCAGGGAAGCTCCAGGAGCAGGGCTCAGTCACGGTGCTTCACTGGAAATGGGAAGGTCTTGCTGTGGCCAGCCTGGGGGCTGGTGGGATCATTCACCTCCCCCTTCACCCAGAAAGGCCAAGGAAAGTCTGGAGGGCTGTGGTTAGCAATCACTTTCCTTCAGATTCCCCCAATCCCATCTAACTTCACTGAGTTGTGCAGGTGAGCTGGACCCAGGGGAAGTAGAACTCTTGGCAGCCCATTTTTTCCTAAATCTGTGCTGTTTTTCATGGAATGAACGGGTGCTTTGTGCTCACAGTCCCTACATGTGACACCTTCCCCTGAACATCACTGATCAACTGCAGATCTCATGGCGTACAGGATTTTAAGGGATTGGGGTTGCTCTATGAGTGTCAAAAAGGCATGACCTCTGTGCCCCGTATGGCTGAATAAAGTAGCTTGTCTGCACATCAGTCATTCACGTATGTCCTCCTTCTTATCTCATTTCCTTGATCTGTACTTTAGGTAGGATGACACAAACCTGGTTAGGAAATCTTACGGTTTGTGCCCTGTGTGCTGATGGTAGATGATGCTTTTTAATGGATTCAGTCTTCCTTCACAGCAGGGTCAGTAGTAAAATATTCACCTGTATCATGAATTATATATAAACATTTGGTTTGTACCAGTTTTTTTTAGATCAGCATGCTAGACAGAGAATTGCAAATTTGCCCATTCTGAAGAAGGCGGGTTTGTAACTATTAGGACAGCTGCCCCTAGAGCCTGCTTCTGCATATATGAGGGGAAATGACTGTCTCGTTTTAAGGAGAAGGGCATGAAGAAGAAGGAGCATTTAATAATTTTGTGCCAAGTCTTAAGGCAGGAGTGAGACAGAAGAGGCTGATAGTGATGTTTTCATTTCAGAGGGAGATGGAAGCTTCCTTGGTCTCCTAACGCCAAAAATTGAGGTTTCCTCCAGTTAAGGTGGTATCTACCTCTTTAATAGGACAGTGACTCAGAGAGCAGGTGACGGCTGCTTCCTTCTGTGTATAGAACTATAATCCTTCTCAATTATCAAAGACATAAATTACTATTATTTCCTTAGCAGATCGAATATCTTCTTAAATATGTGAAAGAAAAATTGCAGGTTGTCTAGTGAATTTTCCTCTTGGAAAAAACTGCCTATAGTTAATATACAAGTTCAATGAAAGTTCAAAAGTTTATCAGTGCAAAGACTGTATTCTAATAATTTATCTGCCAGCTTCTCAGCTCATATTTTGATACTTTGAATTTGTACTTGAATATTTTTGTAATGCCTTCATGTAAAAGTAATCAAACAGTAGTATTCACAGGTTCATCACAATATCTATTGATCATAATCAAACTACAGATAATGTTAGTATTAGAGGGCTCCTGTGTAGGACAATTTGTCAATCACCGGAGCAAACCAATGCTGTCTGTTGCAGGACACTGTTTTGCTCTGCCAGTATAACTCCACAAGGTTTCATTCTATGAAGAGCTGCCATGAGGCACTGCTCAAGGAGTTTGCAGGTAAATCAGGTATTTTTTTGCATGTAAATCAGATGGACATTTTTATGCCAGTTCATGTGACTTTTTCCTAACCTGAATAAGTAAGAATGGCCACAATGGGGCAGCCTCTAAGATGGGGACAATACTATCTGGGTGACAAGAAACAGCCAGGGTGTACTACTAAAGAAAGCTGTAGGTGATGAGGTTCTGCAGGAGGCAGTCCTTGGTCCAGTTCTCTTCAGTATTTTCAATATCAAGATGAATGAGTGAAAATAAAGTATGCTCATTAAATTTTCAAAAGACACCTCATTGGGACTGACTGCAGACAATTTGGGAAATGAAGCTAAAATGAAAAAATTATTCTGGTAGCTGAGGAATATGCTTTGAAAAAGTAGAGTGTCAATAACATACTATGCAAGGTACTATTCTTTGGAAGGATCCATCAAATTAGCATAGGATAGCAGCCACTTGGCAAAATACAGGTTCTTCATGAAACCATCGGAGGACCATTGTGACTCATGAACTGAGGAAGAGGAAATACTTGCAAAACTGGCAAAAGTTATAGTAGTATAAACAGAAATCTAAGACGTGTGAGAAATCCTTCCACTCTGTTCAACCCCAATGAGCCTGAACCACCTGCACAGCAGCAGGGCTGAGTCCCATGCTGGGTGATGTTTTTTGAAAAGCTTGTGGATCAACAGTAGAAAGTCCAGAGGAGACCACTAAAACTGACCAGGAGTCTAGAAAGGAAGTGAACAAATCAGGGTTATTTTAGACTACTTTGCAGAGGACAGAGGGAGGATTCAACCCTAGCAAACACAGCAACACAAAAATTGCAGAAGGGGATGATCTGGTTTCCACATACGTGGTGATCAAGACAAGTCTTAAGCTTTAGCTGGAGCAATTTAAAATCAGGTGAGACACTAGGAAAAGCCTGCTACTGGGAAAAGTGATGAAGGATTGGAAGAGAAACTGAACTATAAGGAAGGTCATCCCAGAAAAGGATGCACACCTGTGTGTCCTGCGTACTCCCTATGGGCTGCTGGCTGGTGGAGTTGTGTGCTTAAAGAGAGAAGGAAGATGTCGCATAATGCCAGCAGCTTCTTCATAAAAAAAAACCACCAGAATTTCCATTTTAAGGCTAATTATAATCCTTCCTCTCCTGGCCTTACTGATCTCAGCCTTGACATGTTTTCCTAATGCCAGGTATAGCTTATCTACAAAATCTGTGGAAAAATCAGGCAAAATATCCTGAAATGGAATTTTAAATAAATAAATAAATAAATAAATAAATAAATTAAAGATCTGATTGAAAGCCATAGCTAGAGAAGAGGTAAAAAAAATATTGGATGAAACATTCACTGGACTCCTTGAGCTGTGACTTATTACCTGGGGCCAAAATTTATTTGATTGCACAAGGGTTTTTTTTCTGAGAAAGATATTGACATGAGAATGATGATTACAGCATGATGAATGGCTGAAGGAAACCTAAACCTTGGGATGTTGTTGGGGAGGGATTTGTCTTGTTTGGTTGTTTTTTAAGTAAGCTTCTAGGTTTTTATCCTGCAAAAACAAAGCTCAGAGTACGACTTGTTCAGTCTGGAGGGACATCTGTAGTCCTAGGAGGAGTCTTTCTAAACTCTGTTAAGATATTCTTTCACAGCTCATCTATAATCAATACCTTTTCTCAGGACAGACATCTTGGAGTGAACTCAGCAGTCATGCTGCTGCAGACTTTGGGTAAAGTGAGAGGCGTGTGACTTGCATTTCTTTCTCTGACTCATAAGTCAACGGAAAGGATTTTAATGTGCTTGCAGTATATTGCTCCACCAAATGGAGTGCAAATTACATTACTTTCTATATGGCCACCCAACTGTGGAATGCTCTTCAAAGTGACAATTATAAATTAAAAAGAAATGCATTTTTAAATAGGTTTCTCAGTTTGAAGCACGGTAACATGTCTCACCTTCCAGACTAGCACTAGAAATGTGAACAAAGTACACATCATTCCCTGGTTTAGTATTGGTATATGGTGTAATAAATACTGTCATTTAGTGTGGAAAAAAGTCTCTTCATTTTTATCATGTGCTGTAACATGGAACAACATTATGTAGCAAGTTCATTGCCTCTGACCTCATGCTTGCTAAATAGCATCCATAAATACTGAAGATGCCTGTGACATACTTTTCGTATCTCATATTACACATTTCCAGAGTTTAGGTAATGCCTGACCAGGGGTGAACTTCTCTGGCACATCATCTTTTTTCCAGAACATATTGTACTTGGATCTATCCCAAAACATACACAAAGATGGTCCTACGTTTCTGTGGACAGGCTATTTCTTTTCCTTGCACAGTTCTACTTTTGTTTGGGATGCAAATTAATCCCTAACAATATCTTCATCTAAGCCTCTTTATTGTTTAGTGTTCATCCCCCAAGAAAAATAAACAATGTTCTAGAAAAATCCAATCAATTCTAGTAGAATCAGCCAATGTTCAACCAATCCATTTGTCTTGGATACTTCTTAATCCTTTCTATTCCTTATTCAGATTTTTCATGAAATGCCAAAACACACTTAAGAACACTCTTTTTCTGTGTCCCTTTTTAATTTATTACCATTTTCTGAAGGCACTGTCCAGTTATCCTTGAAAATAATTAAAAACTCCCCTTTGCTTCAATATCAGCAGAAAATTACCCTAAGTGAGCAGTTTTGTCAGTTGGGAATTATTTATTTCTTACAGGGCTTACTCCTGTGAGTTACTGAACGTCTGCTAGCAAGGACTGACGATGTTCAGCTTCCACTCACCGCCGCAGGGGCTGAGAGCACTCAATAACTTGCAGTACTGCATCAAAATTAATAGAGAGGAGTAATTTCAAGTAAAGTGTAAAACATAAAGTAACATCTTCTCTGGCATCTGTATTTTTTATCACAGTATATAACCTGAATGCTGTGTGGAAATTATACGTTTTCAGCTATAACAACTTTTCCCAAAGTTTAGACACATTCTTACACTGAGAAATGTTTGCCACATTCTGTTCATGCTCATAGGGTCGTGACTAAGACAAATAGATTTTAGAGAAACATTAGAGTAGGAGTATGTGGGAGGAATTTTATATTACTAGTTCATTTTTTAGCAGATAGAATTTTAAAAGCTTGTTGAATTTTGTTCTGGATTCCATTAGAAGGGAATATGACAATGGTGCCTATAGAATATATGTCCTTATAGAATAGTACAATTTAATTTCTCATGAAATTGAATATATCATGGAAAGTGACTGAATAACATCTGAGGAAAACAACTTAAATCCTGACATTTAGAAGCATGGCAAATGGATGTCAATGGCGACAAGACTTTAAATAACTTTAAAAGGGTGTAAGACTTGGCCCAGTTTCTCTCTGAGCTAGTGACAGGACTCCTAGTGCGTGTTAATGAGAACTAGATGAGACACCAAATCCTGAAGTCTTTATTTGGCATACCATAAATCCCCACTCTGGCATAACTCCGCCAGAGCTGTGTCCTGGGCTGTCTGTTCCTTTGCCGAGACTCTGCCACTCCCACCAACCTCTGCCAGGTTGCTTCAGAGACTTGCTGAGCCAAAGCAAGACTATTTCATGTGTATTATTTCAGCTACAGTAATAGATTTCTTTCAGGGAAGGTGAAGATCATTTTTGGAAGCCACAAGTAAGACCTCGTCCAGTAAGATCTCCACAGGAGGGAGGGTGGAGATTGACTGTAAGTGAGAAGGGACCAGGAAGAAACACAGTATTCAGTGGATGAGTTTAGGCCTTTTCTCGAAGTTTTATCAGTTATACAGGTATAACCTGATCCATAGACAAGCATATCTCTTGGTGACAGAGGATTAACTGCAAGCACAGGAATGGTCCAAAGTGTGGGCTCTGAGGTAAAAGAGATGAACTTCAGCAAATGACAGAGAGAGAATTAGAATCTGAATCCACTGCTTCAACCTCCTGTACCTTTAACTGGGACACTTGCATTCACTCTAAGATCACTAAGCAAGAATACCTGTCAAGAAGTAATGAATATTTGCCAAGCAACCATGTTAATCACCTTATTTCTGTCTGTTTGTCTACACTACAGCAACGTGACTGCACAATGTGCCTGGCTTGGTATTCATACAAAAAGTTGCATGAGCCATGGGGAGAATGGAAAAGCCTCTTGGGAAGACCTGGGACACGCTGCAGCATGGGAAGGACAGGACACTGTGACCCCGGGGAGAGGGTGGCAGGGGCTGCCAGGAAGTATGTTTCCTCTCTGGAGGGGTTATGTTGGTGTTTGTTGGCTTTGTTTGGTTAATTAGACAGATACCACATCTTCATGCTCATAGGCGGTGGTGACTCACTTTAAAGGAAGGGCTGAGAAGTCAGGAAAGGGACAGAATAAAGAAAATCCACAGCAGGATGTTTGCTATGCTCCATCTCCTCTGCATTTAACCAAAGTTTTTTAATCCTCGTGTTGAGCTTTTCTGTCACACGTTCATTTCAAATGCAGGCTAGGTGTTTTGAAGGGCACTTTGTAATGGTTTTATCCAGATTCAGATTATTTGCAATCCAGAGGGAAAGCATGCATTCTTTGCAAGGCAAGTAGAAAACATATCTGAACACAAATCAAAAGAATGATTACAGCACGCACGCTCTGTACCCATTACTGAATCCCCAAGGCTCTTTCTGTTTGTTTAGGCGCTTTTTCTTCAGCTGCCTCTGGTTGGACTGGGTGTAAACTCAGCAATGAATAAGAATGGTTAAAATGGATAACATAAAAAGATGTGACACGCTTGAAAGATCCCATGTTTCAAACTTAGAATCAAGTGAAAGCTACCAAAGGAACACCTCCCAGTGGTCTCAAGTAGATCTTTCTTCAGCACATCAGAGGTTTGCATATCCATCTGTCATAGGGTGCTCTTCTGATCTCATTTCAATCCCAGGCAAGCTCAGATTCACTGTGTAATGAAAAATGGCATTTGCACAAAGTGGAGAGAAAAAGCATTGTTTCTACAGCACATTATATTTTACACTGCTCATGAGACGGCATTTCATATCCCATAAAAAACCATTATCTGTAACTTACTGTGCATGCTAGAAAAAAGCAACATTGTGCCTTTAAAAGAGATGTCTTGTGTCTGAAAACACTTTATCTCTCACATTTCCCTACCCACAAAGTAACCTGTGTTTATAGGCAAATCCACTCAACCCCCTAATAATGACCTAGAGTAAACATCTGACATGCACTGCTTTCAAGCTCCTCTTTGTTTAGGCATGAATTGTTCATTTTTATGTCTTTTGTATACTGCCTAAAGGAAAGACAAATGATACAAAGGATGTTTTACATTATCAATTGTGGCAGAGGTTATGTCTGTGTTTATCTGATGCTCTTTTATTGCATTACAAATGGTAAGAGAAACTGCCAGGCATACAATGGTCATTAATTTCAGGGCACATTTTCACACTGGATTTTTAATTTAAAATGTATTAGATGCAAGATAGCCAGTTGTCAAGGTTCCTAGTCATTTGCAAAACCTGTGGCAATCTCATGTAATAAAAAATTTCTTCCCAATATCAGTGCTCAAGTCGTTTTAAAATATGAGTGCCTTCTCTGTTTGCCTTAGGAAGCATCTCTTTTCCTGCCTGCTGAGTTTCACAGTTCAATCAGCTGTGGCAGTTTTGGAGTGTCCCATCCCACTGACGACAACCTCCCCTACCATTGGCCAGTGCCAAGCAAAACAGCAGCATCAAAACCTGTTAAATGTGAGGCTACACGGGGGTGGGTGGGGGCAGGAAGAACATAACATAACATAACATAACATAACATAACATAACATAACATAACATAACATAACATAACATAACATAACATAA
>JANZLQ010000079.1:61135348-61158384 GCA_026212715.1 Elanus axillaris | reverse complement strand
TAACATAACATAACATAACATAACATAACATAACATAACATAACATAACATAACATAACATAACATAACATAACATAGCAGATACCTTTCTGTAAAATACCTGTGCATGAGTGCACCCTCTGTCCTTGCCACAATTTTCTATCTTAGGAGAGCTTAATAAAATCAATACAGGACTTTGAAGGGGAGAAAAATAACACAGAGAGTATGTACTTTTTTGTTGTTGTTGTTCTGGTCTTAAGATTTCTTTGCTACTTGACAGGACTTGCTGTCATATACACTACTTGCTTTATCTGAAAGTAGATGAAGCTCCAAACATAAACCTATCAATGAAGCAACTTGCTGCCTTGCTTTTCAGCTCTGAATCTTGCACGCAACATCCAGTTTTCAGAGTTTTCTAAGCAAAACCACTAGAAAAATGGTTACAGCAGAGGCTGTGCCTCAGCTTAGTATCACCCTGAGAGCTGAAGCACTGGCACAGCTGAGACTGCCTAACGCTTCCTAGCAAAGGTACCCATCTTCAGCCTCTCACGGCTTGGTCTGGTATTTCTGTGCTTCCTCGTCCAGCAAGAAAAGAAGTATTTTTGAACTTTCAGCAAAAAGCTTTCAGTGAGGTCTGAAAATAAGGCCAGTAAACAAGAGGCAGTTTTGTTAACAGCCCTGGGTTTCGTATCTTTGATGGCCTCTAGTAGTCTGAAAATTGGCAAAGGAGTCATCTAGCAACTAGGCAGGTGTCTTTTGCAGTCCTCATGGAGGACCACTAGGATGTAGTTAAATTGTAAGACCAGAGGCTGATCTGCTGCATGCTGAAAGCATTAAGTGACCTCTGGTCCAAACTTTTCCCCTCTAAGTCTTTGTTTTTCGGAGAGTGGTTTCATATGTGATGGGGAAGGCAATACTTCAGGTAAATACCGTCCTCCTGATCTAACACAGAGAGGTGAAGAATGGCTTTGTGGGATGCCAACTTCATGTGCTCAGTTGCTGGCAGGTGAAGAACAATCTTTGAAGACGCTGCCTTTTTCCAAACAGATCTTTGCAATAATCTTAACCCCTAAATTTCAAACCTGGCAAAGCCCGTGACTGTGGGGCATCTCCAGGGAACTGCTTCCGAAGTGCAAAGCGATTTTTCCCCTCCTCAGTGGGATTGCCTCATTCCTTCCCACCAGGAGGGGGGCGCGGATAACCTAATTTCTGACACTAAAGAAGCAGATCTGTATTTCCTTTTCCACAGAAACTGTGCTTTTACTGCAAATGCTCTGGGCATCTCTCCTCCCGCTTCCCAGGTGGGGGTCTTCCTCTGGTCCCCAAGGAGGCAAAGGGTGGGTGGTGGCAGAGATCCTGGGGACCCAAGACTTGGCGTTGCACAGCTGCAGTCTATGTGGGGGAGATGATGTAGCTGGGATTGGCTTGGGGAGCTGCGGAGTGGGGTTTGAATAATTTCACCAGTTATTTTCTTGCTCCTTACAGCTTGTGCAGTGCACCTGGGCTGCTTCACAGTAGATGGAAGCTCTACTGGTTCCATCCTGGTTGTGTAGAAGGACCCTGGAGTTAAACAGGGTGCAGGACCCTGGAATTATGTGGGGTGTAGACTCCAGGGCACTACAAGACATTGTGCATTTGGCTTTTTTTGGTTCTTTCTGTGGCTGCACCAATCCTTGCCAGCCCATTTGCACAGCTCTGTAGGGAGGGAAATGACAACAGGCTATTTGCAGGGCTGTATAGTCTTATCCTCAATTTCACTTCAGAATTACACTTCCCTGAGTGTTATATTCCACTTTTGATTGACTCTATATAACAGCAGCCAAGCTTGTGGTCTTTGATAAAATAAATCTTACTTAGGGGCTAATACAGAAAAGAAACCACATCCTTGCATACAAGGCACAAAACAGTTTAGCAAAACTGGTAGGGTGGGGGAAAGAAGATTGCAGTAATTTTATTTAATATTATCAAAAGTGCAAGCAAGTGAAATCAAAACCAGTTATATTGTTTTACTTGCTGTTATTTTCCTGCTTCCAGTGAACTGCATGAGCAGGATGTTTTGTAGAGAGAAGAGGGGTAACCGTGGATAGGCAAGAAACAATGCAGGAGCTCAGGACTATCTGCAGAGGAGAAAGGGGGATGATGTGAAGGAGTTGAAAGGACAAAATTCTCATTTCCAAGTCCATTTTCCCCTTTTATTACATCCCTGTTCACTGTCAGTGGGAGTGTGTCAGCACCAGCTTGCTGTTATGTGGCACCTACATTCCAACACAGTATTACTGTACCCCAACTGTCTGCCTAGGGCTAACAAAGGCCATAACAGCAGTCTAATCACAGCAGCGTGAAGTACAGTGCCTGCTAACTGCCCAGATATTTAACTTGCTGTCTGGACCAGTTTGGCATCCTGCACTGAACTTTGTCCTGTCCCCTCTTGACTCTCCCAGTACCTGGCTGAGCTTGCTGGGAACCAGCTTGGATGTGCCTGAGCCACAGGACAGGCCCAGCACCTAGTGTAGGCACAGCACACCGTGCTTGCCTCTAGAGAAAAATATAGGGCAAAACCAAAGAAAATAAATGTCTAAAATAAGGTTACTACTGTAGCCATTTTCTTCCAGCCCTTAACCACCTTACTGCCCCCAGGCTCCAAGGGTTTGTTTGTGAACCAAAGGATCCCTGTGACTATAACTCCCTCCCGCAAAAGTGCTCTGGCTGGGACACAGGTTCTGCTGAATTTGTTTACCAGCTTTACCTCCTTGTGCTTCCTCAGCTGATGTTCAGGCAGTGCAGTGACAGCTGGGCTGGTATTACCTCTGTCAGGCATCTTCTTTCCCTTTCCCTTTCCCTTTCCCTTTCCCTTTCCCTTTCCCTTTCCCTTTCCTCTAGAAACCCAAAGTGAGTCCTGTCATTGCTAGCGATGTACCCCAGACAAACTCAGTGTCCCATGCTGGGAGGCACAGGGACAAGTCGTTAAGTTGTAGAGGCAGATGCCCTGTCCCCTTCCAGAGGTGAGTTACACTATATTGATTTGCAGAGTAATGATGGTTCATGTGAGACTGAACCTGGGTCTGCTTGGCAGCAAGAAGTAATCTTCTCCGCAACCACCTTCCCCATCCCCTGCCCCCCAGCTGCTGTTTCTAGCTGAACCAGGTGGGATGTCCTAGAGGGCTGGCTTGTAATGCTTTGCATCACTGCTGCATTCATCACAAAGATGACCGCACTTTAATAGGAGAGAAAACCATCCCTGCATAGAGTTGGTGTGGGTTTATAAAGCAAGCTGAGGTCCTTTGGGAGGAGAGGCACCATGGAAATGTAAGGTCATAATCATTATCACCATTAAACACACAAAGCAAGAAAGTCAGTATTTTCCCCCATATAATAAAATCACTCTTTTGAGGTGGAGTGTTGCAGCACATCTCACAAAGAAAGCTGCCCTAATCAGTTTATTAGCCAGTTGCAGGAGCAAGCTGGTAACTAAGGGTCAGAGAGAGAGGCTTTCTTTTGTCTCTTGTTTTGTTGGGAGGAGAGAAAGGTGGAGGGGGGACAGATGGAGATAAAAAAGAGTTGTCACCTTACTGCAGTAGCTCTCCATTTATTAAAGAGAAAACACATGGAGTTTGTGGTGAAAAGATGCCTGTGTCCATATTTGTCCTATAGTACAGAGGGGCTGACTGTAGCCATCTTTGTGTTTCCCCAGGACAATAAAAGAGAACAAGTTTCCTCCCAGCTGCTTGCATTGACTGGCAAAGCACAGGAAAGGTGGGAACACAGAGGAAAGGAGCAATGGTTTCCCTGTCTGATACCTCCCTAGCCCTGCATGCAGTGATGTGGGAGCTGAGGGAATTGGACTTTGCCAGCTTTGGCAGGCTGTGTGGCGGGCCCTGCAAAAATACCTCAGAGCATCAGATCCTGATTGTCTTGGGGCTTATTAGGCAAATGCATAGCTGAAAGTAAAAAAAAAAAAAAAAAAGACAAAAAAAGAAAAAAAGGGGAAAAAAGAGAAAAATATTTCTCCTCCCTACTGTTTCTCTTCCTACTCCCAAATTTCTGAACTTGAGATATTTTTATTTTACCTTATATTGTAAATTATGACTAACAACCCCATGTGAGAACTCAAGGAGAATAAATTAAAAAGAAAAAATCACCCTAACATCAAGACTTGCTGATAAAATAACTTCTAAAAATCTTTTTTTTTCATGTTTATGGATTAGCACACCAAGGAAATGGCAGATATTAGCTGACTATAAATGTGTATGAATGTATAAATGTATGTGTAGCTGTTGAGTCATGTCTGAAGGGATTGCTCGCTGCTAACATGCAAAAAAGACTGGAAATTGTTCTCATGGTTTCTCACATAAATAAAAGCTATATAAATGAAAACTGTCCATTGTTGTATATTCCTTTATTTTTCCATTTTAGATTTTCTCTAACAGTAATCAACACCCAGAATGCTTTTAAGTTGGGCAAGTTATTCTCTAGATAAAGGGTGCTTCAGTAATTCTTATTACACTGAAATATATTTTAAACATTCCATGTGAAGACAAGACAAAAAGGCTTGATGTCCTGAATTAGCATTTTGACAAATAGAGAACTGGCTTTTAATTTCTTCTTCATTTTTCTGCCTTTTTCTTTCTTGTGGTATGCAGAGTGCAAGGGGCTTGGTCCAGTGAAAAACACCTTGCCATATGCTCAAATGCCTCATCAGGTGCACGTCAAACACCTTACCAAAGTTGGTGATGATCCCACTGAAAAGGAATGGTTTCGTTGGGGACTGACAACATAAGAGTCAGAGGATTTGGTCTTCACAGTGGGCAGGTATAACCTCAGATATATGTAATTTGTACACATTCCTTTAATATTGTCAAGTGTTGCCATTTACAGCCTTTGCTGCTAAGCTCATTTAGATTGTTTGTTTATGAAGCAGTTGTTAAGGTGTGAGGGATGCAAATCTGCAGTCACTCTTCTCCTCTCAGGGTCCTCTCAGTCTGTGCATTGGACAGGTGGGCAGAAACAAATTCTCAAGCATGCAGACTCTCCCAGCCTCCTTGATATTGCATCTGTTCTTCCACAAAAGCACTTACCCCACAACATGGCCAGTGCCCAGAAAAATCTCCCTGCAGAAATACTGAAAGACCTATACAAAAATCAATGAGACCCAAGTACGTCTTTCCTTTAATTCCTTAGTTTCAGTATTTGTGACCCCCCAAAAAACAGCGTAGATGGAGAACAGGACAAGGGTAAAAAGGCTTTTGTGGAAGAAGGCAAAGGAGTGAAAAGTTAGAGTGACAGTGGATGCCATTTCTCTGCTCCTGTGGAGGACAGAACTACTCTCCAATCTTCTGCTCCTCATCAGCTGATAGCAGGTTTCATTGGTAGGAGATTGCCAAAACACAATCCAGGTTCCTATGCACCTGCATGGGGTGGCAAGTAACATGGGTCTGCTCCTGCCCTTGTTATGTACTGTCTTATTTACTGTAAAAGCTGTGTAATTGATTTCCACCTAACATCAGCATCTTAACAGGTGGTTCATCTTATCCCTGAAGCCCTTATGAGGATTGCAGCAATATGGGTATTAGACATTACAATGGGACACTTTTTCCTTCTTACCTACATACTATTCTCTGAGATACCCACTTCCAGATTTTAAGTCTTTCCCTCTCACTGGATCACAGCTTTGTCTGCCATATTTTGCTGCAAATGTTCAATTTATGCAAATTCTTTTTAACCCTGCAAAACCTGGGACTTGGGGGCATGCCCCTTATTTTAAGCACTCAGTGATTCAAAAGGAGACTCAGTGTGCAGGGAGTCCTGAATTTTGTGTGAAGCTTTCTTGTTTTCCAGGCTGCGTGCATTATGGGATTATAAAACTGGATCAGTCCTTGAAATAAAGTTAATTCAAGCCACCTTTGATTGTGCCTACATAACAAAAAGTCAAAAAGACCGGCAGATCAAAGCAGTTGGTGCCCAAAATCTGCACAACAGGCATTTCAGCAGTTTTGCTTTGAACTGGGGACAGGCTGAGTGTTACTCACTTCTCAAGCATGCTGCTGGTCCAAACCAAACATGCAAACATAGATGGACCCTGCCACAACCCCATGTCATATTGGGACAGGTGCAAGTGGTCTGCAGTGTCTTTATACCCAGTGCCCAGGGCTGAATTTTTTCCTGGGATATAATGGGTAGAGAGGTGATGCCACCTCTTCATTGAGGTGTTGCCTTCATCCAGGTCTTCCTATCTGCTGTCAGCTCCCTCCTTGAGCTAACCTGATGGGCCTCTGCTTCTCATCAAAGCACACTTTTTCCCATGCAGCTCAGTTCTGCTTCCGAAGAAATGATAATAAAAATGTAGGAATACACATTTTTCAAGTTATAAAATAATGAAATTAATAAAAAATTACATCTGTAGTGTACATGCAATTGCTTCTGCCTCCTCCCTGTGTGATCCCTGTGTCATCGCCGAGGCGCTTACACAGGTGCAAAGTAAGACATGCTGTCAGGTTACTGCACTAGTTTTGGAAGTGACTGGACTAGATGATTTCCCATCTTAACTAGTTGTAACTCTGTGCTATTCATCCTATTTGCTGGTTAATATTTTCTTTTTTTTACTGCCAGGTTTCCCATGACACTTTGAGGAACCTCCCTGTAAACCTCTGCAAAACACTATCATTATCCTAATATCTCACTTACCTCCCTTTTTCCATAGGGTCTATAAAAGCCCAGCAATGCTCAGGCTGCTGATTTGGTGTGAGTGTTCCTACCCTGCTGAAAAACAGTACTGGAGAAGATGACAGCAGAGCTCAGTCTTTGTATGTATGACAGTTGATGGTATCTGAAATCTGGATAGACAAAATTGTTCTACAAAATTTTCCTTATTCCAGCTGCCACAAAAATAATGAAAACAAAATCATGGTTTTCTTGCTGAGAGAACATATTTTATTTTAAGAATGAGGTCCTGTTGGAGGTCAAGGTATCCCAGAAAACTTGATACTGAAGCCAAGGGATAAATTGTAAAGGAGTAAGCCACCTGGTTTGGTAGAAGGCACCCAGCAGCACCAGAAGGCTTAAAGATGAAATGTCTGAGCTGAAGCAAACACAACTTCATTGAAACTGGAAAATTTATCTGAAAATTTATGCATGGAAAATGCTCAATTTTACCTTCAAAAGTGAATGATCTAGAAAATCTGTCATGCTAGTTTATTTGAATTGTTGGAATTACAATTAAAACAATAAAAAAGCACTAAAGATCATGATGGAGTCTAATTAGCAGACTTTTTTAAAAGGAAAATGGTGACTCTCTAATATCCTAGAATGTACTAATAAATTAATAGGGATAAAAATTATTTGTACTTTCAATAGCTTTTAGTACAGTCCACCAAGAGAAGCTACAAAAGGAACAACATGGCCAAGTACACAGAGGAAAAACTCTCCCAGTTCAGAAACTGGCTAAGGGACACAAAAGAAGAAGACTAGGCTGTAAATTGCTGAAATGGCAAAGGTTAAGAGTGGGAACTTTTGAATACATTTTTAATAGAACAAGTTTCTGCTTAAAAAAAAAAAGGCAAATTTATTTAAATCACATTGTCTCATAGGAATGTGTTAATTTCAATTAAATTTGCTATGGAAAAGGTCAAAATGAGTCATCTGAACTTTACAGTTTTAATTATGTTGCAATGTTTCATTATAACTAAAATTTCATTTCATTACATGAACATTTAAGGTTACTATTTTACTTAAATTTACTATAAAAGTCAAAATGCTAAAGCAAAAATATTTGAGTAGAGTAGAAATTAAACATATCATAACTACAGAGGAAAAAATACCTTAATTATCTTATATCTCTTTTTTCCCCAGAACTTTTGTTATGCATAAAATTGAGAAATTTTTTTTGGACAAGAATTAAGAAAAAAAAATGAAGCAAGCTTTCAAACTACTGACATTTTCTTTAGGATGGTGCTTTGTTTCATTTAATAATAAAAAAGATGGACCAAATCCCACTCTAGAACTAGCATTCCATAACATATCTGTTAAAATAAAAAAAAATAGAAGCTAGAAAGTTGAGTAGAGCTCTTGCAATAACCCACACATCAATATAATCAAACACTGAAAAGATTTAGAGGAAATTCCCAGGCTGAGACAAGCAAGATGAACACAGGGCAGCAGTTTGGCAGGTGAGGCTCAGTGTTGCTCTCTGAGCTGTAAGGGGGGAATGGTCTGTCCTACGAATACATCATTTTTCAGATGGTAAGGGCATGTCTACAGGGCACATCCACAATGAATTTACTGATTCAGTACACAACAGAGCTCATTCATTGTGCTCACAAATATTGCTGTGTGGAGATATCAGTAATTAAGTGCAGATACTCAGAAAATAGACCTAGAGTATAGTTTTCCAAAGCATGTAAAAGTCACCTGGGAGTCATCACTGTGGACAAATGGATGAAGACCTTAGCTCAGCAGCAGCAACAGTCAGCAACCCTACCAGGGCGTAAGGATCCATCATGAGTAGCTTCAAGGATAACACATGAGAGACCACAATGCAATTATATTAATCAAGCCTATGCTCTCACCTGAAGGTGGTCTGTGTTCAGTTCTCACCTCTCTGTCCCACAGAAATGGTGAAAACTCAGGGGTGGCTTCAAAGACAAGAAAGGTTTAGAGGGCTGGAAAAGCTCTCATTCTGTGTGGTGTGGAAAAGACCAGCAGCACTCATGTACGTGTTTTGCTCTGCAAGGAGTATTCAAAGGTCGATAGGATGCAGAGCTCTGTCCCCTGAGTGGGCACCAGTGTTGAGGTGCATGTAAATGTCAGCCTGTGCAAAGAATGTGCATGGCTTCAGCCCCCAGAAAAGGAATTACTGGAGCTTCACAGCACAGGCTGGTCCTGCAGGCAAAGCACCAAAGAGAAAGGGACACAATGAAGGTACGTCAAATAACAAATGGTACAGAAAAGGTGCATGAAGGATTAATAAAGCTGTCTTTAATTAATATAAAGGTGTCATGTTAAAAATGAAATAATTGCTTTTTCACACAGCACATAAGCAAGATTACAGAACTTGTTGCCACTAGAACCAGATTTAGCAGAATTCAGAGCAGAATTAGGAACTGAGGAAGATGCAGGAACATCAGGTGGTAAAGTGGTAAATAGTTTTCAGCACTGCTCTGTAACCATAAATGGTCTTACATTCGGGTATAGCCTTTCTGTAATGGGGGTTGGACAGAAAAATTAAGGCAATTATCTTTAAGACAGAGTTTTGGTTTTTATATAGTCCTGAAAGTCTTTGGACTTTGTGGAATTCTGGAAATGATGGGACACACCTAGTTCATAGAGAATTTTATACCCAATGTATAACTGTTAAATCAATTTAGGGAATGCCCTTGATAGAATGATACCATCTGAAGAATTCTGCAAACAGACTTTAAATTATATAATAAAGTTTCTTGGGTAATTTTGAGAGCAGTAACTGTTTTCTGTACAAGTAAGAGTAAAGATCAATAGTTTCTGAAACCTGTTTGACTGATACAAACACTCTGTAGAGAAGCCTTTACCCCATCCACAGGTCCTGCGGGCAAGCTCCTTGTCCCAGCTGTAGGTCTCACACAATAGCAGGAAGGGGTCCTAAAGCCTTGGGGGTTTGCTGAGGATGTTTTACCTGCAGAAGCACGAGGGAAGTGCATTTGAGCACAGCTGCAGGCATCAGGTGTGGGTGGCAGCCCTCAGAGACATGGGCCTCCCTGGGTGACTCTGGGGTGGGAGAAGAGGTGGTGCCCTAGCCCAGCCCATGCCCATGCCTGGCAGGGTGTGAGGCTGTCCCCCTCCTGCTGCCTCAGGTCTGCACCGTGAAACCTCATCCTCTAGCTTTTTGGGTGACTTCTAGACAAGTTTTGTGGTTCTGCCCCTGTTAAGCACATTTTATTGCTTTCCTCTTTAAGTGTGTCCTTTAAAAAATCTTTTGCATGGCTTGAAACAACCACTAAAACCACAGCAGTTTTGTGCAACTGAACCAACCAACTCAAAGCCAAGTTGAAAGGAGCTGTGGCAAAATAATACCCATGGGCAGCTGAGAATCTCCTTGCCTGGTTTCGTGATGTTGCTTTTAAAATCTGATCTAATGCCTGGGAAGCTCTATCTCTTTCTAAAAAAACCCCTTCTGCTTCATGAATAACTTTTTAGCTAGTTGAAAGTGTTCCCATGTTTGTTTAGGTGAAATCAGCTGTTCTGCAAATGACTGCATATGCCTTGTGCAAATTTAGACTCTGCTTTCTGGCCTACAGATGTCCCAAACCACTGCTTAACCACTTCAGTTTTTCCCTGTGGATTAGAAAAACTCCACAGCCTCTTGCTATGTCAAAAAAAGAAAAAAAGAAAAAAAGAAAGAAAAAAAATTTACATCATTTCTTCTGCACTACTGCATACAGAGGCTTTTTTGAGCATATAGTAGATAACCATGTGATTTAAGTGAAGCTGTCTATTTTTAACACAATATAGAATCTATCTGAATATAAATACATTCCATGTGGCACTTTGTGGTAGTGTCCTGAAAATATTGTAATAATTAGTGGGGAGACACAATAGAAAACCTCTTAGTTCTGTGCTGTTATCCTCCCATTCCTTGGTACCACAGATGAAACAGAATGGGTTACATCTGAAGTATATGTAGGGGTTTGTTTGATATACAGTCCTGTATTATACACATATTCAAAACTGTAATAACACTAAAACGTGAAATAGCTTACTCCTGAAAATATTCATGGCAGGATGTAGATGCAGCCTCTTGCTCCTGAGCCAGCATATACGTCTGGATCAATGACCAGAACTGGCAGGGGTCTGCTGGAAGGAATCCATTACTAGGGTCTGCCACGGCACAGTTTTGTGCAGAGAAGCCTAACAGTGGGATAGGAGCAATCAAAATACATATACAATAAATCACTGGCAAAATTTTGCTATGTTCAGTTTCCATAACATTTTCCCTCTGTCGTCACTTTCTATTACAACTGACTTTTTTTTTATATAGCAGAACAACCATAACGAAAGTGTTTTGCTGGAGCCTAGGCCTTTTCCATTGTGCTGCTGCCCTTGGAATCAATTTCTTTATTCTTAGCCTGACCTTGGTATCCATTTTCCTCAGTATTTAATTCAGCTGTAAAATCTTGAACTTCTTTAGACCTTCCCCCATCCCCCAGATACCCAGTGCAAGGGACATTTGTACAAGGAAACTGGAGACTGAAATGCTCTTGCAAAGAAAAATCGTAACTAGATAAACAGAACCTGAATGCACTCAATCTAACATGTGCCTCATTTACACAAAACACCATTAGCCCAATCCTGTTTGCTCAGAGTACAGCAGAGGTAACTTAGCTTGCATGTCTGAATAGGGTGCTTTAGATAATACCATGTGTCTTCAGACATGCAAGAAGTATTTCCATAATATATAAGGAAAAATGTTGTATTTAATCCATCACCAGTGGGTTCACAGAGCGTAAGGATTGGATTTCTTTTTTCACATTCTTACATCGCTGCCTGCATTAATATTAGGCTGGGACTGAAGTGAAAATGAAGTGCCAATTTCAGCATACAAGCTAGGGAAGACAAGCGACAAATAAAAACAGAAAAGAAACCATCTTACCAGCCAAAGAAATAAAAACACATTTAAAATTAATAACCTGCATTGCAGAAGCTCTTGCTGTTTCTCCATGCTCCGTGCGAGCCCTGCTGGGAAGCCATTGGTGAGGACCAGCCTGCTGCACCTTGGGGCACTGGTCCTTGGCAGAGGGGAGTGGGGGGGGGGCAGGATGGGCTACTGTGGGGTGCCCAAAGAGCTCCATTGGAGAGGTGAATGGCAAATGTATGGCAGACAGCAGAGTAGCCAGAGCCCATGAGCAAGTGAGGACACTGCAAGTCCTTCACCAGAGGGTCTTCACCCTGCAAATAGTGTGGCTCCCAGAATAGCCATGCATGCCAGGAGCTGACCAAAATGAAAAAAAAGCAATTAGTCATGAAAGAAGTCAGTCCAGGGAAGGTGCTCATTGTCCTTTGCTGGCTCTGCTGTGTCACTGAAGAGAGCCTGGTTTCCAATTTGCCAGTGAATGCCTCAAGCAGTCCAGTTCCAACAGAAACCATCTAAGAAGGGCTGTGAGACTGTGTTCAGGGCACTTGGTTTACAGAGGACGCAGTATGATGTACCAGCATGGGATGCTCTGCCACCATGCTAGCCTTCAGCTTTCCTCCTGGACAGGTTTCTGTTGGGGTGCATCCCATGAGTGGGGGGCCAGTGTGGAAGGCACCTGGGGCCTCTGTCTGGAAAGATGAGTAAGTGAGCTCTAGTTGTAGGACTGGAAAGTTTCTCATGCATGTGCTTGGGTCTTGGCAGTAACAGCACCTGCTCTTGTCCTGGTATGTCTCCTTCTCTCCACAGTCCAAGTCAGGGCTGGCTGGCCTCCACCAACATGGAGATGGTTTCCCTGACTCTGGAGCCACAGTGGGGGCAAAAGTAAGGCTCATGCCTGTAGAATTGTTACCAACTGTATTAGCATGAGACTTTGAAATAAAAGAAATATCCCTAGTGTGACAGGGAGCGCAGCTGTACTGGTGATGTACAGAAACCCCATGCCTGGCCAGGGCCTGTGGATGTCAGGACATCAGGATGTTTCATTGTTATTTCCACAGCCATGCAAGCTGTTAACAAACTCGCTGTGCTTTAGCTAACGGCTAAGACAAACTTTGCAGAGTGGATGCTTTCACTTACAAGCTGCTCTTGCCCATACTGCATGGCACCAACCGTGCTGCCGAGGCAGCCCTGGCCCCTCAGAGGCTGCTCTGTGCCATGGGGATGGGCCTGCTTTCCTCAGGGAGACAGTGGTTTTGGGGGCCGGGTTGGAGCATGGTCACCTCAGGGCTGCTGGCCTACCCTCTGCCCACCACGGCTGCCCATGTCCCGCTGCTGCCTCTGTTTGAAAAGTGAATTAATAACCAGGAAATGAGACAGAAATGGGGTCTCTGCATTTGAATATCACCACGGGCATGAGGCGCCGGAGCGTAAGGGTTTCTTTCTGTCCCTGTGTTTACCACTGTCTGTGCATTGACTTGTTTCCTAACACATGAGCCATGACTTGAAAGGAATTCAGGCTCCAGCAAATTTTGCCTCGCACTTCGATGTGGCCTCTGGGATTGAATAAGGGCAAATCTATTACACTGTTGCCATGGCGACCCTGGCACAGCCGCGTCGAGGAGCGCTGATGCCGGCTGCCCACTTCGCACAGGCCAAGCAGCCGGACATGGCGAGGCCCTGAGGGTCGCAGGGCCCGCGTCCCCTGGCTTGCCCACACCTGTCGAGGACAGCCATCGGACCTGGCCACGCCAGGCAGACGTGGCAGCAGAAGATGTCACATGCCCTCCCAGGGTCCGGCAGAATTAGTCCTTAGTTTATCTGGGGGGGAATCAGGCACCTGCAGTGGGAGTGAGAAGGGTGTCCTTTGCCTTGGTTGGTGCAGGTGGTGTGAATCCCCCGTGTCTGGCTGTTTAGGGATCAATGGTGAGCCTGTAAGGACAGCCTATGCTTACTAAGAAGGGAGATCACAGTGATGGATTTTAACCATTAAAATGATTTTATAACAAAGAAACAAAGGAAACTGATTTTTCTTTTCTTCTCATTCTTGTGAGCAGTCTCAGCTTTGCAGATATTGATTCTTCTTGCTCAGGATGGACTTTATTTTCTATCAATCACGGACATGAATGCTTAGTTTTGGTAAATTCTATTTTAGCCTTTTTGCCTTCATCTTTTTCCCTTTTGAATGGTCAGTGATGGAAGGTCATACTTCTCCTTTTTGCTCAAGCAGTGATGGTACAGTTTATCATGAGCTGCAGTCAATGACAATAGTTTGATTCAAAGCATCTCAGCTTCAGCATACAGTAACTAAGCCCAGGATTGAAAAGCACTAACAATGGGAGACTAAAACCTGCCTCCGACACTTGATAAGATTATTATTATAGAACGCAAAAAGCTTTTGCTTTCTTTTCTGCTGCTTTGCAGACCTCATAAGGCCCTGCTCAGATTTCTGCATAGTTAATTTGTCAGTTTATAAATTACCACATTACGTTAACGCTGAATGCTTCAAAACACAAATATATGCACAGAGGGCTTGATTATTTGAAGTGTTTTAGTACTATAGGGAAATAATTTTGTTGTCAAGCTGTGGCAGATATAGAAGTGCTAGGGGATACATGACCATTTCATCAGGACGGTGTCGATGATGGCCTATGAACATCCAAGGGGGGAAATCATCTTTTATCACTATTGTGTACCATGCAGGTCCAGATGGAGGATAAAACATGCATGAGTTGCCCGCAGCTCTGAAAATAATTATACTCATTTGCCAGAAATGTAGAAAGTGCATCCAACCAAGTTACCACCCATCATAGTGACACTCCGTTTGCATACTGATGAAGTTTAAAGCCAGAGACAATGGTGTTGGTATCAATAGCAGAGGGGGCTGGGAATCACCAGTGCTATAGGATTAATAGCGCCATCATTTTATATTATGCAGCATTTCACTTATGCTGCATATCAAAAAACTCCTGGTGCTGATGCTCACCTAGCTATTTACAAGATTGGTTTGGTTTAAGACTCCAGACATTACAAGACACTCTGGGGAGTGGGGAATGAAGACTATTATATCCAACCCCTGTGAAGGGCTTCTCAGCAATTACTTGCAATATGCTATGAATGTATACACAGATCTATATGTGTGTGTGTGTATGGCAAGGGAGTGACACATGCTATGCACACTCACAGTCTCTCTCTTCCTCTCCAGAAGACTGCACTGGAATACAAGCAAAAGATAATATGCACATGCTAAGCTCTGGTGCCACTGCAGAGTAATTGATAAATGGGTTTTTAAAGTGTAGAATGAGCATGAATACAAGTAGGACCCAGGAGAATAATTCTTTATATTGCAATCAGCACTGCTTATATGTAGTTGGTTTAATAGTAGAAATCAGCAATAAAGAATACAGACTTTGTTATTTAATCCTTACCAACTGAAAAAGAAAATGATTTTGGAATACTTCTTCCACAGTTAGACATATTATTTTAAAATTGAATTATTTGTGTCATTATTCCTTTTTAAATTACTATCAAGTAAAATAACCAATCAATGCTATCATAAAGTGAGATTATTTCTGCAATTTAAAAAAATAATTAATTCAAGTTATATATACATATATAGACGTTATGATGTATGCATATTATGCATATTATGCATATATGCCATTTTGGCTATTACAGTACTCCTTGCATTCCTTAAAATATTCATGGTAAAGTACTGTCTCAATATGCTTTCGCATATGTGCTTGTTATCACATTGCTATTTAAAGTATGCCTTCAAAAATAAAATAAAATAAAGCTTGAAGTAGTTATTTTATTCATTGATTTATATAGGACCTTTTCCTGTTCTAATGAAGAACCTTAAGTACAGTTGCAAATATGTTGGCAAATATTGAGAAAAGAAAGTTAACATCACATGTACCCAAGTGTAGGCAGAAGGACATCTAGCTTATCTATAAAATGACTACTCTGTAGTATACTGCAAGCTAGAGTACACATCTAATAAAATTGGGGAAAGCAGTTGTTTTATAAAAACATAGTTTAGGCTTCCAATTCTTTTTTAGTTTTGGTAAAACTAGAATGTAATCACCGTAATGACATAAGGACCCAAGATGATCTCTGATGTAATTCCATAGATCATTCATGTGACAGGCCCATGTGGTTTTTTGTTTGATAGAATCTCAACAGTTTGATACTTTATGCTTTCAAGGTTTTAAAAAATATCTTGGGAAGAAAAATGGATGACAGAGTAATGAAAATGTGCTTGCTCTACACTGTAGCAGATTGATCTGGATATAAGTATACCACTAGGCAAAATTAATTTTTGTCTTGTGTAAACAAAAATGAACCAAGGAACTATGGACTTTGCGGTCTCACTGTTTGTGAGCCCATTTCCTTTTCTTGGTGACACATTTCACTAAGTGATAATGCATTTTTCATAAAGTCCGGCTGTCATCAGAGGCTGCAAGGCAGTGTATGGCAGCATTAGTGTACACTGTCTTATTAACATGTACTGTATGCTAGGGACACTCCTCGCATTCAGCTGAGTAATGAATCAGAAGAAATATCTTGCAGTTGTTTGACCAGGAAAAAGCAAAGATAGTAATTTGAACAAGGAAAAATCTAAGAACTGTGATGCACCAAGATCAGACGTGTAGCGTAAATTCTTGGGCCAAAAGGATTTAAAAAATACTTGATTAAACTAAGGATAACATAAAGCAATTAAAACTTTATTACAAAGAGGCATTTCTACCAGAAAAGCCAAATGAGGTCATGAGATTATTTTCAGACCTAATTTGACAATATAATCCAACATCTAAATGGAAAAAACCCTGAAAACCCTGCAGCAAAAAAAGTAAGTTTAGATCACCTCAAACATAAAACATGACTTTACAGAGTATTTCTGCAGCCATAATAAGGGAGGCACTCAGATGAGTCACTAAGCATAAGGGCAAGGGAGAGGTAGCTGAAGCCAGGTTTCATAAGGGGACCTTCTGAAGCATAGGGGATGTGCAAGTCTTGTCCCTGGAGGTTTCCTTCTTGCCTCAGGAGCATGGCTGTCAGGGGACCTTGCCAGTAGTCAGCTTGTTCCTAGCCTCCTTGACTTGAGAAAGCCATTGTGGGGTTGCCGACAGGGCAAGCTCAGCTACTGTCTGACTGGCCATGGTATTTCCCCATGAGAAGCAGTACCTCCAAGGGGCTCTGAAATGCACTGATGGGACCAGCTCCTGCATCACACACTGGGCCAAATGAAGCAGAAGTCTGTAGATGCCTTGAGTCTGGCCAGTTGCTGAACAATACCTACCACTCCCTGTGCAATGAACCTCAGAAAAATTCCCAATTAAACAGGACTTTCCCCTGTCTCTGCGAGCTGTAACTACCACCAAGGGGCAGATCATCAAAAAGCAGCTTTACTTCTGGTAATCAGTGATTCTCAGATGTTCTTAATAGTTTTCAGTTAACTCACGCAGAGATGGCTAACTAGGATATTATATAAAAATTCAAGGAATCCTGCATTCTGTATAAATTTATTTGCTTTCATAAGACTCCTCAGCATATGGTTTATATATTTTTTAAATAGAGACAAGAGGAAGAAAAGGAAGAAATAGAAGTCTTCTGAATGTTTGAGGAGGCAATCTTGCTGTCGGGCTGGAGGGGTTAACTGCGCCGCTGATTAGGGATGAAGTCCCTGCGCCAGACACTCTGGGGAACAGAGGAGCCAGAAGTAACTTTTGCAAGACAATCAGAATTTACAGGCAAATGTAGTCAGCTGCTTCCACCTGAAGCTGAGAGAAAACAGAGAGTGATGTACACTGTGAGTGCTGGGCAATCTGAAATGGCATGAAAATAGACAAGTGCCAGGAAGAGTCACCAGGATCAAAGCTGGAATCGATAAAAACTAGCACTGAGCTGAATACAGTATGGCAAAGTATGCAAGTCATGACAGTGACTAGCATTTAAAAAAAGGAGTCATTGCAATGGATTATACAGCTTCTAAAAACTTTGAAGGATTTGCATAGTGCTCCACCTGGACAGAATGACAACAGCTTGACAACAGCACCATTAGCTCACAGAAAATCCTCTGCAAAGCATTTGTTAGTATCATGGCGTAGGATGAATGGACCATTAACTTATTCTAGAGATACAGAAACAGTGGCTGGGAGGAGACACCTAGTGCAGCCTTCTGCTCAAAGCAGGACTTTCACCAGCACCAGATCAGGTCTGCCATGGCTTTGTCTACTCCATCCTTGAAAATCTGCAAAGATGGAGATTCACCAGTATCTTTCAGTAAACTGCCCCAGGGCTGTGCTTCCCACCTTGTCAAGCTGATCTCTGATGGATCATTAGGTAATAATGGAATGGAAACGTGTCCACAGTGCCGGGAAACTGTGATGTGTGTATGGGAAGGAAAGCATAGACAGCAAAGGTGATTAATACAACTAAAAACTTACAGTCTTTTTTTTAAAAAACAAGGATTTTTTGGTCAAGGATATCAGAGGCATGAAGGCAAACCTTAAGAAGTTTTTTGCAACACAGATAATTATTGAGGTCCCAGTGTGAGCTAAAGTCTGTCTTATTCACAGGTACTTCCAAAGAGTATGCTGGTGCTGTGCTCATACCTCTGTCAGGTCGTACCTGGTGAGTTTTAACGTATATGCCACAGTATCAGTAAAAACTGGAAGACAGTATGCTTACATAGGCAAAGATGCTTAGTCCTTACATGTAAAATGTTTCAGAACTTTATTTCTGAGAGGTCAATGTCCGTGGAGGGTGATAGTATAACATTCAGCACAATGACCAGAATGAGCTCCACAAATGTTATCCAAGAGTCAAGAGATTTAATTTTCTCTGAAGATTTATGATTCACTGTTTGAATGGAATACTGGGAGAGATCTCGCTATTGCAAAAGTGCTTGGTAGGGCATTTGATAATAACAGAACAAAATCGAGGAAAATATTTCATATATGTATCAATCAGCTTAAAAACATCTCAATTGAAATATGGATTCTGACTGCCAGAGATACAGCTGGAAATGAGACCAGACTGGTGGTGGGACATGAAAAGTAGAGTCTCTGTGGATGTGTTTATGTCTCTTGGAAAAGCTAAATAACATAGGCATGTCACAGATGATTGTTTCCACTATAAAAAGGCAATATAACTAAAGATGTGATCATGCATATCACAGCTATTATTACTAGAGGTAGAAACCTTGACATTGTAATGTCTGTCAAAGTCTGCCTGTGTTTGTAGAGCAAGACTTTCAAGCAAGGAAGTCTTGTTTAGACAAGGTAATCACTAGTCCCTGTTATCTTTCATTTGGTTTGGTGGAAAATGGTGCCAAAATACTAAACTTATATTTGTTGGTCATGAATATTTACGGCTTCTATTATAGAACATTATCCAGGAAGTATGAGTTGTCTCATACTGCCATTGTAGTCACCAAAAACCTGAAAAAAACAGAATACTGATGTTGCTAGAGGGTAATCTTAGGTTCACTGGAGATTTGCAGGTGTGTGGAAAGGAAAAAATGACAATTTGGGATCCAAGAAACCACATCCATTTGAGAAAAACAATGCTATTTGAAACCTTGGCTGCAAACATTATCTGGACCAGAAAAGGAAGAACTGCTGTTGTATGAGGGTGTCACCTAAAATGGTCACAAACTTACAACTGTAGCTGAGCCATTCTCCCTATCCCAAAAGCAACACAGAGGTGGGATATAGAATTGAGTGTTTTGTCAAGGAAACGTGTCACACAAGCTTCAATCATTCTTGCTTGAGACAGCTAACAACAGGAGAATGGTTTGGACGTGAGCGGAGGGCTACCACTATGCAGTAGTTAGCATCTCTAGTTATTTTAGTTAATACATGGGTTATAAGAATTTGAAATGTTGTATCAGAATGATTATTAACTATTATTGATTATGTGTTTAATTGGAAGGGGTAAGTGTGGGGACTTGAATCTTGACAGGATCCAATAGCACCTGGCTGAGACAGGGGACAGAGACGTCTGTTTTGCACAGATTTGATGAGCTAGGTCTGAGACAGTGAGCAGGTGAGCTTAGTCAGTCTAGTGATCCTGACCAATTAATGAATAATGCAGTCATCTAAATAGTGCACACATAAAAGCTGAGCTTCCTGGAAGATCTGGTACTTCTGACTGAGGGATAACATGGCTAATATCTTCCCAGAGGCTAAAATCAGCAACAAGGACTGGTGTCAGTCAGTGTATCGAAAGGGCCCTGGTAATACCAAGTCCCACATCTTTATCCAAAAGCATACACTAGCTCTGGTTCTCACAACTAATCAAAGAGATCACGTTTTTGTGATGACCTATTTATTCCCACTCAGAAATAGGAGTGAAACCCTGGGAATGTGAAGCCTAAATATAATTTAGTTGGAGAAACAAACAAAGAGAAAAGACTTAACTAAATATATGTCTTATGTAATAAAATCATAAAAGAAAGCATATGTCAGCAAAGAGCAGAGTGTTGGCTTGGTTTTGGAGGAGCAAAATATTATAGTCTCCCAGTCTAAAGAAAACACACATAAGTTATAATCTAATTTAAAATTATTACTAAATGTGGTAAAATATATACCAGGGTTGCAAGTTACTCTTTCCTAGGAGTTATGGGAAAAAGGGTTGAAAGAGAAGGCTGACTGTAACAAGGGAGGTGTCTTCAGGTGGGATTGCAGGAGTTGGATTCCTTTTGTCTTCCTCCCTCAGTAATAGCAGGGGAGTGTGATGTAATAATAAGGATATGAGGTATCAGTCTATTTCAGTTTTTATGATTCCAATTCTGCGTAATTAAATCATGGCATAAATGATAAGCCAAAACCTCCAGACCATCATTTTTTTTAGACATATATTTTTCCATATGCATGCAATGAATGATAAACCAAAGAAATCAGAAGCCATTGGACAGAAAATTCTCAAACCACTACAAAGTATACTATGCCTAGACCTTAATCCAGATTTTGCATGCAGTTCTGTGCATGCAGATGAACCACTCACTTGAAAAATGTTCACTCAAATACGACACATAGTGAGAAAATGAGACACAAATTTTAAAGCAAGGCATCCAAGCCTATGTCAGCCCAAATTTACTTCCAGGAGTCTCCAAACAAGTCCACATACACACACACACACAGAGTTCACCTGTGCAAGTCTCATTCATCTCTACAACTTAATCATTCATTTCAACCTTTTACAAACACTTCTCAAACATCATTCAGCTGTCTAAAAGCCCCAGACACCCAACAGACAAATGGGGCAACATGTGAAAGCTGGAAGAGCATGAGGAGAGGTGGTATGCCACCCCCACCACTGGTCCCGTCAGCGACCGCGGGCACATGCCTGGGGAGCCATGTCTTCCAGTGACCCTGGTGTGGCTGAATGCCCGGGGAGTAATTTCAACAGACATAAATCAATATTGTTGCCAGGCATCAAAGTATCTTGTAGCAATCCTTTCCTCAGATGAGACGTAAATAATTGTGGCTATTTCTACACTGACAGATCAACCCACACTCAGATGCTGGAAAGAGTCTTGACAAACCTTCTGTCCACACCTTTAAGCTCCTGGTTTAATTTCACCACTTGAGCTTTGGCTTTAGGTGCAAGGAGCAAGTGGTCAAGAGCAGGCACTCTGGCAGTCCACATTGTGCCAGAAAGGTGTGGAAGGTAGCCAGACTCAAGCCTTGCACAGAAGTGTCTCCGAAACATGCAAAGCTCATGTGAACACCTACTCCAGAATACAGACTGTTCACTCGCTCCACCAGTCCCCCCTTTGCATTGCTACCTTGCCCAGCTTTAGAGATGAATCAGACTTCCAGATCAAACCAAAGCACTCTCTGTTCTGCCTACCTCTGGCTTCACCTGTACTGAGAAGTGTTTTCTTCACAGCTACCTATTTAAAGCAGAACCTAAAAATGCAGAAGGATGCATTAAAACCTTGACAGCAAACAGCAGCTTCTCATGCAGTCTCAGTGCACTGGCATGTGAGGAAGAGCTGGGAAACCTTCCTTCCAGGGGGGCCTGCTGGGGCATATATGCTTTGCAGTATCTCTGAGCCGTAATAGAAGAAACATATAGTAAAAAGTGAGGTGGAAGGATTCCTTGATGTTGATTTAGTCCAAAAGTCCTCTTGAATTAATTGCTTGTAGCTGTTAGGAAATCAGATTGAGTATAATAGTTAGAAAGTCACTTTCATATTGGTGGAGACTGTTGATTAGGCTTTAGTATAGCACTGCACATGTCAAGAACCTGCAACACTGCTATTAGCACTAGAGAAGTCACTTACCATGTGGTTGAGCTTAACATGGAAAGAGCCATATGGTCTGGATGCAAATTTAGTGTATTGAAAAACAAAAAAAATTATGCTCAGGGGCTATACAGCATATCCACATAGATATACCTGGCATCTCTGTTGTGAAACAAAAAACTAAAATTCACTCTAGCAATAAGGTATTTCTGACAAAAATGTCTTCAAAAAGCAAAGTATCTCTGGGCCTTGGAAACTCTACTCTTGTAGCCCTACTACTCCCTCAAAATCCTCAGCTCACCCTGGTCAGTTCTCTATATAAAATTTTGGGAAGAGAAAAAAAATACATGCAGTTACTTATTTCTGAGTTGACAGTAAAAAGAACTGAGAAATCCTTGTGATGTGGAGTATTATGGAAAAGCAGAAAATAATGCAATCCTTTTTTTTTCTAGGTGCTCAGCAGAAACAGCTTGGAGCCAAGTAAAACCTCTAGTAATTTCTTCACTTGGAGTGAAGCAGCAAGGCAGCATGGAGCCGCAGGGGGTCAGGGCTGCAGGAAGAACCATTATTCGCATCAGGTGTGATTATGTTATGCTGTGTTGTTGAGACCACGTTGAAAGGATTATTTCTCTGTTGTTTTCCTGCACTCTCTTTTTATGAGGTCAGGCTGTTCGGAGCCCCTTGGTTTACATCTAGCTAGAGAAATATGGATGACCAATTTTAAACTGGTTAACTGCGCCCAGTACTGTCCTCTCAGGTTGCTGAGCTCAGTGTTTTGTTGTAGTGTTTTGCTATAGTGTTTTGCTTTTCTTTTTTTTTTTTTCTTCTCCTTTTTCTTTTTTGTTTTAATATACTTCTGGCATATAGACAATTTGTATAAAAATGCTGTAATGTCACACATTCCTAGTCCTGTACTATTTGCTTTTCATATTGTGGTTGGTAGATCAGTATGCATTTGATCTGTGTTATTTCTGTTTAACAATTTTTGTCTCTTAGTTGCAAATTGAGACACTCCTGGATTTTGTTTCCCTCAAAATAAAAAAATAAAAAGATCTATAGACCCATCCTTTCCCTCACCTGGGGCCATCCTATGCTAGTGCACTGGGCAGCATTTGTGGCTCCAGTATCAGCTCCTGTTCCCTCTGAGGTGGTAGTGTACCCTGGGAGGGACACCCTGGGTGCTGTGTCCTGCTGATGCCCCCC
>JANZLQ010000079.1:61121834-61135264 GCA_026212715.1 Elanus axillaris | reverse complement strand
ATCACTGTCTCTCACTTTCTCATGTCATATCAACTTTTCAAATCACAAATCAAAAGAATCATGAAAATGTCCATCAAAAAGATAGCACAGGAGTGGGTGATCTATGGCTTTGGGGGTTCTTTGTTAATTTGGGCAGCTGTCACTTGTTGCGTGCAGAGTAGTGCTGTACAGTTGTAAGAACAAATCCTTGCCTGGAGGAGTTTACAGTCTAAACTTGGAGACCAGAAAAAGGTGTGAGAGGAAAAGGAGATGGGAGGTGTCACCCAAAGTGACATGTTTTGTTAGTGACTGATCTAAGAAAAGAGCCCAGATTTCCTGCTGCTCAGTCTCCATGTTGCCACCCATGCTACATCTTTTGTATTTGTACAGCACTGCTTGAGTCAGACCCATGAAGCTACTGAGGAGACCTCCTCCTGCCTCGTTAGACTCTGGGTCCCGTTTATCCCTAGTGTGATTGCACTGATCTCAGTGAAACTTCAACTGTAACAGAGCAGCTAGGAACTTGCTGATTGTTTCATGGATGGTGTTTTATTTGTCATGAGGTTTTGTTTGCATCATACCTTTTTTCTGTTTCTAGCTGTGGCAGTATTAGCCCAGCCAGGCTTAGACCCTACCTCAGATGCTAAACCCACTTGTTCTTAGCTCTGCACAAGCACAGAATGAAAAGGCACTCCTCATGCCCATTGAAGCCAGTCATATAACCAGGTACAGATCGTGGATGAGGACAGACATATAAGAAAATATGAAGGAACCATTAACAAGGGCAGACCAAGACCTGGTCTGGACTGGAGATACCAGGGAACTATGGAGCACCACAGCCCCAGCTGCCTCACAGGAGACAGGCATGCATGGAGCCAAGGGAAGCATAAGCAGCATGGTTTCAGGTCCAGCTCTCCCCCGTACCTTTATGCCTGGGCTGGCTGGTATGGCTTTTCACAGACGTTCACAGCATGACCATCAGCAAGTGCAAATCATGGCAAAGAAGATGAGGGAGGCAAGACTCCAAAGAGAAAAATGGATATTTAAGGGGAGTCTCTTCCTAGCAGCATGAGGGGCAGAATGACAGGAAATACCTGGGTGTTTGCTTTAAAATGAAAAGAGCGGTGATTGCAGCAAGCAGGTCTGGCAGAGACAAGGTCGACATCATGCCTTTGTAGAGGACACAGGGAAAGAGAGGAAGGTCTGATATGATGGAGAAAGGTCAGGCAGTGGATGCACACAAAGTACCCAGCAAGGTATTACCTTGACTGTACAATACACGTCAGAAAAAAACCTTAGTGGCATCTCTGCTGTCTGCACTGAGGCCGGGATTTCAGCAGGACCTAAACAAACTGGATTTTTCAGGGGGGTTGATTGGCTAATACAGACTGGAAAACAACAGCCAGCTTTAGCAGTGTGCATTCAAGACCACTGAAAATCTCTGACAGGGGGGCTAGTCAAAAGACCTGGGTTTTCTTAACCAAGAAAGGGGACTAAGAAGGGGCAAGATAATAGTATAACAGAAAACAGTGTCAGTGATGGGTTTGCTGAAAGGTAATATGAGCACCTGTGCTCTCTGAAGCCTCTGGGGAGAAGGCATATTCAGCTAGAGTAAAGGTTGAAAGAGGACTAAGGAAACCTCTGAGGACAGTACTTTTAAAAGGACCAGTATTTCTGCAGATATCAAGAATTTCCTCGGATAATAGAATTCTCTGAAATAATAGCAGCAAATAGCTTGGAAGGGACAGTTAATCCAATAGAAATGTGCTTGTAATTACACCTTTATAGACAGCATCAGATCAGAGGAATGCTAGTAGGTGAAATGAACTTCTGCTCAAACCTGCACGGCAGTCTTGGCTTCCCAGGGTGATGGGGCCTTCTTGACTCTATTTCAAGCTCTTGGCCTTGTTATTTTCCATGTTTCATTGACCTCCCATAGTTCACTGATGCCTTTCATGGAGAATTTTTGTCATCCCTTCCCAGTATTAGAGCTAGTAACATATCACATTCCTTTAATTATTTTTAACATGGAGACTCTTTCATGCTTCTTTTGTATTTGGTTACCTCACTTGTTTTTTTGGAGCACCTCTCCACCAAACTAGTCACTGCAGCAACTGATCCCAATTGCAGTACTTTTTCCCAGTAGAAAAGAAACCTGTAATAATAATAATAATAACAATAACAATAATAATAACAACAATAATAACAATACCAATAATAATATCCACCCCTCAAACACTGAAACTAAACCCAAGCATATAATTTTAAAATCAAATTGTTTAAAGTACATTTAAAGTGGTTGATTAAGTGTTATAGAGCTGAATGATAGGACCAGTATTGAAGAATTCACATGGGTTTTAAATCACAGCTAACATTCAGACAACCATAGATGACTGGAGATCAACAATTATAATGAAATCTTTAGATTGCCATTTTGAAATTATGTCCATTAGTAGGCCAGAGCAATTAAACCAATTTTAAAGAAGGAGAAGTCTGTCAAGGTATATATATTTACATTTGCAGATATAGTGTATGAGGTTGGATTGAATAGAATAATTTTCTCTCAACATTATATATAGACACACACTTCCTACATTCATTTGTGAAGATGTCTTTGAAATGTATTCATTGAAGCTAATTATAGAGGTCTAACACTTCTTTTCATTTAATGCTATAAAATTAATGGCCCTTCATTTTTACCTCCAATGCAAATGATCATGTCATCTCCAACTGCATGCAGCTCTTTTTCTCATATGCTGAATATGATTAGTTTTCCTTAAGCAGAATTAGAGCATGTGATTCTCTGTGGTTAGGCAAGAGCAATGTCTCCTGGTGCTATTTCAGAGTTTTTGTTATGATGTAGTATTCTTAACAAACAGGATTTCAGAAATACACACTGCAGAAATGCTAGACAAGTGAGCTCTAGAGGATGAGGCCTTCAGAGAACTAAGACAAAAACAACAATGGCAACTCATAGAACTCCAGCATCTTCATGTGAGATTAGCCAGTACAACAAAGACTTGCAAGAAAAGAGGGATACAGCTACTTCTGAAAGAATATGCCATATGGTTTGAAAATACTTCCATAGTGCTCTACCCAGCTCCTGCTGAAGTGAATGGCTTGAATGATTTTAATGGGAGTCAGATAAAGCCTGTAACAGTCTTTTTTTTTTCAACCAGTAGTCTGTATTTGCCTAAAAGAGAATTTCTGAGAAACCAGACAGGCATCACCTAATTTTCTAGAAGCAAGACATCTAAGCTTAAAGCACAAAGATGTGCTTGCTCACAGCATATATTCATTTTCCTCCATTTTGGCTGTCAATCAACTGCTTGTGCATAAGGGTGACAGAGCAGACATCTACCATTCAGGAGTGAAAACCAGACATAATTTTTTAACATGTGTGTCTAGCTGTCAGATCTTCTGCTTGCAAACATGGCAGACAAATGCTGCAGTCATAAAAAATAATTTGTGATTGAAAGATTTTAAGATATATCCTCTGTAGGAGTGAACTCAGAGTAACTATCTGCCTCCTTTAGTTAGAAGGGATATTGATGGAAGGGGTGTTGTTCCAGAGGGACCCAAAGTAAAGAAAAGCAGAGTTAAAATAATAAAAAAGGATAAGGATATATTTTAATCACAAAAAATATTTTGTTGTTGTTGTTTTCATACTTATTATTCTATTATGGGGCTTTTACTAGACAATGGATATGGTAACCTGGGAAACCTGGAGTGCAAGCAAGGAGGAGCTTGTCCTACAGCCTGAAGCTGCAGCCAGGTCTAGCCTAGAACCAGGTAAGCAGGAGAGGACCTGGCTTTAGGGCAGTGGTTATGGTAGTCACAGGACTTAGCTGGCAGGGAAGAACTGGGACGCTGTCTCCAGCTCTGTGGCATAGGAATAAAACCTATGTTAGTCTTTTACTGAGATTTCACCAACCTACTCCTGACCATCTCAATAAAAGTATGAAAATGTGAGCAAAATATCTTGGGGAAGTAGCCCAAATTTTCTACCATGCTGTGGTTAATAGATTTAATAGTGACTGTCAACAGTGCTTTCACTGAATTAAAAATACAATGAGGCAAACCAGCATTGCAAAATAATTTGTGACCAACCTGTGGGTGTGTGCCAGCTGTCCTAGCAAAGTTTGTATTCAGCTGCCATCCTCAGAAATTCACTGTACCTTCCTAATGTGGAGTGAAAGCAAAGGTCTTTTGGTGCGCTCAGTGAAAAAGTCTGAGCAAGTTCCCATGAACAAGTGTTTTGTATAAGCAATGGCAATCACAAAGCTTATTCTTTCCTTAGTCAGGCAAGACAGGGGAACTTGAGACCACCCATTTAAAACATAATAAAATTAGAGAATCAATGATACTTCTAAACTGTGCCTTGCAAGTATCACCTAACAACTTTTGGTTTCTTTATCAAGAGGGGATGTTGAACACAAGTAGTTTGGGAACAGGGTATGCCAATTTGCTAGTGATGGAGCAGTGGTTTATGTCTGAAGCATTATGAAAGCAAGCTGATTTTCTATGCTTATTCCCTAGCATACTTGAAATGTCCTGTTGCTTTTGGGACCAGCTCTGAGCTGGGCACCAGTGACTGTCCACACACCTGCAGGACTGAAAATCCTGAGGAAAAGCTCCAATCACCGTTCTGTAGGTAGATACATTTCTTGTGGAGGGTAGGCATCTGGCTGGAAGTGCTAGGCAGCTGCACATCCTTGAGTACAGAGGACATCGTCCACGAGTAAAAAAAACTTTAAATTCAGCCCTCCATGCTATTGCTGTGGTACAGTCTTCAGGCAATCTAACTTTGTCTTTTTCCTTATCTTCGGTGAAAGGTGCTACAACTTCCACCTGCACCCAGTCATTTCAGGCACTGCCACAGGGCCCATGTCTGAGATTTCCGGTGAATTTTCAGGAAATATTCCTGCCACTTCAAAACAGGTGTTGCTGCTCACTCTGTGTTCTGTGGAAAGCTGGGCTTGAGGTCCAAGATCTCCTCCCCTGGTCAGTTGCAATTTTCCGCTCCTGTGTGAAGAGACTACAGTCCTTCTCTTAATAGGCCAACTCCTGTCTTAAACATTGCCAAGTATTTGTGTCTCATTCCCAGTAACACTTTGTTGATGGTTAGTTAAAGAACACCTGTGGCAGTTGATGACTTTTCCCAATTGTTTGAATCATTGCTGAGATGGCTTCACCTATGACCCTTTCTTTAAGCATTTAAAACTCAGCCTTGTAGAGGTGCTCCTTTTGCAGCTCCACAAGCAGCAGGCAATGGGAGGTGCTTTGCTCTAAATCTCTACACCATGTTCCCTGAGTAGTTTTGAAACGCTTTTTGATAAAATTAAAGGTACATAGTCAAGCATCAACATCAACTTTTGCATTCCTGGCTCTGTACAAGTCGTCTTTGCCACAAATCCTTTGCATGCTCTCTCAGTTCTCTCAGGAGCATTATAGTCTCTCATGCATTAGGTCCAGACTTCCAGAATTGAGTTAGGTCATTCTAACTACCTCTTGTTTGCATAAATGACACAATTCTTCCCTTGTCTTTTCCTTTCTGCTGCTTAGATGTGTTTTGAAATAGATACATACATGTAGACATATATGGCAAACCTGTTAGTAATTATTATGCTCCTAAAGCATAAATTTAATACAGAAAATACTTGGGTAGTAAGTTCTCAATGATTTATGTTAGGAGTTAAAAAGTCTGCTAAATCAGAAGTCCACCAGAGCTGACAGGTAATGGAATGCTAGATACCTACTTTGTATGTGGTTTTAATTATTATAAAGAAACAAGTACTTAAAGTACTTTTAAGAAGATCCAGATCTGTCCTCTGTAAAGCTCTCTGCAATGCTACACCATTTGCAAGAAATATGTATTTTTCTAAGGTACTCACGGTTTTTACTACCTCTGCATTTTCAGTCTGTGTGGTGTGTACTCAGAGGGCTGAGCTTCACTTTTAGTTGCAGATTTAAAAAAGTGGAAGAGCTAAAAGCTGAGCCAAAACTATTGAGGCTAGCTGGTTTCGTATAAGACACATGAAGCTGAGAATGTTGCCTCCTTTTTGCAGAGAATCACAGATCTGCCCGTGCTCACTTGCAAAGGCTGCAGACCATCAGTGAATTAGAGAACTCTTAGCAGCATGTGCAGTGTATGCCAAAACTTTAGCTCAGGAGAGCAGAAGATTGGAAATGGAAACACTGCTGCACATGCACCACACTCCTTGTTAGGCAGGACTTGTGAATGTAGCAGGTGCTGCACCAGGGCTCTTATCTTAACAGAAAAGGAAATCTTAAAAAAAGTGTGATCATGAAAATGCAATTAACGTCTTGTGTCAGATGGCTCCAGGTCTAAAGCTCAGGGTCACAGATCTGTTTAGGATGCATTATAAGGAAAGCAGTGGGGATCACTTCTAGATTTCTTTGTAGAGCCTGCAACTGGAGAAGGAATGTCCGAATAAAAAGAAGGGGAGAAAAAAATGTGTTGGTGTGAGAAAAAGGGAAAAAAGCTATGAACCTTTTCCAGGGCCATTTTAAAATCAACTGGGAGCTGCTGTTTTTTATTAACAGTAGGCAGACCCATCCATCTGACGCCTTTGTCCTTTCTGCTCCCCATGGAACAGTCTCTAGTAAATTGCTAGGATTCAAGTCCCAGATTATCCCATTCTTATTTCTATTCTTATTTGACTATGCTGATGATTATAGAGAAAAATGTCACTGTCTTAGTCCTCTTGCAGCGTGCCTACTGCTTGATTGTTGCTACACTCTACTAGAGACAAACAGGGGTTCCCATGTGCTTAGAAACATTTCAGCAGTAACAACAGTAAGGTGCTACCCTGACAAATCTCTGTGCAGCAGCCGGTAATGCTGCACATTGTACCCTTTGGAAGAGTACAGATAGCTCAGAATATGGGGTGGCAATTTCATTTTTGTTATTGCTGGCAGATATTATCTTTGGAATTGCATCCATCCAACAACATGGTCGATTATTTCACATGACACAGATGATTTTATTTTACCTTTTTTCCTAGTAATTCTAGACAAAGATGGAGGGAACACCAGTCTGTGGAGCACATTCCCATACAGACCTGCAGCTGTATTGCAAGAGCAAATCCAGCCCCACTCTGCACCATGGTGCTGCTCTCTGGGTGGCCATAGCAAAGCCTCAGAGAGTCACACTATCACAGGGCAAGCCTCGAGTCGGGGTGATGATGGGCTTACATCTTCCCTTTCTTCCCTGAGGCTTTGGTGGAGGATTTGACTAAAGCAAGGGGGCTTATGGCTGAGGTTACTTTGTGTAGCTGCTTTTGCTCTTCCTGCATTTTGGGCATCAACATGTTGGAATCTGTAATAAAAAATCCTCTGTCTACCAGCTCTCTTGTTCGGTGTCCCAAAATGCTCCCACCATGCACAGTCAGCAAGCACCAGGAGGCAAAGTGGGGCAGCAGAGCCCTGTTGGGTGATGTGCCAGCAGCCTGAGACAGGTTCATAAGTGAAGCCCAGTGTTTGGCTCTGTGTCAGAGTGACCCCTGGGAGCATCGCCTTGCTGTCTGCTGCTGTCCCTCCCAGGGCTCTTTATTGAATTTATAGGAAAATTGCAGTGATTTTAACAACAGCTTATAGAGCTATTGAGATGAGCTGGCTAAGAGTAAACGAAACAGGAATCTTTGAAACCATTAAAAAAAATCAGTCTTCTTTGAGATGAGTTCTAGCAAAGACCTGTTTCCACTGAAATTGGGGAGAATTATCTGCCACAAAATCAAAGACAGCTGGTTTAACAAGAAGTCTATGTCTGTCCATCTTCTCTTACTGCCTGTCAGACATCTCAGTGATGCCAAGGGACCTATCTGACTCTCAGTAATATCTTATCCCTTGCAAGGTCAGTTCCTGCACAGCAATGCAGGTGGTGGGGCAGGAGTGGGAAGTGTCTTCTGAGCAGGACCTGCCCATCTCTGCTAGCAGGAAATGTTTTGAGCAAATCTGCATTAATTTACATGTCTTCTAGTAGCAGTAACCATCACCTCATTCTACAGTTATGCAGTAAGCAAACTCCAAATAGGGAGTTTAAATAGAGTTAATTTCTGAAGTGCCTTATTTGTAAAATCAAAGTATCTCCAGTATCATTTTGGTGGTCATAAATTCCTTGGAGGTAGGTAAGGTATGCTTACTGCCCATTTACTACTTGCTGCTTGCCAGTCTATGAAAGGTAATTGGAAAAGCAAATTGTTTTCCATTTTATCTTTTGTAATGCAGGTGTTCTTTTATCTTTTTTTAATGAAAAAGCTGCAATGCTGACCACAGTTCCTAGATGCCTTACATGTACTTGAACATCTGTACTAGCCCAGTGCTGCTCAGAAGACGTGACCTTTAATCCTGAATGCTGCTGAACTATGTGACCTGATCCAGGAAAATATTTAACAGAATCAATTAATTGTTTGAGCACATATGGATACATGGCACAACTAAATTGTTCCAGAAAGATCTTCTTTATTTTCTAGCAGATCATTATTCAATAAAATAAAGGTTTGAGGTCACTGAATTGTTTACTTGAACTTAAAAAATACACCTTGAAAAGTGAAGTCTTGCTTCTTGCTTTCTTTCTAAGTTGAAAAAAATAACCATATCTTGACCATTTAAGAAAAATCATCTGTTGAGAAGATTGACAGATTCTTTATATTACACTGGGAAAAAAATTAACACTACCTGTCTTGCTCTGATCAACTTTCATCTCCTCTCTCTGGAAACATTTCAGCCAGTAAAAATAGGAAGGCAATAAAAGAAGATGTGTTACAATGTAAAGTAAAAGCAAGTGAAGAGCCTTACAACTGTTAGATTTGTGAATTTTATTTAGTCATAGTGGTAAAGGTTATAGCATTTCCCTGGCCCACATCCATACCACTGTTTCCTTGAGGACGAAGAATAGCAGATTATTTTGCTGGGCTGAATTTTATTACTTCATGCTGCAACCCAAATAGTGGATGGCTGCCAGTTTCTTCATATATGTTGTTTTGGGCCTGGTTACTAGTTGGGGGTCATTCTAGAAAGACTTTGTTTTTCTTTAAATAGCTGTTTTAAAAGTTTGATTATTTTTTGCACATTAAATGCATACGCGTCTTTGTAAGCATAGAGGTATATTTATGTAATGTGATCTACATTTATCTCGTGCCTAAGGCTGTGTATTCATTCATTGTACTTAACGGTTCTTCTGGTCCTGCACAGTCCCTTAACTACTCCAGGAGAAAGACTGTTAGTGATGGCTTTTGGGTGTAACTCCCCAGCCAGAAAATAAAGCAACATAGAGAAGGTATTTTGTCTGTGTGGGGTTTTCAGGAGGGGAGGAAAGAGGGGAAGCATGTCCAACAGACAACCCAAGCAGGACTGCTGCTGGCTGGGGAGCATCATAGCCTGCAGGAGAGGCATAGCAGGCATAGGACCTCCTTGCTGTGCCCGCCCAAACTCCAACTTCCCCCCAGCACTAGATCTAACCTGAGACTTACTGTCCCTGTGGTTTACCTTGGAGAAGCATTAATTTTAGGCAGAATTATAGTGTTTATTCTCTGAATTGGTCTGTAACTGATTACCTGCAGGTACTGCAGTCCAGAAAGCACATGAGGTTGAAATGACAAAGGACTGCAGAAAGAAATTAATCATGGTGGTATAAAAGCAATTCCTAGAATCTCAGGATAAAAAGTTACATGAGGAAGTTGAAAATATCTGTGTAGAAAAGAGGCATTACCTTGAGATCAGTTTATGACTTCATTTACACCATAGGCACCCCATCACTGGTGTCAGCTTTCTGGGATTTGTACCATTGCCAGGAGAACACATTGTTCCACACATGTTGAGCACCTGGTCATGAGGTCCCTCAATGGCAACAGTGGCCTGTTCCTGGCCCCGGGGTTCACAGCTGGACCACACAGAGACCCATGCACCACTGTGTACCTATCAGCCTTCACCCCTCAGGGCTGGCTGCTTGTTGCTGTCTGGACCAATGGTTGTGTCAGATCCATTGCTCCTCAAAGTGCTCTAAGTCCAGGCACTCCACTTCTTATGTGGTTGGTCCTGGCTGTTGGCAAACAACATAGATATCTTTACACTAGAGGCTGCAAGTTAAGCAACACGGGGCTCTTTTTTGAGTTGACCAATCTAGCTACCCACATGCCAAGAAACCCACTTGTGATGTGCTTTTCTACCTCATTTTCCTTAGTGCCAACCCCATTTGTCTGCAATGTCCTTTTCCTGCCATCAGCCAGACTTCCCTGATGACAACTACCACTACCGTCCCATCCAATGAGCTGTTCACCCTGGATTTCTTTCAAACCACCTTACACAGTGTTGTTTGAAAAGGTGACACTGTTATCACCAGAGATAGGTTTCTACTGTGAAATTCTGACATTCAAATGAGTTCAAAATTTCTTCTTTCTCTGATGCTGTCTCAGTGACTGCAAGTTGTGACTGAAGCAGTAATTGACAGGTTTTGGCAAGTGCAGCTTTTAAGTAACCATTGAGGATGCTAATGCCCAGAATAACTATATAAAGCAGTAAATATAAAATAGTTTCAAGAGGAATTGAATGAGTCACACTTATTGTTATATGAAGAGGTAAAAAATGCCCATTTTTGCAGACTTTTCCATCTTACAAAGAGGGAACATGCAGATCCTTGCACGTCATATTCTGCCATCAGTTAGTAGGGAAATCAGCTATCTTCAGTGGGGATATGTGGGTATAACTGAGGGCAGTATTGAGGCCTATATCTCCAATCTCACTGAAGAATGTATTAATTTAAAAATAAAACAAGTCTCTGGGAACTTTCAGGATCCTATTAATTAATTTCAAAAGTTCCATTAGTTTGATGGAAGAAAGGCCATACACTATAATCATCTGCCAGCTGGTGACTTGTGATTGTGAAGTAGATTTAGGGACACAGTCTCAGCCTCTGGCTCCTTTGCTTTACTGAGCAGCCACAGCCTAATATGGCCTCCAAAGACCCTCACACATACCGGCTTGGATGTTCTCCACCAGTTTCTCACTTGTGTCCTCAACTCTCAATGGAAAAGGCACACCAGATCTCCCTGGTGGGTACTCCACCACTGGCTCAGCATAGCAAAACACATCTTTTAGAACAGCCCACAGGCTGCTGTAAATTACATCACACTGGTTTGTCTCCAGGAAAGGTCAATCATGGGGAAAGAGGACAACAAGCTCTTCTGTGTCTGCTCAGCTGCCCAGAGCACTGCTTTCATTTGGCTGGGGATCCAATTCCACAAGGGTTTCTTCCAGAGTGGCACCCTGGGAATAGCATTGCTGGCTGCGAGGTTTTCCATGTCCCACTGGGTCCCAGATACTATTTGCTCAGCATACAAATAAAACCCTGTCTTCCCTCAGTCCTGGCCTTGAAGACTCAAGTGAATTTGACAGGCAGTCTGGGTTCTTTTTTCTTCGCATTGGTAATGACATGTGAAAGTGAAAATTCAAAAGCTTCCACAGAAATGCTGTCTTACATATTTTACTTTTCTCCTTTACTTAAAGCAAAAGCCAAACATGGGAGTTTACTGAGAAGCTGACTACACTGGGAGTTACCAGCACCAAGGGCCAGGACTTTGTAGATGCATGAACAAGAGAAGACAGAGCTGTGGCTGATGCTGCTCCCAGTCCTACTCCTTTTGAAACCAATAGCCAAATCATTGCCATGCCAGGATCAGCACTGGGAGAAGAGTAGGACAGTTGGGATGGTGAGCTGAGATGAACTGACACTGGTGGTAGGATATGAGACATGGAGCAGCAAAGGGTAGTAGCAGAAAAGGACAGGGTCCGCTCATGGCTGTAGAGGAGGAAGGGGTGTCCTACAGTTGTGTGGGATGTTAAAATTGTAGAACCATAGAATAGTTTGTGTTGGCAAGGACCTTTAAAAGTCATCTAGTCCAACCCTTCTGCAATTAGCAAGGATATGTTCAACTAGATCTAGTTGCTCAGAGCCCAGTCCAACCTGACCTGGAATGTTTCCAGGGATGGGGTATCTACCACCTCTTTGGGCAACCTGTTCCAGTGTTTCACCACCTTCATCATAAAAATTCCTTCGTTGTATCTAATCTAAACCTACCCCCTTTCAGTTTAAAAGCATGACCCCTTGTCCTATCACTACAGGTCCTACTAGAAAGTCTGTCCCATCTTTCTTATAAGCCCGCTTTAAGTACTGGAAGTCTACTTTAAGTTCTCCCCAGACCCTTCTCTTCTCCAGGCTGAACAACCCCAACTCACTCAACCTTTCTTTACAGGAGAGGTCTTCCATCCCTCTGATAATTTTTAGGCCCCTCCTCTGGACCTGCTCCAACAGGTCCACATCTTTCCTGTACTGAGAACCCCAGAGCTGGATGCAGTACTCCAGGTAATGTCTCACCAGGGTAGAGTAGAGGGGCAGAATCACCTCCCTTGACCTGCTGGCCATGCTTCTTTTGTTGCAGCCCAGGATATGGTTGGCTTTCTGGGCTGTGAGCATACATTGCTGGGTCATGTCCAGCCTTTCATCCACCAATATCCCCAAGTCCTTCTCCACAGGGCTACTCTCAAGCCCTTCATTGCCAGCCTGTATTGATACTGGGGGTTGCCCCGACTCAGGTGCAGGACCTTGCACTTGGCCTTGTTGAACCATCTGAGGTTCACATGGGCCCACTACTCAAGCTTGTCCATGTCCCTCTGAATGGCGTCCTGTCCCTCAGGCACGTCAGCCACACTACACAGCTTGGTGTCACCTGTAAACTTGCTGAGGGTGCACTCGATCCCACTATGTTATTGACAAAAATATGAAACAGTCCTGGTCCCAGTATGGACCCCTGACAAACACCACTTGTCCCTGATCTCAATCTGGACATTGAGCTGTTGACCACTACCCTCTGGATGTGACCATCTAACCAATTCCTCATCCACCAAATCCATCTCTCTCCAATTTAGAGAGAAGGATGTTGTGGGTGACCATGTCAAAGGCCTTACAGAAGTCCAGATAGATGACATCCGTAGCTCTTCACTTGTCTGCTGATGTAGTGACTCCATCATAGAAGGCCACTAGGTTGGTCAGGCAAGACTTGCCCTTGGTGATGCCATGCTGGCTGTCTCAAATCACCTCCCTGTCCTCCATGTGCCTTACCATAGCTTCTAGGAGGACCTGTTCCATGATCTTCCCAGGCACAGAGGTGAGGCTGATAGGATGGCAATTTCCAGTGTCTTCCTTTCTACCCTTTTTAAAAATGCATGCAATGTTTCCCTCTTTCCAGTCACTGGGGACTTCACCTGCCTGCCTGTTGTGGTTTAACCCCACCCAGCAACTAAACACCACACAGCCGCTCACCCCCTTCCCCCCGCAGAGGGATGGGGGAGAAAGTCGGGAAAAGAAGTAAAACTCATGGGTTGAGATAAGAATGGTTTAATAGAACAGAAAAGAAGAAAGTAATTATAATGAT
>JANZLQ010000079.1:61102526-61121734 GCA_026212715.1 Elanus axillaris | reverse complement strand
TCATATTGAACTCAAAACATAGCACTGTACCAGCTACTAGGAAGACACTTAACTCTATCCCAGCTGAAACCAGGACACTGCCATGGCTTTTCAAATATGGTGGAGAGTGGCTGGGCAACTACATCAGCCAGTTCCCTCAGGTCTCTGGGATGTATTTCATCAGGTCCAATAGACTTATGTGTGTTAATGTTGGTGGTCATGAACCTGATCTTCTCTTATAGTGGGATGCACTTTGGTCCCCCAGTCCCTGCCTTGTGGTCTATCCACTCAAGAGGTGTGGGAAGAGAGGCTGTTAGTGAAGACTGAGGCAAAAAGTTGTTGAGTACCTCAGCCTTCTCCTCATCTGTTGTTACCAGTTTGCCAGTCGTGTTCATCACAGGGGGTAGACTTTCTCTGACCTGCTTTTTCTGGTTGACATACCTATAGAAGCCTTTCTTATTATTCTTTGCATCCCTTGCCAGGTTCAGCTCCAGCTACACCTTGGCGTTCCTGACTCCATCCCTATGCAACCAGGCAGCATTCCTATACTCTGTCTAGGACATCTGTCCCTGTTTCCACTGCCTGTGCATTCTTGCCCTTTAGTTCAACCAGCAGGTCTCAACTCAGCCATGCCAGTCTCTTGCCTTCCTTTCCTGATTCCTTACACCTGCGAGGTGAGAGTTCTTGTGCTTTATAGAAAATGTCCTTAAAGATCTGCCAGCTCTGTTCTGCTCCCTTGTCCCTGAGGGCAGTTTCCCTGAGGGTCCTATTGACCAACTCCTTGAACAGCTGGAAGTTTGCTTTCCTAAAATCCAGGGTCATAACTTTACTCTTCACCTGTCCCCTATCCCTCAGGACTGTGAGCTCCACCAATGCATGATCACTGCAGCCCAGGCTGCTTCCAGTCTTGATGTTACCAACTAGCTCACTTGTGTTGGTGACCATCAGGTCCAGTATCGCATCCCCTCTGGTAGGGTTGTCTATTGCCTGGCTTAAGAAGTTATCCTTGATGCATTCCAGGAGTCTGCTGGATTGCCTACAGCTCACCATGCTACTTCTCCAGTAGATGTCAGGGTGGTTGAAGTCCCCCAGCGGGATGAGAGCCTGTGAGTGTGAAGCATCCTGTAACTGGAGCAAGAAGTCTTTGTCAATAGGGTCCCCTTTTGGCCTGTGGTAGACACCAACCACAAGGTTCCCTTTGTTGCTTCAGTCTCTAATTCTTACCCATAAGCTTTCAACCTGCTCGTGCCTATTCTTCAGAGGCAGCGCTTCACAATCTATCCATTTCTTGATGTAGAGGGCAGCCCCTCCTCCCCTCCTTCCTCACTTGTCCCATCTGAACAGCCTGCATCAATACCTGCACTCCAGTCATGGGATTCATCCAACCAAGTTTCAGTAATGGCAACCAGGTCATAGCTTCCTAGCAGCAGGGTGGCTTCCAACACCTCCTGTTTGTTGCCCATTGCTGCATGCATTGTTGTAGAAGCACTTCAGCTCTGTGTCAGCTGTGTCACCTGTTTAGAGGAATACACCTTAATTCCTTTGAGGTGTTTCACTGGTGTTCCCCTGTTGGCTCCTATTACCTCACAGGCCCTGGCTTATCTCTGTAAGACTATTTTATTCCAAAATAGGGCATCTTTACCCAAGTGGCATCATTATCTATGATATATCAGACACATCTTGGCAAATCTTTGGAATTAAGAGGTTAAGATGAGTTGTGCCCTTAAAAATTAAGAATGTCTTAGATATATCTCAGCTTTCCAGACAAAGAGGATTTCTGGCTGCCAGCCATGAGCTAGCAACATTTACCTCTAGATTCAGGAGTTTTCCAGTCACCCGCTATGGAGCGTCCACTTAGTTTAATGAGTTATACAGAGGGCACAGAGCCATTTTAGTGACATGCCACCACCACTCAATAAATAAAAAAAATAAAAATATTTTCTTCACATTTATTTTAAAATACCCACTTAATCAATAACAATGAACATAGTGAGTACCTAAGGAATTACACTGGAGTCCATTCATTTTAATGCTTGTCAGCTAACTTTGAAACAATATCACCAAAGCCAATTCATCAAGTATATGGGAATACCTCACTTAGGCAGCTTGATAAGAGAATGACCAGGATAGAAAGAGGTGCACCAATTTCATTAAGTAAAACCCATTAAATAATGAAGATACCTGCCATACAGCCCTTCTCTTGGAGGCTTCAGAGAAGGTATGTCACTGCCTTCCAAGAAAACACTGCCCCAATAAAATCAATATGTCCTTGTCTCCTACATGAGGCATCAGTATCTAGGCACTTTAAGTTATATGTCTTCCCTGAAATCAGTGAAGGTACAAGGACGCTGGACTGAGGAGAATCAGCCTCCAAAAATGGTTGCAGTTGTAGAAAACATAAGAGAAATCCTAGTGTGGAAAAAACAATTCAAAAAGATTTCAGCTAACCCCTGTTTGGACCAAGTCCATTGCTTTTCCCCATCTTTGTGCCATTCCCCTCTCCAGAAATCCCTCAGAGCCACAGGCTAAACATCAGAGTTAGAAGTGATCAGCACAGAGGACAAGGGGCTCCTGAACAAGATAATCAACTCCAGCTGGCTCAGACCAAAGCCTCTTAAAAGTATAGCTCCCCACAGCTTCCTTCTTCAACCATGACTAACATTAGTAATTAATAGAAATCCTTATGGACAATGCCTCATTTCAGATACTTACCAGCCATGTCCACCTGATTTGTGTTGTGCCCTGCACTGTTGTATTGGTTTGGAATGGTGAGGTGCTGTGTGCTACCACCTATTCTGCTACTGTGGCTGCTTGCCCAAGGCCTTCTGAATACCCTTTCCCTTTTGGGGTACAGTCTTGCTGCTAAGTTTGGTGTGATGTATTTCCCTTGGGATGATAAATTCATGTTGCCTGCCAGGGTACCTCTTGTGATATTACTGCTGGCTGCAAACCTTGCTTCCCATTCTAGATACTGGCAGAATCATTTTGAAAAGTGGAGAGAAATACTGGCTTCTCAGCATACATGTTGAGGCTTTTAATGTCATCTTACATACTTGCTAGTTCCCATGGACTCTCACACGGATTTCAAAGCATGCCAGCATTCTAGCTTTGGGTGCTCAGTGGGACAAAATGGTAGCACATGACATCCATGCTTCATTACTTACATCCATGCAATGCTACATGCAAACTAGACTCCAGCCTCCACAGCCTGGTACGGTCCATTGGAGAGCCCTGGGGGTGGGAGTCCCATACTTCCCAGGGTTGAAGTCATTGCAGAGCTTCCCCCAAAGACTTCCTTGTGCCCTGAATTCACCTCTTCCTCTAAGCACTGCTGGGTGCTTAGCAGGATTTCTTCCCTCCAGAACAGAGCTGAGAGCCATAACCAGAAAGTATAAGGAAAGTTCCTGCTGTGTTCAGCTAAATTAGAAAATTAAAGTACAGAAGGCCAAGGAATTTCTTGATTACTTGGTTAATTCAAAGGTCTGTGCATTTGGGGATTTTCTTATCCTGAACAAATGTAGTGTATTTTTAAACATTTCTCTTTCCTTTATACCTTTAAGCAAACAGCATCTATACTGTTTAGACACACTGTTGTTTAAGAAATTCTCCTGTGTTACTGGGGACACAGGAGTTATTAAGGAAAGACAATTGTCCCTTTTAACTATCATTGCTAATCAGGCAAGAGAAAGCTCCATCCCTCGGTTGATTTAGGCTGGTCCCTTAGTTTCAGTATTATTAATTACAGGAGTTATTGTACAACAGTTTAGTGGCAGCTCTTTCTCCTTGATTCTTTTGAGTTAACTCTTTCATTTGCAAATTCCCACCGGAGATCTGAAGTCAAGTCGCTGACTTTGAATGCAAATAGTCACCACTGGCAGTTTCTGCAAACCAGAATAAACTTATTAAAAGGAACTAGTGGCTTCGTTTTGATCTGCTTGTGCATCTCCTCCCTGAAAGGAAATCAGAAGACAATTAAGACTTCATTTACATAATAACGCCCAATGCTAGGGTTCTGACTTGTGCATATTGCACAGAAAATAAAAGGGTTAATTTAGTCCTCTAATCTATTGTTATAAGCCTAATTATTTTACATGTCTTCATTTCATTAATGAATTGCTGCTTTTTACATGCATCTCCTTCCCCATTGCTTTTGTTTAAACCTCCTGGTGGGAAGGGATAGATTAATTTTGTTGTGCCTTAATGAAACTGTATGCTACATTAGATTTAACCATTTGGCATGCACTGCCAACATCACCATTATGCATAATGAATTACTTTTTGTGAGTCCCAAACTAACACAGACTTTCGATGTTCCTCTGTAGATATTGCAACAACACAGCTGGCAGACATACCAAGTTCAATCATTACCTTGAACTTACATGGAAACCTAGAGCTTGACACAAGAATGCAGCTTTTGAAAATTTTTCATGAAGAAATGGGAAGTTGACTTTAAAAATGCAAATATTTTCAAGAGAAGATGTGGAAAGCTCATTAAGCTTTGCTATTATCTATCATTAACTCTGTTTGATATGCTTATGCCTGTGGGTGGATGTGTATGCTGGGTCTGCAGCCACAAGCAGAACACCCAACGAGGCAGCGTGTGCTTCGCACTGGGACCAGTGGACCTTCCTGCCCTCTGTGCAGTTTACCTGTGTGTACACAGATTAACATCTGTTTCAGCTGCTGAAGCTTTTAACATGTGAACTCTTTGCCTCAGCAGTCAATCTGATGACCCTGACAGGCTTTCTCTTGCCTAGCTTGCTGCCAGTGAAGTGACATAGGGAAATAATTGATTAAACATGTATACCAAGCTCCTTTCTCCCAGGTCCAGTGCCCTGTCACCTTTGGTTTATTTGTTTGCTGTGCATCAGAGGTGCTCAGCCTGTTCATCATCAGGACTCCATATGCAGTTCTTCAAGAGTCAGACAATCGGTGGCTCCTTTCACCACTCATCCACTCACCTGGCTACACCTGAGGACATGGGGATCCCAAGTGTGACCTGGGAACAGGTCCCTTTCCCAGGAGCGAGACAGTCGAGTTTTCCAAGGAGAGAACTAAATGTGGTCGTGTGGACCTACTCCTGTGCTTTGTGCCAGGTCCATTTAATGTCTGGCCTTTGCAGCTCAACATCCATCACGGCCAAATCTGCCATCCCATCCATCTGGGACATGTCATTGTTAGGACAGTTACAGAAGTCAGTTGAACTAGGAGACAAAACTGACATACCCCAGCATGTGTCTGTTAATTACTAATTGGCACATATGTGCTGAGGAGCCTCTATTAGTGACACCTGCCTTGCTGTCTTGTCTACCTCCACCACCATCCACCTTCAGCCTCCACATCCCCAGCTCTGAGCACTCAGCTCTTCCTCTTTCACATGTATCCCCTCTGAGTTCTTCTCACCACCCTGTCCTTGCTGGACAGAACAAAGTTAACCCTGAAGCAACACTGAAACCTCAGGTAAAGAGCAGCAACTGTGTGGGAACTATTTTATTGGTTATATTCTCATTTAAACCATGAAGAACTTAATGTGCCTGTGAGAGGAGTTCACATGCCTGACCAATATAAGCAGCATTTGGACCAGTGTTTCTGAAACGGATTTAATGTGGGAATGATAATAATGCATTTATAATACAAAAAGATTTTCTTTTCTCCTGGTAACAGGAGATGCTTTCAGATTCAGCTCAGTGATGGTTGTCCCAACCTACCTTTTTATTTTTTTAACTTAAAATCCTCCTAGAAGTTCTGCATCTGCAGAAAACCCTAAACAGGGTTTAGTTAGTTGGATCTAACTTTGAAGCTGATCCTGCTCTGAGCAAGGCCATGGAGGTTTCCAAAGGGTCCTTGCAGTTATGCAACTGCTGTGACTTCCAGGGACAATATCCAGTAGATTTTCTCCAAACTTCTGCCCAAACCTGTAGAGGTGGTTTCCACATACACATAAAGGCAGTTTTTACTTCATAAAACAGCTGGAGGAAGGACTTGCTCCTTTATCTTCTCTGTCCCAGAAGAGTGATTAGTTCTTTCCTCAAGACCAAGTTATAATTTCCACTTCTGCCTTAGAGGATTCATTCCCTTTTGAGAAGTGAGCCCTACCTGCCACAGCCTAGGCTCTTTTTGGCCAAAGGTTAAGGAGAGGATGTTGCCAAAATGAACATTTGCAGGGAAGGCACGGTCTGTAATAAGAACCCCTTGCATTTGTATTCCTCTTCTACCACTATGTACTTATTTTATGTAGCCAGCCCATAAAATGCATAAACAATCTTTAGAGGAGGACTAGGCATCAACCTTCCACCTCCTTCCCCAACTCCTACCTGTTTTGGGTTTGTGTGTTGGGGTTTTGGTAGTGGGGGAGGAGCTACAGGGGTGGCTCCTGTGAGAAGTTGCTAGGAGTTTCCCTGGCTCCAAGTTGGACCCACCCCTGGCCAAGGCGGAGCCCATCAGCGATGGTGGTAGTGCCTCTGGGAGAACAGATTTAAGAAGGGGAAACCTGCAGCAGGGGAGGGAAGTGGGATGTGAGAGGAACCCCTCTGCAGACAGTGAGGTCAGTGAAGAAGGAGGGGAGGAGGAGCAGGGGAGGAGGAGATGCCCCTGCAGCCCGTGGTGAGACGTCAGGCTGTCCCAAGCCCATGGAGGGGAGTGGGGGAGCAGATGTCCACCTGCAGCCCCTGGAGGACCCCACAATGGAGCAGGGGGATGCCCCCCAAGATGGCCGTGACTCCATGGGAAAGCCAGCGCTGGAGCAGTCTGTGCCTGAAGGACTGCAGCCTGCAGAAAGGACCCACATTGGAGCAGTTCATGAAGAACTGCAGCCTGTGGGAAGGACTACTCATGCTGGAGAAGTTCATGGAGAACTGTCTCCCGTGGGAGGGACCCCACACTGGAGCAGGGAAAGAGTGAGGAGTCCTCCTCCTGAGGAGGAAGGAATGCCAGAGACAAGGTGTGATGAACTGACCACAACTCCCATTCCCTGTCCCCCTGCACTGCTGGCAGGGAGGAGGTAGAGAATTCAGGAGGTTATTTGAGTTGGGAAGGAGGGAGGGCTGGGGTGAAGGTGTTTTTAAGGTTTGGGTTTAGTTCCCATTATCCTGTTTTAATTTTTTGTGTGGTAAATTAAACTGATTCTGTTTTTTCCTCAAGCTGAATCTGCCTTTTGTCTGTGACCATAACTGGTGAGTGATCCCTCCCTGTCCTTGTCTTGACCCATGAGCTTTTCTTTATATTTTCTCCTCCTCATCCCACTGATGGGGGGGAGAGTGAGCAAGCACCCTTGTGTTGCTGGGTGGGCTTAAACCACGACACTGTGTCACCTCTTCTGCCCGTAGACCTCCATGACTGTTTGCTCCCCTTGTCCTGCCAGGGATGCTGAGCCTCACCAGGGCTGCCTGCTTCTCCTCATGACCTGAAGCATTGCCTCCTCCAGCTCCTGGATGCCTAAAATGATGAAGGTTCTGTGTCAACAGTCTTTCTTAAACATACATCTTCATATATTTTAATATACAAACACACATACATATGCACTTATAAGCTTATGTGATGTATATATGTGTGTGAGTGTGGCCATATGTAGCATTTCCAAAGTTTTTCCCTTGTAATGAGTGATGGTACCCTTCAAATTGGGGGATATTTTTCTCCTTTCTGAGCAGATGTGTGCTGGTTCAGGCTTGCGGATGCCATCCATTGCTTCAGAACATGTGTGTGGAAGACAGCCTTTTTAATCTTCTCCTGTAATCGGCTCCCAGGAGCCCAGACTCTGAATTTGTGAGAGATGCAAGTATTGTACACTAAACCAGTGCAGACACAGGACTCCGAAATGCTGCCTGTATCTTGTCTGTGCCAATATAGCTATTATAAACTTCAATGGGTGCGATAAGCTGAACAAGGTTCTAAGACAAAATCTGGCACTAGGCAAAACAAAGCATAGGGAAAGCCAGTTCTGTGAGCATTTTACTGATCAGTGTTTAGAACTCATCAGTGAAAATTAGGAGCTATTAATCCTGCACATATTCCCTGCAATTTTTAATTACAGACATTGAAATTAATGGGTACAATGCAAGACTGCAAGCAGGGACACTAGCTATAAAAAGAAATTTGCAGAGATAAACTCTTGTTTGTTCAAATGTCCTTGAAAAATACATATAAAACTGCTTGGCAACATCAAGCAAGTCAAATATTTTCCTCAGCTGGCAAAGTTTTCTTCTAAGAAATCCTTCTTTGTTTGCCAATAGACAATATTAATGACAAGGACTGGACCTGGAGGAAATTAATACACAAAAACTTCATTAAAGTTACATTAAGGGGTACATTGCAAAGTCTGATTTATTTTAGATCCATGAAAGCAAGGAAATTCATTGTCAAAGCTGAGTCCCTCAGCTGACGCTCTCTATTTAACTCATACCAGACTACTTTGTAGGCCCTTCCCTCAGTTGTTTATAGTTCTCAGGCCCAAACAAGCACCTGCATGCTGCCTTCACTGATCTGAAGGGAGGTCTGCCAACCTTTCTGCAGCTCCATGTGTGGTTTCTGGTGCAAATGACTGAAGAAGATAACTCATGTATTTGCAGAAACTTTGTACTACAGTTACATTTGCTGTTGTTTTGGGTTGGTTTTACCTTCAACTTTAAGAAACAGTTGGTGCTAGCTGAAGAACAGTTAAAGACATGAATTTCTGTGACCCCAGTGCCAGCAGTAGGGCTTCACAGGTTGTCCTCCTTAGCACCTCTCATCCTGAGAAGGTGCAGAGGAAAGTGGTGAGAATCCAGTGAAGTGCAGACTGGTTGTGTAGATGCACTAGGACAAGGAGATTTGGGTGAAAGATATTGGTTTAACAGCCCTGCTGAATAGAAACATAGAATCATAGAATCACCTAGGTTGCAAAAGACCTTTAAGACCATTGGGTCCAACCATGAACCCAACACCACCATGCTCACTGAACTAAACCATGTGAAGTGCCACATCTCTGCTTTTTTTTGAACATCTCTAGGGATGGCGACTCCACCACTTCCCTGGGCAGCCTGTTCCAATGCCTGACAAAATTAAATTCTCAGTCTAAATACAGAGATGAAGAGGTTTTACTCCATGTTAGGGACTATTCCTCTGGTGAAAAAAACAATAGTTTAATTTCCAAGGCTCATGCAGTTCTGCTCCATCCGAACAGAGTAATGGACTTGGAGCCTTCAGAAGCACCAAAGATACCACATGGAGGAGCGCCTAGGTCGTTATGTATAGCACAGAGCAGTCCTTAGAGGCCCATAGAACATCTGGTGCATCCTAGAGGTAAATCAGCTATGGGGGAACTGTGTATAATGTTGGGTGTCAGGTTACCTTGTTTATATTCTCAGCCTAGGGATTAGATTTGGGGTTGCAGATCATGTAATTGGGAATTTCGGTTTGGCATGCAGAAGGAATTGACTTAGATATGTTGCTTTAGAGATCTGGGTTCTCTTCCCTGGCAGAAGAATGTAAAACCTAGCTCAGTAATGACAGTGGTGCCTTGTGGAAATATTAGCAACGGTCTTTGGAAGAGATACTCTCAGAAATTCTGGCTTTCAGACCAATACTACTTTCCTTTGGTTATGGGGTGTCTTAAACAGGAAAGTTTTCCTCTCACATTTCACCTTATTGCAACAGGCACAGGAGGAGGTGTGACATTTGGCTATCCATGAAGTTAAGGACTTGTACTGTAGGAGATGAAATGCAAAAAGTAGCTCACTGTCTTGAGGTGTAGTTGTCATTTTATGGATTTTAGACCCCCCCTACAGCATTCATATCAGTCAGGCCAACATTTTGCAGGGTGCAGTGCCTGTTGTGAAGCAGCAAAGCCCACGCTCAGGCCTGTGAGGAGGTTTTAGAGGGGCTGACTGTTTGCCTGCTTCACTGGTTTCTACAAAACAGGACCAGGAAGATTTGCTGCAAGGTCCCATGTTTCTGGCCAGATGCTTGTCACTGAGCATCAGCTCTTACATTTTTGCAGAGACATGATGTGACAGCTGCCAGAAACAGGGGTAATCCCAATGAGAGCTGGTAGGAAGGGATCCCAGGGAAAGGGCTCTTGCAGATCTCACACAGAACACAGAGACCTTTTGCAACAGCACTACTTAATTGTCAGCATCTAGATGGACAGATGGGCACAATCTGGTGCCCGGGCAGTACAGGGCCCCTGAGCCAGCTTCCCAAACCACACCACCTCTCAGCTTCATCATAGACCCCAATGTCAGCATGCAGGTTAGCTGGAGAGAGCAAGTCTGCCTCATTAAAGCAGGCTCGTTTGAGTCACTGTTACCCACACAGCCTGACTGACCCCAGGCTGTTTCCCTCTCAGCCCCAGACCCGCCATTTCCCTTCTGCTGTATCTCAGTCACCCCAAACTTATTATTGCACAGAACTGTGGACCACCAACATGTCTGGCTTCAATCAAAAGCCAGTGATGAGTGGAATGAACATATTCTATCTAGCTGTTTCTGCCAGGCTGCTAATGTACAAACTGATACTGAACTAAAGTGTCAGTGGATAAAGATAGCTGACAGTCAAATGCAGATGGTGAATAACCAGTGTTGAGGCAACATTTGCCCCTTGTTCTAAGGTGCTTTAAGGATTGTCATCATCCCAAATAGTTAGATTAAGGGAGACCTCTGAGCTTTGATCTTGGCGTTATGCAAGCTAGGGGTACCTTTATTTCATTACTCCAGCTTTATCTTTGTTAAACTCATGCTGATTGTTTTGGAAATGGGAAATAAAAGATTTTATTTGAATTTTACACAAGTTAACTTGAGTTAGCATGACTTTTACACAGCTGGTTAAAATTAAGCTATTCCTCCTGCCAGCAAATGTGGAGAATCTAAAAGCAGGAGATTAGGACACCTTAAAAGTGCTCTGGTGTTCTAATTGCATGTAGCAAGTGAAGGAGTTAGTCGGTCCTTTTTGCCTTCCCTGCTTCTGACATGTGTTACCACTACCTCTGTTGCATCACATTTTGCAATCAAATTGTTGAGGAGTGTATCAGACTAGCCTGCTGACTGAGGGGAGAGCCAGTTATCAAAATAAAAACACATGAGTTTTCCTCTAAATGTGCTATCCTGTGTAAAAAGTGGTCAGCCTTACACAGGTGTGGCACAGTTGCAGTAGGGGCCTAAGGATTTTTATGGTAGCTGAAACCAAGGACCATGAAAGCATTCTGGCCACATCCAAAAGTATAAGATTCAGAGCTACACAACTCCCAGAACTTTGCTCAGACCATTGAGCTACAACACCAGTTTTAATTTTCCTAATTTAAGAGCAGGAACAGTTTTTTAAAGATCATCTATGCTTGTATTTTAAAGACATGGAAGATATTTCTTGTGGTGTAATATTCCTCTTAACTAGCATAAAATTTAGCAGAGGGCCAGAATAAATTTCTTTCAAAAACCTACAAACATTGACATTTATTTATCCAGCAGACCATAGCCAGATCCATGCTTTTATATTCACACAGGTCAACTGTGTAAATAGAGTAGATAAATCTTAAAACTCGTATAAAGCACTCAACAGACCGCAATGCTTCTTTTTTACCAACGTTTGGTGTGTGAATGTGAAAGATGTTAGGAAATAGCTCCAAGAATGAAAAAATGAAGTCCTGGAAGTGAACCAGTACCATTGGCGTAACAGGGGTACAAGGCCTGTGTGGAAGGTGCAATCTCCACTAACAGGCCTGGGCTTTCTCCATCAGCTTTGGTTCCATTCACAGGAACCAGCAACACATTTTCAGTATAGTCCTTCAGCGGCTGCTTCCACCCAACTGAATTCATTTTCATTTCACATTTCTATACAGTCCTTGAACATCTTCTTTTTTCAGGTTTTGATCAGGCTGTAATTATCCTGTGAGAAAGGACCTGCTCTGGAGAGACCCCTCTAAGCTCCAAACTGGGAGTGGGAGTTCTGAGCACTCAGCTCAGTCCAAAGTACTGAGTTCCATAAGCTTTGGGTCCAACATTTTATGGAAATATGAGAAATCACTATTGTGTGCTTTGCTGCCTCTTTGCATTTTGGTCTAACTTGACTTCCACCAAAGTCAGTATGATTTAGAAGTTAATTTCAGTGGCATCCTTCCTGAATTTTTTCTGGTCACTTCTGGACAAGATGCAGAAACACTGAAACAAAGTGCTACACAGCAGACATGCAGATGTGAAGGAAAAGAAGAAAAAAGCGCCCTGGCCCACTTTGCTCCAGGTCCTAGACCTTCCCATGTGCTCCATGTAGCTCTCCAGCATTTGCTTGTTCTGATGTGACCCTCCACACCTGAGCAAGCAGTACTATAACCAGCACCCTTCACATAAACAAAATTTTTATGCAGGAGCTGGTGTACACATGTTGCTAACAACTGCTTACGGTGGGAAAGAGCAGAAACAAAATGAAACCTTGAGCCAATTCTTTGGACATTGACGGCATTCAATGTCTGCCACAAACTGGCATTTTGTATAGATGTTAACCAAAACATGTCCCTTTTTCAACTGTGTTTATTGCAGATATTCTTCAGGGAAGTGTAGTGGTCTCTGTAGGCTCTCACGACTTCCCAGCCACCACAGAAATCACAGCAGGCAAAAAGGTGAGGGAGAAATTATTTTGCCCTCATTTCTTCCGTGTTTCTTCTGTTTCTTGGAACCACCTCATTGCTGTTCTTTGCCAATGCTGTGATGTTGATCTCTGACCCTGACAGACCTGGGGTCAGACAGTTTGAATATGTAACTGTATCTATCTGTATCTGTATAATGTATATGTATATTACATATTTATTTCTAAATGATACTATTTAAGATACGTTAATTTGAACTTTCTGAGATTGTTTTTTTACTAGGTATATGTTGGCAAGTCAAAGAACAAAAAATACCCCTACAACCCCCCTACATTTTAAACATAGAGAAAACAGTACTACTAAAACCAAATAAGGAATCAGCATTTTGTCAGAACTGAAATGTTTGCTAATAATCTTGACATTTTTTTCCTGTAGCCCAACTCACTATTATTTTTTAAATTACTGGATTCACTCTGTGACAAATATGCTTATTTTCTATATTTATTCTAAATGCATTATTGCAAGAAAGAAATGTCTGTGATTTCAAGGCTAAATTACAGATACCAGAGTAGAGAAATCTGTGGTTGTATCTCTTTGCTCATGTAGATAGCTTTTAGACAGCCATTTCAAACTTTTCTTGGCAAGAGATTGAATTTTCTAACACATCATTGTTATTTCAGTCGATGCAATAGTTGTCCCCTGACGACTTCGATGTTTTGGAGTATCCCATCCAAGAATAAATTTAGGAGTTTTTTATACTTACAAATTTCCTTAGGGTATTATAGTCATTGAGCTTCTATTTACTCTGTGCAGCATGTGAAGGGATTTGTATAGCATTTGTACAAGTTGAAATATTTTTAAAACATTGTATGAAATAGGTTCATATTAGCAACTGTGTGTGAACTATGAAGCCAACGATTAAAGTGTATGTATGAGATTAAGAATGGAAATGGGTATGAGTCACAAGCTCTTCTGATATGGAGAAGGACAGCAATCATTTAGATGAGAGACCTCTTGGGTGGATCAAAAAAATTCCCATTAGCTTTACTTTGGCACTGACCCAACTGACTTACAATGTATTTTGTTATTCTGTGATTCTGTGGTTTAACTAATTCTGCTTCCATTCCATTGTAAGATAATTAAAAAAAACCCACGCAAATTATTTCTCTGCCACAGCAGTGCAATGCCATTGATGAAAACCTTCACAGCTGAAAGGAAAATGGGACCCATTAACCTAATATTTAAATGTTTTTAAAAGTTTCATCAAACATTTCGAATTTTTTGCTGTACTTACCCCAGAAGTTTTTATGTGGTCCCTCAGCTAAAGCACAGTACATACTAGAATAGCCTTTGATAGCAACTGTGTTGACTCAACCTTTCAAAATTAAGTTTTCTGTCTATCTGGTATGGCATGAAAAATTACATAATAGATCCTAGTCTTCATCCACATTTCCTGCATGAAAGTCAGACTTTTGGAGCAGTATCCTCACTTCTTTCTGTGCATTTTTAATATGGTTTCTTTTACCAGCCGGGACACAAAATAACTGTTATTGTCAGAGACAGCTTTATTTTGCTTTCCAAGGCATAGCCTAATAATTGCACACTTTCTGTCTCTTACTATCTAGTCAGAGCTTGTCCCAGTTACCAGTAGTTTTATTGCTGACTTTCCTGGGTACAGGACTGAAACCTTGGTGGGCAGTACTGCACATATAGTCCATTGCTGCTGTATTTTGGCCTTGCCCTTGCTGAGACGGCTTCTCAGGAGGCAACCACACGATTGTGATGAGGGATGGGTGTTACACACTGTGGGGCTGCAGAGGCAGGGTGGTATCACCCATGATCCCAAAACTTGGCATTGCCATCCAAGTACTTGCTTTCCCATAGCCATGGGCAGGACTGCAACCACAGCACAGCCACACATCCTGCAGTGAGGGTCCTTACTGCAGAGGTGCTATGCCAAAACTGCACAGCAGCTGGTGGTGGACTGCTGGGCAGCAGTGCTGCTGGAGGAGGCTGTGCCCTCACTGGACAGTCTGTGTGGTTGGGTGATGCTCAGAGGAGTCAGCAGTCAAGCCATGTGGGGAATGAAAAGTTAGAAGTGTAAGGACAGGCAGAGAGGTATTTTCAGATTGAACAGTGAAAAAAGATGCAAAGAAAATGAGCAAAGAGACCTGTTTTCAGCTGCAGCCTCAGCCAGCCCATCTGTTGGAATAAGGCTTTTCCTGAGCTGCTGCAATACAGGATCAGGCTCTCTGGGTTGAACACAGTGCTTTTCACATTTTCAACCAATGCATTAACAGAGGGGGCATGACACAAGAAAGCTTGCAGCCTCATGCTGCGTGATGCAATGAAAGCAGCAGTAAGTTCAATGACAACAGGAGCCTAATTCGTGAGTTTTGGACGGGGGACTGGTGGCACAGAGAGAAGTAATGCTCCAGCATCCCACAGCCAGCTTTCATTCAGCTGGGAAGACCTGAAGCAGAGTTAGGCTATGACCTTGCAGACAGCTGCAGAGCTATTAGCTTCTGAATTAAAATGATGGGTGGCACCTTTGGGAGCAGACAGGTTATAGGGTGCAGGACAGGAGAAAGAGAAAGCTAGTCACAAAAAAAGAGAAAGGAGAGAGGAGACAGTAGAAAAGAGCTTCAGCAGCAGGAAAAAGAACGCTATTCCTTAAAAACATAGGGGGGGAAGGGGCTGAAAGATACATAGATCATGTCATTTTCCCAGAAACAGTATAATTTTACACAGAAACTGCTATGTAAAACCCTATGGGGACCAAGCAGGGATCTGGTGAGTGCTGCAGCTTGTCAGAGTCAGCCCCAAGGGAGGGTGCAGTATCAACCACAGTTAGCTACTTGGACATATGTCCGCACTATGGAAAAAAAGGTCTTTTTACCATCAGATTCCTCTTCAGGTCAAATAACCTCATTTGAAATTACCTTTAGCAGAAAATGCAGAGGCAGTTCAACACAAGGTTGGCTAACCAGGACATCTTTCCTTCATCTTACAGCCTCTCTAGGCTGACACACAGGAACAGAAAAAAAAATCAGGGAGCAGGTTTCTGGAGGATGTTCTCTGTTCCTTCCTTTTCCTCTTTTATATAATCCCTAAGTGATGCGCTTTGGTATTTTCAGCTATAAATCCTTAAAACAGGTTCTACAGAAAATCTGCATAATCAGAGGACACCTTACCTCTTCCACTCTTCAAAGTTACAAAAAAAAAAACCAACCCAAACAAACCTGGAAACTGTTTCACTGTGGAGAAACAGACACAATGAAGTAAATTACTTCTACAGCATCTTCTTAAACTGTTAAATTATTAACAAGAACAGAAATTGGAAAGTAGCACCTTTAAAAAAAAAAAGGCTTTGGTGTGTTAAAATAATAGGAACTATAATTTTCAGAGCTGTGTACAGTACAGTATGTACAGAAAAGTAATAGTTCTTGCCATTAATTTTTAAATCATTCTCCTTCCTTAGTCAAGGTGCTATTTTTCAGGCTGTATCCTTTGTATGGAAGCTATACTGTTGCCTGCTGTGCAAAAGAAAGAGGTGACAAAAGAGAGAAATAAAGTCACTAGGGGCCAAATCATGCTCCCACAAAATTAATGGAAGTTTGTTCCATTGTCTTCAATGGAAGAAAACCACTGAAACACAAAACCTAGTAATTTTACCTTCTGTAAAGGTCAAGAAAATCAAGCATGACACATCATTTGGGCATGGGAGGCTGCTTGCTCATATGTCCATATTCATGTAACAAATTTTCTTGCATTTAAAAAGAGTATTTCAAAACAGTATATACTAATCTTCTGATCATTTTCCCTTCTGTCTGTAATGGTATAGCCTGGTCAAAACAAAATTGACATAGCAAGTTCTGGACAAAACCTAAAGTTCCTGAATTCAAGGTCTCTGCAGTGATATGAATGAGAAAAAAAGGGTGTTTCACCAGTGAGAAATATTCTGTGTAATGCTAAACCTCTAAGGACCTAATTCTCAACAGAAAAAAACCCATAAGTTACTTTTCACTTTTTTTTATCAAAGATGCTTATGGTTGAAAAGCACACATCTGAGTGCATTTGCAAAGTGGGAGACAGCAGGGGTCTTTTAATTGACTCTGATGGCCTTTATAGCAAGTATCAGACTAAAACCATAAAGTCCCAGCCCCTAGAATACTCCTCAGCCACACATATCTTTAAACACAGAAGTCATCCCAGTGGCTTAGATGGCATCACTCTTACACCTGAAGATCAGCTGGTTGTGACTATGTCGTGGCTTCTCCCCCCCAAAAGCTGCTGCAGAGGCACAGTTGAGGTGAGGACTGCCCAGTGCACCCTCCTCTTGTCCCAGTCCAGACCTATGCTGGCTGGGTTGTTGTCTCTGCAAAAGCACCATCTGCACATACCTCATGCTGGGGTTTTAGTGCAAGCGAGTTAGAGAGAGGCTACTGAGTCAACCAGCTTTGACGCTATAGTTAAAACCTGTCAACAAAGGAAGTTGACCCAGTTACATTTAGAAAGCGTCAGTGCTACAGCAGACGTTGCAACAGCTGGTAGTGAAACTCTCAATGATTAGAAAGATTCAGGAAAAGTCAAAATAAGTAAGATTAGAATTACACTATATCAACCAAATATTAAATGATTAAATTTTGCAACTCAGTTGCAAAATCCAGGCAAAAGTAGTGACACACATTTGCAAACACTTCTGTAAACTGGAGTGATTATTTTTTCCCCTCAATTAGCATTCCTTACATAAGCAGACTCAAAGGATATTCGAATAACATACACAAGCCAGGCAAACCTCAGATAGGTAAGGTCATAAAATACACACACAAGCAACAGCAGTAGTAGGAAACTACTGATTGGTGCCACTGGTATTCAAATGGCTTTGGGGTTTTAAATTAGAGAGAGGTGCAAAATTTAAATGCATTAACCACAAATGCTTTTGATCATTGAGTTAGCATCCTACACAAGAAGAATATTTAGAGCTGTGTCCCACATACGGCTCCTTAGCAGCCATCCCTCAGAGACAGGGATTCTCCCCCATGCTTGAATAAACAACGGAGTCTGCATAAGTTTTGAAAAGCTTGTTTGAATATAGACCATAGTTTGATTCTGCTTTGTCACTCATAAAAGCATGTAGAAAGGCTAATATTACTCTTCTATACATGTCAGGCAACAAGTCCTGTAATTCCAACAGAAATCTCTGGTGAGTATACAGAGATTAATATCTTGTAGGATCCATGAAAATTCTCTGGATAGGAGACCAATCAGCCTCCAAATGAAGGTGCTTCTCAGATCAGAACAGTCAAGGATGAATAAATCATGCTTGGTTTATTGGCATTGTCTCAGCATCCCACAGATTAAAGCAGAATCTAGTTTAATAGGACATGTGAACAAGATTGGACTTTTTTTTTAAACTGATAAAATTGGATGTTTGCAAACAGGGTGTGATTAACCAGACCTGACTGTGCTTGACAAGCATAACGGTATTTTAGGATTTTTAACAAGGTTCTTGAGGCTTTCAATGTATTTCTGACGGTCACTTATCTGTGGTGAAGTTCCACTGAAGATGATGGCAACATCCTTGCAGAGCAGGAGTTTGCCCCTAATCTGCTAACAATCTGGACCAAATATAACTACCAAAAAAGTCAGTGGGGGTGTCAGTGTGTATGTCTGAGGTAGCTTCAGAATCACAGACCTTATAAACACAATAGCAAGCATAAACATCAACAAGCTTTGTTTGGGAGCAGAATACATTTGACAAGATCTCCTTAATATTAGGCAGGAGCTCCCTGGGGTGGCACTGTCTTCTTCACAGCCTCAATTTGTCCCTCTCAGAACTGTACCATCTCTGCATGGGTGTATGCATCTCTCCAGGAATGTCTGGGGCAAATACATCTCAGTGGAGACAAGATAAAGTTTTAAAGAAAATCCAGCAGTGTAACAATCCAGAAGTAAAAGCCCCAAAGTTTGCACAAGCATCATAACTTCTGTTTGAGTCATGGTTCCTTGTCCACAGCACCAAGTTTTTTAAGAAGCCTACTCCACCAATACTTGTATCTGAACCCTTTCTAGATAGTTTAATGGGCTACGTGTGGGAGACAGGTCTTCTTATCTCCAGATTACAGACTGAATTCAACCCAGGTCGACTAGCTGACAGCATCTGAAAACACATGGAGAGTGTAAGGTAGCATATGGCATATGAAACAGGTGCCAACAATTTAATAACAGTGCTGTGGCTAGTCTAAAGATGGAATATGAACACTTTTTGAGGGAGAAGTAAGATCTTTTCTTAGGCAAGCTGATGGACTTATATAAAGTGGGTAAGTTTCAGGGCCTGTCATTCCTTCACCTGGTCTGACCAAGCAGTAACAAACTCCAAGCCAAAACAGGTCAGAGGCAAAGAGTCAGTGATTCAGTCTGAAAGAGGCACTAGTCTGAGGCTCATAAAATCATCCTCATTTCACATCCTTTCCTAAACCTCCTCTACTCTACAGATGCAAAAATTGTATTTCACTCTCTGCCCTGGCTAACAGCCAGCTTCTTCTCTCCTGTCTGTACCTTCTCCTATTTTATCCATTCCTCTACCTCTGGTCCTACCCAGCAGACTCACATACCAGTGCTTCCTGGGTGAAAGAAGGGTGGGAGAAGACGGCACTGCCCATCCTTATTTTATTATATT
>JANZLQ010000079.1:61081359-61101705 GCA_026212715.1 Elanus axillaris | reverse complement strand
AGCCCTGCTTTCCTGAAGATGGCTGAGCACCTGCCTGCCAATGGGAAGTGGTGAATGAATGCCTTGTTTTGCTTTGCTTGCATAAGCAGCTTTTGTTTACCTATTAAACTCTCTTTATCTCAACCCACAAGTCTTCTCACTGTTCACTTCTCACCCTTCTGATTCTCTCCCCCATCCCACTGTGAGGGAGGTGAGTGAGCAGCTACATGGTGCTTAGCTGCCAGCTGGAGTTAAACCACAAGAATGTGCTCCCATTTAGGCTAGATATAAGATGAAATTAGGGTATACTCTCACAAGCCTGCATGGAGCAGTTTTAAGAACTGCCCTCCAGCTGTTTGTTACTCCCCTGCAGTGTAAGGGCTACATCCCTAAGCTGAGGTAGGTGCTGAACTAAAACTTAGGGAGGGATACTCCACCAGCTGAACCACTGTGTTTTAAAGACATTGTTACTGATGTTGTTACATCAAGGTTGTAGGTGGACAAAACTTGATACATGCATTGGCAAAATCTGAACTATTAATGCTTAGAAACTCTCCACATATGTCAAGCCCAGCTAATGGTATTTAAATGTATTCTTCCTGGGTGGTGAGGGACAGCCTTGTGAATTGAATAGTGCTTTAGTACTGTTTTTCTCAGAGGCTGTATGTAGAATGACATTATTCTGTAATGTCTTTCACACAAATTACAGCATTTTTAATTTGTTGCACCTTATTTGCCCTGAGGGTGCTGGGAGATCCCTGTGTCGTGCTTTATTGCCACTCAGAAATCTTGAGGGCTCACATTCTGCCCTGGCTCTTAAGGGGCTGCAAGTCACCTAACTGCCCTAGCTGGGACCTCTGCAAAGCCTGGCCCATTGCTTCTCTATGCCAGGGAGCTATATACCCCCACAGAGAAGAGCAGCCCCTTCTCTCCCATCTGATTGTCTTCGGGAAACTGCAAGTGAGTGGCTCAGTGAACCTCTGGAAGGAGCTCACATGAGCCCAGTCTGCAAAACAGAAGGAAGGAGTCATGTCTGAAGTCCAGCTGCCCACTACACACGCTGTTTGTGGGATTTGCAAGGAAGCTAGCTGTTGTTCCAAGGGAAAGGATAGCAGAGCATCCTCTTTGTCATTGGTCCCTGCTACAGTTGGAGATCTGAGGTACATCTGCAATGCTTTTGTTCAGCTGGAGAGGCTGGGTGTAGACTGACAGTGTGCTGTGGGCTGGACTTCCATTTATTATGGTATAGAAGGATATGGACTTGTGGAGGGCCCCAGATATATTTTGAGGAGGTGACTCTCACCACATTCTGAGTGTTGCTGGAACAGTTGAAGCCCCAAATTTAAATATTACCCGAGAGTAAACAGCTCTGCATTTGTTCTTTCCTGACAGCAATGAAATATATGGTAAGGGTGGCTGGATAGAGATATAGTGAGATAGTTCTCATGGAAACCAGGTGAAAAAATAGCATAGAAAATAGCTGAAGGGGGCACTGGAGGAAACTGAATAATAGTGACAGGTAGATGCTAATTACCTATCAAAATTTAATTGAGATAAACAGCTGGTTTTCCACAACAGTTACTAAGAATGAATCAGGAAAAGTATGAAGACGAACCAGGATGCACAACAGTTCTTCTGACAGGGACGAAGTGAGACAGTGTTAGTGTACCAGGTGCAGACAGCAAAACCAAAAGAGGGTAAATAGTCAGGCAAGCTGGAAAGACCAGAAGAGGTGAGGCAAGCTGGCATGCTGAAGAGGTCTGGGTACAGAGAGTCAACTGCAAAGAATATGGGGGACCAAAGACAAAAAGACAAAGCAGCTGGAGAGAATGGGACACAAATAACACACCCCACAGACATAAAGGGAGCTGGGCAGTGCAGAAAGTTTTGATACAGTGAAGAGTAAACCAGTTTAGGCCACTAAAGTCTTTGGAGCCTTAGGCAATATCTGAAACCTGCCTGGAACAGTGCTTCCATTAAAGGTTATTTAGGGTAAGGAGCCCCTAACCTACCCTCTTTAAGATTTACATGCTCTCAGCACTTATCAGTAGTAAGAAATGCATGGTAAATACTGAGTGCTGAGTGAAGAAGGTCTCAGGATGAACTCCAGAGCCCCTTGCAAGGAGAGGTCATGGGAGAAGCTACAAGCCAAGCATGCCAGCTTGGAGAAATGGGGACCAGGGTGGAGGAGCTGGAAGGAGAGAGGCATACAGCAGGTCAGATATATCTTGAATAAGCCCTTACATGTAAGCGAATCAGACCCCTAGGCATGGCCTTAGGTACAGAGGTGCAGACTGGCAGTGCATTTGGCAGGGTGGGAATGGAAGATGGGCCTTGAAGACAACTCAAAGCTGGATGCTGTTCAGAAGAAGTTTCTACCCCATGTTTTAAGGGAGAAGCTTGCCTATGCTCCTGAAGAGGGATGAGGCTGCAGTTAAACCCACCAGTGTTTTGCAACTTATGCTCAGGGTTCCCATTTCAGCTATTAGATGCCTTCCAGCTCTTCATAATCACTCAAGGTTTATTCTGATCTACCCAGGACCAGATCTTCTCAGAGACAGACCGCTCAGACTCTGTTCCTCCAAGAGAAGACATCTGTTGGTGAGGTTAAGCTGCAGAGGACTAGAAGTGCATTTGTTGGTGTAGCTCCATTCCCCAGCAAAGTAACTTATTCCAGCAAGGCTTTTTTGTGAAGGTCTAGCCACCTCTAAGCTAGAGCTTTTGCTGCCATAGCAATGTCATTTTGAGAAACCACCTCCCTAATTCACTCAGTGATATCAGCCAGTGCCTAGGGTCAACTGGGGCTTGGGCAATATGTTTACCATGATTATGGCTTCCCTCAGAGGGAGCAAAATGAAGGGGATAAGTGTTCACATCTCCTCGTGTGTCTGTAGCACCCGTAGCATCCGCAGCAGTCTGTGGGTCTGTCCAGGCTTGCAGGTAGAGAAAAAGAAAGTTGGGACTGTGGGACTCTGCACAAGTACACCATATAGATGGGAAGACCAGATATCTCACATCCCTCTTTCTGTTCATTTATACCCAGGCAGAACTAACCACTATCCGTCCCCAAGTTATAAAATATTACTAAGGCAAAAGTGAATGGCATTTCTTGGCCGATGTAATTAGATTTCAGCAGCCTCAGCCCACAGGACAGTACTGTCTACTCTGCAGAATATTAAGTCCGGTAACTGGAATCAACAAACAACACTGGAAAAAGTCTTGCTTGAAATAATATATATTAATACAGTAGCATAATAAATAATAAATACTATTAATACTGCTGTAAATAATGTATCATGCTAGATTTATGTAATAAATAATACATAAATATGTAATCATCCTTTGAAATAATATAAAATTAGCAATTGTGAAGTGAAGTTAACCTATTAACATGCTTCAGGAGAAGAATCCTACAAGTTATTTAGAGCCTGAATCACTGCAGTGCTGTAATAGCTTAGCCGAGAGTAACACCAGCAGCACCACGTGAGGATGCAAAGGAGCAGAGAGTTGCCTGTTGCCTCACAAAACAAATAGTAATGCACTTCTCAATTTTACGTTCAGGGCTAAAGGTCAGTTGATCTACTGGGTACGCCATGTTTTTTTGTTTAAAAAAAGTTAATTTATTGCTGACTTAAGGCCTTTCCAACAACTAAGATGAAATAAAGCAACACAGGCAGCCAGCAGATTTAAGACAATATAAAGATCATTTCTGTGATAGAGCAACACAGAAATACTCCAGGCTCCAGCAGGGAGTCATGTTTTGGCTCTGTTCCCAGAGTTCTTATAACACTTTTTATCTCCAAGTGCCTTACAAACCTAGGCCAATTAATATGCATACAGTTCCTCTGGGGTCAGCCTGCTTTATTGGCTCCAGTTTCCAGAGGGTGAAATTGGTAGGCAGATTTTTGGGGCAGACTGCTAAAGATTTCCACTCTGCTTTAGAGTGTGTTCATATAGGCTGGTTAGTGATGCCATTACATCCGTGGCCAGCCATCCTGAAGACTGCCACCAAAACAGTCAATATTTTTCAGCAAGCTGGGCCACACATTGCAGGGCTAAATGACAGGGGAGCACTAATGAGAATAGTCTCTGAGTGATTCATTCAAAACCACAGTGGGACATTGGTTACTAGAAGAAAAGTATTTACACAGCTTAAAGCAACCATGAGTAGCTTTCAAAACTGACCTATGAATTTTCAAAGGCATTTGGGCTCTAAAAATTACAGCTGTGTACCTATTTTCACAAGAGTGTAAGCTAGGAAGTAGCTAATTCCTACCCCTCAGGCACAGCTGTTAATTGTGGAAAGTACCTGTGAAAGCTCAGCAGCTAACCTTCTGAAAATACTACACATCATCAAAAAGCCGAGTGTAAAACGTGCTACTCTTTAAAAAGCAGCGGAGTCTGTGACTTCCAGCTCTCCTAAGCAACATAGGGAATGGAAGTCTCCGATATTTCTTTGAGATATTTACTTTGCAGCCATGGAAATAAGCAATGCCCTTTATTAAACCATGCAGGCAGTAATAAGGTGACTTTAGAACTGTTATTTACTGAATCCCGTAATGCTAGAACCAGGGAGCATTACACAGGTATCCGTTTAAAGCAGATGAAAGAAAATATTTCTCTACACAGTCAGTAGTGGGATTTGTTGCTACACGAGTTGACAGAGGTGGACAGCACTGGTGGGTCCTTTGTGAGGCTGGGCAAATTAGCAGACAACAGATTCTTAAAGAGCTGCTAGAAGAGCTGTGCAGGGAGGTACCCTCCAGTGTCCCCACCACCACAGCTCTGGCTACTGGGGCAGTCAGTGTGTGGAAACATGCACACAGATACAGGTGTTGGCCAGGCAGGTTGAGGCCAGGCTCATAAGTTTTCCCAGAGTAGCATCTATGTTTGCACCACAAAAGACAGAATATGAGAAGGAATAAATTGTCCCTTGGACCCAGGAGGACATATTTTAGACCCTTGTGTCATGGTGCAAGGGAGGCCAGGTGAGGAAGCACCAGAATACCCACCTGCAAGAAGGAAGCAGCTATGGCTGGGTACATGTGATCCAGCCCCTTATTCAGTCAGACTAGCAGTATTTGATGCCAAAATCCAGATCGGCAATCCAGTAGCACTACTGGAGAGGACTGCAGGGTCAGAAGGCAAGCCCTTGGCTGGAAAGGGAGTGTGAGCCCTGCCAGGGACAGGGTGAGCCCTCGTGCCAATGTCCAGCTGCCAGAGCAGCTCACCACCCGACAAGTCTGCCAGGAAGCCCTCACCACAAAGCAGGCTCTCTGCTCCCAGCCCAAATTCCTATATCTGAGCAGAAAGGGCAGTGCTGCTCTGTCCCAGCAGAGGATGCATTTCACCTTACTCACAGGGAATTGGCTAGTCCAGTTGCAGTCAGGGTTCACTCTAAAGGGAGCCAGGCTCAAGCTCTCCCCACTGGAGACTCAGCTCTGACTTTTGTGAGCTGAAAATCTTTTGTTTGCCTAGAACAGAGCCAGCTGCAGTCGGCTCTAATCAGACTTGGCTGCCTGACATCAATCAGTGAGTTACCAAATGAAGAACGTTACTCAGATTTCTTTGCTTTGCCAATAGATCACACTCAGTTAAAACTGTGAGGTTTTATTCCATATGAGGCAAAATCAGGCCCCTAATGCCAAGGTTCAGAGACATATTACATAGCATGTCATCGATGTCATATCCAAAGAAACCCATGATCTATAGATTTCTTTCTTGGAATCTCCTATTAGGTGTGATTCAGGCAGCCATTCCTGCAGGGCAGTAAAATGGCATTTTTCCTCCTGCAACTGTTCCAAGTAGGGTCTAAGATTGCTGAGTCTCTCACTGCTGGATTTTCTAATTCCTGCCTAGTCACTTACCAATTCATCAGCTCCAGAAAGCAGAAACAAATCCAAATAATTTTTCCTCTTATTCTAGTATCTGAAGCAGCACATCATCAAGGAATACAGCAGCAAGCAGAAGACTCAGTGTGATCTCCTCTGCTGCTGTCTCAGTGGGCACCCGCCTTCTCACCCAGCCCCAAATATCCTGATTTTCAGGAGATAGAATGTCCCCTGGGAAGACTCCTTCAGAAAAGTCCAACAGGCAGAAATCTGCCAGTGGGTTGAAGGGCTAAGCGCTGCAGTATGATATTCACTGAAGGCTGGCCTGGCAGCTGGGACCCTGCTCAAAGACAGTAACAGGAGTCACAACAACAGGCAAATACTACCAAAAAAGGATGTACCTCTGGAGGCCAGGAGTGCTTGTGGAGTTCAGGAAGAAGCTACAGGGAGAGAAGACCCTTCGGTCAAAAATCTCTCCAGTGTGATCTTGAGAGTAGGGAATGAGGCACAGAATTTTGCAGAGAGATGCCAGAAGAACTGAAGTTTGTAAACTGAGTAAACACCTTGAGAAATTTGAGCAAGCTCCGCCTGAATCAGCTTTGCTAAGTTTGGTAAATATTTCCCAAGGGAAGCAGTCAGTAAGGTACTGATTCCTGGCAGCTCCAGCTCCTCTCTGTATCAGATCCCGTGCACAGTGAAGGAGGTAAGGTGGGGAACTGTACTGTTGTCATGAGTAAACACACACTACATATGGCTTTCTTCCACCCCCACCACCACCCAAGTGTGATCACTGACACCATCCCCATGAAAAGCAGGGGCTGGGGCCCTGAGCTGCCAGTGGAGTTTATTGCAGCCAAACACTGAGGTTGCAGGTATGCTGTAGCCATCATGCCTTGACAGGTATAACCATGACTTCCCGGAGTGTTAGCACACAGCTCAGGCAAGGCCCAGGACTCCTGCTTTTCAGGCTTTCAGATTTCAGCAATAAATTAACTCAGCTGCTTAAGGTAAGCCCTAGCCTACTGAAGTCAGCGAGAGCTTTGCCACTGGATGAACTGGGCTGAGATATCACCTAATGAATGCAGATGTTTTGCATGCTAAATCAATCCTTTTTTTTTTCGGAGCTGAAGAATTCTGACTGTATTTTGAAAGGGAATCATCTTTTCAGGGAGAAGACAAGAAAGGAAGAAAACTAAAACCTTGATACATGTTTCATTTGGGTCTCTGTGCAAATTTATAATTAACTTTTAAGAAGTTCACAGCAAATAACTCAGTTGTGAAACACCTTGGGAGATAGATTAAGATCCAGTTCTAACTTTTGCTTTCAGTAGTGATTGATCTTTCTATGTCTTTTAGCTCACTTCCACTGAGTTTGTAAAAACTTGGGAGCAAAAACATTATGGTATTGTCCTTGCACTGCAGTTTTGATCCTTTGTTAATTTTGGACCAAGTCCTACAGTGTAGCAAAATTATTGAACTTGGTTTTACTTAGGTCTCTAATTCCTGTAGCTCCTCTATTACCATGTGGCAGGGCACCCTATAGGCACAATAAATAAATAATACAACACTGAGAGCTGTAACAAATCACAAAATACATTATTAAAAAAATTAAGAAATAAATATCCCCCTTTTACTTAAATAGAGATTGATTTTATAATGTGGAATGCTGAGGAGAGCTGCTGGAAAATATATGTGGGCCTTGGGACATGGAGAATACACTGCAATGGGCGATTTTCTCCCCTGTGTTATAAAAATAAAATAAAAAAAAACAGTAAATGGATGTATTTGTCAAATGGAAACTGAGTTCCTCTGTTTGTTCACAGCCCAGGTAGAATGCAGTACTTGCTTCAGCCCCTTGCTTCAATAGGATGCTGTGCTTGAGCTGGCACCCAAAGCTTATTCTTTAAGTCTTAAACTGTGCAGTGGGATGTAAGAAGAGGTTTCAGAAATTAGGAGTAGGCACTCCCTTCCCTGGGTTGCTGAGACACCTCTCAGTGATGCTCCTCAAACCTTGGGAGAAGGTCCCTGGACAGGATGCTGACCTGCCTGGAACATGATGCACTATAAGGACCTGGTGTGTCCCTGGCCTGGCTGCTTTGCTGCATCCTGGGCAGAGGTTTGATCCCTGCAGGGCACAAGGAGGAGCCTTAGGTTCCCTTGCTCCTCCTTGTACCCCGCAGCAGCAATCAAACCTCTGCCCAGGTTACAGCAAGGTGATGGTAACCTGGAGCGCTGCTGAATGGCCAACAAGTCTTTCTTGTTGCTCAGTGGAAGGAGGGAACCATATGCTTAGTGCCTCATTAAAAGCCTTGCAGCTCCAGTCAAGCCCTAATCTCACTAAAGGTGCCCTTTTCTCCTTGCTTCAGGCACATTTTTACCCTTCCCAATGAGCAGGAAGAGAAGTCATGCAGGGAGCAGGCAATTCATTTCTGTGCAGCGCAAGGACCTACAACAGTCCCCCACCTTGCTCGACATGGGACTGACTCCTTACCGTGTCCATGGTTTTCCTAGAGTATAGCATCCCTGCTGTACGCTCACAGAGCCATTCAAAATCATTTTGAGAATAGCTGCTTTCCATAGCTGAATTTTAAGAGTAACACTAATTCTTTAGTCTTATGCTTTTTTTTTTACAGTAGACCTGTTTTTTATGGCATTTTACCCACCCATTATCTCCGACTCCTTCCAGTCCTGAAAACCTCCAAGGAGGATTTCCAGCCTCCCTGGATAGCCTGTTCCTGTGCTGAACTCTTCACCTAGCAAAGAAATTTTCCTAACAACCACTCTGACCTTCCAAACATGCAATTTGCAGCCATTGCCCCTTTCTGTATCATCTTCCACTTCTAGGAAGAGTTTGTCTCTGTCATCTTTGTAAGTCCCCTTTGGGTAGTTGTAGGTGATCACACCTTTGCTCCTTTTTTATGTGATTGAACATCAGCTCCTCAAGCCTCTCCTTGGTGGTCTAGTCCATCCTGGTAATCTTCCCCTTAGCCAAGCTCTATCCTGGGTAAGACCTCACCAGCACTGAGTAGAGGGGAATAAAAACATTCCTTGATCAAAAGCTTTGCTCCTTCTAATGCAGCTCAGTGGGCATCTGACCTTGTTCACAGCGAGTGTATCTGGCTGCCTCAGCCTGCAGCACACTGCAAGCCCCAGGGTCCTCTTCAGTACAATGGTGACCCAGCCTGTCAATCCCCAGCTGTGCCATGCTTCTGGTTGTCCTGCCCAGTGGTCAAACCCTGTGCTTCTCCCAGCTAAGCCTGATGGAGAAACTGGTGGCATGAAATTCTGGTGTCTTCTGGAGTGACATCTTCAGTTGTCTGTCTGAACATCGAGGTGCATCTGGACTGAAGTGTTACCATTCCCTTCATAAGCTACTCTTCCTCATATAGTGTCATCTACAGATTTGTTGGGAAGGATGCTTTCTGTGTTGCCATCCAGATCACTGAGGAACATACTGAACAGCTTCAGCTCAGTATCACAGAAACTAGACCCTTCTCATGCCTGGGCTTCAAGAGGCCCCATTTCACCCTGTTACCCACATCAGAGGCTGCAGAATTGCAACACAGCCTCACCAACCCCACCAGGACAGTTCCCATTTTTACCAAACACAGCCCTCTACTTCCCTGTTGCCCTCCTGCACCTAATCAGCTCTCACCTTCTGCAGTCTTTCTCATTGTGAGTCAAGTTTGGGTTTTGTGTCCAGCCTTACTGATTTTTTCTGCAGAGACTGCCATGGAGAGAACATAGTATGACGGTGGTCTTCTGTGAGAGGGACTAGCATCTCAGGAAGAAGACAAACACTGTTTGCTCCTAGACAGTAAGGGTTACTGAGCTGCTTCGCCTGTCCATTCAAAAGACAGAAGTTACCTCTCTTTCTTACATAAAACTATTATTGGCTTCTACCTCTGTTTGGTCTTCATGCCAAAGTTGGTCTCTTCAGTTCACAACATGAGATAGTGCCAAGTTGTAATGTGCATACCTGAAATGGGGGACAGTGATGTGGAGGATGATCTAGCCAAGGCAGCAGACCTCCTATTCACTCTGCTATATAATTATGAGCTGGGAAACACTGACAGATAAATACCTTAAAGTAGAGCTGCCTGCAGGCTATTTCTGTTCTGCTGTTCGTACAGACAGGCCTGAGCTAGCTTTAGAATAGCCAGCCTGGCTATTGCAAACATTGCAGTTGTGGGTGGATGCACCTCAACACAGATTAGTCCTGCAGATATTCCCTCATCTCCTGCATGGGTCTCACAAACCACAGCAACTCCTCCACTGCCCCAGATACACTGCGGGCAGCACCTTGAGCAAAGCTGGTTGGTGGCTCCATGGCTGCACAGCTTGGAGGTGTCTCCTGCTTCTAAAGAGGAAGGATATAGTGTCCCACAATGCAATTCAGCTTCCATTTTTTGCCTGGGAGCCTGCTTTGAGAGGTGGCCTTGAGGCAGCAACTTGGGCTCTGGGGGGTAGGAACAGCTGCTACTATTGACCTCAATGGACTCGTTGGAGATGTGGATAGCTGGTCTGCACAGCTCCTTCCTCTTCCCTCCTTTTCACAGTTCCTTTTTTTATCCCTTCTTGCAAATCCCAGTGGTGAAGCCACATTTCTTCCTGGTGCCACAGACGTTTTTAACATTGCTTATACATACTGGGTTTTCATATTATTTACCTAGGAAGCAGAAAGATTAAAGGGACCGCTTTATTTGCTGCTACCCAAATGCTCTATATCAGCAACAGCATCTTCATATATTTGTACAACTACCATTTAACCCCTCGCAGACAGTTCCTATACTCGCTAGAATTGGGGTGTATTTTATAAGATGATTGCTGCTAACAGGACACCAATCCTGGTGAAACTTGTGGTAACACATTATGGCAACATTTCATCACAAATGTCCCTTTGTTATGAATCCATTTTGCTTTGAACTCAGTGTGTCACAATACTGAAACAGACAGCACAACACATACTTCTCAGGAGCTGTGATGTGACGTGTGTTTCCCCTTTCCTGTTTTCACCCTCCTGCTGTCCTACAGGGAAACATGCAGCCATCAGTGTCTGAAGGGATGGCCACAGTTATTTTTGATGTTGCAAAAGAACAGAGAGAACATATTACCCTTTGTGATGTGAATAATAACTAGATAAGATATCTGAAGGGTATTTATTCAACACATGAATTAAATTTCAGGGCTTCAAAAATAAACATCAGTGGAAGTTTAAAAATATACTTTCCCAAGTGCTATTTTTACAGGTTTTTTATCTGCTGAAATACCTTTGTTTTTACAGAAAATGACATTTAGCTGTGATGGGAATACATTATATACTCTTTAATAGGTTATTCTGAAATTAATTTACTGCTTAGGTATACGGCATTTATCTAAGAGGCTGTCACGAAGGACCAGACTCCCTTAAGGCAGTGTGTCTGCTTCATCTCAACAACATAAGAGCTGGGTCAGGACAATTGTCCATGTGGTGGGAGCCCAGGGCAGAGGTTGTCACTGCAGTAGCAATGCTGTGCCGGCATCTCCTACCAGCTTTTGGCCACATGAGTTTTGGGGCCTTTGTGGCAGCATGCTGTGAGCTGCCTGGATTAACCACCACAGCGAGCATCCTCCCAGGCCACAGCCGATCTGTAGATACCATAAATGCCACCCGCTCACTCCGTCCTGATGCAATGGAGAGGAAGGGCCATGACTGGTGGAGAGGATGACCTGTGCCTTCTCCCAGTCCTTGGTGTGGTCCCAGGCTGACAGGTCTGGCCAGTGTGGGGAGGCTGGTTCAAGACCATGGCAGCGGTGCAAAGGTGTAAAGAGGGACAAACCTATTTACACCCTGACTTCTGCTCTGTGAGGGTCACTTCCACCCCAGGATATGGCCTGTGGTCCTCATTCCTCCACCACAGGCAGAGTTGTGCATGGACATGGGGCTGGAAGACATGAGCCCGAGGCGGGGTCTGGTGCAGCTGCAGCAGCCACAACTCTCTGGGGCAGGGATGCAGGGGTCAGGCAGCAAGGACAGGACCCTGCCTTTCTGCACTGGCTCCTCTAACCAGTGGAGTTACTGTTGCAAAAGACTACATAGACCAAAATCAATTTTTAAGCAGCACTTAAATTCAAGATCGTGGCTAGACTAGCTAAAACCACCTTTACAGCTGTTGGTCTTGCTGCTGTTTGGGTTCTGCATCCCAGTTTGCAGCCTGAAAACAGACCTGGGCTTCATGCACCCCTTTCCTTCTGCCTCTGCCTACCCCCTCTGCTGTTCCCACATACCAGGGTAGCTGTCTGGCAGCTTCTCGCCTTCTGTTTGCATGTCAGTCTCTGGAGTCCTCTCCTCCATCCTCAGGGTACATGCAACACACAGAAATATTGAGGGGTCTCCCATGGCAAAACCAGCGCCCAGCTTTCCTCTGCCTGCACCACGGTCCTTTTCCCTTTTAGGCTCAGCTCCCTGTCTCACACCGTGACTCCTCTCTCTCATGGCAGCTCTGAAGCCGGTGGTGAGGCTTGCCGATACTCAGGTGTAAGTGGCAGGACAGATCTTTTCAGTATGGATGGGAGATGGCAGTAACGGCAAGGACATTTGTAGGATGTTACTTTGCTTGGGGGCAGCTTGAAGCTCACCTTTGTACTTGCCTGGTCCTGCAGGCTGGCAGAGAGAGCCCAGACTGGCACTAGCGGAGAGAGGGGCGAGAGAAGACAGCAGATCCTGTCCTTTGTTCTCTGTCCTGCAAGGTGGCTAAATGCCAACTCTTAATTATGTCTCAGCATTTTCCCTTTTAATGTTAACCCCAGTGTTTAATTAAAGAAAGAGTGCCACTCGATTTATCTGAGCTGAGATGGCCAGCCATTCTGGAGGTAAATAGTACAATCATCTTCATTTCACCCAATTTGCATTCATTTACACACTATACTTATTTGACCCTCTGCCTCCTAAAAATACACTTTGAGGACAGAATAAAATTTTGTTTAGCAAATTAACTTTGAGTCACCTTTTTTTGGAGAAGCTAGGCATACAGGTACCTTTCTGGACTTCTCTGTCATGGAATGACACACAAAATAATACACTAAGTAATTTGATCCAGCAATCAAAAGCAAGGCATGAATTACACTAAACAACTATCATGGAGAGAAAATTAATTCTTTCATAGCTACACTGTTACTGTAAATGAAGTATCAGAGGTGATTAAAAGCCAGTTGTGATGAGCCAAACTGTCTCAGAAAAATGTGAGAACTTTGTAAATATGCTGACAAGTACAGATCTGTACCCGGGTGTGGAGGGCCCGAGAACTTGCTTCATGGTTTAATCTACAGTCACTGGGAGCATCAGCAGGGGATCCCAGAACAACTGCATGAGAAGACTGCATCACTATTCACCTTTATACATCATCGGTGGCTTCCTGTTAGCTTTTAAGAAGCTCCTAAAATGTGATGCTGCATGACACCAGCCAATGTTCTCTATCGCTTCTGAGGGCAATGGTGAGAAGGAGCTTCTCAAGTTAGCAGGCTTGAGACCTCATTTCTGAAGTTTTGACCCATGTTCACACCTGGCAGCCTGTATGTCAATCCTGACATTCTCTGACAAAAAAAAAAAAAACCAACCCAACCCAAGCCAACCCAAGCCAACCAACCCAAACCAAATCAAACCAAACCAAAACAAACCAAACCAAAAACAAAAAACAAAATAATACAAAACAGATTATAGGCTCTGCCCTGAGTGATTCTAAAATTAAATTTCTTAATGGGCTGTAATAGAGCAGGCTGAATTTTTTCCTTAACCTCAGAACACTAGATGGGAGAGGTCAGTACCAGCCATCAGGGACAGCCTGATGCTATCACAGACAGTCACATAATCGAATCCATTTCATTAACTCACGGTACAGAGAACACAAGAACTTCACTGACTCGGAAAGTTTACTGGAGGGTGGTGAATGAAGAGATAATGAGGCCAAAATTATAATTTATATATGTATAGCGGAGCAGAAATACAGCAGCCTTTATGGTTATGGGCTTGTCGTACAATGCGCAAGTCCAACAGGTGAAGCAGGAATGATATGCTAATCTCCCAGCTATTTACACATCACTGCCATAAAAGTGTGTTTCAGAGGTAGACAATACGCACTGTCCTAAAAAAGTTGGTTTGAGAGTCGTGAAATCAATTCTCAGGTGAAACAGTGAGGTTAGATGGTCAATCCGTGTAGCCCAGTCATCCTGGCAGAGTAGATCGGGTTAATGTCTTGGGAAGCACCTTGCCGGCTGTCTGATGTGGCCCATAGCACATCTGAGGTACAGAGGACCCACATGTGCTTCCCGTTTGTGGCTGAAGGCAGAGTAAGGGTTTCCTTCACTGCACGTGTGCCCACCCTGCTGCCGAGCAGCACGTGGCACGGACGCTTGTACTTCAGCTGACTAACTGCACACTGAGGAAATTAGCCTTTATTCACAGCCTGGCCTGTGCTGGGTGGATTTCCTCCCTTTTTACCATTACTTTACTATTTTATTCCCATTATTTGGCCCTTCCTTGCCTAGCATCATTTTTACAACAGAGGTGTCCTTTACCTGTCAATAAAGAGGGTGATGACTAATTAGGAAAAGTTGTTCTTGTGAACCAAGTGCTCAGTTGGAAGCCAAGCCAGAGAGAGCAGGAGAAGGCTCTGTCAGCAGGTTGTAGCGACCCAGCACCCCCACTATAGAACTGGGAAAACAAGGGGCCCTTTTTGGTGAAAATGCATGGGAAAGGGTTGAAGAAAATTCTGCAAAATTCTTCTAACTCATTAAAATAAAACCAGTACTTTGGGAAAAAAAAAATAGGGGAGGAGAGCTGCCTTAATTTTCACAGGTTCAGAGAACAGGAAGTATTTGTCACCCTGAATAAGCTGTGAAAAGTATTTTTAACATGTTTAATTACAATTGGCATTCCTGCAGTACAGCCAAATGCTAGAGGTGGCCAGCTCTCTGAAAAGTGATTGTTGCAACACTGGCGCTGTGGGAGCCCTGCGGGGGAAACTGTAAGCCAGCTTCCAGCTCTATTTTATCACTAAGCCATCTTTAAAAGCTGAGCTATCTGCTTAATTTTAAGTGGTTGAACATTAAGGATTTTACTCAAAACAGCACTAAAAGCAGGAATAACTTGTTTTTTACAGTCAGCCTGACTGGCCTTCCACTTAGTGATGATAAGAACACCATTACCTTTGCCATAAGATGGTTATCACTGTCTGATTGCAGTTAAAAACCACATTGAAACATACACAAACTCTACTTGACCTGTTCAGAGTGAGAAGTGCTTCTTATCTTCCAAACACTTAGAATGAGACACTGACAACAATTTCAACTCCTTTCTCTTCATGGAATAATAGCTGTGCACACCCAGCAGGGGGGGTTAAGACTGTGCTGGATTCATAAATTGTCATGGAAATAGATCCTTTTAGGATTCATCCCTGTACTCATTATGATTCTAGGATCACCCCCCCCAACCACAACAGGCAAATGTCAGTCACTTTAGTCTCCACATTACCCCCTCCTCACCACGGTGGTGTTTCCCTCACTTCCACAGTAAGACATGATTGACAACAGAAATGAAGAGCTGTGTATTACCGACCCAGCCAGGGATTCCTCCGCACATACAGTTGGATCATCACCACCATTGCAGCTGGCTCTGAGGCTGGAAACAGTATGCATGTGTACATGCATCAGGGTGGCCCTGATCATGAGTTAAGTAATCCTGCAGGGCGAGGGGTTTCATTAGTGGCTGTATGGCCCCATGCTGTCCACGCCAGAGCCAGGCAGCTCCCAGGGCCTGCAGCAGCAGCATCCCTGTGTGATGCTGCACTTACTGCACAGGCACCCGTACAGGGACAGGTCAGAGCTATCTGACATGATGCTGCACCATATGGCAGAGCTGTGCCTTGAGCCACACTGTGCTAAAGCGGAGGTGGGTGTTTGCTCTGAAACACCCTGAAGACTGCTGCCTGGAGCTGCTCTGACTGGGGGTGCTGGAAGGAAATTGTTGGTGACCACAACTGTTTCTTCCACTGGGGAGGTAGGAAAATAGTTGCTAAACCCATGGACAAATGGACTGTTTCCCCTGGGCCAACCCTACCTTTCAGTGGAGTGTAAGGCCACCTGGCAGCATACCCCAGATAAAAGGATGTTATGGACATCCTAGTCCAGTCTACCACAAGCTGTGGTGCATTTTTGTCCTTCAGCTGGAGTAGATCCTGGTGCCAGCAGCACCCACAAGGCCAGTCTGGACACTGTTTCGATCCCATTCACTGCCTCTTCTCCTGGTTTGTGTTTTCTTTACTGGCACCCATCATTACAGGCTTGCTTTCCCCTTCAGACAGATATCTTGTTTCAGCTTTAACAAGATTGTAAAGTATTAGGATTACTAAACATTGGTCCAGATTTGTAGGTCTTTAACATACGTTAATCCACCCTGTTTCTAAAAAGAGAATGACTATACTACAACAACATGACCAGATCAGTATCTTTTGAGTACCTCTACAGCAGTTTCTGTATCATACTTATTTTCTACAGAACTGCAGTATGTTATTCAACTAAAACTGTGCCTCACAGTTATAAGTTTGCCACTACAATTAATTCATCTTGCACCATCCTCTGTCCTCATTACATTTTTATTATAAGAATTAATACATTTTGCCATTTGCTATTCTGGTTACAATCATGAAGAAGTCATGAGAATGAATACATTTTGTACCACTTTGTCCTCGTTATAATTTTAAGATGTTCTCAAGAATGGATTAATTCAGTGCCACTTTTCACTCCTTATCCTGAGAAGGAAAATTAAAGTAGTTATGGAACTCCAGCAGGTACTACCCTCTAGCTATTTTGTTACTAGTCTAGAGAGTTTATCAAGAAGAAAAATAATAATAAAATGTGAAGTGATGCAGGTGACCTAGTCCTTGTGACTGTCTCAAGGTCGTAATCTCAAGTCCTGTCCAGATGCTATAATTACAAATATATGATTTTCATTAATTCACTGTTTCCCAAGTGGAGTGAAAACAACTGTTTAAAAATTAACAGTAGGAATATTTAGAGTTTTGCCATTCAGGTTCCCCACAAACATTTATCATTTTCTGTTCTTTATGAAAACAGTAAATAAAAATAAAACAAAATAAACAGAAAATATTCAAAGAGCAATACATTGTTTTAGTAACTGATACATAGACACTCTACCATAAATTACCGGGAAGACAAACCCAGTGAAATTGTCCTAGGATTTTATCATACTCCATTAAATGAAATAGACCTCCTATGGATTTTTATGGGTGTTGGATCAAACTTATCCTTATCATGTGGAAACCAAGTTCTAAGCAATTCAGAGGATTTTCTGGCACTGGATGAGGGACCTCTGCCAGGCACTGATCATGGCCGCCTCTTCCCTCAGACTCATAGAACAGCACTGCCTCAGGTCCTGGTAGAGATTTGATCTTTTCTGCATCAATATATTGGTATGGCTGAAGTTTAACAGGAGATTGGAGTTTGAAGACTTCCTAATGGATGAAGCAGGGGCTCAAGGTACCCTAATGAGTTGGGACACTTCAGAGGAAACTTACATTACCATCATTAAAAAGCTGGCCAAGCGTGTTGCATCTCTGCTGTCCTCTCCTTCCTCAGTAGTCCGATCAGTAACACAAGCTCCTCAACGCTAGGCAAGATAAAAAATTAAGAAAAATTCCTTTACATTAGGTGAAGAGACTGAAAATACTGTAAAATGGGGCTTGAAATTCCTTTCTTAATAGTGTAGATCAGCAATAATTCAGCTCATGTTTATTCCACTTCTACAACTGTAAAAACAGTAATTTCCTCCCCCATAACATAACATAGGGAGAGAAAGATTATTTACATTATATTGTACATCATGAAGTGCTGTGTCAGTGGTGGGTATCTGACAGTCCTCCTCTGTGTGTGGACCTATTCTTTACATCCCACTCTCAATCTTTTTTTAAATTGGGTGTGTGGTCTGACAGCATATAGCTATCCAAAGCATATGTTATTGCATACTACAACGCAACCTCCATCTCTTGTCTTTTCTTGCTACATGCTGTCTACTACAAATGCAGGTTAGTTTCCACCTTACCTACAGAAAAAGAACATGAAGAATAGTTACCAGGTTGCTGCCAAGATGAAACTGGACAAGAAATCCAAGTGTTGGTTCTTTGGGCTTTGGAGTTGAGTTCTGTCCCCTCAAAACTCCAACTGAGATATGGATGACCTCAAGAGCAAGGAGAATTTTTTCCTGATGGCAGACTGCTTCTTTTGATCTGCTGTATTAAATAAGCCTGTGATCCTAACCCTGACTAGATATATGGTGGGCATCTTTTTAGCAGCCTATTATTGAATTAAAAATTAACTTCTTTTCACATACTCCTCCAAGCAGCCCCTTTGCACTAAGAGAGGGACCTTTGTTTGGACAGACTGGAGATGTATCTCCTGTGGCCAGGGCTGTTCTTAATCTCCTCTGTGTCTGGCTCAAGGCATTTGCCTGGCCTGAAGCTCCATAAACTCTAAATCCACTTGTAAAAATAATGAAAGAAGTATCTCTTTCCATGTAGATAGCATCAAATCCCATATTTTTAACCTTTGAAACTATTTTAAAGGGTTACAGGTTTTCTAATGAGTGACATCTGCCATCTTAAATTGTTAGAGCCTGAAGTTGCAGCTGGTTTCCTGCTACAGAATTTGAGAGATTTACAGGCCCAGATTTTTGGTGTTCTCTGGATAAAAGGCAGAGCAGAGAGGGGAAACAACCAGAGAAAAATAACCTGGCATTGTCAGCACCAGCAGCTCGCTGCCAGGCCTTACCATTCCTGCCCATCCCACCTCTGGTCCAGCCCCATGCCCAAGGAGCTGCCTGATGCCTGAGGCTGGCAGAGCAACCCTGGGGCCAGCTCTGGGACCCCAAGAAGCACCCAGAGAAGCCAGAGATGTCCAGTGCAGCCCTTTTGCCCCCAGGATTCAAGGTGCTCTCTGTGCTGGGCTGAGAGCTACGTGTGTGCCAAAGGCTTTGCCGGAACAGGACTTCACCATTGCCAGTGGTTGGGAAAGTGTTTTAAATAAGCAAACGTGCTCCATTTGATTTTTGCATGCTTGCTTGCTTTGATAGAAATCTTAATTTTTCTTACATTTCTTCTGTAGACACTCACAGAAGGCATTTTGGGTCATCATGTAATTTATAAAGAACAGATGTGACATGAAAATATGAGGGATGCCATTGGAAGTGATCCCATTTATCTTCGAGCATAAGTAACACTGCAGCTTGGTACTGCAGGGTCTGAAATCTGGACAGACTGCTGCACCCAGGGACTCTCTCCATCCTGTGACCCCATACATGAGTATGGGGAGTTCGTCATGAACAGTCACATCCTCACCATTTGGTCTTGCTGCTTGCCTTCTCCTATGTGTTCTGTTCTGAATCATGGTTTTGGTTCAGTTTTTAATAAATATTGATAATTAAAAACAGACATTAGACTTTGTTGAAGGTGGCACTGATAGGAGGAGATCAAATGTACCTCCAAAGCAAAGATAATAGGATCCTAAGAGAGAGCTAAAGCTATGACTCAAAGCAAGAAATGTGAATGTTCCATTAGGTTAAAAATAAAATACAGCATTGGCCATCTGTCTGTCCTGTAAGTTTGAAGACAGGAGCAAACCCTGCCTTGCTCCATCAACTGTTATTGCTTTTGTATTCTATACTGGGTGTGGCCTGACATTGGTACTCTTTTCTGTCAATGTATGTGATTACAGTTGCCTAAGTGTGTATTCACATGTAGGCTAGACTGTTGTCTGCATTGTCCTACTTTCAACTGATTTTTTAAACCAAAAAGAATACTTGATTAGGAAAATGGGCATGGAAAAAAGACATTTCAACACATAATTTTCATTCACATTTGATGTGTGTTTCATGTTACTATTACTTTTTTCAACCTCTCCAAAACCTCTCTAGTTCTTTTCCTAGTCTGAAAATCTTGCCTAACATGAATTCTGGGCAATTGGTCCATTTAATTACAGAAGCCTGGTACATTCACAATTAAGTCCTCTTATAAGTTCCTTTATATTCCCTCTACACATATTTCAATGACATTTTTATCAGTGGCAGGATCCTTCTCTAGCTTCGGTTTAAACTTCAGCAGACCCTGTGGGGGACCATAGAAAGGAAAGAGATGTTCCTGGAGCACGAGGTAGAGTTTTCACGAAGCTCCTCTACTCCCAGAGCATCAGATCTTCTTGTATCTGCCGCATCATAATTCAGTCGTGCAACTGCAGTCATGCAGTGTGATTGACAAACTGGACCGATCAATCACACTCCTCATCATCACAAGGTGATGGAGTCGCTCGCCCAAGATGTCTGAACAGATGCTGGCACCTGGGAGAGAATTATTTTGAAGTGAGTGGCTCTGCGTGTCTTTGGGAAGACAGCCCTCCCCTCGCAGGGGCCGGCTGGTACGTCCAGCATGAGAGTTTTGTTACAAGGCCTGTAATTAGCTACTAATAAAATCCCCCCCCCGCCCCACCCCCATCC
>JANZLQ010000079.1:61054608-61080716 GCA_026212715.1 Elanus axillaris | reverse complement strand
GGGCGGCCGGGGCAGGTGCCTGCTCTGCCCGGCCACGGCTCGGAGAGGACGCGGCGGTGGGAGGAAAACTAGCCAGCCCTCGGGGCCAGAGAGATGACCCATCTCGGCAGAAAGCGCCTGGGAGTGGAGTGAGCTTCTGGAGGACGGGGGGAGGGGGAGGTGTTTAACAGCTGATGGTGACGGATGAAATTCTCTTTCATCTGCTGCTTGAGACCCGGTTCTTGGATTTTTCCTGAATTTTTTCCCCCTTTTATCATGATCTCAGGCTCTCTCTTTGGAGACTTTAATTATCTTACTATGAGCTCTTTCAGTATGAATAAATTATTATTTTATTTATAGCCATCTTCGTAAAAGATACTTCGAAACCTGAACTAGCAGAAAATTATCAGCTCCAAGCCTCATTGCAGCCGGTAACACTTGAGAGTGTCCTTGCTGTCCTCTCCTCCTCCCTAACCCATAGTCTCTCACATGACGAGGCTGCAGGGGTAATAGCAAGGCAGGGCTGATCAAAAACCTGTGCCTCTGAAAAAGTCATCACACCACGTCATGAAGCTTTGGGTTTTCAAACCCATCTGAGTAAAGGAGCAGCCCCCCCGGGTAATCTTGTAATTATCCACAGCTCAGCTATTGCAAAGCAGAGTGCAGCATGGGCTCACTTATTGACTTTTCACTTATCCGGGATGATTATTTTAAATACAGTAAAGTCCCTAATAAAAAAAAAAAAAAAAAAAAAAAAATTGGTTTAATCCATTAGCCCTGTGACTGCACCAAGCAGGACTCCAGTCTGCACAGGCTTTTCTGCCTCAGCCATCAGCAAAGTCACTGAGCACCTTCTGGTCACACATGAAACAACGAGACCAGCATCTGTCCTGTTTGCTTTCTCCTCTTGTACTCAGGGGAGAAGAGTCTCTGTGACTTTGTGCCACTGACACCTTACTGAACCATCTAGCAGTTTCTCAGCTTGATGCTTTCTCATGTCTTCATTTCTAATAGACAATTGCTAACTGCCTCAAAGTGTGGCTGACTTTAAAATACCTGCTATGCAAAGCTAACTTCTACTACCACCATCACAGCAACTTAACATTTCCATGGCACCTGTCAAACCAAAGCAAGCCAATGAAAGAGTGGCTGAGATGCCACCTCCTTGGGGCTGAAGAGGGGCTGACACTGCACCACACGCTACATGACCAGGGGAGAAATGACATTTGGACAAGAACACAAGGACACAAGGACCAGTTCACCTAAGAAAAACGTTTAGAGTGTGCAGTGGGAAGATCACAGAGTGCAGAAAGGTCTCTTCCCAAAGACGCTATCGCATTGTGTGACATGGAGCTTACTTGCTTTGGGAGATGATGTTCTGGGATGTTCTTAAAAACCCCATTCTCTGAACTTTGGTGTAAAGGCACAGCCATCCCACCTGTGCCTTTTTGCTCTCATCCCATGCTGCCAGCTCTTCTGTTGGTGAGCTGAAAGGCACAGCAAGCAGGCACAGGCTGGCTGGGTCCAGGCGTGTCTGTGTAAGTGTGTGTGCATGTGCATGTGTGTGTGCACGTGTGGGGAGCACTCACAGGCTGTGGGAGATACCCAGTTGCTTTTAGCAATTACATCCACAGCTGTGATTCAGCACTTGGCAGCCCGTGAAACCACTTCTCGCGCTCACTCTCTCTCTGTATTGAAATACTCGATCTTTCCAGCCTTACAACATTCACCGTGCTCTGTAAATGCACCCTGTGACTAAAGTGATGACAGTATTTTCCCTGTGTGCCCACCCTGCCTTCAGGAGGGAGCTGTGGGATGGCTGAGTGGCACGGTGAGGAAGAAGGTGCAGCCATGGGAGAGCTTGCACAACAGTCACCTTGAGCTCTGAACCACACAAGGTTTGTAGTTATTATTTTTCTTGGCTGTGACATGCAAAGGTGCAATTGTTTTGGCTTTGTACAAGAGAGCAGAAGAGGGAAGGACCTTGCTGTAGGAGATCTTAACCACAATTCATGCCATTGTTGAGGCTAGTAGGTCAGTCAGGGCCTGAGTTAATTCACTTTGCAAGCAAAACCTGAAGCTCAGAGTGCTTTGAAATACACAGACCAGTACAAAATGGCTGGCCTTGGCCCAAACTGTGGCTGCAAAGGATGGCACATTTTCTTCCCATTTTTTTTGCCCTTGGGTGGGAGTACCTAGGTGAGGAAGGCTCACACTGCCACCTGCAGCAGGCACTCATTCAGTGATTTGATTTTCTGCATGGTGTGCCACGCACTTGCTGTGGGTTAAGTCACAATTTCCACTGCAAGTTATTAAATAATAAAAGGTGCAGCATGATCCCCAGGCACTCAAGCAGGTGCAGCACCAAGTCCACGCATCTCCCTGTGTCCCAAGGATACCTGCTGCAGAGGGAGCTGCAGAGGGAAAAATGAGCAGCAATAAAAGGCAGGCACTTGTCTTGTGTGAGGCAAGCCAGTGATTTTGTCATTGAAACAGCAGTTCTGGCTATAGTTGTCAATTAATTAAAAGGGGGAGGAAATGGCACAACAGGACTGTAGCACCAAAGCAGAAAATGAGTAAGTGTTACGCTTCAGCTGAACACATGTAATCGCTTCCTACACTTCCTCCTCCCTCCATCTTTGTCCTCCTCTTCCCTCTCTCCTCCCAGCTCAGAAGCAAGGCTGGGAAGGCGGTGAGCACAAGCCCTCCTCCCATTTGTCCAAATAACAGCAAACAATGTGGTGTCTGGATGGGTTTTTCCACACCTCTAGCAAAGGGTTCACAGTGGTTTGCCTCACCTAAGAGCTGGTGTCAGTAGTTAACCAGGCTGCTCCCCGCAGGCGAAGGTATGGGGCGGGCAGCAGAAAGGAACAAGGGCTGCTCTTCCACTTCTCTTGCACTGAGCATTGCAGCCAGCCACTGACAGGCCCCACAGATATGAATGGCATTCATTATTTTAAAAAACTGGCGCTGAATTTCTCACACACACACACACACACACACACAAGCTTGCTGGCTCTGGTGCTGTCCTGAAACACTTGGCACATTTTCAGCTCATACCAGTCCTGGAAAATGTACATGAAGAAAACAGTAAGGCCAGTATTTGCACACATTGGCATCAGTGACAGGGAGAAAAAGCAAAATCAGGAAATAGATACAGTTCAAACTGAGATTTGGTAGCATATGGATATTAGACTATCCAGGATGGCCACAACTACTGATCACAAGTGTGTTTTTAAAGAATGTTAGATCATGCTTTCCAGGCCTAAGTGCTAGTGAGCAGGATCTCTCGTCCCTCATACAGATCCCATAGGTAAAAGATTCCTACTGCCTCTCCTGAAAAACCTGATATCAGCCATAATTAAAGATGGAATCTGAGCCTAGATGGACCCTGAGTCTGAGTGAACATGGCAGCTCCTCATCCAGCAAAGCCAGATCTCTCATGTCTGTGGAGGCAGAGTAGATGAAATAGAAAAATGTAGATGAAAATATCAGAGTAGCCTTCAGGCAGTGAGGTAGGAATATTGGTAACTAATGAAAATATCGGAGCAGCCTCTAGGCAGCGAGATGGGGATAAACACCGGTAACTAGAAATGGTAGCCAGAAGTGTTCTGACTGCAGTGACAACACACTCAGCCACCAGCTGAGTGTTTCCAGCCTCTGCACATCCATCCAGTGCTCCACAAGCCTGCACCACAGGGAATAGCGCACTGAAGGTCTCCACAGCTGCTGTGGTGGTGGATGGGAGCTGTCAGTGGTAGAAAACTTTGACACTGGAGCCATTTAACTGCAAAGCAGGGCAGCTTTTAGGAGATCTACACTCTGTTTGGACTAAATGGGAATGGTACCCTTTGCTCCTGCACTGCGGGATGCCTGGACTGAGCAGGGAAGCAGTGGCTCTGCTGTAAAGGCAGCTCCCATCAATGCCTATTGCTCTCACTCCCCTCCCTGCAGGAGCCCGGAGTTTCTTTTGTGCAGCACTTTGCTACCGAATGTGGAGAGACCAAATTTAGTGTAAATCTATTCTACCATTCTGGGTTCATTTTTTCAGCCCCTTTTTTGGTACCAGGCACATGAGGTAATCCAATTACCTGTGAATAGATTTGTGGTACCCAGAGCTATTTTGATACTGATGTGCCTCTGTTCCTTCCTGTAAAACATGTCAAAGCAATTTATCTACACATTTGAATAAGTCATCTGTGCAATCACTCTCCTTCAGGTAGAATTTTAATTTCTTCTGCAGAAGGTTTGCTATTGCTACACAGACATGCGTAAGTCACAGTTAATTGCATAGCTACCCCTGAACTATTCTTTTTAAAGCTAGAGATGTCATCAGAAAATATCCCTTCATTCCCCAACTGGAACCAAAATTTGGTAAATACAGGTATTAAAATTAAACCATTAAAGAAGATTTCTTTTAAAAGTTCATATCTTTAAAGAGAGATGTTTCTCCTACAAGTTGTCTCTTCCTTTCTTTTGCACAGCCGAAGGGCTCTCATTAGGACCACCTTTGTGGAAGTCACATTAAGCAGACCTCCTACCCTTCCCCCTTGTCTGAGCAAAGCTTTGCTTCTCAGAGGAGCAAGCAGAACAAGCATATTATTCTGCAGAGGAATTGCATAAGTATGGAGGCCATCTCAGTGCAAGAATAGGAATTAAACCAGCAGTTTCACATACCGTATGCTGCCTCCACTGAAGGGAAAGAAGGGTGCCGGGTTCCTGACCTTGCTGAGCAAGTTCACAGTTACAACCCTGCTATAGGCTGACAGCAGGTAAAATGGGATGTCAGCAGGCCTTAAAAAAAAGAACTGGAGGACCTTAATGGGATGTGGACTAGGGCAAGGGGCTATGAGAAATGGCCTCCCCCACTGCTCCATGCAGAATGATGTCTCCCAAGGGGAGTCTGGAAAGAGGCAGGTCTCAAAGTCTTTCTGGCAGTTGGACAGCAAAGGTCAGACCTGTGAAGAAACACAGCCTCTAAAGCAAACGGAGGAATTAATGATTATAGTTCCTGTACAGCTAAGTTTGATTATTAACTGTAATAATTACTGCACTACACCTGTTTTTTCCAGTCTTGTGGCCTCACTTCCCTAACTGAGGGGCTGATCTTGCAATCATTGCTTAGGCTTAGCACTTACTGCCACAACCCCTGTTCCCTCCCAGCCACTCAATTGTCCCCAAGCGCAGTTTCCTGCCAGGCACCATGTCTGGCTTGAGCAGGCAACATCCCTGATAACCAACATCAACACTCATCAAGACAGGGCTCTCTGGGGTATAAGTCACTCAGATGTCTCTCTAATGCTGAGACTGGCACACACAGGCACCTCTTCAGTGTTTCCTTCTCTGCCTTGGACAGGTTTAAAAATCTCTTCTTGTTATACCACTGGGGAGATGGGTGTAGGGATATGATGCAGGACCCACTGCTCTGGCTCGCCATTGCAAGACCATCCTCCTGTTACACCTGAGAGCAGTCTTAGGATTTGTTGGGCTGCCCCACAAACTGCCTTCCCCATTATTCCAGACCTGGGGCCATAGATCATTTCAGCTGGTACACAGTGTTCTGCTATGTTCATTTCACATGGGGAATATCCTAAAGGAAACATCCCTGTGTATCCCTGTAGCTTCAGTCCTTTTGGTGCATGGACAATAACCTGTTCCCTGAAGTTGCATTGACAGTCTGCTGGACAGGCTGCATCTGCTCAATGCAGGACTGATAGTATGAGTTTCATACCCACAGGTCTCTTCACTGCCTTTTCCATCAGCATCCCTTGTCATATAAAGAGCCTTCTTTAAGCCAGTGTACGCTGCAGTGAACAGAGCGTGAGCCAGAGGTCTGTGGAGGACATCAGTGTGATGTCTGGAGTGGCTCTCCAGATACAGGAGCAGGATGACAGGGAAGGTCTTCAGGTCCCTGCAGTGGGAAAAGTCAAGGTACCAACTCATGTGTTTTCCTTTTTAAGTACAAATATTTTCTCAGAGCCATGCTGGAAGATCACAGACCTTGTAAACGCAGGAAGAGCCAAAAGTATTCAGTGTTGACCTTGGATAAAAGGCTGGGCAAACTAATGTTACAGAAAGGGCTCAGTCTCAATTAGATTCTTAATATGGGGTTTGGGGTAAAAAGACCCTGCCACTAGTCCATAATTTTGTTTACCTTTATACAGACACCTCATTACTCCAAACAATACCATCTGATGCAAAGGCAGGAGTAAGCCACTTCCAGCAGGCTCTCTGGAGAGCACAGAAATCACCCCAGCTTTTCCTCAGATGTGTGACAGAATTAGGTTCCCACAAGCTCCCTCCAGCCAGTGGCTGTTCATCGTGCCCTTACTGCTATGGCACCCTGGCTTGTTCCAGACCCTATGGCTGCTGGCTGTTACGTATGACATCAGTCACTGCAACTCACTTCTGTCCATCAGCATCTGCTTGAGTCACGTGTCATCTGTACAGTGTTCCTTGTACATGTGATGGGGTTCAGAGACATTAAGCCCCTGCTCTGGAAGCTGCTCTTTCCACACTCAGAGGAAAAATGAGGGGAGGAAGAAAAGAGCAAAGCCCACAGCCATTGGCAGCTGTTTGCAGAATTTAACCCTCTGTGTTTATTGTGGCATGGAGCTGGGGATCAATATGGGCCTCACTTTCTCACTTCATCAATCTGCATCTCCAAGAAACCAAAATGAGGGACTGACCCCTGCAAGGTGCCTTTCTCCTCCTGCCTCCCTGCTTTCCTTTACTCTCAATTGATGCTACTCCAGTGTATAGCCCTGCATTCACCTGCAGCTCAAGGACACTGTAATGATATCAATGCATCCAGAGGAGGGCAATAAAGCTGAGGACAGGTCTGGAAGGCATGTCCTGTGAGGAGCGGCTCAGGACATTGGGTTTGTCTAGTTTGGAGATAAGGAGGCTGAGGGGCGACCTCATTGCTCTCTGCAGCTTCCTGAGGAGGGGAACTGGAGAGGGAGGTGCTGAGCTCTTCTCCCTGCTACCCAGTCACAGGACACATGGGAATGGTTCAAAGCTGTGGCGGGGGAGGTTCAGACTGGACATTAGGAAGCAGATCTATACTGAGAGGGTGGTCAAACACTGGAAGAGGCTTCCTAGAGAGGTGGTTGATGCCCCATGATTGTCAATGTTCAAGAGGCATTTAGACAATGAATGCCCTTAATCACATGCTTTAGCTTTTGGTCAGCCCTGAATTGGTCAGGCAGTTGGACTAGATGACCACTGTAGCTCCCTTCCAACTGAAATAGCCTAGTCTAGTCTAGTCTAGTCTGCTTTATAGAGCGCTGAAAAAAGACTGACCCCAAAAATGTAATTTTGAAAATGCATGGAGTTCCTATTTAAGGCTCCAATGATTCTCTAGAAACAAAACAAAACAAACAAACAAAAAAAACCAAAAAAAACCCAAACTTAAAAGCTGCCTACTCTAAACAAGAGCCAGTTCTCCACAGTTAGAGATGAGCCAAAATCAGAGAGTGCTATGCAGATCCGGCCAAACCTGGTGCATAGAAAATTAGATCAATTATCTGTTCTTTAGTTTGCATAATCCAAACCCAACTGGGAGAGTCTCTTTTAACCTGATTCTCCTCACTCATGCATGAGAAGAAACCTGAGATCTTCTGTCTAGTGATCCTAAAAGTTTAGCAGCACAGCTAACACCACCTGACAAACTGCAGCCTATGTTATTAAGTCAAAATCCAAACAACTGGGATAGAAATTAAAACCTTAGGTCCCTTGGCCCATTTTGACTCAAGAACATTGTATTAATACAAAAAGCCCATACTAAGTTTCCACCTCAGTGTTTTTTATGACTTTGTACATCCTTCTGTACCTGTTATTTACTCTCAGTAGGTACAGAAGAACATGCTTTTCCACACTGAATCACAGGATACATTTCCAGAAAAACAGTTTCCACATTATTACAGCCCACAAGAACAGTGTGGGAACTTTATGAATAGCAGCAGTTAACTGATATTAAACTGATGGTTTGGAATTTCTTTTTTAAACCATCTACTAAATTTTTGGATGATTGTGCTCTGAAGTAATCACTTAATCATATGGAATACCAGTAAAGCTCTAGAAAACAAATATTTATAATGAATATTAAGTTAAATAATCTTGGTAGTCAACCTAATGAATTGTTTGGACAAAGATAGGTATTAATCATCAGAGAACAACAAATGTCACCACTTAAGTGGTGAGGGTTGCTGCAAATGCAGTTTTAGGCATTTTATTGCTTTTATTAACTGATGAATAGTATTTACAGGATTGATATTCCTCAACCCCCCCACCACTGTTATCCACTGCTCGGAGCTGGAATAGTGAAAAAAAAATCTAGAAACAATTTACATCTAAGCCTCAAAAACAATTAACATGCATGTAAAGTATGATGCTCCAGGAATTAATCACTCCAACAGATGGCTGGTAGCTTGTTAGTAAGACTGAAGCAGATATTTGTCTTTTTTTGGAATCTCATACCTTGAAGACAACAGGAGTGCCAAGGGACCACCAAAAAAGGGATTGCTTCAGCCAACAGATCTGACTGTAAACTAATGATTAAAATGATCTGGAATTGAGGCAATTCCAATTCAATTTTTCACACTTCCTTATTCTCTGCCCTGCTATGGCCTCAACTCTAAAGAGCATCTGCCAAAGGGGTATTTGGATGTGGACCTTGACTTCACAGGTTAGCTCACAGTTAGGATAACAGCTACACTAACAGCCACAGCAACTTTGCACTAAGAGGTCTGCAGAGCAAACTCATTTGCAGAGGCAGCTCTTGGATCCCAGGAAGCAGAACTTCAGCTTGCTCTCAGCAAAACATTTCAAAGTTGACCTTTTTTTAAAGAGCCTTGAAGATGCACTTCCTTTAAATATACCTCTGGGGCCAAGAGTACAAGGTGCTGGGGCCTAGAGAAATGTTCACTCTGTTATACACACATGCACACATACACACACATTACATACAGTGATTTGGTTAAGTCTGATTATTGTATTAAGAATATTTTCACAGTCACTCCAGGCCCTCAAGCCGTCCTGTGACTTGTTAAGGGGCACAGGATGTGTCCTGCACAAGGGAGCACAGGTGAAAGCCTTAAGCCAGTGTCCTTGTTTTGACTGGGATAGAGTTAATTTTCTTCCTGGTAGCTGGCATAGTGATGTGTTTTGGATTTAGGATGAGAATAATGTCGATAACACACTGATGTTTTAGTTGTTGTTGAACAGTATTTGTACTAAGACAAGGGCTTTTCAGCTTCTCATGCTGCCCTGCCAGCGAGGAAGCAGGGTGTGCAAGAGAAGTTGGGAGAGGACACAGCCAGGACAGCTGAACCAAACTGGCCAAAGGGGTATTCCAGACCATATGACACCATGCTCAGTATATAAATGGGGAAAGTTGGTCAGGGGACACCACGGCTTGGCGCACTAGTCAGCAGACAGTGAGCAATTGTACTGCGCATCACATATAGATTCTATTATTATTATTGTTATTGTTGCTTTTTTATTATTAATTATTATTATAACCCCTTCCTTTTCTGTCCTATTAAACTGTCTTTATCTCAACCTGAGTTTTGATTTTTTCTCAAGTCTCTCCCTATCCCACTGGGGGGGGAGGTGAGCAAGCGGCTGCATGCTGCTTAGTTGCCAGCTGGGCCTAAATTGCAACAGCCAGTAAAGTCTGAGCTACCTCCAGAAGCAACAAAAAAACATCACCATGGCAGGCCAGAGATAACTAGTAAATTAGCATATCGATGCCTCTGTACCACTTCTAGGATCTGATCTAGTATCTTAACTGATCATAGTCCTGTTCTCTGTAATTTAGTATGGGATACTATGGGTTTCTGTTCTCTCTGATCGAAAGCGGCGTGGCTGGGTATTCCAGTGTCAGGCTCCGGTGCAGTGTGGTTGTGCATCCCAGCTTTCTGCTCTGCACAAGGGTCACAATTTCTAACACATTAATTTCCAAATTTCAAAATTCAGAACTTTAGTGATGCTGTGAAATAAGTAAACCAAGACACATAGTCCAAATTAAAGATTGTGAGCCAAGCAGGACAGAACCAAAATCATAACATAGCAGAAATAAATTAATAAAGAATGCACTTCTGCAAATCCCATCTTGCAAGATAGTGCTTCTAGCTTCTTAAATGACAGCTAACAGATAAATAGCACTTTGACAGTCTCCCTCACACCACGATGGATGTGGTTATTAGACCTTCCATTTAGTCAACACTCCCAAAGGAACTTCTCAGAAAATACAGATTTTATAGGTATTTAGGACATATTCAGAAAGACCAAAGAGTGATGTACCATTTGCAGTGCTGTGCCACTGAGGGCAGGCTCCCACAGGCTCTGAGCCCTGTTAATGACTGCTGATGGAAAGCGGCTGACTGACTTGTGTCCTGTGGCCAAGGAGAAGGAGAGCTGCAAACCTGGCCTGATGGGACACTGGGGCTCTTGGCAAATTGCAAACAGTGTTGGGAATATCAGAGGCACTCTATGCAGACAGTGACAGATCCAGTTCTGTCTACTTACCCCACAGAGAAGCTGGAATGAGTTAAAAAGAAATGTGTGTGTGTGTGGGGGGGATATTTGAGTGCTAGAAAGAACTTTCTACATAAATTACTAGTCTAGGCTGATAAATAACCCATCACTTTTCACCTTTTTCCTCTTTCCCATGCCAAGACACAATGGTGAGAGGTGGTACAGGAGATGCTAGAACTGTTTTTGGAGACTTCCTTGATGCATGAGATACTTAAGCCTGCCTTTAAAATCATAAAATGAGTTCCTAAAAGAACCTAAAGGGCAAGATATTCCATTAGGTTTGTTTCTTATTGCATAAAAAAAATTACTTCCCACTCAGAAAATGCTTCAAAATCTAAGTATTTTGTATAATATGCCTCTTCTCTTCCTCCAGTCTATATCAAATACTGGAAGAGGATGCTCTGCTTGCATGGATTTTGTCTTAATGAATTGCCTAACCTTTTCAAGAAAATATGTTTTTATATACAACTTTTGACCACAGCCCCTTAATTAACAGCAGGAATGTTTGTGGACTGAAAACAAAGCCAGCTAGTGAGTCTTGAAATTACATTCAGAGCCAATTGCATCGGCATTAACATTCCTGAACTGAAGTCAATATCTAGTTCCTGAATTATGTGCAGTGCCACATGTATGAGGAAGTCAAACACGGAGTGAAAAGCTTGGGGTACTGCACTACCCAGGAGCACACTCTGCACATGGAAGGGCATGCCTCACCCCTGTGGCATGGTACCTCTCCTTCCTCTCCTTTTCTTCCCATAGGTCCAAGGAGGAGATAATGGTGAGCGGGGATAGAGTGGCCTGAGGATGAGGACACATATATTTTCACAACCTTGTGAATGTCCTTTCAAGGATTAGTAGTGGGGTTAGTAATCCTTCAACTAACCCCTCAAAGGTATCCACAAGCCTTGAAAAAAAAACAAAAAACAAGACTGTGGGCTCATTTCAGTTTCTGTATTTTTAGGATCACTTACATCTCTGTGCCAAGTGTTAAAGGTTAAGTATCAAATGTGTTTCTTTCTTTAGGATTTTTTAAATGAACACTGAGCTTTTCACCTGCTCTTGAGAAGTAGAGTTTCAGGAAACCTTTCATACATCCCATGACAAGTGATAAACTTCAGACCAGCTGACACTGCTGTTACCACTGGCACTACTTCCAAGACCCACTTTGCCAGCCCATCCCTGAGACAGGAGCAGGGTTAGGAGCAAGAAGCTGCATAGCTGCAGGCTGTACACAGCACGTCATCCTCAGGTCTTCCAGGACCCTCCCTGCCATCTATCCTGATCTTCTCACTGGAGACCCAGGGGGCTTGCTGATGCTCTCCTGGCTGTCCAAAATCAACTGGCCTAAGAAACTCAAGGCTATAGCCTTCATTAGGTCTATAGATTTTGCCTTGGGAAGGTGTGATCTCCAACACCAAATGCAATTTAAATGATCCATGTGTTTCTGTTTAAAGGATTCTCTCTCTCTTTCTCTCTCTCTGTACATACAGAGAGAACAAGAGTGTCAATGGGTTCACGCTTCAGTTTCTGTTCTGAATGACAGTATGATGTGGTAATGAGAGGGCTCAAAGTCCCCTGAAGGAAATAAAATGCAGTGTAAAAAAATACAAATCAAGTCCATCCGCAAAGATCCTACTCCCACAGACCTCGTACAAGCAAATTTTCTGCTGGAGGCAGTCAGGTGTGTAGCTCTGTTCTTCACAAGGTGACAGTGGGGACTCCCACTGCAGTGGTTGGGAAGGGATCACCTGGCACCTCCTGGGGTCACCGTCTTTGTCTTGGAGAAGACAAATGGCCAGATGCCTCCTTACTTGTCTTCCACTTCCCTATTATCTCTTCCAGCCTTTCAGGACTAATATGCACTTCTAAATATGAATGCGTACTTCCTGCTCCAGGTCATCTGTATCTCTACACTGTCTCTATTCTCTTTCTAAAGAGCAAGTTTCTTCCTCACAAAGTAGTGATGATTATTCTTTGTTCCAGAAACAATCATATGTTTGTTTCTTTCAAGAAGTTATTAAAACCTCAGATTATTTTCACACCATTTATTTAGCAAGATTTAAAACAGCCCTTCCTGGAGAGGGTAAAGTCATCTTTGTCTGCTTTTATGAGCTCCTTTTCTAGAGAAACTCTGGCCAACTCATTGCAGATACTGGTATTTCCTCTTTCTTTTGTCCTCTGTGCTCCACCTCCAGGTTTCTAAGTGCCAACCTTTACATTTTTCCCTTTTTTTCAAAAGGGCAAGATACCAGATTCACTGCTGACGTAAGTAGATGCAGCTCTAATTAAGTCAATGGAGTTACATCTGCCTATGTCAGCAGTGAATTTGGCTCAACATCCCTACTGAGCAAAATGTCACATTACCTTTGCTGAGCAGGACATTTCAAATAAAACATTAGCAGAAACAATTAACTTTAAGCCATTAATCCCACTGAAGATACTTTCAACCTCCTAAGGATTGAAGTCAATCCCCACTAAATGTCTTTGGCTTAATAGATTGTGATGCTTTGGTATGAAATACACTATTGAATAACATTGAATTAAGCAGCATCATATTGTATTTCTATATATAAATTATATTTTAGCACACATGACAACTTTTAACTATAATACTTAAAAAACTATTAGCAATGGAGGAGGTCATACAAAACATTGCATTATATAATACCTACAAATTTTGCAAATGTATTATGTATAGGTACAATACTACACTCACACATAACACACTTTTGTATTTCATTAGCATCCCATTTTACATCAACAAAGATGGAAGATTTATAAATAGCATTGTTCTTTAATTCATTCCTTTTGGCACAAAACAGGTGGTAACAAACCTGGATGAGTGAGAGGTAAGAATGCAGTCTTGCCCCCAACACATTTGTTACAGCTACAGAGAGAAAGGGGTCAACATATTACCTGAAGAATTTGAAAGCACCAGCTCTGCTCCTTTCTAGACTTCCTTGAGCAGTGCATGGTAGCTCACAGCCAGGTGCATGTGGACTAGCAACTCCACTATTGCACTCTTGGGTGCCCTTCTGCATTACAGTGTTCATAAAACCCAGGTGGGATGCATAGGGTCCTGCTTCAGAAAAAGGATAAACTTATCAGATTCTTGTAGGTCAAACTCTGCTGTAGGCAGCTAGAAGGAAAGCTGGAGATAGAGATGGGTGTTGAACCCTGTCCCTCTCCAGGACTGTAGTGTTCTCTGCCTTGCATGGAGTGACCCTCCCATGCAGCCCTACATGTGCCCTAGGAGTCAAGTACCTTAACCCTTTCTTCTAAAGTCCTGGGAAGTGACAGTCATTTTATCTATCAGAAAGACAGAAGAGAAGGAGTCAAGGCATGAACGCTGTCTTCCAGTTCCTCTCTGGACACTCTACAGGAGAAAGAACTGAAGTTCCTACATCCACCCAGTGGGACATTTGCTCTCCCACCCTTCTCACAGGTGCATGGGCTAAACACTACATTTTAGAGTCATCTCTCCCTTTCCTGTTGAATATTGACTTAGAATATGCAAACTGTAACAGCCACAGCAGGAGATGTGAAGAGAAAAATATTTCCTTTGCTCCAGACTGCTCCCCACTGTGCTGGTCACATCTTTTTCAGGAGCAGGAGAGAAAGCCCAACTCACAGAGAAAAGAACTGAATAAAGGTCACTCACCACTTAGGTGACTGCTGCAACTAAGAATCTCAGTATTTTAATCACAGGTAAGCACAGCTCCCCAGCTCCATGTATGTAGCCTTGCCAGCCAACACAAACATTTACACATTGCCTGATGTGGATAAAGTTGAATCAAGGGGAATAAAGTTATGCAGGAGCAGAATATTAACAAAAGACTTCCAAAAATACAGTGTAACAGCTATATTTGGCTATCAGGTGAAAAAATATTGCCCCAAACTTGGACCATATGATTGATGACCTTGAATCTCTGCCTCATCCATTTTTAATCATCATTTTCCTAAGGAAGGAAGACACTGGCTGCCTTAAGGCCCTTTCCCATGTACACAGAGATGCCCAAGGAGAAAGGAGATTTGTACATACTAGGTAGCAGGCCAGGGAGGAGAACTGTCCGGCTAACTTCTGTACTACAGGATACAAATATTTTTACCCCCTGAAAAGATACTGAATATGATATCTGCAAAAATTTAATGCTGGCCTAAATTTTACCATCCCTTAACCATAAGCTGAGCTCTGTTCTATATCAAATCACTTGAGGCCAATGGTGGGAATATCATCAAAATCTAAATCCTGCAGCACTATTGTATAAAATATATTTTGCAGCAAGTCTTCCTACTCAAGGAGCAACTGTCTCTGCTGATGCTTGCAATGACAGTTCACACACTGAAGTGAACCAAGTGTGAGTGCAGGTGGGTGGTTTAATCTCTTAGTACACCTTCTAATGAAACAACATACTACAACACAGCTCTCCTGCTACAGATTTAGGGCTTTTCAATAGCTGTATGTATTCTGCTGGGACACACCCAGATTTGTTTTGTTTTGTTTTCATACTTATTTCTGACATGTTAATTATCAGATTTCATGCTTACCCAGAGAACAGATTACATAGTCAGCCTCAGTTAGAAATACTGCTGGGGACTGAAAAACTCTAAACCCTGAGCACTAATCTGGGCTGGACCCTAAAGGTTTTCAAAGCCAAAACCTCATAAGGAATTCAAAGAATGTTTTGCTGCTATGAAGGATCTGAGACCAGACACAGAAGCTGTCTCCTAAATTCAGGGCTAGTATGCTCCACCTCAGCTCCTGTGTCCCTAGGGTGTCTGGAAGAAGTACCCCAGGACAGCCCATGGCAGCATCACTGCCTGGGTGCCTGGCTGAGACTGGGTGCAGATGAGGGAGAGGAGCGTGTTTTCTCAGTTCAATCACGACATGCACTCATGACCAGGGGGCCATGGCCTGGGAAACACTCCAAGATGCCATGGTTTCTGTGCAGCCTGACAGCACATCTCTGCTCAGTTAAATCAATGAACATTTTGCAATTGATTTCAGGATAGCTGCTATAGGCCATATGGTTTCATCCATGAATTCCTTTAGTACTCACCTCATTTTAAGCACAATAGCAGCTTGATTGAAGTCAATAATACAGTTCAGATACTTAAAACTAGTTAAGTTCTTAAGTGTTTTGATGAATTGAGGAGGCCTTAATGAACACTGTTAATGAAGGTGATCCTCTGAGATTTAGAACATCTTCAAATCTCACACTTCATTGCAGTCACTTGAATTCAGCAGAAGTCCTTGTGGCCATCAAAAGGAGAAGTCACATCCCCCTTTCCCAGAAGCTGGTCCTCACCATGTCCCTGGTACTGGGACCTGCAATCACCTGTCCATCATTGCCAGTTTGGACCAGCTCCCTGCACACCCTGCAAGCTGCTGGGGGTGGAGATAGAGGTGGTAGGTGGTACCACCTTTTCTGGCAGCAGCACAGACATGTGCCAGATTGAGGGAACCATATAAACATAGCACAACCAAATCAAGGAAAAACTAGTTTGTTAAACCATTGGAGTGATCAGCTGATAAGTATCCAAAGCATATTTAGATTCTTTACCAGGGAAAACTTGGAGACATCAGCATTTATGTAAACTACCATGAGTGTGTTCAGACCAAACCTTGTCTGCAAACAGGACTATATACAATTAAGAGAGAAACATAATGTTTTATATGTGTACCACCTAGTGGCAAAGGGCTGGCATTTCCATGTGTTATTTTTGATGGAAATAATATGTACGTTCTGGAAAGAAGATCCTGTTAACCAGTGCCCAAATATTTTGGATTTCTCCAGACTTTGTGTTTGAATCCATTAGCCTGTTTCAAGCTGCAAGCCTAAAACACACAGTCATGTTAAGAAAAGTTTCCAAAAGCATTTTAATGGTTCTGAAGACACTGGGCACAATGCTGACCAAAGACTTTTACAGTGGGGAAGCAAATTAGATAGCAAATGTGGCACATTCAGAGAGGGGGACACACACACAATGCAATGCAATGAGGCATGTACAGCAAGCACAGTGGTTTCAAGGTCAGTGCCACTGCACACTTGTGATTCACCAGAGGCACAGTTCTGGATGGCCAGCAGCTCAGATACAATGATCTGAAAACAAGAGGGAAACCCCAGCTGTGGTTTTCAGCTGGATCAGGGAAGCCAACAGTATAATAAGACAAATCCTGTTTTCTGGTTGATCCATCTGGTGTCCTTTGAACTGAAGGGTGAACACCATGTTCTTTTGGTGCCTTTGCAATAAAATGTAAAGGGACTTTCAAGTGGAAAGTACACAAAGGAAAAAGCTCCTGGATGAAAATGCCTCCAGACATGGCAAGTTGTTACTCAGCCAAGTAAAGGCACAGTGGGATCATGACTCAAAGGAAAACTAATGCCATCATATTGCAGGCATTTTAATTGAACTTTGTTAGACATTAATTTTTATAAGCAGTACAATAAACTTTTCAACTATTAGAGGCATAAAATGACGCTTAACTGTCACAATGAGTCAGTCACTTGATTCTGAGCAGGTAGCCCTATGCCCACATTTTGGCACACTTGCAGCAGTGTCAGCTAACCAGCAAAGTCCCATGGCTAGACAGAGTGACATAGCAACAAGCTCTGATTTGGGTTTGGATATGGGCAGAAGCACAGCAGTTGTCCCTAGCTAGGTGAGGAAACCTGCAGGCAGTCCAGGTGTGGGGATCCCATGGCTCTGCACAGCACCAGTTTCTCACCACAGGTAAATCAGCACATAGTTCCTCCCAAGACCAGGCATGAAGTCCTGACCATCGTGAAATCAATACCATAACCTCTATTGACTGCACTTGTGCCATTATTTCACTTGGTGCCTCCAGTGTTTTACGCCACTCCAGAATAGGGTTCTGGATCGGTACATTTATTAATCTCATAAAACAGATTACAAAGAGAGGCTGCTCAAAGGGACAGCAGTGTGCTTTTTGTGGACATTATTTTATATCTATTTCATCATTTCAAACCTATTGTTGATTATCATATGAATACTGCATTAACTTCAACTTTGGAGAACTCCTAATAATTTTGACTCATGAAGCTGTCAATTAATACAATACCTATTCACTTTTTACAGACCTATGCATCAATAGATTGGAAATACCCTGGAAAATGAAGAAAGGGAGAAGAGCAAGGAAAGAAAATAGAGAGCTTTGCGACAGCCCTCTGCCATGGGGAGGGCTAGCAGGAATGATAGCAGTCTGCCTCTGGGAGTGGAAAGGCCCTTGGACAGCTATAGCTGATGGTGTAGCACCCTGAGCCAGAGTGTCGGTGCAAAGAACCCTTGCACTGAAGAGAGCAGAAAGGTAAGAAATTTAACTCCAGATGTAAGAAAGATCCCCAGTGTTTCACCTTAGATTAACAAGAGTGAAGCTCTCTACTGAGAGCCTGTCTGAAAGTTATTTGTCATTTAATGACCTTCCTAAGACAAGCAGGCCCATTAGTGACATCTAAACTGTGCAGAGTAAGAATACAGTGTCTTTTCTTCTGTAACACTGAATTTCAGATCTACCTAAGTGTTAGACAGTAAATAAAAGCTCTTTGAAAAATAAGCTCCTTTGGATGCTTCACCTAGTGAAGGGGATGAGAGAAGTCCAACCATCAGATCCGCTTTCCCACAGGGGTTTGCAGCCTACCCTGTGGATCCTCACATGCCCTCTTACAAATTAAGCTCTTGGACAGAAAGAAAACAGGGTAAAAAAACAAGGGCACACATAAGAAACACTAATAAAAATCTTGGTTGGGAAAGTATACACTGTGGATAAAAAAAACCAATCTCATTCTCATTTCTTAAGAATAATGAGTGGACAAAATTAAACACTTTTCTTGCAGGGATAAAAAGTGTGTCTTCATTAGCCAGGTAACAGGAAAATTTGAGTCTTGTCTGAGTCTCAGAATGACTGAAATATGACAAGTTTCATAAAATTCAGTGGGTAAGGCTGCCTTGCAACCAGATAATGGGAGACATTTCTGCATTGGTTTTGTTCAGGTGGATTTTCCTAAATCTGGGCACTATATAAAGATTTCTGCTTTATAGGTGGAACCTCTTCTTGCTCAGCCCTGATGTGTGTAGCAATTGCCTTCAGCCAAGGGACAGTGGACTGAGTTTACTGTGGTATAGGCCATGGCTAACCCCTGTTCAGGCCCATCAAAGTGACCCCACTGCTGGCTTCCATGGCACATGTACCTTCCTCCACACCATGATATAAACTGCATCGAGCTCTCTGCCCTTTTCTACCTGCCCATTTTGTTGTCTCCTTTTTCTGCTATTAAAAATATGGTGACCTTAGACCAGATGGCATACAAGACATTAATATCTCTTAGACAACACCCTGCCCCAAGTATCTCACGTAAATGGGGACAACTGATATATTTATTAATTTGAAACAATAAATTCTGTGCAGAGTGTGGAGGGTTTTTTGAAAAAAATAATACATGAATGTACTTTAGTGGAGCTGCACTGCAACTGTCAGTAATAATGGGAAATAGCCAGATTGATAGGTGTGACTTATGAACCTCTCACTCCAAGAGTAGAAGAAAGGATCACAGGGAACTCACAACTTACATCTTATTCCCGTCTTGGGAAGAATGTTCTTCCAGCAGAAAGGGACTCTCCATTTTGTCTAGACAAGGACCCTAAGTGACTGAACCATAAACTGTCATCTTCCTTCTAGTCACCTCCAGTACAAGCAAGCTCAGAAACTTCTCTCAAGTTATATGTCAATATTGCCACTTCATAATTTGGCTCTGTCAGTTCAGCAACACGTGTCTTTCCAAATACAAATAAATGTTTTATAAAGTTTTCCTCTACTCAATTTTACATATGTACATTTATTTTGCTTATAACTGATAGTTTGCTAATACTTGTGTATTGCTTGGAGAGCATTCCAGCCAGTTAAATTTTCACCCAAACATTTGTACCAAAACCTCAGGCAAAACAAGAACTGTCTCTCATACCTTTTACAGATTAACAAATAGTTCTTGCCCTGCTAATGCCATTCTTAATTGGACTACACTGTGAGGAGCAATTAAGACTAAATGGCCACTTGCTGAGAGCTGGTGACAGAGAAACTGCAGCTTGAGGCGTTCAAATTCTCCAAATAAAGTGCAGTTGCCTTACTCTGGTGTCAAAGAAAGAAGCTTAATTTTTTAATGGCTTAGTATATTAAAAAGGAATTATTCAATTCACAGCAGGGAAATCTGTTTTGGGAGGGATTATATTTTCTTTTTTTTTTTTTTTTTCTGAAACGACTTTGTAGATTTAAAGGGTCCTGACTGACAGCAATGGAGGTGGGACTCTCCCGTGCCAGAAAGAAGCACTGCCAGCTACAGCCACAATAACCTTGCTGCACTGCCTCACCTGTAGCTTGCAGAAGCCATCCCAGGGCTAGAAAGAGATTTTCCCATTTAGTCCATGCACTGCCAGTCTGTCAGATAAATACTGGGTGCAATGAAATCTAGGTAACAATTCACATCTCTTCTGAAATAATCCTGAAGGGCCTGTCAGCCCATTAAATGTCCTCCCTCTTCAGATAAAGCCCACTGTGAGCCATACCTGCTGTCCCTGGCCTATGGTGATTAAAATAAGTGCCACATGCAGTCAACTGCAACCATGTTGAGGAGGATAATAAGTCCTTATTTGAGAGGAAAGGTTACACTCACCCCATTGACTGGCAACAGAGGAAGGAATTTGCTGCAGTTACAGTAAATTACGTATTCCAGAATGGTTAAACCTGAGGAGGACCACTGTCCCTCACAGTTGGCAATCTCCTGCCTTTCACTCATGCTAAAGTCAGGATCCTGACAGAGCTTCCCAAACAGTTTTACCTTCTAACCTGACTGTCAGCGTACAGCGTACTCCTGGCATTGATGCTAAGCCAGCTGCATCTCACCCAGCTACCCACATCCCTTGGGGGTTGCTGAAAAGCCAGCACCCAGTCACCTTGCCTGGTCTAGCCACCACAGGTCACAGGAGGGCCATCAGCTGCTGATGTCTCAGCCCTGCCTGAAAGCATTTTCTCACCAGCAGCCTTCTGCAGTCCTCTCTGGGAACAAATCCCCTTGTGGGAGCCAGGCTCAGAACACGCACACTGGATGGACAAAGTTATGGGAAGAGTGAGAAAGGCAGCTGTGGTCTCAGCTCCTTGGTCTAACCCCAGCCAGAAAATAAACTCCAGCAGATACCAAGTTTTCTGGGAGGTAAACTTATAATGGTGGATGAAGAGTGTTCAACCAAGATATCACCTGCGACCTCTATGTATGATTCTGAACTCTGAATTACAAGATTCCCCCACTGGCTCCAACAGAAGGACCTCTGCTAGGTTTTCTAGGAAAGCCAATTGTTCTTCCAACACATCCTTACTGAAATGTGCTCGTACCACATCCATATAGACTTTAAAAGCCTGAATGCCTAAGGACTTGTCTAAACTAGTTTTATATCACACACCAGGAATTTTTAGCATGAGTTTGTCTGAAACATTTGAAAATAGGTAACATATCAGTTCACAATGTTACCTGTATGCACATTTACATCCTTTTTACGTTCTTTGCCCACTCTGTCCCTCCACAGAGACCAAGATCTGAACACCCTATATCCACCATTGCAGGCAGTTTCAGAACAGTACATTAGTATCATTTCATCCCAGCATATCATCTATCTAGTCACTTAACCTGATGAGATGACACTAGCCAACATTAGTATTTCATTTTTCCATTCCCCAAAAGGTATTTCTGTTCAATTTAGCTACTACCTGACAAAAATATTGCTGAACACCTGCAAGAGGTAAACCAACCTTAATCCAATTTCTTTTCACAGATGCTAAGGGCCATGTTCTTCTGTCACTCATGCAGCTTATAGCTCAGACTTCTGCACAATTTAAATAAGAAACAAGTTGTTTAACTTCATTTTGGGAATGGTATATACAAATGTAGTCTGTCCTTCACCTTTGCCTTGGGGAGCTCAGTGTTTATCTGAGGGATAGAGGGAGCACAAGTGTCTCGAAGATGCCAGGTATAAATCAGTAGCAATGGAAAAAAAAGGAGCTGCTTCATTGTCCATTCCTCTGAAAGACTTGTGCATCTGAGGCAAGTCAAGGCAAAATAGAAGGAACAAAAAAGATAGACACTTCTGACAGTAAATGGTCAACACTGGGAGCTAGACTCTAAATCAGACTGTAATCTGCTGCTCTGACTCACAGACTAGATGCAGCTAATTGGCACAGCTCTTTAATTAGCACAGACCTGCCGTCTCCACAGACTGGGGGAGGATGTGCAATGTGCCAGTGAGGAGCACAGCACATGTTGTTGAGGACCCCTCTCCTCCCAGAACGATGCCCTGGCTGAGAAGGTTGCTTTTGAGTAAAGACAACACTGGAGACCAAAAGGGGGAAACTATGAAGTGGATCTTCCTTAACGTGCAGAAGGTCACACAGCTGACCAGCTAGTGTGCTTCCCTCCAGGCTGTATCCTAAAGAGGCTTTCTCTGGAGGGTCGAGAACAGGAGACCCAGCATGCAAATGGTTGCTCAGACTTAGTACCCCCTTAATACAAATGAAAGAGGCCGGTGCTTCACTCAACATGTTCATGCATTCACGGTTTGCATTCAGCAGTGCAAACCTTGCATGCCCTGGAATAGGTCAGTATTTTCACTTCACCTCTGACCCACAGAGTTTGTTGCCACTTCAGCATGGCCATATGCAAGCAGTTGCTCTGACTGCAGATCAAGCACATTTGACTAAAGATTTTTACTAAATAATTCATCAAGTAGTGAGGAACCTCTCCTAAGAATAGCATAACATGATATAGGTAAGGCAGCAATTGTTTCCTAGCTATCAAAGGAGCTTTAAGCAGACAAATCAGCAATTTTTCTTTTTTGATTTCTTAGGCTGAGAAGAAATTTCCTGAAAATAACCCATCCTTTGTTTGCAGAATACTTTTGAGGTTACATTTGCAGAAGCACTTATAGATCTCAATATGTTCTGTTGTCCAAAGGGATCCATCCAAAGTGTTTTCCACCACCCTCCCTTTTCATGCTCACTACTCTGTCTGCATCTACTGAAGCAAAAGGGTCTCCTGACAATTATGGTGATGGGTAAGGATGCAGAACAGTGATGCTCCCAGTGTGACAGGGCCTCAGTCAGAGCTCAGTCATGCCTCAGGAAAGCCAGTGGGATAACTCTAGTCTAGTTAGGTTATCCCAGGCGCCTCTTCCTCTTAGGAGCAAGACACACAGGCACATGCATAACATGTATCTTGCAGGCGAAACTCTGCTCTGTTACCAGTATCAAACTGCAGTTACTGCAGTTAAGCCAGCCTTCACCATTTAATTACATCACTCTGCTGGGTTATTCCGGATTGGTGTTGCTGCATGAAAATAGAACTTGGCCTTTAATATATTGTATATTTTTACACAGAGGATGACAGATGTCAAAAATGCAAATTTATTTGCTGAAAAGAGAGCTGCACTCTCCTTGATGATTCTAGGAAGACCTAAGAAATCTTCAGGTTAAGATAAAGTATAAAATGAGATGAGACTTTCTCCCTCCTTCTCCCAGAAGAGCCACTACATATAATTACAAACTCATGACTGTGTTAGACCCAAATAGTTTCCAGTATTTGCAAGTTCTATGTGTCATCAGTGTAAGAGATTTTATATATCAAATGCCAGTCTTTGTAGCTTGTCCTGGCATTTCTAAGTTGATATGCAGAGTTATGCTTCACCAGCCTTTATCCAGAAGAGCTAATGCTGCTAAGTTAACATTATGGCTCTAAGTTGTTCATTAATTTTCCAATGCACCTTGCCGTAGTGGGTAATGTAGATATGAAGTTAAAAATTTGCATGGGAAGGAGAAGCCTCTTAGGAAGTTAGCAATTAATGACATAGTGCAACACAGCTAGCACCAAATTTTTAGGGATGCAACTTAATTACTGTAATTACGTGAGCTGTCTGCAAATATATATATGCACAGACAGATCCCAGTGGATTGAGCTGACTGCCGTTTTTTTTTTTAACTTTGGAAAATTCTTGGCTGAAAAAACTCCTCTCTCTCTCTCCTTGCAGTTCTATACACACATACACCTTCCAGGCCTTATGTGCATCATCCCCTTTATGCCATTGAGGCTACCCGTGTGCATAGGGATGGAAGGGTGTTTTGTGAGGATCTGTGCAAATGTGACCCAAGCAAGCAGGGTCAGTTTTGTTTCTAATTCCTCCTACTCATAGCCTGGAAAGGTAGATAGTGATAAAAGGACCTGCAGCTGCACAAGGAGAAGCATGAGAAAATTCAGTAGGAGTTTTCCGTAATTGGAACAGCTTGGGGTGCATCCCTTATCCTGAAGGGTTCAGCTGACTCTGACCAGATCCTGGGAAGGGAAAACAAGGCTCAGGGGCATAGGAAGGGCCCGGCTGGTGATGGGCTCCTTCGGATCCTGCGCCAGGTGGGGCTGTTTCAGTATTTCCCCAGTACCCACTTCCTAGCCGGGAATCAGTGTTCAGATGCTTTTTTTCACAGTCTCTTGAAATGTTCTCTGTGCTCCCACACCCTAGACCATATGGAACTTATTAAGCTGTTTTTGTAATAAATATACAAAGTCTGAGTTATGTCAGTCATACAGCCTTGTGTCTCAATTTTGACATCAGCAGAGTTACCTGGCATAAAACCAGAGTGATGCAAGAATAATATCTTTTTTCCTGGCACGTTGTTGAGGATTGTGCAGATTGTTTTAGTCTGATGATAATAAGATGGCAAAACTACAGACATGATTCCTTGCTTGTCTGAGAACAGTAAAAAATGTAGATTGTCTAGGGAGAAGATGAACTATTTCACATAGATTAAAATAGAAAAATCTCTTTGGGGTCCATTACATCTTCCTTGTTAATGTTTTATATTTTTTATTCTGCATTTTAAAAAAATTGACATCCCAGGGTGGGCTAACTCTACAAATGTCACTTCCCGGGTGGGCTTGTCCTTATGCAATTAGAAATAAAGCACAGAACATCCAGAACAGATGGGACTGCTGCACAGAACAAAATCTCCTTCTTTACTCTCATTTTTTCCCACCCAAATTCTGTTTCTCACAGAAGATATTTAAAGTATGGAATCAAATTAGAGTTAATCAGCCAGAGCATTTTGTAATTAATAAGAAGGTCACATCCCATGTGGAATGGTGGAATTTTACAATCCATCACTGAGCCTGTGGCTTCTTCACCAGTTTATCTGGGTCAGACTCTGTTTTCTAGGTGAGCAGAGTAAGTGATGAATAAATCCATTCAAACCCACAGGCTTACTCTATATTTATCTACTATGGAAACAGGTACAGAGCCTTTGTTTTGAGTAGCAGATGCAGAGTCAAGACAAGTCTAGTACCATGACAGCCCATTACAAAGCACTGTGGAGGGGCTTGACCCTGCTTCTCAGGCTGGGTCGCCTCTGAATACTCCCGCTGGCATCACTGCATCATTATGGCATCATTACTCCTGCTGGCCTCTTGCTTTGCAGCAGCAACAGGAGGTGAGGATGTGGCAACTCCCTTTGCTAAAACAAAGACCCTCTAAAGGCCTCAGAAGAAGCGAGAAGAAAAGAGGAGCTTCCCTTGCTGCCGATTTCCCATGCAAGTGGTACCAAGAGTCTCACTTCCCTCCCAGCATCTGCAGAGAATTATATCTCATTTGCTCTCTTTCTCAGAGGTTCCTCCTGCAACCCTGTTTTCTTTTTAGCTCTCCTGGGAGGGTATGAAGAGTGGTACATCTGCTGGTGGTGATGAAGAGCAACATCACTGCTGGCTTCCCTGAAGTGGAGCCCTGCCAATGTTGATCACTGTTACAGAGGCTAACCTGTCTCAGCTGTCCACAGAAATCTGAAATCTTCCTTGGGGTTTTAACCCTGCTATGGACAATCAGTCCAAAGATGCTGAGCCCTTGAAGTCTTCTTAGACACAACTCTTGACCTGACAAACAACCCTGGAATTTAACCTCATCCAAATGTCGCATACTCGCTCCCAAAGACTTCCAAGGGACTTTCAGATGCAGCAATCACATACCCCATGGCTTTTGTAAAGGAATAATGAAGAAGTTCAGATGATGAGAGTGAAAAATATTTGAGAAGGGATTGAAAAGTCCTTGAGAAATATTAAGGCAGAACCCATCCCGTAAATCTCCAGACTACTGAGTATTAAATTGGCATGCACTTTGTTTGTTTATCTTTTTACCTTGTGTTGTCCAGACCACCCTTTTCTGGATGTATATGGAAGAAAACTGCCCCACCACATTGCAGTAATTTTCTTCTGGTGGTTTGTTGGGTTTTGACTAGTTTCTAAGCAGAAGCAGATCAGTGGAGCTGTTTTGCAATGTTTATTTTAAAACATTCTGTTCTTTTATGTAAAACAGTTGGGAATTACAGTAAATTGGCATTACTTAAATGCTATCTTCACACTTCTCCCAGGGCTGGTAAGTGTAAAATATTCTACCTGAGTTGTTTCGTGGCATAGCTGTGGTAATTGCCCAAGCATGAATATACAATTTTTTTTTTATTTTTTTTTTGGGTGGGGGGGATGGGGAGTGATGAC
>JANZLQ010000079.1:61036516-61054508 GCA_026212715.1 Elanus axillaris | reverse complement strand
GGGGATGGGGAGAGATGACATTGTAAATGATTCTCTAGCCTATGGGGAAGCAAAACCCACCTCTTTGGTAAATAACTCTTTTTATACCTATATTTCAGATAAATAAACTGAAAAATAAACTGATACAGAAATGGATTCAGTGGTGACAGAATTATTGAACAGTTAATCCATGGTGTGAATGAGACCAGAGCTGTAAATGGCTTTGTACCTCACTTTTTCAAAGTCATTTGCTTATTCATATAATGATTTTCTCTAAAAGACTCTCTGATTTCTAATAACAAGCTAGCATATGTTCTATTAGTTCAAAGCAAACAAGAAGGAAAAAAAGCCCTATCACATCAGTTTATATTTAAAATGCAACATGTTATACATAAATATGTACAGAGTCAATAAAGCATCTGCATTTTATGCAAGAGAGGTGAAGGAAGTTATTAGAGAACTGTTGTTCTGATGTACTCAATTTCACAGTATCTTTAGAGTATTTTTCAAAAGGATAGATATATTTTCTTTAATTACTGAAATACTGTACAAATTTATTTAGTGCTCATCATTTTCATTGATTTTCTTACTGAATTTAACGGGTACTCTGACAAATTTAAGAAACTATTTTCAAAATACTTCCAGAATATCTTTGCTTTTTAAGAACAACAGGATCTTTAAATCAAATTTGTTTTCTCTCCTGACACGTTACGCAGATTTTTGGTGTGTCTACCACCTGGCCACTGCAAAGAGCCCTCTAAGTCTCACGGCTGTGCCCAGAATCCTGATGCAGCAGGAAAAAGCTGCATAACTGGCAGTTGTGTTTATTTCTGCAAAGCCCTTGCCTGAATACAAATCTTATTATTTGGAGTAAAATACTCTATAATGTTCCCTAAGTTCTAGGGTCATTTTCCTGAGTGTAATTCTATGGCTTTCATAGTGGGATTGCTGCTGCTTCTGGTATTCTAATAATGTATCAGTGAACCTGTGTACAGCTATGCTTGTTTGCTGCAAGAGACAATAGAGCTCTTCCCAGCGATAACTGCCATTTGGTGGTTGTAAAATGAAATGGCCTACATAAAACTCCTAGCAAGCAAGTGTCCATCCCGTATAACTGACCAAATGCAGGCATGTGTCTTCTTCATCCGTTTCAGAAGGGCCACAGTAACCAAGTAACATCCTGGTTCTCCTCCAAGTGGGACCCTCCTGCATGCATCCCCCCACTTCCCTTTGGCATCACCATCACCAAGCAAAAAGCCAGGAAGTGAAAGGGAGGTTTAAGACAAGTGCAGGAGAGGTTTTAGCACAAAACTGAATGCTTAAAGTTCCCCTGGTTTAGATGTGTAAAACTGGAGATAAATAGGGGTATTTAAGCATGTCAGTGTTAACTTCAGGGAAAACACAGCTGAACCAGCATGAAATCTAGAGTCGGAGAAGACCCGCGCTTTATCTGGATGCTTTAGTGCCTGTGATGAGGTGACTCGTATTGAGCTGGCATGGGGGAGACCTTAGCCCCCTGAGGAACGCTGAGTTTTGTCTCCTGCTCCAATGCACAGAGTTTTGGTATTTACCCAAGCAGAAATTGCTTATGTGTAATACTAATGAAGGAAAAGGCAAAATATGGAAAAAATTATGTCTAGACTAAGGGCAGAGCTTTCCTTTTGAGGGAAAAAAAAAAAAGCCTTAGAAACAAATATCTTTATTGTTGTGCACATATGGTCCACAGACCATCACTGAAGTTGTGGGATGAGGTTCCAGCATCTTTTTGTTTGAGATTGTTTTATACAGGACAGGTGATAACTTCCCACTGTTCCCAGTCAGGAATTATATATAATTAATATATTAATTATAGCTGCATGTTCAGTGCTCTTTGTGGCACCAACACACAGCTGAGCTTGCTGCAGGTCATGACTGCACCACAGGCAGCTCCTATGGAGAAGCAATTTGGCTTGGGAGAACCCCACTGGAGTTCCCATGCAGGCACAGAGAATCCAGGCAGAGCCCTTCAGTTGCTTCCACATGCAAACAAAGTTTCCATGGATATTTTACTCAAAAAACACTCTATGGCAGAACTGAGGAGAGTGTAAAAATAATGGTAATTACCCAACTACAAACAGAAACTGTTAAAGAAGAATCCAGTGTGGTAGCTTTTTAGTTTAAAAGCATATTCCAGTTACTTAAATTTTGTGCTAGTGTGATTCCAGAAAAATTACACAAGTTATAGCATTTTTTTCCAAGCTGTGCTTCCTGCAAATGTGAAGTAATTACACAAGCATCCAAGGTAAATTTCTCTTCTACAAAAACTGGGTCCTCTACAAAAACTGGGTCTTCTCCAGTGGGCAGAGAAATGAAAGAGGGTGAAGTGAAGAAATCTCTTGGGTAAATTAGGGGAACAGGGAGAGGAGCAATACAGGGAGGAGAGGCAGAGACCAGAAGGGGAAAACACAGAAAAGCAGGAAGGACCCAAAGAGGGAAGGGGCAAAGAGAAGCAAGAGGTAAGGCGTGTCTTCCTCCATCTCTCCATCTTTAAAAATTCTGGAGAATATACTTCCTTGAAGAGAGTGTGAGCTTAACCTGGGAGATCAAAGGCTGTTTTATCAGGACATCTCTAGATTTGCAGAAAGAAGTGAATACCTTGATGTTCCCTTCCCCTGAAATCTCTGCAACTCATAAACTCAAGCTGTCTCAGATTGTCCACATTTGTGGTGCCCACAGAGGAAAAACAAGCTCTTTCTAAACAGACTACCTGGCTGGCATCTCACATCATGCAGTATATGATGCCATTAATATTGATAAACCTTCTGCTATACAGAATATCCCCAAATCCTTTATGATAGGAATCATTTATAAACTGGAGAAGGGGAAGGGGTACAAAGGGGAATGTGCAGGCAGCACTCTTGACTTTCAGTTAACAGGATTAATGCCACTGAAGAAAACAAAATTCCTCCAGATCTGTACCGGTATAACTGAGGGCAGCACCTGGCCTGATGCTACACTTGCCTTCTCATATTTAAGAGGGCAGTGTGCTCTTCCCCAGCTGTAACTTTTGTGATCTTAAATTCTAACAGAAGTGGCCCGACAACTTTGGAGGATATTTTCCAGTCCAAGAGGACAGCATGCAAGAAAAGCAGATTGAAAAGTGAAACAGAGGGGAGGGAGGCAAGTTGCATTGGAGGTAAAAGGGGACAGGGCCATGACAACCCAGTTCACGAGAGACAGCTCAGTTTGACTAAACTTCTGGAGCTGGCTTGAAAATTCATAGGTAACCTGAAAGGAGAAAGGAAAAAAAAACCACTTGCCACTTCAGAGAGAGAACTATTATTTCTGCATCACACTGCCTGGGCCAGGACACTAGCTGTACCTGGCAGAGGTCAAAGACAACACAGCCATGATACTGTTGCTCTTTTCCAAAGCTGGAATGAAATCAGTTGTATACACTGCAATGCAGTCAACAGTGAAATTACTTCCAGTTGGGTTGCTGCTATTTTTGCTAATAGCAGCTAGAGTTTAGCTGGCTGTTTTCTCCTGAAGAATCAGTGTAAAGAGGGGGAAGATAATACACTGATGAAAATTACTGTTTCTGTTCAACATCCTATACTCAGTAGGTTTTGCTAGGCTCCTCTAAATATAGAAGCATATGCTTGGTGGCGGATGCTGCTCACTCTGTTCGGATTCATAGAGCTGCATCGGAATGCCTTGCATGCAAATCACTTCCACAGCCTTCCTCATCCTCAGCTGCATCAGTTTCTTCTTCTTTAATTAGTGAAACAAAAGTGCAACAGGGAACTAATTTCCACTGGCTATGTTCTTCTTTTTTATTCATGCATTTTTCAATTTAAAGCACACAAGTAAATAGGACTCAGGCAGACTTGAGTAATTAAAGTGACTGAAGATCCAAGGAGAATTTTCTTCTGATGAACACAATTTCCTCCAGAAATACCAGGTCACTGGACCTAAATAGTTTTCTTCAAAACTAAAAAAAAGGGATGGCCCTTTTGCCGACCCCAGAGCCAGATTTGGTGTTCCTAGTAGCTCCTGTCAGGAGACCTGGAGCGGTGCCAGTGTCCCTGTGAGGTGCAGGGCTAGTCCAGGAGCCAGGCTCCCAGCCCCACAGCAAGTGCTGCTGGCCCGTCTGTCCCCGGCAAGGGATGCCAGAGGTGCCGGGTACCTCTCGGCAGCTCCTCCCGCCTCTGCCTCAGATTTCCAGAGCCTCTGTCCATGGAGAAGCCAGCGCTGATGGTCATTTCAATGGCAGGCTGCTGGGCTGAAGGAGCCTCCAGCTCACATGAAATTTGTGTCAGACAAAAGTTTCCACCCAAAGTAAGGAAAATAACCACAAATCCGTAAAGCTGCATGCCTGTTTCAGAGCAGTTCTTGTATGCTTCCAAGGTACAGAAATCACACTATCTGCTCTAGCCGTAAGCTTTGACTTAAAGAGACTAAGGGGAATCTCGTATCCACATGCAAATACTTATGGCCCCGATCCTGCAATTTATAATGCTCAGGAAGACCGCTGTGCTCAAGTGGAGCACCATTAACTTTAATGTGGATTCTAGCCATGCATTTTAAATTGGCAGATCAGAGGCTGAAATTACATGGACTCGGGGGCAGGTGTTGTCTACTGCATCTTCTACAATGCCGAGCAGATTGTGAGCATTTAACAAAGGATAATAAAAACATTCAAATATCATAATAATAACAATAACAACAGCTATAATAATGATGATGAAAAAAAGAGTAGATTATAATGCCGTCTACAACATGCAGTTTCAATTTTCTTCAAGAACAAAGAATATACCACCTTGGATTGGGGTACACTAAGATTTGTGAGCCACGATGCATCAAGTTGAGCCCAGTTTGAGAAAATTCTTCCAGAAATATGGAATTATTTTGCCATTTATGAAACAATTTTGCACAGAGTCTTTAAAATAAGAAACATTTTTATCCCTCATGCAGCTCTCAGATTGTGATTCATAGATAAGTGAGGGCCTTTTTCGGGGCTGGAGGGAGTCAGCTCAGATTTACAGGTGTCTCCTCAGCACCTAAGCCTGGTCCATTCACCCTCCCTGGGAACTCTGGATCAGCTTTGCCCAAACTCCAGGGGCACGTGGGCAGCCCTGGGTCAAATCCCTCCTCTAAACAATTGAGAAGCAAGAATTTGGAATGATCCTCCTCTGTTGTTAACCACCCTCGCTATTAAAAACACAGTTATTCGAGTTCAACTGGTTTCAGCATAACTGTATCTTTTTATCAGGTGTTTCTCCGGGAAACTTAAGTGACTTATAATATTCCATATTTTCTCCCCTGTAGGCATTTATGCATTAAACCCAAGTAATTTTTCACTATTAAGTTTGGTAAGATAAATAGCTCAAGCTCTTGAAGTTTCTCACTGTATATTTCCTCTAAGTATTTTCTGGACCTATTTCCATACCCAGTTTACCAATGCTCTTCTCAGATGGATGCAACCAGACCTCCACGCAGCCCCAGCAACGCCATACTCCCAGTTAGGTTTATCTTCCTGATCCTATCTGATACTCCTACGCTTGCATATAAGGAACAGCTCAGGGTAAAAGACCTCTTTTTGTGACTGTCCTGGCCAGAGTTTTATTTATCACTAATTATTTTGCTTTCCATAAACTTTAGATCATGGTAGTGCTACACTTATTTCCAGTTCACTAAGGAAAAAATTCAGTACATCAGGTATAATCCTGATGCCTGCACAATCACCCTAGAAACTTCCAGGAAGGGAAGATCCAGAAACTTGAAGAGAACTGCTTCTTTCTGAAATAGCCATGTCCTTAAAAGAAGAACTGCTGGTTTTCAAAGCTGGTCTTAAATAGATTTTTTTCTGATAAAGATCTTAGGAAAGATCCAAAAATTTGTGGCCTCCAATCTGAATGAATGTAATGTACTCATCTTTGGGCTTCAGGAGAATATTGCTTAGAAATACAAACTAAGACAAAAATAGAGAAATCCCCTTTGGCCTGACCTAGAGTTTAAATCCAAAGAAATCTTTCCTTCTCCATCAATACATTTTAGCTTATACATTTACTGGAACTGCTAATAGGGATCACACCAAGTCTTCCAGATCAACTAAAATCTGAAATCCTGAAGGATCACTTTTCTAACCACGTCCTATCACAGCAGATTGTGATACCTTGTGAGAGATTCTAGATGTGATTGCATTAGGTCTTTCTCAAGTGTGGGATGTAAAAGGTTTCATAAGTCATTATGAAATAATAGAAATTACTTAAATCCCTTAATATTTGACCTGGAATTTCTAATCCCTGCTTGAGCCCTGGGGGCAGGTGTAAGGACTTATATGGAGAGGAATCAGCCAAAACAGGAGGGGGTTATAATTTAAAAAAAACAACACAGTAAATGCTGTTAAGACTTCATAATCTTGGCAAAGGCCATGACTCAGGAAGCCACTTCCCCAAGGATGTGACAAATGCCAGTACTGCTTACTCTGGGGCAGCCCTCTGCAGCCACTCAGATTTTTGTTTCAGAGATCTCTCGGATTGTTTTTATTCTTACTGAGAACTTTAACCTCAGGTTGCCCACCAGTTTATGTTTTTGCAGCTTTCAGGAAAGCCAGGTGTGTTCTGTGAAGCTGTTAAATGCTGCCTAGGTAGCATTAATGTGTTTACTACATACCAGTTGTTATAAATGTGAGAAAGAACAACTTTTTTCTAAACTATCTGTAAATAGGGATAGATTGCGCTTCATATATTATCTATGGGATTAAATTCCTTGAGGACTATAATTTTTAAATAATATATGGTATTTCCATAGGAAAATGTTGCCCATGACATGTCTTTCTTTAAAAGCCATAACGCAGCTACATCAAAAAGCCAGCCTAACTCCAGCATATGTCCTAACCTTTGAAGAGAACAGCATGACCTTAAAGGATTGAAATTATATCTGCCTGCCATTAAACAGTCTTCCATAAAAAAGCTGGTTTGATAAGGGCAAGCTACAAGGAAGAGTGCATTTCTATAAGCACAAAAGCAGCACAATAAATAAAATGAAATTTTGAAAACAGTCAGGCAGTTGAAGGAGAAGAGAGACCCCTTTCAGTTAGCAACTCAGTCTGCCTGGTAAGTGCTATAGTTTTATATACATCCCAGTGTTTATTGCATACCTTTTCTGTAAGCATAGTTAGCTATAAGTTTTCCCCTTTACTTAACAGCAGCACTAATTTACAGAGCATGGGTCTGTATTTGGATTACTCCTTCCAAATGACTCGGAATCAATTAGCCTCTGAAATACAGATTCTTTGCTCCCTCTCTGCACACTATATATTCTTTCCTCCAGATTACTAATGTAAAATGAAAACAACATACTCTCACACATGCAATAGTCATTTGCTAGTAATGTCCAGCCACATTATTATTTTCTTAATATTTAAAATCGTTTTACATTTTGTATCTTAAAGAATTGTTTACTGAGGTACGTAGCTGTATTCCCCTGCAACATACTGACTTGGTGAAGTAGTATATGTTAAGTATTGGGAAAGATATATTCATTGCTTCCCCTTAAATAGTTTGAAAATAGCTAGTGAATGATTCTGCTCTGTTCAGGATTTCATTCTCAAGGAAACTGAGTGAGGAATTAAACTTTTTCCATTCTTGATTGGGAATACATCAGTTAGCCAAACAATGACTTGTTTGATATATTATTGTGATTTCTTAGATTAACTCCTATGCCCAGGCCCCACTGTGGTCTCCTGCACATCAGCAGGCTGCACACCAAGATCTCCCCTTGAATAGGGATGCCTTTCAAGGTTACTTCTCGAGGTTGAGAGATTCCTTATCATGTCAGATACTTGGTAAGTGATTAATAGCACTTTAAAGTTTTAAATCTTAGCTAAGTGATATAAAGGATTGATTGCACATATATAAACCTTCAGACATAAACTGTTGATCAAATCTGGGACTAAGTCTGGATCCAGCCGCACCTGAACTCCCCTCTGAGAAGGAGTTTGGAATGCAAAGGGATCCTTTTTGAACCTCATGACTCAATGGGAGGATCTCCCTGACAGTTTTGTCTGACCCTGTCCTCTATGCAATAAATATCAAGTGAACATTACCATTGAATCTTTTTAAACCACTGTTGCATTTACTATCAAACTTTGTTAAATCACTGTTTTATATCAATAAACACATTGATATTCCTCTCTTACGAGTGAAGTGCATCACTCCATCCACCACAATAGCATGATGACCTTTAAACACTGCTTGCTTATTCTGAATTGGGCAGTGGTAAACCAAAATACTTGGTTTTAATATGTTCCTTTGTTTCTGCTAACAACATCATAAAAGCCCTTTATCTGGTGTACATCACCAGCCTTCCCAAACCCAGGCCGTATAACTACTGGAGACCTCTAGCTACCTGTTATCTCCTGAGCCTCCTTTTGTTTGTTTCAACTACCACATCTCACCTTATGCTAAGCTTATAAACCCTTTGGAGAAGGGGTTGTCTTTCCTAGAAACTTGAAACTTGAAGAGACTGTACTAATGCAAATGAGAATGCTTATTTATTTGAATGTGTTTACTCAGAAAATATTCACCACTGAGCTATAATGTCCTTGACATACTTTTAACTGCACATGAACAGGAGGGATACAAAATAAAAGTTAACTAAAGCAGTAACCCTTTATCCTCAGCCCCCACCACTTGGTTATTATCACAGTTTTAAAGGCCAGTCACAAGTACTGTCACCCTGTTTTAATTTTAACTTAAAAACCCACTTTCAAGAATGTTAACTTTATCAATAGCCAGTCACACAGTTGGGTGTTGAAAAATGTTTGGAAGTTAAACAAGTCATGGCACATCAGACAGTTTGAGAAAGCACAGCTGTTAAAAGGACAGTCACAAAATGCTGGCTGCAACCTCATCATTCTGAATCATTGGAAAATTCTAAAGTAAATAAACCTTATATCCTACTCCTATTGCTTCCCATGCAACCATTGCAGGTGGCTTTGTTGTTTTCTTCATTTTTTTTGTTCTTGTTTTATGTGACTGAACTAGATCTTGATTCACACATCTGCTATGCTTTCCTCTTTAATCTAAAGCAGCAGTTTGAGTGCAAGAAGCAGTAGGGGGGAAGAAACTAAAGGTGCTTGTGAATTACTGGGAAATTGGACTTTCAAAGCAATGATCACTGACACAATAAATATAAGGAAGATGCAAAACAAGAACTTTCATGTGAGGGTGAATAGGAGGATGAGGAAAAGATTCATGGCAGGTGAGGAAAATGAGTTCATCTGTTCTTTGAATGCTGAAGGATGATGCCATAATTTTCGGAAAGACCAGGAGGAGGGTAGTAATCCAAGATGCATGAGGTGATGATCTGGCTGGAATTGTTAAATAAGAAGAAAAGATAGGAAGGACTACAGTCTAGAAATTAATGGGAAGATAAACATGGCAAAAGGTAGATATACAGAGCAAAGGAGAAAGAAGTGCTAAAACTTGCAGTCGGACTGTGAACTAGTGACAGAGAATAAAGTGCTGATGTGATCAGTGATTGAGAAAAGCATGGGAGTTGGCAAGGGATTGAAAGGGGCTCAGTTTCAGCCAAGTTAAATTTAAGCTGATGATCAGATGTGCAAAGAAGAAAGAAATACTGTATTTGACCAAAGGACACCAGTCATGGTCTCCTTTGCAAACAGAATAGTTTAAAAGAAATGCATGTTTAAGGTTAAATATAGTAATTAAAGCATATTAGGCAGATGATATCATCCAAAGAAATATCATAGAGTGAGAGTAGTCAGGGACCAAAGACTGTTCCCTAGAAGGGAAAAGGGGGGATACATGAAAGAAATCTTGAAGTGGTGCTATGAAGGAGTAATACACACAAGAGAAGATGGCACCACAGAAAGGAGGGTCAGCAAGACCTTCAGATGTGGAGCTTATCCAGCAGCATCAGAAGGAACAGAGCGATACAGGTAGGGGACAAGGTGTTTATCTCTGTGAGGTGGTTGTTATAGACCTTGGTCAGAGGTAGGAAGGGCAGAACGAGGCCTGAGTTGAATCTAGGACATCCAGAGAACATTTCACAAGCCCAGGCAGGGAGCACATATTCAGCAAGGTGGCAGCAGGGAGATCGCAAAGCACTGAACGACAACTAGCCATCTGCTGTTGCTAGAGCTAGCCTTCTGCTGACATCCTATTTTTAAGCATGAAATCCTGCACACAGGTACTGTACTCATACTTTCAAAGTGCCTTTATAAATGCATTACCAGATGTATCTGCTACCTGTACCCTCCATGTTTTTATTCCTGCTGGCAGAACTCTTTACTGGACCTGCCTGGTCCAGAGCCCTCATGGCCTGACAGGTCCTCCATTGCCCAACATGGTCGTGTAGCAATGTCTACCATTTTTGCCACTGACGTACTCTAAAAGTCACTCTAAGACCAAAGTTGTGTTTTGCTGGTTTCTTGATCCTATTTTGAAACATGCTGGGATGCTCACTCAGATAATTTAATTAACTGTACATAATTTTACAACTTGAAATATTGTAGCTTACATTATTTGAATTTACTGTTTGGTGGGAAATGTCCTTATTCTTTCAACCTCTGTAATATTTTTTCAATGGTATGAAATAATTCAAGGTCCCATGTTTATACACTAAGGAGTATTTCTACAGAAGACATTCAACCTATGAAGGTGTCATGACATTATCTGTTTGGAAGGTTTTGCTCTACAGGTTTTGTCATGAGCTGTTAATTGCAAACAGGGTTAATTTTCTTTTAAACTCTTTCTGTTGTCTCACAGTGCCTTTTTTTTCCTTATTGCCTCTGTCATCAGCTAGTGCTCTGCCTCATGTTCCCCCATTTTGCCCTGCTGCAAAAGGGGATGTCAAGTGAATCAGATGTGTCACTTCCAAATTGAAAAACTTTGTGAATAGATTACTGATGCAAAGTGCAGGACATCTAACATGCAAGATGACACGTTTGTCCATGGCTACAGATGAGTGACTGAACAGCTAAAGCTGGTGCTGGAGAGATCCAGCCATGCTGTGAAAGGGGCAAAGACTAAACTCAGACCGAGAAGCATTTCTGAAAGGCTCAGAAACCCCTGACACTGGGAGGCTTGAATTTTAACACTCCAGAAAATGCTTTATTAAAGTGGAAGATTCCTCAGTTATGTACACGTGGCTCTGCTTCTTACTAGTCCTCTGTTCAGAGCAATAATTCAGAATATGAGACAGAAAAGGCAGAGATGAACAATGAATCTTGCTGAAATCAGTAGCAAAGCACCTGTTCAATTACAGAGAAGAGGACCTGCATTTCCAAACAAATTTATTGCTGACATCAGCAATGGCATAGAGGAGAAATTTACTATACCTTGGAAACTGCTTTCCACTAATTTGCTGTTCTTTGGATGGAAGCACTTTTGTATCTTTATATGAAAAGAAAGGAGCTGGTGACCTAGAAAGTAATTAGCAGGAAAAAAGTATGACATAGCAGAGTTTGCTTTACTCTTCATTGCTTCCTTCCTGCTATTTCTCCTTCTGTTCTCCCAACAAATAAATTCTAAAACAATAATAGTGTATTTCAGATAAAAATTAAGATGGAGAAGGAATTATGGGATAGTATCAATGCAAATGTGCCTCACAGTGGAATAAGATTGGAGAAAGAGGAAAAAAGTCAGAAGAGCCAAGTACTTTGAAATCGGAATTTTGCCAAGAGATATTGTTGTTCTCTGTAATAAGAAATATTATCATATTAATATTTTGTGAAAAGATAAAGTAATTTACTACTATGTATTTCCAAAATTTATTTTTTAATATTTATAATGCTGCTGTGAAAACACAGGTTCCACAATATTGAAAGAATATATGAGATATGGGTTGAGCCTACACCTTAGTATTCAGATGACTTATGGCAGATTTCTTCCTGCAAAACAAATGGTAAAATCACTTCCTCTGTTACATAAAAACCATAACTGTATGCCAGTTATCAGAATAATGATCAGGGAGAAAATCTTTAATTGGCTTAACTAGTTGCAATTATGTTAGACCAAAATCTCATTGTGAATATTTACCTGAATTCAAGCTTTGTGTTTTAGACTAGAAGAATATGACAAGTTATTACTGTGATTCTCTTATATAGTAACCTGCACTTCAATTCAAAACATTATTTTAAAATAAAGTGCCTAACATTGTGCAGCTTTCATGTAACATAAAAATTACACTATGCTCACAAATAAACATTGATTTCTCTGCTACAAAGTTATTATGTCATACTGTGAGGGAGGGAAATATCCTTATTCTGTAGAAGGCACTGGAAGCACTCAAGTGGATTTGCAAAAGCACTGGACCTTCTACTCAGCTGTTCTTCGTATGCATGTGTTTAGCTGCCTGGAGGCTTTACATTGTCACCCACCACCTTTGTCTCCCAGTGCCTTCCAAATCCAATTTTAAACAACAGTGAAATTCCTAAAGGGGACTTTGGCAACCTCAGCTTCAGTAAGACAAGAGTTAAGTCAAGTGTCTGCTTCTGAATGTCTCCATCGTATTACAGTACTACTGTGGTTTAGGAATATTTTTGTCCATAGCTGTTACTCTGCTGTGAGACAGTGTGCATTTGACCCCTGCTAAAGCTGATTAGAATTACTTGCAGTTCTCACACATGAAGAAGAAAATAAGCCTCCTTTCTCATTTCCTTATTCCTTGAGCTCTTTAACCTGTCCAAAAGAAACACATGGAATTAAATTCTCCTTGGGTAAAAATGGTGCATTCACATAGTATTGTTTTCTAGCTGCTGGATTAGCCAGAGACAGCTATATGAGCTGCCTGTGTCCCGCATCTGGAATTAGGCAACATTATTTCATTCAGTGCAACCAGCTTCTTTCCACTGTCTGCCCTGAAGGTCACTGCAAATGCCTTAAAAATAAAGCTTATTGTTACTATCCAAGGTAAAATATTTATAGCAAGAAATATCTTGACTAAAGGCATTTCATTTAGAAGAGGGCATTTCATCTTAGTTCAAACACCAGCTTGTGAATTTACATTGAGGGCTTCAGAGCTTTTTGTCTTTCACATCCATCTCCTGTTATATGCCTTTTTAATATCAGGTGTTTATATTCTGAAAAAACGGTGATACAAACTTGCACTAGGACCCACAAAGGTACTAATGTTGTATTCTTTAGCTGTCACTGGTGATCTTTATTATTTAATCCTACAGGAATACCATGTTTTTACAGCTTATCTCTTTGCCAAACCAAATTAATGAAAAGATTACCCTAAACTCAGAATACCTGGAAACACCACTGGAGAAATTTCATTTCCTCAGCATTTCATTTCTAGTAAAATTGGCTTGGTTGTACCACTCTGCAGCTGTGATTTGTGAAGTAAATGGCAAGGCTAAATGTGCTGAAAATCTGACATGTTCCCTGAGCAACAAAGGGGCTGAAGGCAAATGTTACAGTATTACTGACAACACCAGTAGTGCTTGTTTAAGCATTTGCTTCATAAACAGAAAAAAGTAGCATTTAAAAAAAACCAACCACCAAAAAACCAAAAAGAAATATCAAGCAGGCCTCTCTGCTTTTTCTTTCCTCTTTGATTAGCTTTCTTCTGCTGTTTCTCTTTATTCTCATTTTAATTAAAAGCTCATCTGCAGTAGCTGCTTACGCAGCTTGATATTCTCTTCAGTGGCACTTCCTTCCAGACACCCTTGTCCTTGAAGGTTTTCTCCTTTATATGAGGGAGATTTTTATTATTACTTACCTTGCAATATCACCTCCAGCTCTCAGTAACCGCACAATGAACAAACCACGGGGAAGTTTCTGCCCTGAAGACAGTACAGTCAGTCCTGCCGCAACGCAGACAAGGCACATTATTGGCAGGGAAGGGTGTTGGGCTGGTTCGTTCATGGGGTTTTATGTGGGTTTGTATTTTACCCAGTTCACTGGAGAACTTGGGCAAAGGGACCTGTGAGACCTGAAGTCCCATGGCCAAAGTGACCTGACATAACTGCTTGCCTGTCTTCAGAAAATCTGGAAGGGATCTCAGATGCCCAGACCCTTTGTCTCCTGGTCTAACCTCAGGGATTTATTTCCAGATTAAATAGTTATCTGATTTCTCATTTTCATAACTTCATATTTTCCACTTGCTTGCATTGCTTCCAGACATTAAATCTTTTCGCTTTAAGCAGTCTTCTTTCTCCCATACTTTGATAAGGAAGTGCTCTCCTCTTCCACGTAACATCATTACCTGTAATCAGTCCTGGAGGTCCTGCCGTCCGAATCCTTGCAGTGAAAGCAGCAGGCACCCTCAGCCAAATCTTCTTGCATCTCCTTTGGTTCTAAATAAGATTTCCTCTCCTTCTTTCTATCCCTTGTCTATTGTCTTTCCTGCAGTCCTTAATGGTACCCAGATCAAGAGAAGCTGTGACTGTAACTCAGATCAAGCGCAAAAACCCTATCTTTCAATTTCTCTCCTGTTCTAGTGACCACTGCTTGCAGAGGCCAGGTGAAATCCTCACGTTTCATGGTATGACTCTGGAGTAGCTCAATCAACACCAGTGAATTTACAGTGTTTTGTTATAAAACTCTAGGAAAGCGAGAGACTTACGCATGTCAAGCATCCTCTGTTAGATTTTATACTGCTTCCATTTCCCATCAGTTCTGTCGATATTCTGTCTTCAATATCCTTATAGGTTTTATCCAGCTGAGAGTCATGCAAGAGAACATGTTGTAAAGCCTGCTCTCTCCTAAGGATTTGTAAGCCTGGTAAAATCTGGGGAGTTTTCCAAAGTTAACTTAAAACAGAGTTTTGACCATTATTTGAAAAGACAGAAGGTAGACCTAGTCATTACAAAGTAGCTGTAGTGGCTAAGCCTCAGACTGTCAACATTTTGTAAAGAAAGTATGACTACTTTTTCCCATGTGAGTTTTTAAATTTCATAATCAAAAAAAAACAGTGGCAGCCAACTGTCCATTGATGGCAACTGTGTACCTGCCTATTTGTACCCACGGGAATAATTAGACTAAGCTGGAACAGTAAACGTCAAGAGTGGGGAGAGCTGTACAGAATTTCAGTTGGAAATCCTAAGAAAAAAAGTCTGCTTGTTACCATGAAATAGATTTTTAATGCCCTAAAGGCTTCATAACCACAATGTCCATCTGAAGTGGCTGAAATAAAAAAGAAATAAAAGGTTATGTTTTAAAGCACAAGAAAATAAGGTGAAGGATAAGATATACAACCTTTGAGATGCACTGAGTATCCACGCTGGAAAACTGCATTAAGAAGTAGCAACTCTGCTCAGGGCTGGAGCCATGGCCCCACAGATGAGGCATCCTGGGGACACCCAGCGCCAGGCAGCATGGCTCACCCCATGCAACACTCTGGGCCAGAGGCACCGGTGACAGCTCAGAGCTGGCGGGAAAGTGATTTTTTTATTCTTTTTCTCATTTTTTAAGAGTAAAAGCGAGGGCTTCTTTTCTTTTCTAGCTACAAGTAGTATGTATGAGCAAAAGATTTTGAAGGGCAGTGTTAACAAAGAGGGGAGGAAGCAGAAAGCAAAATATTGGCTTCTCCTGTTCCAGAATGTCCTTTCATAGCATCCTTCTTACATTTCTTTACCAATGGAGAAGTGGCTACAGCACTAATGCAAACAGTAATTGGAGTGGTAAGGAGAGCACAAACCTGACCAAATTAGTTATTATCCCTAAAATGTTAAACCCTAGGAAATCAGACATCCCGCAGGTATAAAAAGGCTAAATTGCCACAGCAAATCACTACCAAACATGCTATGTGCACATGGGATTAACAAGCAGCAAAGGAAAGACAGGATCCCAGCACTCTCAGTTGCAGAATTCCAGAGCAAAATCAGGAATAAAAAGCAGAAAGGCTGCTAGAAAGGCACCAGCCACCATGTACCTCTCAGCATGCACTGCAAGACCCTGCTGGCCCATCTCAGTTATTTGACTCAGTATTTAATAGTATCCAGAGACACCAAAAGGCTCTTCTGGTTTTGTTACAGGTAATAGTCTCTTCATCTCCAAAGACGTGACTGATACGATGTTCAGGATGACATACTGACAACTCAGCAAGCATGGCACTGACTCTGGTGTGTGAGAGGAATTACTAATACTAATAAAAATAATATGTTCCATCAGTTTATACACCTTATAGGCACAGTTGAGCTTCTGACTGGCAATGTTTGTGTGCATGGCCTGACAGTCAGCTCCAGTTCTCCTCCCTTCAAAAAGGAGCCCTGGACTTCTATTCAGCAATGATGAACTAGAAATCCCAGAAATGCTGAGAAAGGAAGGGCAACCAAACTGGAGGAATTCAGGTAGTTGCCCAAGCAGTAAGGCAAAGCAAACAGGAGTCCTTTGTCAATCTCTAAATGTAGCATTTTTTTTTTTTCTTGTGTGCTTGGTGAACATCAGGTATGATGCTGTCAGTTTGAAGCAATCTCTATTTAAAGATGCATGTGTTAATTTGGACTAATGAATGGAAAACCTACTGGGAATTACAGAATTTGTGAATAATATAACAGCAAAAGAAACAAACAGGTTTGGTGGGGTTTTTTTCACAGAATCTTAAAAATCAGAGAAAGATAATACCTGTGTGCAGTAAGCTTTCTCACTAGCAGTGAAGATGGGATTGTTCCTTACTGAGGCTCTGAAGCGTGGTGGTAACAGACTAGTTTACATTGGGCTTCCGGTACATCGTGATGGAAACTACTTAGTAATACTGGACATTCACGAGGGCAGGGGTCTTTCCAATATTAGCCCAATTTCTAGTTCTGATTGCCACCACCACTCCCTATTTGCATGTGTGTAACATGCAAAATTATTCTCACTATTCCCAATGACTGTAATTTTCACACGTTTTCGTTTGTAATGATTGCCTAGGCAAACCATACATGTTTAGCTCTCCTAATCTTGCCTGAAAATCTCCACCACCTTTGCCTGCATTTCTTTGCTTCTCAGGTTAGCACTAATGATTTCAATTATTTGAAAGCATACAGTAATATTCTGTAATACATTTTTGACTGTGGGAGTCCTAGTAATACGAAATCTCTGTACTGTTTCTGTTTTTACAATGGTTTCTGCAGATTGCGAGATATTTCTCTCAATATATTTCTTTATGTGTGCCATGCAAAAGCAGAGGCTGTAGTCCAGCTGAGGCCTTGCCAGAAGGGAAGGACTGCTTTGCATGTCTGACATAGTCTTGGTTTTATATATCCCATTGTGAGGTTTGCATTTTTACAGCATCATGACACTGTTAATTTGTGTTCAGTTTCTGACCTGCTAAAAGCTGCAGATTCTTATCTGTAGTACTGCTGTCTCACTGCCCACCACCCTCACAGCATGGCAGTTCATTTCTTCAGTCAATGGGTAGAGACTTCCACTTATCCTCATTGAATGGCAGCCTATTTATTTCAGTTCATTTACTTCTATTCATTGAGATCCTTTTGAATGCTGGGCCTGCCATCTAAAATATTTGCAATTCTTCCCAGCTTAGACTTATATGAAAATACAGCAGGCATCCTCTTTTGTTTACCAACCAAGTCCCTATTCAATAGTAGCCAACACAAGACTGGTGCTGTGTCTTGGTTTCAGCTGGGATAGAGTTAATTGTCTTCCTAGTAGCTGGCTGTGTTTCTGAGTTTGGTATGAGAAGAATGTTGATAACACACTGACATTTTCAGTTGTTGCTAAGTAATGTTTAGTCTAAAGTCAAGCATTTTTCAGCTTCTGATGCCCAGCTAGCAAGAAGGCTGGAGGGGCACAAGAAGTTGGGAGGGGAAACAGCCAGGGCAGCTGGCCCAAACCACTCAAAGGGGTATTCCATGCCATGTGATGTCATGCCTAGTATATAAACTGGGGGGAGTGGTGGTGGTGGGATTCCTGCTCAGGGACTAACTCGGTGTCAATCAGCAGGTAGTGAGCAATTGCATTGTGCAATATCACTTGTATATTCCAATCCTTTTATTATTACTGTTGTCATTTTATTAGTGTTATCATTATTAGTTTCTTCTTTTCTGTTC
>JANZLQ010000079.1:61022736-61036416 GCA_026212715.1 Elanus axillaris | reverse complement strand
AGGACAGGTTGAGAGACTTGGGGTTGTTCAGCCTGGAGAAGAGAAGGCTCTGGGGAGAACTTAAAGCAGCCTTTCAGTACTTAAAGTGGGCCTACAAGAAAGATGGGACAGACTTTTTAGTAAGGCCTGTTGCGATAGGACAAGGGGTCATGGTTTTAAACTGATAGAGGGCAGGTTTAGATTAGATATAAGGAAGAAAGTTTTCATGATGAGGTTGGTGAAAAACTGTAAGAGGTTGCCCAGAGTGGTAGTAGATGCCCCATCCCTGGAAATATTCCAGATCAGGTTGGACGGGGCTCTGAGCAACCTGATCTAGTTGAAGATGACCCTGCTCATTGCAGGAGCCCTGGACTAGATGACCTTTAAAGGTCCCTTCCAACCCAAACCATTCTATGACTCTATCATTCTATGAAGACAGTGGAACAGACAGTGCTACAGCCACCCCCAGAACAAGCTTTGTTGTACGCAGCTCCAGCAAACAGGGATCCAGAACCACCAGTCTGGTAAGTACTGGAAAGGGGAGCTCAGCTGCTGCGGTGGAAACCTGTGAGCTGGCCTACCGTGTATGTGCACAATATGCACACTAGTCATCCCAGCAGGGTTCCTGGAAAAAGTACGCTAGATGATTTCGCAGATCACTGTGTTTCCTTAACTAATGCAAAATTGCCTGGAGAGGACAATAATAAGGTGATATATGGTATGTTATTGAAAGGACAGGTTGCCAGATCTCAGTCACACTTTTTCAGGGAGGGAAAAGCCTCGAAATGTGCATAATGACAGACTATAAGGAGGGTAAAATGAACAGACAAAGAGTTGCTCCTGGTGGGCATCATGGAAAAGGATTGCGGTGACTTCTGGACAGGGCATTTCAGGACATTTCAGGACAAGGATGAGCCTGCCACACTTCATGCTGCAGAAGGGCTAAGAGCCGAGAAGTCATATGTACTGAATCTCTGAAGATTTGCTTTCATCTGCTAGGAGCATATCATTAATTTCTATATTTTCCAGTTTTATTACTGGTATTCCATAGATCATTTGTTCTCCTATCTAACACCAGTGGCTTTTTAACAGTTGATAAATGTTTGTACTGTACTTTGGATACTTATGATCCCATAAAAATACTAAGTACTAGTACAAATATAAAAGCAGGGAAGCAACATGTGTTACTTTAAAAATATTTTTCCTTTAAATACATAAATCCAGGAAATGAGTTTATAAGGAAAATCTTATATATGATAGCAGTCATAATTAAAAGAAAATCAAAAAGGTGACAGCCCTGAAGTTATTAATTTACTTTTGAGACTGTTTAAGCAGAAAATGTAAAGAAAGATGTGAGAAGGAAGATCGAGTTCCTTTAAGACTGTTTTAGAACATCTAGAAAAAGATACAGTCCATTTTAGGAGTAAACCAGGTACATATAAAGACAAAGTAGTGGCAAAGATGACAGCATTCTGATAAGTCCTTTCTTTTTCCTTGGGAAAAAAAACATCAAGATTGTGATTCTTCACTCCTCAGATAACAATAGCTCCTTCTGTTATCTTCCCTGCAGTGGTCTTATGTACATCAGCTATTGTTACAAATCTGCTCCTGAGCCAGTTGTGCAGGTATATTCCTGTCCTCTTTGTGCCTCCTCAGGGGCAGGACTCATCACGCTCTTCCCCTGCTCCAGCATGGGGTCCTTCCCACGTGCTGCAGTCCTGCAGGCACAGACTGCTCCAGCGTGGGTCCCCCCCAGGGTCACAAGTCCTGCCAGAAAACGTGCTCCAGCCTGGGCTCCTCTCTCCACAGATCGGCAGGTCCTGCCAGAAAACCTGCTCCAGTGCAGGCTTTCCACAGGGTCACAGCCTCCTTCAGGCACCCACCTGCTCTGGTGTGGGGTCCTCCATGGGCTGCAGGTGGAGATCTGCTCCACCATGGACGTCCCTGGGCTGCAGGGGGACAGCCTGCCTCACCATGGTCTTCCCCACGGGCTGCAGGGGCATCTCTGCTCTGGTGTCTGGAGCACCTCCTCCCCCTCCTTCTTCACTGACCTGGGGGTCTGCAGAGCTGTTTCTCTTACATGTTCTCACTCTCCAGCTGCCATTTCTCTCCTTCTTAAAAATGTTATCCCAGAGGTGTTACCACTATCGCTGATTGGCTCAGCCTTGGCCGGCAGCAGGTCAGTCTTGGAGCCAGCTGGTATTGGCTCTGTCGGACGCAGGGGAAGCTTCCAGCAGCTTCTCACAGAAGTCACCCCTGTAACCCACCCCCTGCCCCCTGCTACCAAAGCCTTGCCACAGAAACCAAATACACAAGGGAAGAGTCTTTTTTTTGTTTTTTATCTGGTTGAAATCTGAATTTTCTACAGAAAAGTGCCATCATTTGGAAATTCATGCCTGGTGATGTACTCTAGTAGTAGTGAGAGAAATGAAAGCCACAAAGAAAAAGCTTAGATGTGGATCAAGCTGAAGGTTTACACCCACAAAGAGACTCAGAAGGAATGTCAGAAAATGCAATTTGTCTGTCAGAAATAATCTTTTCAGAGAAATCTTTGAAATGTTGATAGAATTTCAATTAAAAGGAAGGCTCCTATCTTACCTAAATGATACAATATGGCAATGATCAGTACAAACTGCTGAGCTTTGAAAGTGGCATGTCTTGATAAGGAAGAGATAGAAAATATGAAAAAGATCTCAGATGATAAATCACAGCCTTGAATCAATACAGTTTCTATGTCTATGAACTGGGGGTAGTGAGATTCCTTAGTAAAATACAAGACTATGATGCGTGAGTATATCTCAGCAGACAGTGCTGCACTGCACTGTTTCTATTACTGACTGTGCAATACTAGGTTATACCATCACCAGGTCAATCACTGTTTTTAAGATACACCTTTATATGTAACAACAATTCCACATCGAAGGACATATCAACTGGTGGATGAAATCCTATGGCTGCTCAATCCTCAGGACAAACCCATGTAGCATAATGAATATGTGAAATGCTGGCCTCCTGCATGTACTTGTATTTTCTTCTTACTTCATGTGTTTAGATTGGAGGATTCCTTATGCCTCAGGTTTCCTGGCACACAAACCCCAAATTTGGACCACAGAAACAAATTTAATAATTAGCTTCATTTTTCCAAATGCCAGTTTCCATTAGAAAGGCAAGTTTCTTCTAGCAGAAATAGGACAGCAGAGATAACATGGAGGTCTGCTGAATGTGGATGCTCTAGTTGGGGGCCATAACTCTGCACCATCCTGATGTCCTAACACCAGTTAGGATCACTAGTCTAAGTGTCATCAGTCTAAGTAACAATCAACTTGTAAAAGATGTCTTAATTTCATATTTTATCCAGGCCTAGTGAGCACTCTCTTTCCACAGAGCAACAATATTTAACTAGGCTTATCTACCAGGCAGCTACCTGGATCTGGTGGTGCTGAGCCATTCCCTTGCTACAACTTGCTTCAAGCTGCCATTTTGTTGCCTATTTGAAATAAGCTTTTCCCATAGTCCTACACTGTTATTATCACAGTCTTCCAGTGTGGCAGGTACTTTGCAGTGATGCAGGTTTTCTCCACAAATTATTCTGATGCCAGTGCTTTATGCTTCTGTGTGCAATGACAGGTCATTATAGAAGATTATTAAAGATAAACTATATTTGTGTGAACACACTGAAACTTCATGCAAAAAAAGCTGTACATTGTTGACCATGGTAAGTGCCATCATCATCATCCAGAGTCATTCTGTTTGCCTCTTGTTTGGTGAACTCTGGGACGTTGTGGAAGGTTGTCTTAAAGATGTGACAAGCTATAAGATAGTAACACAATGAAGTTATGAGATAATTTTTTAACTCTGGGGCACTTAAAATTAAATATCTAACTACAACACCTCATTCTCAGAGTGTTTAGTGCCCACAGTTGCCTTCATTAGACCTGTAAGAATTAAATACTTCAAAGATATTTTTCCTTCTTTTTTTTTTAAAGCAGGATTTTTTTTAGTAGGTTATCACAGCTGAGAAACTGAGAACAAAAAGTTACAGTTCCTGCAAGCTAACACCTGTGAATTAAACACCATTCTCTAAAATGTGTGGCAACTTCATGGGTTGAAACCTGCAGAGTGGAAGGCTATATGTCTCCCAATTTCATTGTTTCTCAGCATGTTGGGTTTTTTCACTAATTCTTTCTTCTCTGAGGATAAACAATTTTTGGAAAACTTCATCTCTTTGTGTAAATCACTTTTAGAAGGATGTTAATATGAAGAATTTATAAGTTACGAAGGGAGGAAAGTTACAGGATAGGGATTTTATTCTCATCGTAAGTGGGTCCTGTTGTTTTCCTATTCACTTTGTATTGATGGCTTTTGTCCTGTGAGCAACAAAAAACAACCTGTCAGGAAAGTTTCTGATATAGGTGTTCATGTACTGCCTACCCTGGAATTGCCTGGGTTTGTCTTGTTTTTTCTTGTTTCCTTAGTTGATGTTATAACCTCAGAATTAGAGATGAAAAATGATAGTAACTGTAACAACCTCAGTAATTACTAAGTAACTTCATTTTAATACCCCTGAAGGGCACTTCAGCGGTTTTGTATGTAATTATTCAGAAAAAAAAGCCTCCACCTCTTCTGCCAACATATTGAAAGGCAGGGATTCTCTCTTCAGATGCCTTAGTATGGCACGCCCGTGTTATCACGTAAATCTTATGGGCGGTGGTTGAACACACAGTCTTAAACTCCCCTAAAATTAGAACAGCCATGAAGTTCAAATGATATCTGTTAATGCAGGTGGGGGAAAGGGTTTAGGCAGGAGAAAAAGGATTTGTCATAAATACAATGGAAATGTAAGTTGCAAGGATCTGAAAGAGGTCATCAGGTCCATCCTCCTGCTCAGAGACAGGGTATACACCATCTCTAAGCCACACTTAATCTCTTCTTGAATCACCTTCACCAGAGAATTATGACAAATGCCCTGTATAATCTGATCCAGGGCTTAACTATGCTTAAACTATGCTTAAACAGAAAGTTTTTTTCCTATAAGGTACATCACAATATTCTTCATGAACACATCCAGCCTGCACCAGCTGCTGCTGCAAGAACGTGACACTGGCTTGTATTTAGCATGGTTATGGTATAAACCAGGGGAATTTTCAAAGCACTATTATCGCATCCTAGAGTAGTACATTTGAATATCTGACTTCTCATTTGGAAGTATAACATTGTCATTATCACATTCAATCTTGTTGATGTATTAATTTGGGGAATTGTAACTTTCTTCCAAGCGCCCTGTATATCAACAGGCTGCTTGTGCTAGACCAGCCTGACTGCCAGACCAGCTGATGCTGTCCAACTACCTTCATTTCAGCTCCTGTAAGAAGTTAAAGTTCCTCAAGTTTGAACAAAGCTGCTCTTTCAGGTTACATTTCTGAGGTAATCACAACACTACTTACACTTGTGTGTCTCTTTGAACCACTCCCTCTTTTCTAACAGCAAGTTAAAGAGAAGAAAACACGTCACTTTTAAAATGAAACTTGGAAAAAAAATGTCTTGTGGATGGGCTCTTCAAGGCACTCTACAGAGTATTGTTATGAGCAAGTCCAAAGGGGATAAAATGAAACTTGCCTATCTTTCACAAGCCTTTCTACCACTTGCCTGAATTTTCATCAGTGAGGCACTAAAAAGATAAATTTAGTTATACTTTGCCAGAGGAAATAAGAAAAGTAAGAAATTACCTTCCTCAGGGAAGGCTCTGGGACTCAGATGATACTCTACAGCACTCCACAAGTATAGATCCAGAAGTTTAGTAACCAGAAATTAATATGAATACATTTCTTTAGGCTTTCAGAGCTAAACATAAAAAGCAGTTTTCTCTCCTGTATACTTTCACTACATGTCTACTGCTTAGTACAAAAAGCTTAAATATACTTAAATATATTCCAGTAGTTGGATCCAAAATATTCTAGTCCCGTTTCTTCCTTCACACACTTGATCTAGCGAGCTTGGAAACATTTGAATTCAGTTAGGAACATTCAAGTGAAAGAACTTTATACTAGATTCAGTGTATTGAGGTGTGCTTCTGTTTCCAAATAACTCCTCTCCTTTGTCACCAGCAGCTGTCTCTGACCGTAGCTGTGCCATGCCTTTCAGCCAGGCACTACATCTTCTTCGAAGGCACCTCCGTCCACAGGTCAATATGACAGCTTTTGTGCCTCCAGGTTCAGAGAGACCCAGAGTTCCTGCCGCCTCCTCTGAGCAGAAAAGAACTTGGCCAAGCCCTGGTGCCTGCTGGAGCCCTTCCACACTGAAGTGCAATCTCACCCCACTTACATTTTGACCCTGATAGATGTCTGTGGCACAGAATCCATTCCAGTGCAGCTTATTTCTTAGAAATGGGTAGGATTTCAGTGTTTATCCCTGTCACCAGCCATAAAGAGCCTGGGTTCTTTCAGTGAGTTGCTTTCCTACTCATCGAATGTAAAGAACCATTAGTTTCAAATAATCTTAAAGCAGCAGTTCAGCTGAAACTGTACTGACGTTAACATCTGCTTTGACAGGTAAGTTACCACAGTAATTTCTACCAATCACAATATTTCCTCCTCATTGCTTTGGCAAAGTAAGAAGCAGTAAGACATTTGCTTAGGGACTGGAAGGCAGTAAGGTTATTTAACTTTGTAAGCATCACCATTTCTGAAAAACAAGAAAAAGGAATACAGTTTGACTATACCCCCTTATTTATTATATGTATGGCTGGCTTACAGTAGAAGACAGAGCATTAATAACTCCTAGCTTTTCTGGTTATTACAGTAAAGTAATTACAATGTCTGGGATTTTTTTTTACTTTAAGGAAAAAACATATGCTTTGCTGTGCTCATAACACATAAGAGCTCCCTAAACATAAATAGTCTTTGTTATGATACTTTTAAAAATCTTTATGCAACTTAATTTGTCAAATGCAAGCTGATCAGAATAGTCTATATATAACATTTCTGAGTAGTTTCCAAGGTGAATGGATAGGAAATGCAGTGAGATTTGCAAGGGTATAAAAGCTGATAAATTTTGGAAATTTTTTTTTCCTCTGATGTTACTGAAGATAAAAAAATCCATGAAATCATTTGCAACCAAACTTCTTAATTTTTTCAAGGAATCAGTCAAGGAAGAGTAAACATCCATTTTAATCAAATTACTAGACAACAAATGCATTTTAAGAAAATAATTTTATTTAGTAGTAGGTTTTTTTCAAAAAAGCAACTTTTACTACTTCTTTTTGTTTTAGAAGATTCAATTAAAGTTTATATATGGAAAACCACAGGGAACAAAAAAGTACCTGACTGCACCAAATTCTCTCTTGTAGGAGGGCAGGGATGAAAAGTGCAGTTTCAATTACATTGATTTAAAAAAAAATTTGCCTCACTATTTTTACTTCATAAAAGTATGCATCATTACAGTTACAAATGTGCTCCAGTTGCACGGTCAGGGTACTAGCAGAAGGATATCTACTGCCAGAGGTCTGTGCTGGGGCTTAGAAGGAAGCTTGGGATTGCTGTATCATCTTCCAGGATACATAGAATCAAATCCACTGACTGTCTAGAATATCCTTTTAGCTTGAATTTAGGTCCTGACTGCCTCATGATTGAGAAACTCTAAATAGCTCTTTTTGTATTTTTTTTTTTTACCTCTGTGTTGTGTGTTGAGGAACAGGCATATTCAGGACTGAGTTCCATGTCCTCTGGGTGCATTACCAAGCACAGTGCCTGTTTGGGTGTTGAAATAGCATTATGCAATGTAGTTCTAGCTAATTACACACACATTACACCACATTTATGAAAGGGCATTAAAAAGGGGAAAATCATAAACAAGCACATTGACTATCTACAGGAATTCAGATGTCACATAAAAATGTGTTAAAACACTGTATATTAAGACAAAAATACTTCACGTATGAATATCTGGGTTTGCTAATACTGTGTGCTAATGACGCAGAAATATATAGACAGCTACAAAATAACTTCTAAGAACAAGCAAAGAAACCATTCAGTTTTTACAAGGCAGAATAGGTCCACATGACTTGCTACAGAAGCCTTACTGGTGGTGCAAAGATGGGATGCAACTGTTAGATTTAGCTACAACGTAGACGCATTCATGCTAAAATTATTTTCACAGGTAATATCACACAGGATATTTCCTTCTGATAGAAATGTTACATTGGATAGCAGAAGGATGTAGGAAATGCGTATTTGTCACAGCTGAATAGCCTGACTGGAACACTGTTTTATCACAATCCCTCTGAGATTTCCCTTGAAGTTTTGGGGAGGAGAGAGAAGGGAGAAAAGAAAGAAGGAAAAGGAGGATGAAGACTAAATATAAATATCCACAGAATAGTTGTTCTGGGCTTACCTGTAGGCAGCAAGAGGTGGAGGTTTGGAGAGAGGTTCATCTTTTTTTTGCTTGTTTTTTTCTGAAGCAGTTTGGTATCTAGCAGGAGTTCTGTCTCTGTTTCATACAATCGATAGGAAAGCATAATGAAATATGACCCCAGATACATAGCTGCCTTGGGCCAGACACTCAGCAGCAGCATATGGAATGAGTAAGAGAATACATAATGTATGTGCCAGAACTATAATGACCACACTGCTGTCTACCGCAATAAGCACATTCAGCTTTGTTATTCTTCAGTGCTTCTACCATTTTGTGACTTTTGAACTAGTGTAGTTTTTGGACTGCCATTTTAACTTTAGCTACACCTTATGACTAATCCAGCCAATGTGCACAAGTAGCTATGAATACAGGGAAGAGCAAAAGCTGTTGTCACTGTGGCTACAAATGCAGAGCTGGAGGGAAGGGCATAGTAACAGAAGGAGGTATGCTTTTTCCAAACGTACTTTGTTTCTCCCATGCCTTCTGCTTTGAAGAGACCAGAATACATTCCTGCTCTTCTTCACTCGTGATTCTTTATCAAGTATCTAGCAATGCCCCACTTTTCTGCATGCAAAAGTTCTTTAGGAGTGCACATCATTCTGGAATAATAAAGCAGTAAGTGAAATAACAATTTTATTTGAATACTTGCATTTGCTTTAGGGCCAAATTTGCTCAATAATTACTTTTCTCCACATTTTTGGCTGGCCATCAAACCAGGAGAACTGTACCCAAACTGCTATATGTGGAGTGATGTTCTTCTCAACAGCAGAGTTCAGTGAGCCTCACATTTTTGTACTATATTTGGCCTGATCATGCAACCTTATGCTAGCCCTATGCATGCTGCTAGAAGGATTCTTAGAGGAGAATCCACATGGAACTAAAGTAATAAAAGTAGCCAGAACTGCAAAAACATAAAAACGGATCTCTTCAGCCCTGTTCATGCAGATGAGAGGCTTTTAGGAAACCTGACCTTCTTAGGGATTATACAGATGAGTGACCAGAAAAGCCATGTTAGGGGTTATCAGAGTGCTGTGGGATGACACTGGTGACCAACAAAGCAATTATAATTTTTGTTTAAATTTGCCCTTTAGCAAACACTGCTGAAGAACAACTTAACACTTCCAATTCGCATGATGGTATGAGTATCAGTACCTCACTGACAGCTCTATTAATGTGGACATATGACAAGTACGTTTGAGTTTTACAGCAGTAGTTTCAGCATCTGCATTGTCTAATAGAGAGAAAGCTATTATGCTTAGAAATATTTGTTTAAATCAGGAAACCTAACTATCTATGTTTTTTTAAATGTAATTAGTTAATTATAATCCCCAAAGTACTGTTACTCAAATGAGTTATCAGTTCACTTGTTGAAGAAAACCAGCAGAATTTGTCAACATTTAATGTAATGGAATCTAGAAAGCATTTGTGGAAGACAAAAGGTTAGTTATGAGGCTTTGAGTGCCTGGCTTAAAACATTTTGAGTCTCAGATAAGGCAGCTACACAAAGTTATGAATAACTCAATAATTTATTATACAGAGGTAGCTACATAAAAATCAGATTTCTATATCTAATAAAGCAGTGGGAAATACATTACAATATTTTATGTCTATAAGTAAGGCGGTTCTCCTCTTTTTATCACTTCCTAATACTATTGATTAGTATTACTACTCACCAAGTGCTGTGTCCAGCAGGGGGTAGTTTTAAATAGCCTTACAATACAGATGAAGAGATGCTTAAAAGGAAAAAAAGAGCAGGAAGGGATCTGTGAGACAGCTCAGCCATTACTGTTTTCAGAAATGTACTGAAATGTACAAGAGTGGTCTATCAGTCTAAGTGGGCAACTGGGATCTCAAACTACTTCAGGCACTTCTTGCATATTTACTGATTCTTCATCTATTATTAATTTTGCAGGGTTTTTTGTATACTGCAACAGGTACTCATGATAACCTGAGAAGCTACACTATTATTGTGGCTCCTTTTAAATTTTTTTTTTCTATGTAATAAAGACATTGACTATTTTTTTTAATCTTACAAGTAACCAGATGTTCCTTTAAGCTGACTGTTGACTGTCCTGCATGCACATTTAATACTGGTTGCATTCATGCAACTCCAAAAATATTTTCTGAGTTGAGCTTTAAAAAGAATATATTTCTTATCAGTAAGGTTACATACATGTACTATGATTAATCATTTGTTCACTAGTGCTGTGATATAATTCAAATACATAATAATCAATGAATTTTAAGTTATCAAGGTGGTAGACTGCTATTCACAACTTGATTTTGACAATGAATTAAGAATTTTAACCAATATGATTGTTGCACACAGATTCTAGTGTTTGTTGAAAACTGAAGAATTCCTGCTAACAGTTGAAAAACAAACAGTGCATGATCATTTCCCACTATTTTTGACATCTTACTAATCCAAAAGCAGCCAAAGTTTTGAACTGAACGCCAAAGCTTCAGTAATTGTATTATTTGTCTGTACCATGTATTTACACATAAAAGTAGACACATACCACTCTGGGAATTTTGCAAACATTATTTTAAAAAGCACAAATACACTTTCTAAAAAATGGTCAGAGAAAGTCTATGTTAGGGAGCCAATAAAGTGCAATACTCTATATAATAAAATTTTCAAGTACCTCAATTAAAGAATGTATAGTAAAATTTTGGACTTTAAAGCTTTGTTCTTCTATTTAGTGCTGGATTGATATGTATTGTTAACTGAAACTGTAAAAAGAGACACATATTTAGAATATTAGGTAAGAAAGACCTGATACTCAGGAGTTCAGTTTCGAGTGCTTTTTCTTCAAAAAAAACAACACTTGCTTAAAAAAACCCAAACAAAACACCAAAACTATTAGAGATCTTTATTTGCATAACAAAACTTCCTATAATGCTTTGCCATATTTTAAAAATATTTGAATATATTTACTACTGCTGTTGGGTTTTTTCTAGGCACACACAAGTGATTTTTTGGCCTTTGCTGACTTGCTTTATGAAAGCCTCCATGTGTGCTTTATGACAGTAACAAAAAATCTCCGTTGTCACAGAACATACAACAAAATAATTTGGGGTCTTATTTTCATGATTCAACTTCAAATTTGTATTTAGAGTTTAGAACGTTCTTAAACAATTTGCTGTACTAAGGCCTAGGTATTTCAAAGACTTCAGGATTAACTCCAGATTGATACGTATTCAAGTTCTATTTTAGAGTAGCACCTGATCTGTAAATACTTACAGTTGTGTACATGTTTCTAAGATATACCCTCTTTACCTCAGTGGAATGATTTCTGTGTAAAAGTAATCACCTATTTCTGCAACAACAGGACTCATATATTTTTCCAGAAAATTGTATATAATTTACCTCTCAAATTTTTCAGTTTAACCTTTATGGAATAGACAGAGCAAATAGTATGAAAAATAATTTACTATTTCTTATTTAAGTATTTCAGATGAGATGTTTTTCAATTACCCTGCACCTAATCTTAGAATCTGAATGTTTTTATTTTTACATTACATAAAAACATCAGAAAAGATTTGATCAAATTGATCATAAATATAACAGGTAAACAGAGACCAAGCAATGGCTATCCAAGTCTATCATGGGTACTTCTCTAAAACAAAGCTGAACTATAAATGGTATGTCTATGCAGTAGAATTTGTGTAAAAAGAACATTACAAAATCTTCAGTTCAAGTCATTGAAATGCCATGGATTTATAGTGGGTAGAAGAAACTTTTTTTTTTTAATTCAAAGCTAGCCCCTGCCTAATACTTATGTAAGTCTAAAACATTTGTTGCATTTTTGTTTTATTTCAAAAACATCTGTAAGTTAAAAAGAGCATATCTTTAATTCTGTTGTAATTTGAAGAGGCCTTCTTAAAGGCACTGGACTTTTCGTGGTATTTCTTGCATAAGATCTTTTTCAAAGAGATATTTCTTCCCAGTGTTTGTCAGTAGTCTAAATTAAATGGACTGTGACTAAACTAAAAAGCCAAAGTAGTTTTGCTGGACATACCTTGATACCTGTAATATTGTAATTCCACCCTAACCATAGTGAGCAATATGAATAACGTATTCAGAGCTAAATTTCTCATGTAAAAACCAAAGGTGGGCAAGGATAAGAGTGTAAGACTCAGTTTTTGAAAGTGTTAAAATTTCACTCTATTAATTTTTCCTTAAGACTTCATCAAAAGGGTGACTTATACCAGTTAGAGCCAATACAATTGCAACCAAGTTGTGCAAGACAGTTGTTGCTGTTTAACTTTCTGTCAGTTCCTCTTCTGGCTCTTTTGTGTGTGTATATATAGAACCATAGAATGGTTTGGGTTGGAAGGGTCCTGAAAGATCACCTAGTTCCAACCCCCCTGCCATGGGCAGGGACACCTTCCACTAGACCAGGTTGCTCAAAGCTCCATCCAACCTGGCCTTGAACGCTTCCAGGCATGGGGCATCTGTTGTGGCAACCTGTTCTGACCCTTATCATAAAACACTTAGAATCATTGAATTATAGAATCATTTTAAGATCATTGAGTCCAACCGTCAACCATGCCCACTAAAACCATGTCTCAAAGTGCTTTGTCTATGTGCTTTTTGAATACCTCCGGGGATGGTGACTCAACCACTTCCCTGGGCAGCCTGTTCCAATGCCTGACAACCCTTTCAGCAAAGAAATTTTTCCTAATACCCAATCTAAACCACCCCTGCGGCAGCTTGAGGCCATTTCATCTCATCCTCACTAGGTCCAGGCCCCTCACCATCTTTATTGCCCTTCTTGCTTGTTTCTAATCTAAACCTACCCTCTAGAGATATAAAACCATGACCCCTTGTCCTATCGCAACAGGCCTTACTAAAAAGTCTGTCCCCATCTTTCTTATAAGCCCCTTTAAGTAGTGAAAGGCTACAGTAAGGCCTCCCCAGAGCCTTCTCTTCTCCAGGCTGAACAACCCCAAGTCTCTCAGCCTGTGCTCACAGGAGAGGTGCTCCATCCCTCTGATCATTTTTGGGGCCCTCTTCTGGACCCGCTCCAACAGGTCCATGTCCTTCCTGTACTGAGGACTCCAGAGCTGTGGGCACAGTACTGCAGGTGGGGTCTCACCAGAGTCGAGGTAGAGGGGCAGAATCACCTCCCTTGGCCTGCTGGCCATGCTTCTTTGGATGCAGCCCAGGATATTGTTGGGTTTCTGGGCTGTGAGAGTGCATTGCCAGCTCATGTCTACCTTTTTGTCCACCAGCACCCTCAAGTCCTTCTCCACAGGGCTATTTCTCTCTCCCTGCCAACCCCCCCC
>JANZLQ010000079.1:60961338-60997510 GCA_026212715.1 Elanus axillaris | reverse complement strand
CCAGCACCCCCAGGTCTTTCTCTGCCAGGCAGCTTTCCAGCCACTCTTCCCCAAGCCTGTAGCACTGCATGGGGTTGCTGTGACCGAAGTGCAGGACCCAGCACTTGGCGTTGTTGAATCTCATACAGTTGGCCTCAGCTCATTGATCCAGCCTCTCCACAGAGCCTTCCTACCCTCAAGCAGATAGACCCTGCTTCCCAGCTTGGTGTCGTCTGCAAACTTGCTGAGGGTGCATTCAATCCCCTCGTCTAGATGATTGATAAAGATATTAAACAGAAGTGGCCTCAGCACCGAGCCCTGGGGAACACCACTTGTGACCGTCTGTCAGCTGGATTTAACTCCATTCACCACAGCACTCTGGGTTTCTCCATCCAGCCAGTTTTTCACCCAGCATAGAGTACACTTGTCTAAGCCATGAGACGCCAGCTTCTCAAGGAGTATGCCATGAGAGACAGTGTCAAAAGCTTTGCTGAAGTCAAGGTAGATAACATCCCCAGCCTTTCCCTCATCCACAAGGCAGGTCACCTGGAGAAGTAGAAGGAGATCAGGATGGTCAAGCACGACCGGCCTTTCATGAACACATGCTGGCTGGGCCTGATCCCCTGGTTGTTCTGCACATACCATGTGAGTGCTCTCAGGACAAACTTTTCCATAATCTCCCCATTATTGAGGTCAGGCTAACAGGCCTGTAGTTCCCCAGTTCCTCCCTCTGACCCTTCTTGTAAATGGGCATCACATCGGCAAGCCTCCAGTCATCTGGGACCTCCCCTGTGGACTAGGACTGCTGATAGATGATGGAGAGTGGTTTGGCAAGCACCTCTGCCAGCTCCCTCATGGCAGTATGAGACACCAAAGCTCTTTAAGATTTTTAGGAAACCAAGTTACAGCAGACCTTAGGCCAGCTATTTTAATGATCCTGCCCCTCTCCTCTTACATTTTAAAGCATTATGAATGAGGAACAGTTAAAAGAAAAAATATAGCATGATAAATTCAATATGGTTTTAACTGTGCTTTTATTTTTTGGGTGGTTGTAATTCGTCTGTTTCTTTTTGCACTTTTTGGGAAATTTCAAATAATTGAGAATGTGTTTCATATTTTGCAGTAATTGTCAAATTGCTTCAGTAATACTAACTACTTCTGTTTTAATTTAATCACTTTACGAAGTTATGAATATCTATTGGTCATTTTTAATTCATCCCTTTTGAAGGGCTTGTTTTCAACTAATACAAAGACCACAGCTTATGCTGTTTTTAGAGAACACAAACCAAGATAATTTCAGTTTTAGAATTAACAAATTGTAGGGTAAAACCTCTAAATATATTTACTGTTTATTCTCCTGTAATAGGAGAAATGGAGAGGGTGAATGCTGTTTTAAGACTCATAAATCTGTTTTATATTCTTTTACACAGATTGACCTGGAGAGCATATTTTCACTTAACCCAGATCTTGCACCTGATGAAGATATTGAACCTAGTCCAGAGACACCACCACCACCTACCCCATCAGCCAAAGTAAACAAAATTGTGAAGGTTGGTAATACCTATGCAACAAGTTCATGTTTAACTTACAGTACTCCTATACATGTTGCTATGCTTGAATTCTGAGCTTTAACTTTTGTGTCTGTGGAGCTATTTGATAGCTGTGTTCCTTTATTTCTCCTCTGGTGAACAGTGGTTTTTAAAGATTTTTTAAGAACAGGTTTGGCAGAGAGGGAATTGGAAACTAAGGTAACGAAATACATGTCAAGGAAAAATATAGAAGAGGTTTTGGACTTTGTTTTGAAAGAGTATGTATATAGTTCAAGCAATCTTTACCCTAGGCTCTTCAGGGAGAGATTTGGCAGCAGCAATCACCTCTCTGTATTGCTGGTGTGTTATTTTCATTCACTGGAAAGTAGCAGAGGTGGGGCTGCAGTTTTTGTGTTTGATAATATGGTGATCAAATAACAGGGATTTCTTTCTTTATAGAGTCGACGAACTGTGGCATCTATTAAGAATGACACCCCTGCCAGAGATAACAGAGGTAAATGTTATCTCTTTCCATTTCAAGGAAGTTAAAAATATGGGAACATGGTAACCTCCTGCTCATCTAACATTCCTTAATAGTTCTGCATTTCTCATTCGGTATGTATGCATATGAGATGTAAAAGACATGGTATGTCATTCCTAGAATTACTCCTGTGTATATTTAGGAATTCATCCTCTACAAATAGTCTTTATATGCAAGTTTAAGCAATATGGCATTAGGAAAGTTAAGCCGAATGAACTGAACGTACAAAAATTTGAAGTTAATTAGTTATGCTACTTTAAGTCTTGCGTGGACTTTTCCAAGTTAAAGCATCCTCAGTTTGCTTCAGGTTAATTCAGTGTTTCAATATACACTAAGCAGTGCACTTAAAATTCTTATGCTTTCAATTTTTTAACATAGGTTTGTAACAGTCTGTGTGTAAACATTCATTCAAAGAGTGCTTAAGCCCTATGGGTTAATTCTCACTCTACAGATAATAGCGAAAAATCTGCAAAAAATGCTGAAATACCACAGGAGGATAGGTGAAAAGTATGTATTGGATGAATACAGATGTAATGTATTTATAACATGAGGAAGAATAGTTACTGCTTATTATTTTCATTTTCTCTCCTGCATTAAACTTAACTAACTTGTACAGACGATGGTGATGATTCTTGTTCCAAACATTAATCTACTGTCATTAATTCAGACTAGATCCCAGTCAATCTGTTTCACTTGAAAAACAAGTGGGCTTGCATATCTTTGCAAGTGTTCAGACTCTTCTGGTGGATGATTGGGACCACTTTCACCCTTCTGCCATTTGCCGCTGGGGGTGTTAAATTGAAAATCTCATAAGGCAGGGATAAGTTTTTTCAAACTAATATGGTTTAGATTTGAGACATCCCACTGATGGGCTTTCCTCACATCCATACATGTTGTTGTTTGTAGTAAATGGTCTGTTTGGTATGGAATAACCCTGTAACTGGTATTTTAGTAGGTCTTACATGAATCTTACTATTCACAGTCGGCTTAAGTATTTGTTCTTTGTTGGCCTTGTAATTAAGCTTTTCTCAGCACACTGTCTTACTTTGTGTAGTCAATTTGTGCTATAAACTAGAGCTCCTGTCATATTTGGAATGATGTGGGTATTCATGTTGTCTGTCTGTCCCATTCAATACCTGTTCCCATAGTTGTCTCCTTGTTGCAAAGTGAGCTGGCCTTCATTTGACGTGTTATCTCTGGCTGCTCATCAAAGCTGATACCTTCACTTTCATACTCTTCTGGAGACTCTGTTAGGAGTATATGCAGGAAGTGGGCCAGCTGAAGCATTGGTGCTTGAAGTAACTCTGAAAAACAGTTTAAAGCATTCAGCTCTACCAAAGAAGCTTGCATGCTCACCACTGCCACTGCATTCACTAGGAACAGACATCACTGCATCTTCAGAAATTGGCATCCTTAGCACATATAGAATTAATGCATAAGTTTAGACATATTGATATCAAATGTATACCTTCTGGTATAGTGTCAGAAGGGTTTGTTTCTTCCACTCACAGATTGAGCTGCGCTTTACTGTCTTTCATTTGTATCCCCTTGCTCCTCCAGAGACCGTAGGCTTAATGGGGTGGGACCATTTCCTAACATCTAGAGAGTGTGAAACAGCGGGGCTTCTTTTCTTACTTGGTTTTTGGGTATAACCACAATTAAATAAAATTTCAGCACTTTAAGCTTCAGGACTGCATATCTCCAAGTACACACTTCGTTCTATGCACAAAGTTGTACTAATTCTGCAGCAGAGTTTTAAAAATACGCATGTGCAGCATTGGTACTTAATAATTATGATGTGTTGGTATATAACACTAGGATAAAAAAGGCTGCATACCACATGTCTTTATTAATAGACTTTCTACATGTATGGCTCCTCTCACTTCCAATAAATTGCTGTGTCTGGAAATGGGCCTTGTTTTATCCCATCATAACAAAACATTTCAGAATCAGAAGTGTTACTCTTCTGTGTCCAGATGAGCTTTGTGCTTTTCCTTTGCAGTGGTTGGTTCTGCACGTGCGCGACCTACTCAGCTTCCTGAGCAGTCTTCCTCCTCTCAACAGAATGGTAGTGTTTCAGATATATCTCCAGTTCAAGCTGCAAAAAAGGAATTTGGACCCCCTTGTATGTAAACCGTGTATCAAGGATTCATTCATTCTGGGCGTTACATGTACATTCTCTTGGATTATGTTGTTGTCCATAAATGACAAACATGCACAGTTGTCTGTGGGCTTCCTTGAGGAGCTTTTTCAGAGAGCTGTGGCTAAACAAATGTTCACTTTTGTCATAGTTGTGTTAATATTAGGAACTTGTGTTTCCTTTATCTTTTTTTAACCATGGCAGTGTTTTTTTTTTTTTTTAATTTGCCAGGGCTTTCTTTTAATTCAAACCAAGAGATCACATGTATCTGTCCCAATATTTTTTGAGGGTCGTTGTCCTTATATTTTTGGTCATGTAATTATTGTCCCATTCCCATGATTTTTTTCTAATTCATTCATTTTATGAATTTTAGAAATTAAAGTGCCATAGTTATTCTGTACTAATACTGATTTGCTTGAAGAGGTAGTTGATATAAATGCATTCTAATTATCAATAAATTAATATAATTGAAATGTTACAGTGTAAATACTAAATTCATGCAACACTGAAAATATAAAATTATATCATTTTCTTTAAGCACGTAGAAAATCTAATTGTGTAAAAGAGGTTGAAAAATTGCAAGAGAAACGTGAAAAAAGACGGTTACAGCAGCAGGAACTTAGAGAAAAAAGAGCTCAGGTTAGTATTTTTAGCTTGAATGGAAAATGTATGTCAGCAAGAGAAGAAGTTTGCAAAATCCTTGTGCTTTTTTCAGTCTTTAATAATTTTTATGAACTGTAATAATCTTGAAATTAAATGTTTTCACCCAGTATGCAAGTTTGATAAATATTTTGGTGCTTGGTAGCATTGCTCTCATAGCTGTTACTTTAGACAGCTTTCGCCCTCTTTTTCTTCCTACAGAAATAACTGCTTACAATTGCTTATCTTGCTGTATGTTCTTTAAAGATCAAGTACTGATGATAGCTATTTCTTAGAGAAAATGTATTTTTGAAAATAATCAAACCTTTGGCTTTTAGATAGGTCTGTTATTTTACAGGAGGTATTATAGCATTATGATAAATTGTTCTTTATGATCTTTGATGCTTTGTAGGAGATCTATTTGAGGCTCAAGTTTGAACAGTGACTTTTAAGTTTTTATCTTTAAACCAGTCTGTGCATTTATAATTTAACTTTGCATCATGCAAGCAGCTTGGCAGCAAATTGTTAGAAACCTGTGTGAGAGAAATGATGTTGCTAATCCTGTGAGAAAAGTCTCTTAATATTAAATGACTTACTGTCACAGTAGTGTAAAAGCTTAGCAAAACTTGTAGCGTAATCTTGTTGGCAGCCCTGTGCGTATGTCTTAGTCTCTAAAGAGATACTACCAATCCGCTACTGACATGAGAATTACAACCACCAATAATTCAGGCAATTTGCTCCATGGTTTAATGATGTTTCTAAGTTGACCTAAAATCACCTATGTTGAATTAATGTTCTCTAATTTCCATCCATTTAAACAAATGCAAACCATTACTATGTTTTTTTGTGTAAGGAACAAATATTTTTTGGCTTCGTATCTTGAACTACTTTGATGTGGTACTACAGCTAAAATTTGCTTTTTCTCAGTCCTGTGAAAACTGCCTTTGCATCTGAGTCTTAAACTTCTGTATGAGGAGGCTCTGTCTTGTTGACCTGTATGAACCTGTGCTTCATGTTGCTTTGTGTATTCTATTGTTGCTATGAAATGCAGCAATAATTAGCCAAGCACTGTCTTTAGTCGGCAAGACCTTTAAAGAGGTTTTGAAGAATATTAGGCAAACACTTTTTCCATAATAAGCAATACAGCTTTCTGAGTGTTAGAAGGAAACATTTCAGCAGGAATGCATTTTGTGTGGATTTATTGTCAGCAGTTTTTAGTTCATGGTAGTCAGTGTGAACAACAGCAAGATACAGTCAGCTTCTGATTACCAGGACACAGTTTTATCTGAGGTAAGGATCAGCAGTGTCACAGGTGCAGAGAGGGGATCTGGTTTACTTTCAGCTTGTTAACCCCTATGCAGTGCTTTCTGAGAGTGCCTACGCTGTTTCCAGGAGTTTTGTATCATTTGGGAGGAACCATGCAAATGGAGAGAAGTGACAGGAAGGACACTTGATCGATTCTGCAGAGAATCAGCTTAGCTCACAGTAGGCTCAGGCTTAGCAAGTCTTGAAGGGGCTCCGTGCATGGCCTCTTACATGTCCATTCACTCGGGTACTGATGGCTCCAGGTTTAGGGACAGGAGGTCTTCTGAGCCTGGGTGCAGCCTACTGTGTATGCTTGGGGTTGCTTCTGCTTTTTTGGGGTGTTTAGGAGTGTTAGAAGGGTTTCCAATGCATCCAAGTAACTGTAAGAGTTAACTTGGGACCAGGAGTAGGTAGGATCAAGCTCCTTTAAGAGACTTGGACCCAGTAGGGTTGTGTTCAGAGCAGCTGGGGTGCCTGCACTATCCTCTGCAGTGTGAGTTGCACCTGTGTAATGGAGTGTATCCATTGATCTGTTGGACCGCCTTATCTCAGATTAAGAAGCATTGACTGTATAAGCTATCTGGTGTTGTGCTGTGTTTGGAGGTGTCTCTTTAGTGTGAAGATTCTGGCAAAAGCAAGAGTAATTTCTCTTTCTTGAGTAGGCTGTTAATGAGTTCTCAATTTAAAAATATTTTCTATTACCTGCCAACTGAAAACATGAAGTAGAAAGCATATAATTGTTTTGCTTTATGTTCAGTAAATCAGCTACATCAGAATGGAAAAAGTCATTAAACTTGCATTTGAGACATTTCTGGCGTTTTGGAGAAAAAATAAGATTTTAGTTAATGTGTATTTTTCTTATAAATAAATGCAGAAGATATTGAAGCTAGTCCATTTCAGGAAGAAAAGTATATTAGAAATTCTGTTGCTTTCTTCCCTAGGATGTTGATGCTACAAACCCAAATTATGAAATTATGTGTATGATAAGAGATTTCAGGGGAAGTTTGGATTATAGACCACTGACAACTGCAGATCCTGTAAGTACCCCAACAACATGGAAATTTTTTATCCTTCTGTATTTTTCCTATGTGTTTTCAATTTTTTCAATGTATACTGCTGTCTGTTAACATGAAAAATAATTAGTTTAATATATATTAGTATTCATTATCAAATGGGTTTATTTTTCAGTAATTTGATGACATTTAAATTAGTAGGTGTTCAAAGTCCTAGGTTACTAAATTATTGTTAATTATGTTATGTCATTTAAATACCTTTTTACTAAAAAATAATACCAATATGTACTGAGTAGTCACTCAGTCTCTGTATTGTAAATTTTCCTGGAATGCTAGGGGATGTGTACACAAAACCATTAAGGTTCTCTGAAGAATGCTGTTGAGTATAAAGATTAATATTTGATCTTTGAAGGTGATGAGGGCCTTTAGTTTGCAGAGAACTCAGAGGAGCAGAATCCTTGAATGATGAAGATTAATAGATCTCAGTGGAAGTCAGAGGTTGTGACAATTTCTGTCAATAGTGTATCTACTCTGCTAGAGCTGGATTTACTTGCAATACTCCCAAGATGTACCTGCTACTCTACAGGATTAGATCACTGTCTGCAGGGAGTTTTGTTAATTATGGTTCTTGCTTTTGGGTTCTTTGCTATTGTGCAGACACAAGGGGCTTTTACATGTTCAGATGACTCATTGTCTTGGAAATTTCTCTTTGTTTAAATGATTGGTTAATTCAAGAATAGAAGTAAAATAAAGAAAAATATTGTATAACTGGAACTGGGGTATAGTTTACTGAAAGATAGTTTCCTTTGCAGATTGATGAGCACAGGATATGTGTTTGTGTACGAAAACGACCACTCAATAAAAAAGGTATGACCATTGAAGATTTTGCTGATTTTTTTTTCTCTGAAAAGCTGCTTCTGATAGTGATATAATTTGTCTTAAAGAGATCTAGAAATACTGATCAAAGGTAGAACTGTTATACTAGACTATATGTGTGATGGACCCAGAAAATTCATAGACTCATCATAACCTGGATAAAGATGGGGAGAAAAGTAGTGCTAAACTAAAAATGTCACCATTTTATGGATTGGGAGCTGAGGCACAGAGAGACTGCAGTTTTTTTCCAAGGTCATCTAGGATGTATTTAGTTGATCTGGGAATTAATTCTACTGTAATTTCTTCAGTATTCTTACACTGCATTAGGATCACCATTCTTGTAAACTATCCTTCAAGTTATCTCCCGAGCTATGCAGTGAAAACTTTCATACACATTCTTTGTACATGTATTTTTATATTTCTAGGTGGTCTTGAATCAGACATCAAGGGAGCAATTCAGGTGCCTAAATGCTGATGTCTTATGACATTTTAGGTGCCCAGATGTGTCCAAGACATCCTCACACAGGGCTAGTGGATAACAGATAAACTGGAGACTTAGATCCCCTGGAGTTGCAGCTCAGGGCTGGGCAAGATACCCTAGGGCATATGAAATGCCACTAAAAAACTATTAGGTACTGGAATGACTCCCCAGTGACTTTTTTTTAATATGTGATTTGTATTACAACTTTTTTCTACTGCCTGCTCATGAGACTGCAGTCTGTACAAAAAACCCCAAATGTTCAGATTTTCAACTCCAGTTAAATCCCAATCTTCCTGTGAAGTTCTCTACTTTCAGCAGGAAGTTATGAATGCAAATGCTTCTGGATTGCAGCCTGTCTGAATCCAGCACTTAAGTAAGCTGCCTTTTATTTTCAAAGATGTTTCTTTCCTTCTCTTTCTATTATATTTTGTTTAGCTGAAGGAGTCAAAGAACATCACTCTGACTCTGAAACATGAGATGCATTTATTATTTTTGTACTGTCAGAACTACATGCTGAGGATTATCTGGAGTATATCCATCGGAAAATGGGAGAATTGTATGAGAAAGGGGAACAATATGTTGATACCGGTATATAGTTAGTTTTTGTCTTTTTTTTTTTCCCTCCACGTTGTTGCTTCCCCTACTTTATTTTTCTCTTCATTTTTACTTTTACTGTTTTCTTATTCCCTGTATTTTTTTCTTTTATTGATCTGAAAGGAATGCATAATCTCAAAAACTGGTTAATTGTGTATTTTCTACAACCTATTTAATAAGGGCATTCAATGTACAAGTCTGGTAGCGGTTGAATTTCTGTTTCAGCATTGGAGGTTATCTTTAATAAAATATGACTTAGAAATCTGATACATTTGGGGGAAATGTCACCTTCTACCTGTGCTGAAGGTGGACAAAGTGAAATTACAGTAAATGAGAGCAAGTTGTCATGGGTCATGAGTTGGGAATCAGAAGTAGGATTTGATTTTGTAGAAGTTGCATATCTGAGGTATTTGTGGTTTGGAGCTATTAAAAAAGTAGTTCAGAAGTGTTTGTAGGAAGATGAGCATCTGAAGTAAAAATGAGGTTGGCACTAAAGTTATTTTGCATTTTTAAGAATCCAACTATAGTAAAAAGGTATTAATGAAATAATTTATGCAGGGGATGAACCACAGAGATAATCTAGTACCCACACAATACAATCTTCTGAAAACACACACTTCATAAGGAACAGTATTTCTCATGCCATGTTTTCTTTTGGAGTATAAAAGAGTCAAAGATACTAGTGTATAACCCCCTGAAGAGTATAAATAAAATTAGTTTGTTTTGTCAGTCTCACAAACACAATTATCACCAAAATCTTTAGGTATTCTCAGCACCAATTGTTATGTGGATTGACACTGAAGGATGTAGGTGTGCAGATTGACATTTTAAGATTTTATTTCAGTGATGTATATTTATAATTGAGAAATGTATGGTGGGTTTCAGAGACACTATCCCAAATTTTTATCACCAAGGAATACAGGTTGTCATAACAAATAGCTGGGAGCAGGTAAATGTCTTATTCCAAACAATTGTTTAAGAAAAATCAGCTTTTGACTGCTTAAACTGCAAGGCCTTTGCTGCAAAAAATTGACTGTGATACATCTCTTTTCATCACTGTTCCTTATTTCTTCTCTGTGATTACTGCAGAATAATTGCATTTGATTTTATTGCAGTGCAGTTGAAAAATTGATTATAGTGACTTGAATGCATATTTCTGTTGGTGCATAATGTCATGCAATGATAAACATTTTACTGTTTGATCAGTATGTTAACCAATGAAAAGATTTCTATCTAATTGTATAAAGCCACTTCATATTCTTGAGCTGCATGCCTTAAGAAATTTTACATAGAAATGCAGGTAGGACACATTAGTGATCCTGACTGTACACACAAAGGATCTTTATTTTTGTGCATATCATGGATCACTGGGTTCTCTGTTTTGCTGACTCATATCTCATACAATAATTAGCAGTAAATTGCAGTGCTGTGTAGTAATTATAACCTGGGATCTCGCTGTTGAAATCGCATCTAGATGGCTTTTGTTCATTGCCAGTGATAGGAAGGTTCATTAGCATTTTCAGCTTTTTTTCTGGTTTCAAGGTAATTTTTAGGAAGGATTTTACTTTAGATAAATTCTATGTTAAAGATGTATACTTTAGGTTCCAGGAGGATTACACAAATGAAAATGTCTATGTAGAATGAAAGCAAAATTTTTCCTTTTGAAAGCTGTGAACATGTGACTGTAACATTAAGGATTTGGGGAAAATGAAAAGTTAAAATTTTAAAATAAAGCAGGCTATCATAAGGATGTTGATTTCTTTGTGTTTTTAAGTTTGACAGTCCAAGCAGTGTAGGACTTTCAGCATTCAGTTTCTTCAGTAAAGAATTTATTTATAAAAACTCAAAGGATATGGCAGTATCTGTAAAACAGTATAGAAGCCCTGAGGAAAAAGAACTCAAATCCATGAAAAGTGTTATTAGAGAATACATAACAAGCTACAATGATAGTGCTGTAATTATTGATCTTATTTTTTCTAACCAGCTTTGTACAACCTCTCTTTAATTCCTTGCAATTGGTAGGATAGGACGACTAGTCTTCCAAAAGGGAATCTCTTACTCAGCAGATTATTATTTAGGCATCAGAAGCCCAAATCCATTGCAGTGTTGTTACTTGGAGGAGCTGTGTTATCTGAGATGGTATAAGAGTGTAAACAATGAAAAAATGTAAAAAATAATGATGTGTTGCTAGTTAAATATATATTTCACTTATTTTATAGAAACTTTAATGAAAGACCTTGATGTAATAACAATTCCTAGTAAAGATGTTGTGATGGTACATGAACCAAAACAAAAGGTGGATTTAACAAGGTACCTAGAAAACCAAACTTTTCGTTTTGATTATGCCTTTGATGACACGGCTCCTAATGAAATGGTTTACAGGTATGTGTATATGCTTTTTTTTTTTGTGAATCTTTTTTCTCATATATCTCTCATGTCAGTAACTGTGGGCTTACCTTGGTCATGGACTTTACTCCTATTTTCTGTGTTACCAGTTATGTATATTGCCACCTCCATTCTTTTGCCTGTTTACTTTTGTTTTAACTCTTGAATTCTTCACCTGCAATGTCATCTCCACCTCTGTTGACCTCAGTCCTGCTCTCAATCCTCCTTCAAGCCCTGCTGGTTTCCAGGCTCTAGCGTGTATTGCCTGCCTTCTCAGCTACTGAATATTTGAACAACTTCATGAGCTCTCCATTTGCCTCAGAGTTATTGTCTTATTAATTAGTGTGCATGCAGCACCTGAGGAAGCTGAGTCATGGCTTTTGGTCTTCAGGAAACTTGGATGAAAAGGACAGCCCCGGCCCCAAGGAGCTTGCAGTTTGAATATAAGAGATGGAAGCAAATAGGAGAGAGTGGGGAAAGAGTATAAAGAAAGGGAGAAAGGTTATATTGCTGTATTACTGATATACCTGAGCTAGCTTGGCTGCTGGAATCCATCTGGCTGATGTAACATGGAGGTGCATGGAGCTGCGTTACCTTGCTCAAAATGCTGAATCTTTCTGATTTAAAAAAACACAACAGCAATAAGGACACATCCACTTTCAGCCCCAAGATGTTTGGATCTCCATTTTCTCCTTTATCCTTCTGTTTCACTTCCACAGCTGGCACAGAATAATGCACACAGCACTTTTAAAAACATGTTTAGAAGTAGCTGTTTACCTTCTACAAGTCACTAAATGGAGTAGATACAGTAGTAGGTAAGGTTAGACACCACGACAGGTCACATCTTAGTACACAGCCTAAACACTGTGAAGCTTTGTTCAGGGAATATTGATACCAGAAAGGAATTTGATTAAGATAATTTTCCTTATGCTTGAAAAGTGCTTCCCATAGCCTTGAAGGAGTAGTGACAGAGAAATATCTTAATTTTTGTTTTCAATCCAACAATGAGGAAGCAAAAGTTAGCGTTGTGTCCTGACTGATGTTGGATGCTACCATCCTGTCAGTGGATAACAGAAAATTCATAGTAAAAGAATTATTAAAAGGCCTTGAAAATTCAAACTTCTCTCTTATGCTTTAGATAATTAGAAGGAGAAGGGTGGTGAAAGGAAAAATCTGTATAGTCTGTTAGTTTACACTAACAAAAGACTTCTGAACAGCACTAAATCTACCCTTGGAGATTTCTATCTCTAATGATTGTCTGCTGGTAGCATCTTTCCTTTGTCAGTAATGAAGAGCTGTGGGAGAGCGATCTGGCTGGTGATCTATGCCTCTTGCAATAGCTGTCCTGCTTAACAAGCAGTTCTCATATCCCTCCTTCCTGTTATGTATCTTTGTAAGCATAGTGTTTAAATGTGAGGGTTGTTTGTGGCATACAGTGTTGTATTTTTGTATTGAGTTTCCTTCAGACAATATTTGTTAGTGACATAACACATTAATGGTAATACGGGAAAGTATTGAAAGATGATTATATTCATACTGAAACAGTAAAACTCTAGCCTGTGTAGCAATACAAGCTTTCTCCTTCTCCCTCATATGGCACAACAATGATTATTACTTGAAGGGCAATCTGCTTCGAGTCCTCCTGTAATAACAGAAGAGCAAAATAAGTATCATCATCTGTTCTCATCAGAACTTCAGGGTCACACTAGGGACAATAGTGTGGCAAGTTACTCCAGTTTGCTCCAGTATGCTAAAATTACTCACTGTATTTCTATACTGAAAACATTCTTCAGTTTGAGGGAGAAAAGTACTACTCTTATTATTATTATTTTGCTTAAGCTGTATTTTAAGTATTTTTGAATCTATGAGCCACAACACTGAGTTGCAAGTTTTCATTGATATTAAAAAAACGATGCTAGTTTGAATGGGTATACGTTTTTGAGGTTTAAAGGAGAGCTAGAGTTTACATTTCTGAAAGATCAAGTTTGCAAATAAAGGTCCTAGTAAAAGTAAAGTTGGACTTTTTTGGCATGGTATCATTTGGAGTTGTATAATGCTTTATGAAAACTTTTCTAGATATGTTTGTATTTTGCCTTACTTAAAAAATAGATAATTAAGTCCCCTTTTTATAAATCAGGAAAATAAATAATTTCAAACTCAGTTAAACAGCAATAATGGAGTGTGCTTCTTAGGTTGATAGGCTTTGTGAAATTTCGTGGTTTATATATAAAAGGAGTAAACATCAAAATATGGGAATATTCTCTTCAGGACAAAGAAGGTATATGTTTAGAAGAAGCAAAAAAAGCCTAAGGCTGATCGGGAATCATCTAGTATATTTTTGATGAAAATTCATTATTCAGTTAAACTTGAGATTTTTGCACAACCCTTGGTTGCCAAATGGCTCAGTCTTGCCCATATTATTTTTGTAAGTGATCTTGTGTTTGTTCTAAAGTGGAATGAAAGAAGGTTGTAACACCTCCGTGTTTCTGTAAACAATTGTTCCTGTTTCTGTTTCTGTCACTTAAAGGTACTTTATGTGTTAACACCTGGAAAAAGTTTAGAAAGAGAGACTTTTGCAGAGAGCCTCTTACCTCCATGGGTAATCCTCCATTAGTTTCCCCTTTGCTTCTGGAGTTTTTCATGAAAAAATGTTGATAAGCAGCTGAAGTAGGAAAGATAACTACGTTTTTTGAAGTAAAAATTAATTCTCTAAAACAGGAAAATGATACTTTGGATAATATTTTTTGACATATCAAATAATACTTCAGGGATAACTAGATTTTTCCATTTGAAGAGCTTGGGTATCCGTTTTCTTGAGCCTTTTCTCAGTGTACATACATTCTCAACATATTAAGATATGCAATGTTGTTTTGGCCACTTGTCTTCTAAATTTAACCTTGGAAGCTGATTTGGGGAGAAAAAACCCAAACCCAAAACTATAGCAGCATTTTAGTATTTGCAAAACCTAGGTATTTATGTGCTTCACTGTCCTACTTTCATGTCTTCTAATTTTGTCTTCTTTAGGGAGCTCCAAACTCCATGTAGTAAGCTGTGCTATGTTGCACTATTGAAACAAGGAATTTTTTTTAATTAGAGTTTAATAGAGGATAACGTTGTAAAATAAGTGGGAGAGACCTTGTAGCTTTTATTTGATTGTTTGAGATATTTTAATGTCTTAGAGAGGGTAGACTCTTTAGTTCAGGAATTAATCCAAAGATGTCCTTTGGCCTCTCAAAGTACAGGATCAGTTTTGTCACTTCTGGCCTTAAAATTTGTAGCATCCTTGTGGTAATGGCATCTTAAAGTAATTCAGTTTCTTAAGTACTGTCGTTTTTTGCATTTAAGGTTTACAGCTCGACCATTAGTGGAGACCATATTTGAAAGGGGAATGGCTACTTGTTTTGCATATGGGCAAACAGGCAGTGGAAAAACTCATGTAAGTATTTTTTCTATGTGTCAGCAATACACTTCTTTTTATGTATGATACACTTACATAAGTTCTAATAAGTAACAAATACCTAAGTTACAGTTCTGTGATTTTTATAGTGTATTTTTTGGTCTTTTTTTTTTTTTTTTAATTTAAATTTAGACTATGGGTGGTGACTTTTCAGGAAAGAACCAAGATTGTTCTAAAGGAATATATGCACTTGCAGGTGAGATTTTATTGGTCTTTTGGCTTTTTACAGATTAGTTAAGATCAACAAATTTTCTACCCCCTGTCATACAAGCATAGTGGTCTACGTATTTTGCATTACAGTGGAGCTTTGGTAACATCGAAGTAGTTCCTAGGTGTGTAGTCTTTACAGAGTAAAGTAAATGTATATATAGATTACTTAATGTAATAAATATAATGGATGATTAATTAAGTTCATAATTTAGGGGTCTTCTGCATCTTCTAATGTAATGTAGCAGTTTAAACTGCAATGTTTCAGACTTGGTTGACTGACCCTATCTGTTACACTTGCAAAATTTGAGACATGCTGTAAAATAGACTGTTATGCATTAATGAGTCTTCACTAAATTAAAATACATAATAAGATTTCTTTTCATTCTGGAAATGTATTCACAGCTCGAGATGTCTTTTTAATGCTAAAGAAACCAAACTATAAGAAGTTAGAACTTCAAGTATATGCAACATTTTTTGAGATCTACAGTGGTAAGGTAAGTACCTGATCTTTCTCTGAGGAAGGGGCAATTTCTTTTTCACAAACGAGATTTTGAGCTTGTCACAAAATATTTTTTTCCTCTTTGTACTAAAAGCTTTATTTAAATAATTCTTTACACTTCCCTTCCAATCATGTTTTTCCATAGAATGATTTGCATATTTTTATACAGGATTTGAAACAAAAGTGTCTTTTAAAGCTCCTCTTTAACTGTTCTGTTTTTCCCTTCTCCCTAAGGTTTTTGACTTGTTGAACAGGAAGACAAAATTAAGAGTGTTAGAAGATGGTAAACAGCAAGTCCAAGTGGTGGGATTACAGGAACGGGAAGTCAAATGTGTTGAAGATGTTCTTAAGCTTATTGAAATAGGCAACAGCTGCAGGTATCTCCCATAGTTTACACCAGTTTTTCATTCTACATTAAAGAATCAGAACAAGATTTTTTGGGGATGTCTTCATAGTGATGGCTTTTTAATATGCAGTGGGTTTTTGATGATGTTGGCTGCAAGTAAGGAATCTGCCTACCTTTTAAATAAAGATATTTAGAATTTCTTTGTTTCCTAGAGAGAAGTAACTGATTTTTCTACAGGATGTGAACTGCATGCATTAGGTAAGCAGTTTACTGACTTAAATTCACATGATTTAAAATCTGGAATTTTGCCAGATTCTTCAGCTCTCAAAGGCCTTGATACATAGTGACAGAGGTTAAGCATATTTTTTTTTAAAGAATCCAGCTTCGTCGTTGTTAAAATTAGCCTTGTGCATAGACTGCTGTCTGATCAGATAAAAATGCCATCAGCATTTTACATGCAAGCTCTCTGATAATCTGAAATCTCTGAAGATCTGTTTTTTCTTACTTTTAAAAGGGAGGCAGAAAGTTACTAATCTTCCATTTCTCTTTGAAGAGGTGGAAAAAGAGGTATAATTGTACTATGTACATCCAGTTATTAAGGTTGTATCTCTGGTGTCCACAGGAACGTTAGACATGCTGTCAATACATGTAAGAAAATACAGCACTCTGCCTTGAGAAAATTAACTTTTTGAGGTTAGTGTGTTTCACATGTATGGTCCTTTGCCTGTTCATATATCCTTCCCTTCTCTCCTTTTGTTTAAAGGACATCTGGCCAGACATCTGCAAATGCACACTCATCTCGAAGCCATGCAGTGTTTCAGATTATTCTCAGAAGGAAAGGGAAATTGCATGGTAAATTTTCTCTGATTGATTTGGCTGGCAATGAAAGAGGAGCAGATACTTCCAGTGCAGATAGGCAGACACGACTGGAAGGTGCAGAAATAAACAAGAGCCTTTTAGCACTCAAGGTAACTGAAATGTTTCCATTGCCTTTGAATAGGTAGAAGCCTTCTACATATGATAGCAGTGACTATTAAAATTAGTGGTTTTGCAGGCTTTGCTTGTCTACATTGTCTGCTGATGTGACAGGTAAAATAATGTATTGATTCGTCCTCTAAATGCCTGAAGAAACACTTGGTAATTACCAAGTAGAAACATTGCAGAAACATTGTGCTATCAACTTGCATTGTAGTTTAAAAAAAAAAAAGCCCTCCACAAAAAGTTCCCAGTGGTTCAATTTGAAGACTTTTCTGATATATATATATATAAAGTTGGATATATATATAGTTGGATATATATATATATATATATATATAAAGTTGGAGGACAGATGGCTGACTTTGGTACTCCAGGTCTGAAATACTAACTGGAAATATTATTACTGATCCAGCATTTATTTATTTGTTTGTTTATTAAATAAAAAAACAAAATTACCTTTACAACATATTTATTTAGTGCTGTTAATTAATCACTAAAGCAACACAATAGCAGCATATCCAAAACCAACTTACAAATAGATTAAAATAACCCTTGAAAGTTGGAATCTATTTTTGACTAGTCTTCTTCATAGCAAATTGTCTGATACAGTCACTTTACAGATTTTCATACATTAATCCAGGACACATCAAGAGAGCTAAGAAATATTATTTAAATATTCATATGCCTTTTTTTTGGTTTGTTTTATAATGGTTGAAAGAGGTTCAGTCTGAACAGGCAAAGTAAATTTTTGTCTCAGCTGGGGAAACAGTAGTTTTGAGTGTCTCAGAACTTATCTCTGTTGTTGGTTTGTTTTGCTTAGGTTAACTATTGTTAACACCAGTTTATATAAAACTGTGGTTTTATATAAAGAATCTAAACCCCCAAATCACTCTGCTTATTTTATCCCAATCTAAACCTGGGAGAAGACTTATATCTGACTCTAAGCAGAGCTCACAAAAAACCCACGAAACTGTAACATACAGTGTGTCATTACAAAATTGTATGGCATGTTGAAAAATTGGAAGCAGCAATTCCAAAACGGGCCTGGTTTGATTTAGCATCAAAGTAAATAATGCAAGCAACATTGTGTTGATGTTATCACTTGTTTCAAAATGTAATTGAATAAAGCTGATTTGGTTTTGGGTTGTGGGGTTTTGGGGTTTTTCTTCAGATTACTTGTTGATTTTGTCCTGGCTAGTGCCTTCGGTGCATTTCCTATAAAATGTACTTAGTTCATTTTCATACAGCTTGTCTTTTTAATTATAGTGAAAGGTTCTGCTGCTGCTGTACTAGTGGTTGTGATCTAAATTATATGGGGAAGGGGAAATAAAAATAAGTGGAGGTCTTGTAGAGGTCTAAACAGCAGTACAAGAAGCTATAAGTTTCTTAATGCTATGTTAGTTTTCCATTTTTCATCTATCCCCAAAACATTACACACCTTTTTCCATTTGTATTCAAGACTCTTGAAGTTATTGTCAAGTTTGAATTAAACTAGTATCTTCTGAGGAGTGGTCTTTGGTGCTAATACAAGATTTGCTATTTGCATCTGGGTATCAGTCCTGTCTTAAGCTCTTCACGTTTTTGGTACAGGAATTTATTTCTGTAATGTCTCTAAATGGAATTAGTGTTGTCATTTCATTACCTGGTTTTCTGAGTTGTCATGAAAAACAAAAGTAGTTAAAAACTCCCTTAATTTAGAAGTTGGCAGTGTCCTCTTATAATCCTTTTACTAATAAGGAGAGAATCCAATTCTAATTTTTCAGTAGTAAGCAAACTAAAAATCATTATAGTAAATTAAAATACCTTAATTAAACTTGCTGGTTGCTATAGCAGTAATTCCACATATACTTCTGTTACTGTTTTTAATGTCACTTGTGGAAAATCTGTTGCCCCTCTTCCTGTCTAATCTGCTTTTCTCCTTATGTAAGTGTAGTATTAATGTACAAATTAAAAAAATTCAAGGAATGCACTGCCTTGCTGACCTATAAATATTGAGTCCTTTTTAGTATTTGCATGTAAAGTTCAGATTCAACAAACTTCAGTTTTTCTGTTTATCTGAGCTGTGTCCATTCTATAAAATTCAGCTGTTGAGTTTTTTTAAATAATCACTTTAGTTAAAACCAACTTGCCCTTGTGTTTTTTCTGTTCTGTATCATGGCAGTTTTATTCTGAGCCCATTTTTAGTTCTGTTTTATGCTGTTTCACAGCTGCTTTCTTGGATTATCATCTCACAGTTTCTAGCCTGGCTTTTGGAAGAAGCTGTTTCTAGGAAATTTGTAAAGTCCACAAGGATATGGCTGCAGTTGGAGGATTAGCTGAACTACTGTAGAACTATTCATGTAACACAAAAGCCATTCCATCTGTTAGTGCTGCTAAAAGTAAATATCTAATTTGAAAAGCTTTTGAAGTATGGTTGTTTGAAGAAGTTCTGTGTGTAGATGTGTTAAAAGGGTACCAAGGCAGCCATGTGTCTAAAGAGATGCCTGTACACAAAGTATTAAGGCAAAGGCGGAAACTGGAATTAATGATCAAAATATGATGATGACAACACAACCACAGAAATTTAAATTTAAACTTTCTTTGTGTAAGAAGTAGTTTATTAGCTGATGTTAGAGGTCTGACTGGGCAGAAGTGATGTTTAGATTAGTGCAATGTTGGTTTGCACTGTTGTACCTTGTTGCTGCTGTAACTTCTGTAGTAATTTCATAATGTTTACATCTGTATCGTATTTCTCACTAGAACTCTCAAACCAATTGCAGATATTAGTTTAGCCCCATACCCTTATGAGTGAAAGAGGAGACCTTATCCTTGTTTTTTCATGTGAAGAATGTTTTAAAACAGGGGATGACTTACAGTTGCAATATTCCAATATTGAGCACATCAATAGAGAGCTATTCTTAATAGATTTGTGACCTATGGAAGCTTTCAGAAAGTTTTTTTCTTCTGAGCTGTAAAGAAAGTCAGTGGTAGAGCTGGAATCAAAGCTACTGCTTTTAATTGGTAGAGTTAACATGTGCCCCTGTCCACATTGCTTCTGCTGGCAGAGGTTGTAGATCATTCAGGGTTTTGGAGCTGATAATCAGAAACAATTGTTAGTCTGGACATTTAACATCAACACTGATTTTTTTGTTTTGTTTTGTTGTTGTTGGATACAATAGATGTAAACATTTTGGCTGAGATTCAGGAAGTTTTCAGGCTCCTAAGTCTTTTTTAAGTTCCTGCCTCTCTCCTGAACTTAATGAGAGGTAAAAGCCTAACACTTCTTGAATCCAAGTTTTGAAGGTAAATTTTAATGATATTTTAGGTGGCAACAACATAACTAAGGCATGCATTTTCTGATTTTGAATTGCATTTGTATTATATTTATTCAGCCCATGTTAAAGAAAAAATGCATATACCTGTTTGTTCTTTCAGGAGTGCATTAGAGCCTTAGGCCGAAATAAACCTCATACACCCTTCAGAGCAAGTAAACTTACTCAGGTGCTAAGAGATTCATTCATAGGAGAAAACTCCCGTACCTGTATGGTAAGTTGATTTGGTTAACTGTTCTAACAATTACAAAGAGAAAAGATGCTGGGAATTTAGGCTTTTATGTTTAAAATTGGTTACTTGTGGGAATGTGTTGGACTTAAGTTTATCCACTAATACACTATATGTGGAGTGAGACTTTCAGCAGAGACATTTCAGATAACTTGCTCCTTTCTCACTTTTTACTGACGTTTCTTATTGCTTGTTCTAGTTTTCTAGCTAGGCACCTACTTAGAAACACTTCTAGCTTGAGAAGTTTCTTTGTTTATTTTTAATAATGTCTTAATTATATGAGAGTATTGTTTGTTGTCTCAGAACTTTGGAAAAGGTGGTGTAGACTGGAAGTACAGTGGTGAGTTATGATCTTTAAGTGACAAAGACAAATTTAAAGTTGGTCTCAAAGGCACCAGAATATGCTTTAGGCTGTTAAAGTGACAAGTAGTTGGGATAGATGGGGGGAGTAGTTGTGAGTTGTATACATGTGCATTTGCATCAGTCTGAAGAACAGAATTATTCTGTCAGATGGTGGAAAGGGCAGATAAAAGCACTGATGTCCAGTCATTTTATTTGTGCATCCTTAACATGCCTCCTTGTGGTTATGCAAACTCTCTGCAGTGGACACTGATTGCTAGGCTTCTTTGTTTTGGTGAGTTTTCACAGACTCCTTGGAATTAATTAGTCTAGAGGCCAGAGAAGTCTGCAGACCACAACATGAAAACCATGGTGTTAGTGCAGCCTAGTGCTTCCCTTTAGCTGTTAGGTATGGCTCTAATTTGAAAATGGGGTAAAATCACATTTTTTTATTAATCTTTTTTTCTCCTTCAGTTTTCTGATGAAAAGATAGGATTATTTTCTTTTGCACTGAGACATACCTGATCTAGTTGAAGATGTGCCTGCTCATTGCAGGGGGGTTGGACTAGGGGGCCTTTAAAGGTCCCTTCCAACCCTCTCCTGGTTTCAGCTGGGATAGAGTTAAGTGTCTTCCTAGTAGCTGGTAGGGTGGTATGTTTTGAGTTCAGTATGAGAAGAATGTTGATAACAGACTGATGTTTTCAGTTGTTGCTAAGTAATGTTTAGTCTAAAGTCAAGGGTTTTCAGCTTCTTATGCCCAGCCAGTGAGAATACTGGAGGTGCACAAGAAGCTGGGAGGGGACACAGCCAGGGCAGCTGACCCAAACTGGCCAATGGGGTATTCCATACCATGGGACGTCACGCCTAGGAAATAAACTGGGGGGGAGTTGGCTGGAGGGGTAAATTGTTGTTTGGGAGGTAACTGTGCATCTGTCAGTGAGTGGTGAGCAATTGCATTGTGCATCACTTGTTTTGATATTCCAATTCTTTTATTCTAATTATTGTCATTTTAGTACTGTTATTATCTTCTTTCTGTCCTATTAGACTGTTCTTACACTCAACCCTTACATTTTTTCCTGGATTCCATCCCCCATCCCACTGAGGAAGGGTGCGGGGGATGTAAGCGAGCAGCTGTGTGGTGCTTAGTTGCTGGCTGGGGTTAAATCATGACACAGTCAAAATAAATTAATGAGTTTGCAACATGGAAATGTTATTCAATTGGAAAACGTTTTTTTTTTTAACAAGTAAGACCTATTTTAAGATTCTGGTTTTCCTTCTCAGTGGAGAGACATTTATTGTAAAGGGATTCCTCAACAAGATAAAGATTCGATCCAGTGTTCTAATGTGCTGTTAGAGAGTAAGACATTTTGCAAGTATGTGGTGCTTTTCAATATGGAATGCACATAAAATGATGTGGTAAAAACTTGTGTTTTTAACTTGCTAAGAGATTCTTGAAATGTGCTGGTATAAAATACCTGCTAGGCCTTTCTGACTTGCTTTCTGACATACTGATCTGTAAGTGGGGTATTTGGGTCAAATTTATTTGGTGATTTCTACACTTCATTTTTATTTGACTTTTCCTTTTATCGTTTATGGACTTCCTGCTGGTATTTTAAAAGTTAAATCTTTAGGGGTGGAGCACTCAGTTCTGTATATAATGTTAAACTATGATTTGGAAACTTGATTTTTTTTCAATTTCAGAAAAATATTTTGAAAATAACTTAATAACATTGACAGTTATCACTAGGCTCTGTTTCATTCTAAAGAAATCCAGAGGCACACAGCATAAGCAGGTTTTGAATTTTGTTAGTCACTGCAGTTCTAATGAAGTTCTTGGTCTTAAATAGTTTCAAAAACCATTTAAAATTGAGAAGAAAAAAATTCTTCATTTAGCAAAACAGTTAAACAGATGCTTATCTTTAATATTATTGATTACAGTTTTGGACTGTGGCCAAAACAGATCTCTCAAATCAGTAAATCAGTATACAATCTGCTTGAATGGAGAACAGCCTACAAAGATATATATATATATATATAAAAATCTGGTAATTGTTTGCAGGATATATTAGACTTACTTTCTACTGAGTTGTATATTTCCCTTTTTGAGGAGTCTTTATTTTTTCAGTTAGAATTTTGCATTTACCCATTATTTTATCAGGACAGTGAGATGGGGGAAATTCACTGAACTTCTATGAGTTCTTAATGTTCCAGGTATGGCTAAAAAAATTAAATTGAAGCTTTGACTTGACATCTGTCTCCTTGAGATGTCATTGTATAAGGACAGCTGTAAATAGTACACAGTTTTTGTAGAAGATCTCTAATGAAACTGAGGATAAAAAAAAATACAGTTAATTTGAATTCATCTGCCCTTTCATCTGTACAAAGTGACTTACTTGTTGGCTTGTTTTCTCCAGATTGCTACCATTTCTCCAGGCATGGCATCGTGTGAAAACACTCTAAATACACTGAGATACGCAAATAGGTACGGAAAATGTTACTGCTTATAGCTATACTGGCTGTTGATCACTGACATTTGGAATAGTGTTGTTCCATGATGTATAATTATTTTAGCTACTTGAATAATTTTATCGTACTTGCATTTCTTAACAAGATGAAAACCAAATTACTGATCCAGGCTCACATTTAATTTAAATTGTCACTTTTTAGAAGCATTACAACAGAATCAATAGAAACTGCATTTAAGCCATTATGCAGAAATGGATAATGTAGATTGCAAGGAATGTGGGAGATGCCACTATTAGTCTTGCCCCTACTCTGGAGGCACTATTTCTTGCATTAGGGGTAGTTGGTATTCATGGTGATTCCCTGGTGTGTTAGCTGAAATACCTTTTTGCAATGTGGTTTGGGTTTTTTTTATCCCCTGGATGGAATTGCATGGAGTTGCCAGTCTGTTTCATACATATATATGAAATTTTATACTTCCCAACCTCAGGGGAATACCTGAGACCCCTAAGTAAAGAGTCAGTTAATCCAACAGTGACTCTATCATCAGTGTAAAGAAATTAGCACCTCCAGAGGCTGATGAAACGCTTCCTAGACCTGTATTGCTCCCTGAAACCATTTGTCTCTCTTCAGTGAGTGTGAAAGGAGCCTTCCTCTGCTGCAGTTCTTCTTTATTTAAGAAGGGGTGGGGTGATCAGGTTCTGCATGTCTCTGCAGTCAGACCTGTGACCCGGAGACCCTGCCATGCTTTCCTGCAAGGAGGCAAACTCCTCTGGGCCAACAGAAACCCTGTTTTTGCTAGAAGAGGCTACCATCTAGTGGCCTGCTTGCCCCAGTGAAAGATAGGGCAGAACCCTGTGTGCTCCTGCTTGACTGGGCACCTGGCCAGTCACTAATTGGGCACACAGGTCTTTTAGGAAGGCTTACCACCCACTCCTCTCGATATCTGAATGCCTCTGTGTCTGAATCAAGGGAGCTAGTAGCAAATCTGCCTGGCTTGGACCAGCCTGTGTGATTTCCTTCCTGGTGAGGAGGAGGCACCTACTCCTCTGCTTACAGTAACATAATGAAGTTGCACATTCACCGAGGCTTCTTGGATCTTTAACTCCTTATAGAATACACATTGCTGAAGTGACTCCAGAAAAAAGACACTGCAAAACTAATTAAACACCTATTTCTAGTATATTAAATAGTTGCGCTGAAACTGTTTCTTCCTCTTGGTGTTAAATTTGTATGTTGTTATGGAGTATGCCTGTCACTGTAAAGTTGCTTCATGTATTTTGTGTAGTATTTTAGTTTTTTCTATCAATACAGCATTTTCATAGCACAATTATTTTTTAGGTGCTGGACAGCAATGTATGTGCAGTGTAAGATGGGGCAGAATAGAATTCAAAGTTTAGTAGCTGTAGTGGTTTGATATTTTAAAAGGAGCCACTTAGTGGAATATTGAATGTAGAGCAAATGTTATTAACTGCATGAACTGAAATCTGGAATAACCCTTCTGAAAACACTGCTATTATAGTCCCCTGAAAATTAGCATCACTGTTTTTGTTCAGTGTTGTTAGTGATATGTAACTCTGTTTGCAGAAGTTTTAAATATGTTGACACACTTGTGTTTTAATACAAAAATAATTTTATTGTAATACTATTAATGAAGTATGCTAAACAAAGAGTTGTCATTGTAACTGTGTTTATGAGAACATTTTCTTTTAATTTGCTGCTGTATTTTGCTGCTGCAGAGTAAAGGAATTTGGAATTAGTCCTTCGGACATTCCCTTCTCACAGGGTAGTGGCAGTCGCTCTGATCTCTCTCCTTCCTATGAGTATGACGACTTTTCTCCTTCAATCACCAGGTCTACTTCATTCTATACATGGAATCTTTATTTTTACGTTTTCTTTTTGGCTATGTAATTTTACAGACCAACCTTTCATTAGTCCCCTTGCCTTGAGTCACACATATTTTGTTTTTATTTTGTTTGGCAGGTGATGGTTCTGCATGATCTGCAATCATCTTCCCAGTATTTTGTTCACCCTCCTGAAACATCCACACTCTGTATCCAGGCTTGCTAGTTACCTTCATACATTTTAAAACAAAATGGTGATGTCACCTTCGTACATTTAGTGGACCAAATCTGACAAGTCTGTGTTTAGGCTAAGCTGAATATCTCAATTAAAAAAAGAAATCAACTTTCATACATACATATTTTTAAAACGTTTCATAACTCTGGAGAGGAATGAAAAACAGTTTCCATTGTAGTAAGTAAGTGCTACTTGAAAAAAACTGTTTTTCTTTTAAAAAAATGAAGAATATGTTCTAAAACTTGTTATACTTGCAGAATTTCATGTGTCTGTTTCATAAATTTGCTTTTAAATAGCCTTTTTTTTTGACAGAGTCATTATCAATCTTTTAAACTATTTTCATGCTGCAGGAGCCTAAATTTTTAATAAGATATTTTCACCTTTGAAATTATTTTAATTAATGGATCTATTAATTCTCTGAGATACTTGTTGCAAATTACTATTTTCTTCAGAATTCTTGGTGGATTTGCTTATAACAGCTAGTGGGGTACTGATTGACTAACTTTTTTAAAGCACAATTGTGTGCACAGAAGAAGAAAGATGGTCAGATTTAGGGTGCTGAATGAACTTCTTTTTCAAGGAGGTTTTTTTCATTTTTAAGGAGTTAATATTGAGGGTTTGGAGATTTTTGCCCTGTTAATGAGTAGTAATTTTTCAATCAGAAAATGCCTCTTGCTGGAAGATGGACTGTAATCCACCTGCACGTAGTTGAAATTCAGTGGTCCATGCTTTCCAGGAGTTGGACTAACATCTTTTTGTCACTGAAAGTACATTAAATTTGTGAAGCTGACATCATCATCCTTATTAAATTAATTAATTGCGCATAAACCCATAGAGCTTTATTTTTAGTTGTGACTCCCTTGCATGGGAAGTTTACTAATTTACAAATGAAACATTTTCTGCTCGTAGGGTGAAGGAGCTGACAGTTGATCCTAATGCTGCAGGGGATACCCGTCCCATTATACACCATGCTCCCAATCAGATGGATGACTTGGACACACAGTGGGGTATGGGGAGCTCTCCTCAGAGGGATGATCTCAAACTGCTTTGTGAACAAAATGTGAGTGGTTTGCAGCATTACATGGAAAGAGATGATGATAAATACAGTGCCAGAAGAAATCCGGAGTAATGCATATTATAGCTTGTTAGCAAGGTCACATAAATACAGCATGCCTCTTCACCTTTTCACTTTATGGTATTATGTTCATTCCCATACAAAAAAACTCAAACCAAACCCAAACCAAAAATGTTTCTCGAAGGGTGAGAGGAGAATGTTCTACTTTTTTTTATCTTCCTTGCTGATCAGGGCTTCTAATGTCCAGGCAGGGTCTGCTCTAGGCTCTGGCATTCTTTAGTGTGCATTTTTTCAGTATAGCTTCATCTTTCTTTTAGGCAGCTAGAAGTATCCTGGGACATACACCTGCTTTATTTAACACTTTTGTGGTTTTGAGCATTATTTTCCCTGCATGCAATACCCATTTCAAGTGAGTTTGTCTTTCTCTGCATTTAGAAATCTGGCTGTGGATCATTCCTCTTCCCGACATCCTGATTTTCATGGGGTGAAACCCCAGCGCACTGTTTGGGAGAAAGCCGCATCATGTTCCTAGCATGTCTCCCTGGGCTCCAGGAGTGGGGAGCTGAGAGTCATCTTCCAAAGTGCATTTTCACCTCATTGCTGATTATCAGCTCTAGTCCTGATTCCTTACATGTTCAACAGGGATTAAAACTCAATTTGTGAAAACACTGATGAAAGAAAAGAAGAATCCTTACTATCCTAACTTATTTTTTGCAAGATTCTTTGCCTTCTCAGACAGCTCTTTGTGGTGTCTGCTGTATTTCTCATTTTAGTAACTTGCTCTTTGTCCAGGACTCTATTTTACATGAACATGCTAGTGATTTCTAGAGCTTCTGACTAGACAGTCCTTCCAGCCAGATATCCTTTCATATCATAGTTTTCCATTGTTCATGTGGAATTAAATTCAGCTTTACAATATGTTTCTAAAAAGATTTCAAGGCATCATATAAGGAATGATGCTGTCTTGCTAAAACATTAATTACAGCCTAAGTAGCGCTTTCCTCTTTGATTGTTAACTATTCATTTCTAAAGAAGCCCTGTTTGCCCCAGTTTGTAAATCCAGGTTGTGCATTCTTCTAATGTATTAATCACTAGGTACATTTTAGATTTCTCACTTTACATTTATTCCACTTTTTTTCCAAAGCATTAATTTAATTTTGATTTCCTGAAATGTTTTGAATGTGGTTGCTGTTCTCTTTATTTGAAAATTGTTGTCTGTCTATTGTGATATGCATAATGAAAGGTCCTGACAGAAAACCAGAGTTTCTGCAGGCATTAAAACCTACTAGAACTAAGCATTCTTCCCTTGTGCCTTCCTCTTCCCACTATTTTAACTTGTTTTTTTAAAGTGGAATATTGTTTTCTGGTATTCACTAGAATTAGTGACTGGAAATTTTTAGTGAATATGAATTAAATTTTACTCTGTGAACATTTTGCATTTACTACCCTCTCCACTCATGCTTGGAGATTTTCTTGTTAAAAGTATTACATTCTATTTTTGACAGTGTGTGAGCCAACACAGGCAGGAGGCACGAACAACCACAAAACCACAGAAGAAATGCAAAGAGTGAATTTATTTTTGTTATCTCGCAAACCAGGGGATCCTCAGAGCCACACTGGGGCAGAGGCGCACAAGTGGGAACGCAGTCACTGCGGAGCTCGGTCCTTGCTAGAGGATCTCTGAACCTGCTGTTTCTGCCTGTTTTTCAAGGATTCGTGCTGTCGTAGTTGACCACTGTGCTTTGATCTTTCCCACAGCAGGGCAGAAATCTCAAGAATGTTCGATAGGGTGCCTCTGAGTCTATCACAGGCCTATGTCGTCTAAACAGAAGTGTTCTACCTGTCAAGCACACAAGAATAAACAACTAGTATGATACATGTTTTTCAACAGCCCAGCTGCAAGTCACTTGGTGGGGTTTACAATCCTCCTCGCCAGTCTTCTGTTATTTTCCCACAGACGGGTTCTGCTTTCTGCATATTTCTTTCGTGTTCTGTGGTAAGATGGGTATCCTGTAGCCACAGTTCTTTCCAGACTAACAAGCTTAACTATTGTTTTTAGGAAGAAGAAGTTTCTCCGCAGTTGTTTACTTTCCATGAAGCTGTGTCACAAATCGTAGAAATGGAAGAGCAAGTAGTAGAAGACCACAGGGCTGTCTTTCAGGTAAAAGATGGAGCTCTGCTTTGTTTTATCCTAATCCAGCAATTCAGTGCATTAAAGTGCATACTCCTGAAGATGTAGGATATCACCTGGTCATTCTGCTGCTGTCAGACATTTATAAATTGTTTTATTATGCTGAGTCCATTGTAGCAAACAAATAGGGACAGATCCTATTACCACTAATCGCTGTCCCCATGATAAAAGAGAAGCATATTTCTGTACCACCCCAGAAATTTAGAAAAATTTTCCTTTTCTTCTCAACAAACATTCTTAAATAGGCTGTTCATCCTAAGAAGAGTTGCTGTGTTCTTTTTATTATTTTTATTATTCACTATATTTTCTGTTGTAGTCCTTTTCCAGCACTAGTGACTGTGGCTTTTTCTAGTTGAAGGGAGTTTATTCAGATTGGTCTTGAAATTTTCAATTTCACTGCCAATATTCTTATGCCAGAGCTGGCAGTTAATAGCAATGTCTCTAACAGCACCATTTTTGTTCGGTCATTTCCCTCTAAGATACTGCAATACTCCCTCCAAGTATCTCATCTGAGTATCATTTTGTAACATCTCCCTCTGAGATACTGAGATCCAGAAGAGATACATGTATTTCTAACTGCCTGTTTGCTTCCTTTTTGCAGATACATAAAGGTTTTTACTTGCTATTAGTCAGAATCTTTGGAAGGAATACTGCCCATGCAATGTAATGCTGGTCAGCACCACAGAGCATTCATAAAATAAGTTGTAGTAATAAGTGTGAGTTACTAGTTTTCAGAAGGAAATGTGAGTTGCTTGTTGTTCATAAGCATAGAGTCTTTAGGCAGGCTGTCCATTTGACACGTCTGCTGCAAGAGAACAGCACAGCATTAAACTGGGGGAATACACACACATCTCCTCAATTTAGGTATCTAACTTAGTGGGACATTGCTATGTGTTCATAATACAGTAGGATGCTAAATAACACATTTCACAACAGATGTAGAGTTTTAGTTATTATGAAACATTAGCCCTGAAGTAAAACATGCAGAAGTGTGAAAATCATATGCCATATGCTGTAGCTGTGTCCTAATGCTTGTGACTTCTGGAAAGACAAGCTCCATTAGTTTAAGATTCTGCCTCTGTGTGTCCATCTGGCCTTCTGCTGGAGATTACTGCTCCTCCCAGCAGTCACTGGAAAAAAATGCGTCTGAGCCTCACCTCCTTTTGTTTGCAGCATGGTTTGTTAGTTTATGCCGTGGGTGGAGGGGGGCTGCAGCAGTACAAAATCTACCAGCTGTGCCAGGCAGAAGTTGTCTTCTGTCAGCTTTCTCCTGGAAGCTACTGATACAAAACATCCTTTCCATAGAAAAATACCTAAAATAGATCAATGGAATGAATCGTGCTCTAGAGCTGTTAGTCTTCCTTTGTGTCTTGGATGTATGAGTTTACCTTATAGGAGATGAATCCTGTCCCAATGTGAGCTCCATCTGTCCTGCAAGCCAAAAACCAAACATACATGGGGTTTGCACTATGCTTTCCCTATTACTTGGGCTACTAGAGCACAGAGGGAAAGGCTTAATTTTAGTATTTCAGGCCCAGCATGCCTAGAACTGTCAGCTGCTTTCTTTTTTTAATCAAAGCATTTCCAATGGGATCAGTTCTCCTGATCACAGCTTTGCATGGTTCTGTAAGCTTTAAGCTCCTGGTTGCACTCTTCTTTGCTGCAAGACTTTTTTTTCCCCTTTTTTTTTGGTAAAATTTGGAATTCAAAGATGCTGAAGAGCTGCTCTAACCAATCTTACTGTACTCTTACCTATCTGGGGAGTTAACTCATGCAATAGTGAGCTTAAAATAGCTCTTCTTTTAAACAGCTTCTCTCAAAACTGGTTTTGATTATGGACAGAATTATCTTGGCTCCTTAAGAGCCATATTTAAAACTGAAGACTGACTTCAAAGTTTGATACCTGCCTAAGGGGACATAACTGAGACAAAGTTCTGTTCTCTGAGTTTCTTAGTTTTACAACCACCTAATGTTCTGAATTTGAAGAGAACTGGGGTAGCTGGGGTTTACCTATTGCTGGTATGACAACTGGAATTAAGAAACAATGTAGAAAACATACAATTTTGCTGAATTAAGAATAAGGTTTCATTTTAGGATTGAAATCTGTTATATTGAGGTGTCTAAACATTACAAGTGCGGTCATCTTGAGAAAAGGTCTAATTCAGCTCTTTGTCTGAAAACTTGTCTTGAAACTGTCCTAATGTATTTAGTTGGGTTTTTTTAACTTTCATCTAGGAATCTATTAGATGGCTGGAAGATGAAAAAGCTCTTCTTGATATGACAGAAGAAGTGGACTATGATGTGGATGCTTATGCTACCCAACTTGAAGCAATTCTAGACCACAAAATTGATGTTCTGACTGAGCTTAGAGGTAGATGGCTTTTAATCACTTTTGCGTGCATTATTAGCAGTGTGTTTTCATGGACGCTTGCAGTAATAATGAGGAGAAAAAAAGAGTATGGTTATATTTTAGCCTTTTTGTCCCTTATGCTGCCCTGCAATGTCCTGTGGAAGGAACTTTTATTCTGCTGCCTAAGAACAAGTTCACATCTGCTCAGTTCATCCTAGTTTAAAGGAAAAATCTCTGCTTTACCTCTAGGAAGTATAAATGTTGATCCTGCAACTTTCCTTTTCTTTTCCTTTGTTTCAAAACAATAAAGGAAGGAAAAAGAAAATCCAAACTGTACAAAAAAAGAAGGTAAGGCAATGAGGAAGAAGTATTAGGAACTCCCAGTTCCTGCTTTGTTGCATTCTGTAGTGTAGTAGGGAGGGACCCTGCTTGTCATTTTTAAGACTGCTTAATCATGGCATCGAGCTCTGAGTAGCTTGGTTGTTAGTTTACTTTTTATTCAGCAGCCTTTCTCTCTGAATTTTGTCAGCCTCTCTTTGTTAAAAAACAAACTGCAGATAATTCTTAGTGCCCAAAATTGACTCTTCCACTTGTCTTCTAAAATCAGCTTGGTATGTCATGGAGATGAATTTTTCATTTTAGTTTCTGTAACTATTTGGACTTCAGGAAACATGCTACACTGGTAAAAAATCAAGAGTGGGGTTGGGGGCTGAGGTGTGGGCGTGGGGGAGATTATCTGTGCTAGAAAACTCTTATAAGATAAAATCTTACTGTTTACTCAGTCTGAGTATCTGCTGTAAATTAGAAGAATACATCAAGCAAATCAGATGTGGCCTACTTGCCTTGTAAGCATGCATTGGCAGCAGTATACTTTAGCAAAGAATGGGAGGTACATTGCTTTGCTTCTTATGGGTGATGGCTTCCTCTTCAGAAGAAGACAATTTGAGACACCAGCAGTGAAAAAACGTAGTTTAGGAGACTCCCTGTTCTTCGAAAACTTATTAAGACACTGCTTTTGAAACAAGGTACTGGAGGTAAAGGCTAGCTAAGAGATCCTTGCATCTTTACAGGCAGCATGATACATGTATAGCTTTACAGAAAGGAAGGACTATTAAGTAAAAAATTATTTCTCCCAGTAATTCCTTCTGTGTTCTGCTCATGGCACATAACAGTTACTGATTATTTCAGCTTTTATCCCTGTCATTCTGGGACTGACATATTTATGTTGTCATTTTGGTTTCCTTGTTCCCATTCTTGGGCATATTACTGGGGAATGGAGTGGGACAGGAATAGAAATATGAAAGGATGCTACGCTTCCTTTCTCAGCTTTCTCCCATTCTTGTTAGAGTTATGATGAAACAAATGAATGATGCATTTATCTATTTATTGTGAACAATTTCCAAAATTTAATCACAAATGCTTTTCACATTCATAGATAAACAGGGGGGAGTAGAATTTACTCTTGCTGAGTTTCAGAATGTACCGAAGTGACTGATTGTATGGTAAATACAATTTTGTCTGCCTCTAAGGATGGTTTGGAAGATGCTGGGAAGGAAAAGGATGTATGTGGTGTGTATCTGCCTATGCTCTGTAAGTTAGAAGCAGAATTTAAGTGTGAAGAGGTTACATGCTGTGAATGCAATTATGCAGTTTCCAAATGTATCCTGCCTAGAGACAGGGGTAGCATCTAGGAAAGGACTAAGTTGCTAAGCAACTTGTTTGTATGGTGAGTATTGAATTTAAGCTTCTCTCAATCCTCTTGTAGTTTGTAGTGTCAGCTGTTTTTGTGGAGGAATGTTCTTTGTTGTGCATTAGGGCTGGGATGTGGAGCATCAGGGCTTAGTTTCAAGAACTGTGTTGAGCACAGGCACATCAGTACTCATTCTCTTTTTCATTAAAGATAAAGTGAAATCTTTCCGGGCAGCTCTACAAGAGGAAGAACAAGCCAGTAAGCAGATCAACCCGAAAAGACCACGCGCCCTTTGAAATGGGCCTTTGCTGTTAAAGGAGTCCACGAACCCCTACTGCTGTAGCACACATTTGTTAGAAAACCCAGTGGCCGTTAGAACTCAACTACTTGAAAGTGTAAAAACGTTAGAAATGTCTGTGGAAATGTCCTGTTTCTTATTCACCTGAATGACATTTTCAGTTTCGTGTGAAATGCTCCTATGATGTCTACAAAATGCTTCTAGACCAGACAGCACAACCATGCGGGGTTCAGATCTGTGAAGCACTTTGTTTAAAATATTTCATTTATTCAAATGGTGAATTTTACATTTGGAAATATTTGCCATGTTTTACATAATGAAGTAAAGCTGTGGCCATTAAAAAGTCACAGTATTTCCTTTTGACTCTGTTCTGTTTTGTTACAAAGACCAGCTGTGCAGTTTTAAATTGTGCTTGTGTGCATGCACACCGCACTAGTGGTTGTATGTAACTTCTACAGACAGCTGTGCTTACCTCTTTCCCATTCTGTGCCTTGATGAAGGCTACTTAACCCTAAACATCCTTTCTGAAGCACAGCCTTAATAAACAACATTCCTTATTTGTCAGTATGAATTACCTTTAGTGTGTGTACATTTTTAACGTGCTTTGAGACTTTTTTATTTGGTGGCTAGTTCCATTTCACAGGATGTGCCATATCATTTGAACAGGAACTGCAAAAGCTGTTCGAGTGGACAAACAGCTGGACATTCCATCCTCCTTGTAAAAATCTGGAATCTAGATTTATCTGAATTCCGTAAAGAATGGGTATACTAATTCTAACATTTTTCTCTGTAATAAAAAAACCCACAACACAGAGCAAAAAACCACAAAAATATGAATTAGTTGATGTATAATAAAGAGTGATGTTCAAGTACTGAGGAGAGTTGTATCTTAGGCTAATGCAGATACACAGTATGTGGTATGGTGTGATAATGCGTTCAGAGTAAAGGTACAATCTGACTTCTGTGTATGGATAGGATAACTGTGGAAGTTCAGGGATCCAGCTAAATGCATACATATTGGCCTTTCACATACTGTTAAAATTTGGCTTTTGATGCATGACAAACTTACATGTACATTAACCGTAGTTTGCAGGTAGTTTGAGTAGCTCTGTTGCTTTAAAAAAAAAAAAGTAGCTAATACCTATTTTTCCCTTTGTACAGTGCCAGCAGCTGAAAAGTGCGGTAAATTGCATCATTTGAGGATTTTGCACAGTACCTCTACCTAGCGCTAATAAAAATCCCACAAGTACCTGATTTCTCAGAAATGGTGCCATGTGTATCAGCACTTTTTAGGTGGTGGCACTCAAGTTTATTTTTGCAAGTCAGTATCCAAAAAGATTGACCTTTCATGTAAGAACTTCTTGTCAAATGAAGAATTGTAGACCTCTCTAGGAGTTCTCCCTGTTTCCAGCGGACTCTCCCTTGGAGCTGTTTAAAAATTACTTTTGGAATACAAGCCTGTTTGTTTGTGCCAGGCCTGGAATAAAGGGAAGGAAATGAAAAGAGAGTTAAATGAGCCAGGAATTCTTGTAGTGTTTAATGTTTGTATCTCCCATAGAAAGGTAGGCCACGGGAAGCTCTTGTTGCATCATGGTTAAAAATAAAAAATAAAAAAAAAAAACCAACTCCTGTGTGTAAACATGAAAACTGAAACAACAATGTAGATTTTGCATAATGTGTTTAATAAATTAAGCTATTAAATGAATTATGAAATGAGAATTTACTTCTATGAAAGTTTTGTGCTTTGGGAAGGGTTTCACTCTCTATGCATCTCAGAGTTACACTTTTGAAAAGGGCTGATTTCAGAGTATTTACCTCTGGACCTAACCCTTCTGTACAAAATTATCACACACAACAAAATTCTCCAGAGCACCATCCCGACTTTAGTTTTGCTCGCAGCATGTCTTAAAAAGAAACATCACCCATCTCTCTGAGCATTTGTTAAGGATGTCATTCATCAGTTAAAAGCAAAAACCAATGAAATAGAAAGCAGCAGCTTTTGTTAGCAGGTGACAGTATGGGTTATATCATACTAGAAGGTTTCTTTGAAGCTGCTCTAGAAAAATCTTACTTTCTAAAAAGCCTCTGAAGGTTGCAACATCCTACATGAGAAACAGTGGCTTTCCTACTATTTTTCCATGCAAGCCTAGAGCCACAACCAGGCTGCGGTTTACAGTGGGTACCAAAGAGGACAGGAAGGGCAGAGGCATTTACAATTTCAGCAGCTTTTTACTAAGCCTCGTAAGTGACATGTGTCCCGTCAGGTAGCAGACATAAGCTGAAATTATGTCTACCTTGGGGGGACTGTTAAGACACAGTCTGTAACAGAGCCTGCTGTAAAGGTCAGATGTACACTGATGCCGAAGCAGTTGGAATCAAGATAAACTGATACGGCTGGTTACGGCACTTGAATTCCTGTAGCCTATTGCTGTGATGGACTAGAATCACTTGAACATGACTCGGACAAGCTTATCTTGATTCCTGTCCTGTAAAATGAAAGCATTTAGGAAGCGTGATGCAAATCTCCAGCACTTGTTCCTTCCAAGCGTTTTGCTGTGGGTACTTACCTCACTGAAGTGAAGCAGCACTGGAATCATTAAATTACACAATAAATGATCGATTCAGTTTTCCAAGACAACTTCTCAGGATGCCTGCACATTGAAGTGCATTTTTCCGTACATGCTTCCAAGTCAATGGCTTTTAAAGAACTGACCTTGCATGTGTATAAAATGAAGTTACATCTTTGTTTTTGCTGATTTGCCTCTTCCACTTATTGTGGTCTTAAGAGATATGCTTTACATGAAAAAAATGACTTACAGTAGTTAATACACAGTCACACCTTCACCCCTGCATGATGCTACAGAGTGAATAGTACCGTTTTCCTTAATCATAAGTCAGACCAAAGTGGATTCTTTTGACAGCTGCTATGCACTTAATTGCAGACCTCCTTGGGAAAAATTTGCCTTGTCCTTAGTGAGAAATACATATAATCCAAACTATATTAAGACATTTCAGTAAGTCTTTCTGTCAGGACACAGGCATGCATTGCTCTGAGACTCACTGAAAGCTTTGATCTATGCTAAAACTCCTGCTTGCCTTGAAGGCTGAATTAGTTTTCTTACAAAAATAGCTGCTTGAATTTACACTTGACACCCCCCCCCCCCGGGGGGGGGGG
>JANZLQ010000079.1:60925891-60948760 GCA_026212715.1 Elanus axillaris | reverse complement strand
GGGGCGGAGGATAGTGTGTGTGTGGGTTCACAACAAATTAAGGTTGGAGAGATCTGGCTTTAAAATCCCAAAGTACAGCTGTGTTCTGTCTGCTGGAATTGATTTCACAAAGGCATCTGTACACAGCAGTAATTAAAACCATGTTTTGGAAGGATCCCATTCACACGAGGTATGAGCTGATGCCCTCATTGAATCAATCATCTTTACAGAGTGCCTGCAGAGGTTAAGTTCCTAATAGAAATCCTGTTGGTGGGAAGGGAATGTAAGGAGAGACTTCGTCAGACTTGAAATCGCCTGTTGGGACCTGAGCCTGTAGTGGCTTGACACTGTTGGAAGTCCTGTATTCCTCCTCCTTCCCCTAGCCACTTCTGGTATCTGTGGAACAGTGTGTTCAGATGGTTTGACTTTTTGGCTTGCTTTTTTGGTTCCCTGAGCACCCCCTGCCCTTTGGCCTTTTGGGGGCAATCACGAAGTTGGCTCTGTCATAATATCTAAGTTTGCTCTGAGTTCATGTTTTGTGAAGACAGAAACAAAAGATTGATTAGATCAGATTTTATCTTTCAGTTTTGTTATTTTGCTGGTGACGGCCTCATCCAATGTTGTGTGCAGACTGTTGTTTACATGGGGTCAAAAAGCAACTGTGCAATTTCATGGAAGACCAAATCCTTTGAGGGCTATTAAATTTAAATTCCCTGCCTCTTACTAGGAACCTTGAACCACAGTTTTCTGGAGGATGGGATAGCGTTATTCAGAAATACCACTGGAAGATTGTCCTGACCTGAGGATCTACTGTAGTTTTTGACAGAGACAGAACACTGGGTTAAATAAATTTTTGTTCTGACCTGCTAAGGTAGGTTTGGTTCTTCTTGGTTTTCTGGAGCAGCAGCAGTTGCTCCAGTTTTTAAATGAAAATAAAAACCTTTCAAGAATGAGAAGCATTAATAAAAAAGAAGCTCTGTGAATATTTTTTTTTTGTTTGTTTTTCTTATCTTTCAATCTGCAGCTAATTATTTTGAAATAAGAAAATGAAAAAAAGCCTCGTGGTTTTTGTGTTTGTACTGTACTAACTTTAAAAAGTAAGCTTTCTGATAAGAACTGTTCTAGGTGAAGTATATGAATTTTTAGCACAAGCACGGTTCCCTTGGGGGCAAATGCTCCTTTTCTGCATTAGATTTGAATGTAGTTGAGAAATAATTCAATTTAGCTGACATGATCTTAGTTTTGTAGTGCAAAATCAATTGTTACGTGAATGCTCCATAACCGATTTTTTTCCTCTCAAACGAACATGTCCTTGCAATGAATCTTTAGCAAATATCTGGGTATGTGCTGCAGATTCACTGTTGCTGCATGTGCCGTTTTCCTATGGAGACTCATTATTTGGAGAAAACTGCTCAGCAAAAGGCCTAAAATCAGCTTCTGTGAAGTTGAGGAAGTTTACTTGCCATTTTGTTTACACACACACGTTCTGCCAGCTTCCTAAATTTCAGGAGTTCTCTCTCTTTGGTTTTCATATGATAATCAAACTGATGGTATGCTATTTTTTTAGTTGAGTTGGCGCTTCAGAATTACACTTTTTCAGGTCTTGTTTGATAGTGTAAGATAAGACTATTTCTTTTGGAAGTGATTTGACTTTTGAATGGAAATAAATGAAATCACTTCATAACATGAAGTGTGGTTTTGATCTCGCAGGAATTGAGCTATGATATCCTCCTTACTGCAAACTCTACACGTACTTCTGTTATGTTTTTTCTCATACTCTTCTTTTCCTCTCTCCCTTTCCTTTACTAGCATTTTTAGGTGCTCTAAAATTCTGTTATCTATACTAGGTACTTCCGTGCTACAGTGTTTATACCAGAAAAATCTGAATATATTTTTTATTGCTGCTTTTCTTGTGTGTGCTTATTTTACTTCAGATTCATTGTGCTGTGAATATGGAGTTCCTATTGTGATCCTTACAAGTTAACCCAGTGGTTTCCAGTCTTGTCATTACATTGCTCCTTCCTGGCTGACTTTGGCTGTGCAATGATGAAGGCAGCCTAAGATACTCAAGATGTCAAAATATCTGCAAAAAGAAGAAAGTTAAAGATACTGCACCTAAAGACCACTTTTTACTGCCTCTCCTGTCAACAACATTGTGTACCAATTTATTATGTCTTGGTTATTTTTGATGGAAAAATGAAGCTAGCAGGACTTTTAGCCTAACATGAAAGTCTTGCCTTGACATTGATGCTTTGTGCTGGGCACTTATACCACTACCAGTTGGATTTTACAGTCTAAATGAGGGTCTTGGTTCCCTGAAAATTAATGTTATTCTGAGAAGTGAGCTGAGAATTTGAATATTTTTGTTATGCAAAGGCTCATAATTGCAGGAGGATTTTAGAGACTCTGCACATTGACAAAGGTTGAAATGACAGACACAAGTAGATATGAAGAAGTAGAAAGTAAATTGGTTTTGTAGGGTGAGGGGGCCACAGGTGCCCATAGAGCTGCTCTATCACTCCTGGCTTCTTTACCTCTTCTGGAGCAGCAAAGGGGATGCGTTGTCTCTGCTGCTCCTTCCTCCTCACATTTTTCCCCTGTTCCAGTGTCGGGTCCCTCCCATGGGAGAGTCCTCCACAAACTTCTCCAACATGGGTCCTTCCCACAGGCTGCATTCTTCACAAACTGCTCCAGCATGGGTCCCTTCCACGGTGTACAGTCCTTCAGGCACAGACCGCTCCAGCGTGGGTCCCCCATGGGGTCACAAGTCCTGGCAGAAAATCTGCTCTGTGGGCTCTTCTCTCCACAGATCCGCAGGTCCTGCCAGGAGCCTGCTCCAGCACGGGCTTCCCATGGGGTCACAGCCTCCTTTGGGCACCCACCTGCTCTGGCGTGGGGTCCTCCACGGGCTGCAGGTGGAGATCTGCTCCCTGGTGGACCTCCCTGGGCTGCAGGGGGACAACCTGCCTCACTCACCATGGTCTTCCCCACGGGCTGCAGGGGAATCTCTGGTCCGGCGCCTGGAGCACCTCCTCCCCCTCTTTCACTGACCTGGGTGTCTGTAGGGTTGTTTCTCTCACATGTTCTCACTCCTCTCTCTCAGTATGCCACTGTACAGCAGCTTTTTTTCCCTTTTTTAGACCTGTTATCCCCAAGGCACTACCACCATCACTGATGAGCTCGGCCTTGGCCAGAGGTGGGTCTATCTTAGAGCCGGCTGGTATTGGCTCTGTCAGACATGGGGGAAGCTTCCAGCAACTTCTGACAGAAGCCGCCCCTGTAATGCCCCCCTGCTACCAAAACCTTGCCACAGAAACCCAATAGATAGAGTGGTTAAAGCATAGAGATAAAAAGATGCAAGTATAAAGCAGAGGTTAAGTTACTTGTTCTTTTTGAGTTATTGCTGTGAAGAGATCTGATTTTGTGGTTCATATTTTTGAAAGTACGTTCTTTAACCTTAGGACCTTCAATTCTTAGTCTGTTTTTGTTGAGGATGATCAGAGACTTGCAGATTGAGAGTTACTGAGGATTTTTTAAAATTTTATTTTATTTTCCAAGTTCTGCAGGGTTCTTAATGTGATAAAAAGTCTAATCTTGTTGCTAGTTTTGTTAAGGTGGTTTCTCAAAATGAAAATTTTAAACCAATGTCAAAGTAAGATTTCATTTCTCTAGCTTTCTTACCATGACCATAACAATTTTACACCTTTTTTTTTTTTTTTTTTTTGTTCCTGAAGGTCAGAAAAATAAACTTATTTTTAGGGTTAAACCAAAGCAAGTCATCAAGCCTTTTTGTTGAAGAGAAACTGTGCTTGTTTGTTAATTTAGAAAACTTAAGTATATAAATACTTAATATGTATCTGCATTAGAACATTTTACATAGGTTATGAACAGAAGTTTTTATAGACAGAAAACCAGTTTTAGATGTCAGACACTATAGTTGCTTTTATACATGTTTCTCTTTAATTTGTTGTAATGCTGTTTCTGTGGTCATTATAAATGTCATCTGGAGAGCAATGTTTTGTTTTGTCTTTATATAGAGGACAAGAATGTATTTAGCATTTTGTTTGCTAAATAGATAAGGAATATAAATGTATTGAGGAAAATTCAGTTTCATTTAGGACTCTAGTGAAACTTTCACATCTTTTAATCAATATAAAAAATCTAGATCAGTTTGAATTGTAGAATTTTAACTATCTGAAATTGGTCATTTTCTCTTTTGGGGAAAACTGTTCAGAAAATACAAATATGTTAATACTCTGCATCTTTCCCTCCTTCAGACAACCCCATGGTTTACTCTTGCTACAGCTGAGTAGTCAGTCATCACTTGTTGTGGATTTGCTCGTAGTCTACTGCGCTTCACAGGAGAGGTAACTGGTTTAAAATAAAAATATTTTCTTTAATTCCTCCGATCTAGTAAATATGCTTGTAATGACAGACTTAATGCTTGCTTTTTCTTCTGAGAGGTTTCTGAAAGCAAAACACTTTAATCACTGTACCTTGACACTGCCTGTGAGTGGGTGTAATGCTGACTTACACGGTGTAGTCTAATGAAAAATTAGCATGGGCTGTTTAGATAACATGAATGGAAAATACCTGTCTGTATTTGCTGCCTTTTTTTTCTTAAGTGTTTTTCTCCTTTTTTAAAATGCTCTCAGATTTTCATGGATCTCAATAGTGCTAGCACTATTGTTTTGCAAGTCTTGACCCAAGCTACTAGTCAAGATACTGCAGTGCTGAAGCCAGCTGAGGAACAACTGAAGCAGTGGGAGACACAGCCAGGTTTTTATTCAGTCTTGTTGGTAAGATACAGTGGAAAAGTACTATTTAAACTTTGGTTAATTTGCGTGTGCCTCTCTAGAACACCGTTGAACCATGACCTCTGGCTGAGAGAAGCCTTGAGTCATCATGGTCCAGCTACTAGTATCTTTATGCTGTGTTGTGGTAGACATTCTCATCACTGTGTCTCAAAGCAGGCTCTTTTCCCAGACATCCAGGAGAAGGAGGAAATCCCATTTCTAGCAGCATGAGGGGGTGGGCTCTAGTCCTAAACCTGTTGTTGGCCTGTTGTGAATTGTAGATAGAAGACCTAGAGGACCCTTGCCAAAGGAGTTATTTTTAGTATCCCATGAGGCAGGAGCACTTGTATATACCAAGGCATTAACCACCTTTTCTTTATTGAGGAGATGATGCATTATGACCATATTCATAGAAGTTCCCCCATGCTTTTCACTGCACCAAGTCTGATACCCAGCTAGGATTGCTTTCCTTCTTGTCAGTGGAGAGCCTCTCCCGGGGAGATTAGCCAACCAGGCTGGGTGGTAGGAAGGTTCCTGAAATGGGAAAGGTGAATACTTCTAAAGGTACTATGACCACTGATGAAACAGATGCATTAATATGGTGCAAGGTGATGAAAACAAAGAAGGAGACCCAACTGTTTCAGAGAAGATGCGAAGAAGTTGACAGTGTTGTTATTCTTCAGGGCCTATGCGTGTGTTTGTAATAGTCTTAAAAACACAAACTGCTTTTCCTACAAACATCTGTCTTCGGTGCATAGGATGAATGATTCAGAGTTGTGGAGTGATGCGTTCTGTTCTTTGTAGACCCTATGTTTCAGTTGTTTGGGAAGTTGAAGGCAAGTGAGGGGATTTAGGGAGACCGTAAAAGAAAATCTGTCTTTTGAGCTGTCAGATTGCATTTTACCTACTCCCTTTGCCATGGTGTTTCTGTGGTAAACAATCTTGATAGAAAGCACTGGAAATTGCCACTGACTGGGCATTCTTTATTTTCTGGATGATTGCTGTGAGAGCTTGCAGCTCGGGTTGTAGACAAGTGAGTGCTCACAGGTGTAACTGAAGTTGATGTGAGTTGATTTTAGATATAAGGGCTAAAAATGCAGAGTTTAAAAGGATCAAATGCTGTTAATTCTATCAGTGTGGTTGAGTAGCCCTGTTTGGGGACACATCAGCCTTTCTTCAAGTGTGAAATATAAACAGTAATCTTCCAAACTAAATAGAAGTAGAGAATCTCTACTTTGTTTAATGTGATTATGACAGGGCGGCTGCCTGGGAGATAAGATAGCTGGCACCTTCTTGGTGGAGCAGAAAAGGGTCAGGGGAAGCAGGTGATTGTAAATGGAGAGTTGGTAAGACAGTTAATCTCTGTGGGATGTGGGAATTAATATAATTACTTACTGTCACATACATTTGCCTCATCATTAGGATGATCAGGATAGAGAAAATTACAAGGAACCATGAAACATGTATCTTTGAACCTACAATTTTTAGTACCTAGTGGAGTTACCAGCATTAGTTCCTATACTTCTCTTTTGAAGGTGTTACATACCTCTTTTGAAGAGCAGAGCTGAAAAGTCAGAGTAGCTGTTTTTGAAAAGAAAGTGTCCTTTACCAGTAGTGTCAGTTTATGTATTGTTTAGCTTCATTCCTGTTATTTTTATGACAGCATTAGTGTGTTACATGAAATACTTTATTTTAGGAAGTTCATATATAGATACAGAGTATATAGAGAGGTTTTGTTTGCCCTTTACCTTATTTTTGCATTTCTTATCCAGGCCCAGTCTAATTTTATGGTATTTTGATCTGAGGAACCTTTACTTCTAATAAATATTTTAGTAAGGAGGGGAAGGGTAATTTGAGGACTCAATGGGAGTTTCAGAACATGTAGTTTTCTTTTTCATGTTTCCTTTGTTTTGAAACACTTTTCATGGATACGAGGCTAAAGTGGTGTTTGAAGTTTCCTCTTTGTATTGTAAAATACCTAAGTTGTATTTTGGAAAGGTCAGATGTTTTGGAGATTTAATCCCTCTTCCTAAATGAGCTTTGGGAAAGGAGCATGTATTATATACAGATCCTTTTCATATTGTGTGGTGTTTATCAGTGGGCTACAACTTTTTTGATGTTTTTCTAAAAGTTGCTAGTTTTGGAGTTGATAACTTTGTTGGCATGTAAGTCTGCTATCTAGTGGTTGGAGTTTGTGTGGTTTTTTTCATGTTGGCCATTATATCTAGAAAGCTGTTGTTATTTATAGAAACAGAGTTTGAGAGAAGGTTAAATTTTGAATTCATAGTGAAAAAGATTGAAGACATCACAGGTTTCTGTAGTCCTGAGTTATTTGAAGGGTTTGTTACAGTTCTTCAGACATAGCACCCAAAAGTAGCAGATGCTCTTGACCTGAATCCCTGCGTTTTTCATGTCCCTTCTTGGTGTGCTTCTAAAAGCAATTGATACAAATAGTGCACTCTATTGTGCACTCTATAATAAGACTGTGTAATAAGACCACTGAGCTCACACCTGTTTGCTTGCTAAAGCAGGGGTTAATGCCTCATCGCCTCGAGAAGGATCCATCTGATGCAGAGGAAAACAGGAGGATAGCAGCTGTTCAAAGTAGTACCTGTTCTAAGATTCAATAAGCTACCTATATTTTAGCTTTTTCCTACTTGGTAAATTTTACAATGTTACTATATAAAATAATCTCTTTGTGTTTGTATATACATGTATGTATATAAAAGTGTATATAGATAGATACAGGTGTATGTGTAGATATATAACTTTCTAGTAGTGGAAACTAATTTCCTAGAACAAGCATAGGCAAATTAGAGAGTTGCTGTCCTACCAGGTCACTGTTATGAAGTCAGCATTGGTAGTCAGGACAGTTCTTGGCACATGCCAAGATAATGAAGAAATCTCCTGAAAGCTGGATTCTGATTAGAATAAGAAGTTATTCTGTGTTGTACAGTGCCACAGACTTCTGAGAGCTGTGTCACTGAAGAGTGTAATAACTGGCTGGTGCTAGTAATTATTACCCTTTTATTCCCTGCTCCGCTGGATGAGATTGGAAATACATTTGCCTTATATGTGGGGCATGTTTTAATAAGTAAAGTATTAGGGCTAGTGATAAACATTTTTTTAATCTTTAAAAATTGTTTAACACATTTTTTCACTTCTGTCAAATGCTAATACATTTTGTTTATATACACCTGTACATAACAGAGGTGTGTGTATTTATACATATGCCAGTGCATGTATTGATAGAGTTTCTATCCTGTCTGTGGTGTACTGAGCAGTTTTTAAATTAATCTTTTTATTAAACAGAATATCTTTACAAATCATACCCTGGATGTGAACGTGAGATGGTTAGCTGTGCTGTATTTTAAAAATGGAATTGATCGCTACTGGAGACGGGTTGCACCACAGTAAGTTCTGATTTTCTTCCACTTAACAAAACCTACTGTAGAAAGTTTCACATGCCAAACTGGAAAACAGAAATTCCTTGACTGACAGAAGTTACTTTAGAATACATGGTGAAACTGATAAAATGTTTCTACATAAGGAGTCACTAATGAACCATTTTGTCTTCATATTACTTCTTACACCTCTGTTTGTTTTACCTTTGAAAACTGAGTTAGGCTATTTCATAGATACCAGATTCTGAAGTGATGTCATAAGTGTTACAATGTTAACACCTGCACTTTCTCATAGTGGCAGACATGAAAGGTAGGAAGTCTCTTGGAGAGATTATTAGGGAAACATTTTATTTAAGCTGATTCATAATTCGTATTGAATGTGCACATGAGAGAGGCAGTAGCTATCATGGTAGCAAGTTATGGTCTTCATTTTTTGTTCTTCTGATACCTGGGTTCTGATAATGCACAACAAAAAGTTCTCCAAAGAAGCTAAAAATCTAACCAGTATTCTTGAGCACCACATCATTTACTTAAGTTACAAACAGTGCCATTATAATTTGTAATACCTACAGAATTATATACTTCTCAGTGTTCTGTATGAAGTTTTTTTTTTTGCTTTAAAAAGTAGGTATAATTTCAAAAAGGTTCCATCTTCCTTCACTCTTTTCAGGAACTAAAAGACCTGGAAGTCTTCAGTCTCTTAAATGCTAGTAATATAAATACGTAGGATGTCACTGTCAGGTCATGTAGGGTGTAAATTGGAATTCCAGGTCCAGTTTTTATGGATCATGAATCTCAGCTAGTTCACAAAGTATGGCATGATTTTCATTGTGTTCTTTGTTTGAGACAGTTTTATGTATTTTGCCTTACATTAGCTTTTCCAAAGGTCTACCAAAAGAGGGAGAAGTGAAATTCTGCATCTGCAGGACATTTTAAATAGCATAGTACTCCTTCATTATTACATAAAGCGCTAGAGTTTTTGTATATGTGGATTAGTATGCAATTGTGAAACATCTGCAAGTATTCCGATTCTCTTTTATGTGAGGAGAATACCATATTTGCATGGAAGATGGTATATATTTTTGACATTTTTGGTTAAAGTGATTAGGTAATGCTGCTGACATTATTGGTATTTAACAAGCATTATTCAAAGTAATTAAAATACATTGTTCCAATTTGTTAATATTTTTAGATATTAGTAGCACTTCTGGTGAAAAAACCACAGTTCGTTTCCTACAGAAGTAATGACTACAATTTTACTGTTTGAACTAAGGTAAAAATTGAGTAACAGCCTTTCAATGTACTTCTGTTGGAAATTTAATGTTATTAAAGAAAATAAAAAATAAGTGTCTATTATTAAAGATTCCATGGGGTAAATCTATACTGAATTTCCATTATAGCTCAATTTTTTCCCCATTTCTAATTTTGCTGATGTGAATTTAATGCAGTTGAAGTATAAAATTTAAAAAATTACTGGCTGCTGTTAAAGATTCCATGGGGTAAATATGTATTAAATTTTCATTCTATATCCAATTGTTTCTCCATTTCTAATTTTCTTTCTGAATTTCTCACGTATGACATCTTGTTATATTTTACACTTACCCAGATAATTTTTCTTTTAGCAGAACATGTTGAAGGCATTTTGAGAAATGTCACTTTTAAGCTGTAGTTTCTCAGATGATTGTTTTGTGAACCAGTTGTGTTCTGGATATTATGATTTTTGAAGGTTTCATTGTACAGGCTGCATTTTTTGTTGTCCTTGGAAAAGTCTGATCTTTCATCTTGTCTCACATCAGCAGCTGTCCCATGTCCGTCCATGGTATTACCTCAAAGCTTGGTCTGATCTACCCAGCCTGTTTGGTAGAGCAGATGTTGGATTTGGAGGTAACTGGTTTATGCTGCCTCTTGAGGGAAAGGACTGATTCTTATACCTGTGTTTTTCTCAGTGGGATGTTAAGTCATGTCTATCTGCTTTACTTAGCTGTTGATTTTTACAAAATCTAGGGGGGAAAAAAAAATCAAACCTGTGAAATTTCTGCTCTTTGCCAAATGTAGTTGAAATTTGGTAGGTAGTTTGAAGAATTATGAGAGTTGGAGGAGGGTACATGCAGACAGATAATATGTTCATATAGCTGTAATTCCCTAGTAGATGAGAGCTAAATATAGTTTCTTTTAGAACTATTTGTCTTGGAACATTTATGTATTTGTGGAGACCTTTCAGTCTCCAAGAACTTTCCCAGTAAGTTAAATGCCTCTGTTGTACAGGTGTGCTGAAGTTATTTTCAGTTGAATCAAGCCAAGACTAGCTTTTACCCTTCTGCTGAGCATTTGTGGCTTCTCAGCTGCTACCACTACAAAGCAGGAAAAAGTTGAGATCATGAATTCTTTGAACGGTACAGTAGTTGAGTGTGTCATCGTGCTAAAATTCATAGTAACAGAACAGTGAATCCAAACATTTTTTTTTTTTTAAGAAAAAGTGATCCTTCTGAAATATTTTGCTCCTTGCACATGTTTACTGATGCTGTCTGTCCTATTCATACTACGTATTATCCACGTACCTTGTACTTAAAGCAGCATTTTCCAGTAAGAGTGATTTTGTAGGAGGGCCTATGAACTTTGTCCCTTCTGCTTTCTCAGGCAGCTTTCCAGATTGCCATGGAGAAGAGGCTTCTGTTGTCATAGCCTCTTTTCAGGCACAGTTTGACCTATTTTTTTGAAATTTGTTGTCAGCTTCCTCAAAAAGTTGTCTCACTTTATGTGTTTTTATTTTGTTCAGAAATGGTTTTTCTTGAATTTGAGTTACTAGGAGCTCCTTTTCTTGGACATGGTTTTGATTTTACAGATAATTACTGTTAAGACCTATCTTTTGTGGACTTTGTTCTCTGATCTGATAACTGTGTTGGCAACTTCAATAATACTTCTCACATCCATCTTTTTATGTGTTTGAATGATAACTATGACACTTGCAGATTTGGATTTGTGGTCTATGAAAAATAGACTTTTTTTAAAAAGCTCCAAAATAACTTTTAAAATATATGGATACATGTTTCCCTATACCACAAACACAGAAAAAGATCAGAAACTTTGAAATTGCAAATTGTGAAAGACTACAACAAAAATACTTAAAAGTTAATCTCTGGAAGAACTTGGTTTAATTTTTGATCTGGTTCAGTGCTGAAGGGAAATAACTTGTTGAACGATACACATTGTTCTGAACTTCTAGCCTGCCTATAACTTTTACATGGAGTTGTGGGCCTTTCTTGCAATGTTTTAGAGGAGGGTAAAGATATTACTGTTTGTGGCTATGTCTGTCTGACTGGTGCCTAGGGTGAGTGTGTAGCAAGGGATCCGGTCTCCAGTGGATGTCACTGTCGTATTACCTAAATGGTAAATTCCTCCATCTGCTCTCTGAACCATTAGAGATCCCGTCACATCATGCAGTATACTGCTTGCATCTACATTGATTGCTTAGATTTCCCTTCTTCATTACTCTTTGCCAACTTTCTTTATCATGTGTCTGAAATTGAGGTGTTCATCCTCATGACAATTTCTTTTCCTTCCTTTGTTTTGTTTGTAATGGCAAAAGCTTAAATTACAGTATATTTATTTATAATGAATTGAATGCTTGCTGCTCTTGGAATATGTGTATGATATAATTAATTACAATAATGAAAAAGTAATTAAGGCTCATGAGCTCACAAACAGGGTGAATGAAATTATATAGTAGAACAGGTTTTTTTTCTTTACAAATGAGATTTTCAGGTGTTTTCTGTTATCCCTGAAAGTAAGTTATTGTACAAGGTACACTTAAGTGAGATTAGATTTCTTAATCGCGTTAATATCTTTTAGGTTTTAGAAATCACTTGGAGTATGCCTCTAGCAGTGGAAATTATATACTTAATTTTTGTATTAAAAATAAAGACCACAGAAATTTATTTCCCTAAAATGTTGTCTGTCTAGTGGCTTTAGATTAATAATGGAAATAATTCCCTGCAGAAAAACTTTTACTGTTGCAGAAATCTTTGAAAACTTTACCCAAAATTTTTTAGGAATAATTTAATTTTATGTAAAAATATCTTAAAGCCTAAGTTTTGATAAAAAGTCATTTAAATGTAGTTCCTGAGTGCTATAAATCACCTTTTGAAAATAAGATTTAGTGTGCAGTTCTGAGTCACCAGTGAAACAATAAATTGTGCCCCTTGTATATTCTACTTAGAATTGTAAGTCTTTGATTTAGGAAATAGTGAGTGCTTTTGTTATATGCTGGGGGGGGCAGAGGCAGAGTGAAAACTAGAATATTGTTGCAAATGTTTGATCTTAGGGTAAATTCTACCTGTGTGTTTTATTACTTTGAGATTAATATTTACTATTTGTCTAGATTAGTGTAAAAGCTGTATTTTAGGGAGCTTCAGGCATAACTTTAAATCCCACTATATAAAACTAGTAGGTTAGTATCTGTGACTGAGGTCAGACAACAGGAAGTGGTTGTGTTGGTATGTTTAATCATCTTAATTTCCAGCCATGAGACTTCAATGAGATGTGATGATTGCATGCATGCTTCTAAATCATTACAGTGTTAGGTGAAACAGTTTAATCTAAACAACCTTGTGTTGTAAGTCTTCTTATGTACAAGCAACAGCCTTCTAGGTGCTATCAGTAAATGAAAGTGGTTTTTATTTTCTGATTGTATCATCTATAAATACCACCAAAGCATTTTTAAAAGCGGTTTGTTTCCTGCTTGGAACTTAAAAGAAAATTACATGGGTCATATAAAATCTGAAGTAGTACAGGAGTAGTATGATATTATAACTGGTAGTCTTACACTGATAAAGGTCACTTAAAAGGATGTGTAAACATAGCATAAAGCTTCAATTGAATGAAAATTAACCTTTATGGCTTAGAATTTATCCTTCTTATTTTTGAAGACTATATCAACATATTTTTCACTCAGAGGTATACTTTTCAAAGGATCCTTTTTTTTAAGTGTAGCTATATGACTTGCTTGGAGTCATATGGAAACTTTTCATGTGGAAAAAGATTTGTAGCAAAAAAAAAATAATTGTAGGATTATTGCTTTTGTGAAAAGAACTGTTATCTGATACCATGATTGCCTTATACTGAGAACCTTTTTGTCATTACCCATTAGTATACATGGGCAAAGTCATACTCAAGTCATCAATCCCCACAGTAATTGTATAATAATTGTCTAATAACAATCAGTTTATGGTTTGTATGGTTTTCCTTCATTTTCATAATACATCTGTGAATTTTCTCTTTTGCCATTTGTGTTTAGAAAAGTCATGTCAAAATCTGAGGTTAAAAGGCATCAAATATTTGTCTGTTTCACTGTTCCCTCTTTTTAAAAATCTTTGAGATTGGTGGAAAAGCAAGGGATATTCTCTTCATAGTTTATCAAGCTGATATACGTTAGTTTCAAGAAAATGGTCTATAAAAGTAATCTTCATCCCATCAAATACTACACAAATGGAAATGATCTTTTAACTTCTGTGTCTGGTAATAGTGAGAAAATAATTCTAAATATGAATTAATAGGGTTTTTTAATTGAAAATTAAATAATATTCTAATGAATATGTCCTGACAGTGCTCTTTCGGAAGAAGAAAAAACTACATTGCGGGCTGGACTTATCACCAACTTCAATGAGCCAGTGAATCAGGTTAGTGGTGAATGATGATTACTCTCACAGCAAATGCCTGTATTGGTATATAATTTGGTTTCCTCTTTTTACAGTGTTTAATAATAATAATAAAGTTGACAAGTTGCAATTTATATGTTGCCTTCCCTACAGATCTTTATGTTGAAGTGAGATCTTTTTCCATAGATCATAATTCATAGAAGCATAGAATTGCTTACGTTAGAAACAGCATGGCTTTTTTTCTTTGGTTTGTTTTTTGCTTGCAGAGGCAGTTTATGTTGCCCCTTGCTGTTTGTGCAACCATTTGGTGAAATGGTTCAGGGAATGGATGTAGCTCAGAAATAATCTTCTTTTCCTGAGTGATTTTTCTTCTTTCAGCTGTATCTGTTCTCTTACCTGGCTCCCAGTATAGCCATACAAGAAGGCGTGGTGGTGGTGTAGCAGGAATGAGCTTTTGAGAATGCTGCTGCATAAATCCACCTAAACAGTATTGCTGTCACATGTCTAATCACAGCACTGATGAATTTAAATAGGCATAATAAAGCTTCAGTATGATAGTGTGTTGCCTTACATAAAGTGACTAATTTTATGCTACTGTTTTGATTGGAATAAGGATTTATTGTTGAGCACAGAGCCAGTGTTAGGGGCTCAGAATATGCATATGCTAGATGAATTGGTCTTCCTTCTGCTAACTTATTCCTGCTTAGGTAAGTATGTGATTCTGCAAGGAAGTATTTGCTAATATTTTAAGGTAGGTCTTAAATAACTCTTTCAAGAAAATACAGAAATTACTTGCATAAGGTAGTGTAAAAAAAAAAAGAGGAAAAGGAGATATAGCAAACGAACTTCCATTCTGCAGACGGTTCAGTTTCAACTTTTCAGGATTACTTGATGGGATTAATATTATTTTGTAGGATTAGAGCAATGTATCAAAATAAGGGTAATGTAGTCTTTGTAGAAGACCTTTGTGCAATGACAATTTTGACTAGAATTTAAAGATTTTATTTTAAATGCAATTTTTAAAATGCACGTAGACATAGAAAGTATCTTTAAATTTGTAGTGCAGGCATAGTTTCAATGTAAAAAATATGACCAAATATTACTGCCCTCCTCATTTCAACCAAAAAGAACTATGAAATATGTCATGCTGGACCATAAACTCTGTCATTTATGCTACTACTAGGTAGGATAAAATTTGTGAAATATTTAATTTTAAAGGAGTTGCAAGATATTTACATTTCTAAAAATCTAATGTTAACTGCATTGTACATAAAGCAATTCAAATTTTTTTCAATGATTTTTCCACACTTCCATTAGTATTTAATCAGTTTGCCTGCTAAGACAATAGTACGATCTATTTTATAAATTCCACTGCTGATGGACAGTTCTGCAGTTCTGAGGCTATAGTTGCAGGCTGAGAATAGGAACCTTTTAAAATGGTATTTTAAAGACTAGTGCCTTTATGTGTTTATTTGTGTGTCCTTACGGTATTTTTGGGATGGTAGTCTTTTAAGATTTGGAGGATTTTGTTTTCTTTTATGCCAGCAGCCTACTTCTAAATGATTGCCCAAACAAGTGTGATATGAAGTATGTCTACAGAGTCCATCTCCCCTTCTCTCTCCCTTGTTCCCCAATGTGTTGTACATGTCTTGAGGTTTCCTTTCAGAAGCACCTTGCAGTTAGTCCCCAGTCTGCTTGATATGCCTGAGTTTTGCTAGCTTGCGTTTCTGGTGAATGTTCTTTTCCTGTCACAGATACTTCATAAGCACAACTGCTATCTGCTTGTGCTTTCTGCATCACTGAAGGTAGAAAACTCGACTCTCGTATGTATAAAAAGAAGAAAACCCACCCCCAAAATACAAGATTTAGATATAGTATTGAAATGTGATGATACGAGCTGACTTCCGTGGGAGGGGAAGAAGAAAAACAGAACATACCATATGTTGGGAGCGTAATTTCCATGCCCTCCGAAGATACTTACCATATGGAGGGAACACAGAAACAAAATACTCCTTGGGATGTATGACAGCAGATTTTTTTTTTTTTTTTCACTTAAAATCCAGTCCTAAGGGATGCCTCTTGGCATCCTGGGAGAGGTTGCTTCTTGTATGACATATGGAGAAGAGTTCATTTGTCTCCCCCTGCCAGTTGACATCATTTCATCTGAAAATAAGACTCCTAGCTCTTCCTTGCAAACATCGGTGTCAAGTTTTCTGATGCAATCCTGAATCCCTTAACTTTATCTTTCTATGTAATCTCACTCTGTTCATCTCGTGTGTGTGTATGTGTGTGTGTAGGACTAGGTGCCAGCTACTGGCAAGACTGGCGTGAGTGGGGATTTGGTGCCAGCAACCAAAGTCAGATGCTGGGGGTGTGGTGCAGGTGCCCCTGGCCCACGGTATAAGGATCTGGAGCAAGTGAGAGTCTCGGCTTCAGCCACTGGGATGGGACTGTGGCTTACAAGCACGTGTGCCTGCAGTGATGGAATGTCTCTGACTAAAAACTAAATCTTGGGTATAGCAGAAATAAGGGTGATATGTATTCAGCAGTCTATATTTGTTTGTAGAAAGTGATGGAAAAGACGACCAAGTAAAAAGTGGTTCCCAGATACCTGTTTTTTCATTTATGTGATTTCTAGAACAAATAGGTTTAGTGGTCTTTATGTAAAAGCTAAGCAAGGTAGTCAGCTTAGTATTTTGTATAAATACTTGCTATAAACATGAAATAGAAGACTTTTCTTCACGTTTGCATTTAGCAAACTGAAAATAGTTTGAGAAAAAGCACATAAAAATCTAGCAATCCTTACTAGGTTTTTTGATTCAGATTTTATTTGGCTGTTAATTTCTGCATTGTATATTTCCTAAATGACCTTTGACTCTGTGGTATCCCTGTTTTGTTTTGGCTTTTTTGCAGATAGCAACTCAGATCTCTGTACTGATTGCTAAAGTTGCCAGGGTGGACTGCCCAAGGCAATGGCCAGAACTTATACCCACTCTCCTGGAATCTGTGAAGGTCCAGGATGATCTTCGACAACACAGAGCACTACTTACCTTTTATCATGTTACAAAGACCCTTGCATCCAAACGGCTTGCTGCAGATAGGAAACTTTTCTATGATGTAAGTAACGTGATGCAATATTGTAGAGCATGCAAACCATCTGTCATACATGCCTGCCACTTCCTGCGGTTAGCTGGCAGTGCATTAATGGCAGGTATGTTGACTTTAATGTCTGCCTTTGAAATAGAAGTGCTGTTACTTTGGTGGGTATATGTACAATGTGAAATAACTGGAAGTCAATTTCTAAGTGAAATGTTTTTGAGATCTTTATTAATTTTGTGTGCATCTTGAGTGTTGTTACAATAACTTGAGTTAAGCAGCAGAGGTTCACCTACAGAACAGTATCTGCTTATCAGTCTTATGTTACCATGCTGTACAGCAGATATTATTTACGAATTTGCAGTGGGTTTGGAAGTGTGCTCTGGATTCACAGTTCAATATAGTCTTTAAAAAATACTGGGGTTTAGGCCTCCATGCCACAGTATTTTTTGGCTTTTATTGTCAGTGAGAATGTTTTCAGGGTTTTCCAGGTCAGTTTCTTTCTCCAGGTTAAACAAAAAGCAAGATATTAATTAAAAGGCAAATGCCAAATCTTGTCTCATGCAGCTTACATTCTCCAATTTAAGAATCCACAGATTTATCTTTGGCTGTAGGCTGTTGCATGTCCAGTCCCATTTGGAGTTAGGCAGTGATATAGTACAGTTAACTGAATTTAGTCAGTTAAACATCTTTTCCAAGCGTTACATTTCAATTTTCAAAATTTTATTTTATTCCTCCATTTTAAAGAAAATATTATAGTGCAGATAATGCAGACTATTGCTGAAGGTTTACCTATTTATCTATGTAGAAAAGATTTTCTGGCTGTGTAATCATTAAGGTGAAATTTTAATCATCAGGAGTCTGAGGAACTGAAGGCTTGCTCTTGCGGTAGGACAGGACTGAAATGATGTGTATGTAGACTAACAGTGTGTTCTCTCTCTGTAATGTATAGGTAGGATGGATATAATCTCTGTATAGGAAATATTTGTTTATATTTTGAAATGTATCAGGTCATTATACATTATCTGGATAATTGAATAATAAAGGTTTTAGTATATTCACATATACTAATTCCAAAGCAATAGTGAATGAGATAATGACTTCTTTTCTAGAGCTCTCCTAAATCAAGCTGTTGTTTATATAGTCTGGTTATGCAGCTGAAAATACTGTTAATGCTCAAGGATATAGAAAAAAATAATGAAAACCTGACTGCAAAGCACGACTTTCATAAAATAGCCAAATCCATACCATCTCAATAGAGGGACAGAAATTAATTCATAGGTTGTAAGGTTCGGTATTTGTTGTTAAAGTTCTTGTGTCTAACAGTACCTTTGCTGTATTTCCACCACCTTACCAGGTTTAAAAAGAGCTCAGTTACCTTCAGTCATTTTTGTTTGCAAGAAACTCATTAGGTTTGTATAAACATTTTTCCTTATGGAATGTCATTTTTCTGGCATGGTATTTTCTTAGTGTGTTCTTCTATTCATAAAGTGAGACAACTTCAGACATGTGAAGAAAATGCTTATAACAATTTTTTTATTTATTTCTAAGGCAGTTCTTGTCAAAAGTAAAATTGAAATTTCATTTTAAAAAGCATACTCTTTAACCAGCCTTTTAACACTTAAATGTTGGGTTTTAACTTCTGGATATGTTCAGTATCCGAAATTCTTCTATCATCCGATTTGATGTGAATTAATATTTTCAGCGCATCTGGTTTCACTGTGTTGGGAACACTGTATGTTCACAGTTTTTTGAACTTTAGGTGGGAAAAAGAAATTTTCTGAGCATCTGTCACTATAGGGTTCACATTAGAGGTTTCATTTTTTTTTTTAAATAATGGCAAAATTGGACAATTTTGTCTGCTTTTTCTGTCTCCTGGTAAAGAGAATTCACATTTGTCAGGTGGCAGGTGACTTGAACAGTCAAAACTCTTCTTATGGAATGGAGCCATTTGAAGCTAAAAGTTTTAAAAGCTTAAGTAAAAGATTGAAAATTATTTTGATACTTTGAGATAAGTAGTTACAGTTTCAATGTTTTTTTTAGTACAGCTTTGGAAACACTTGATAAATTTTTAGTATAATATGAATATTACAAGGTCATACTTACAGATAAGTCATCCCTTACTGAACTATGTTACCTGAGGTTTAAAAAGAAAAATGTTAGATGATGTACAGACTATGATACACTAACTTGTAAATGCAGCTTATTTATAACTTCATCTTTTTGGTGAATAGTACAGTTATGATTATAACTACATTAATGATCTTCAAAGCAGAATCAGCTGCTTTAGTACAAATACAAAAATGTAATATCTGGTTATATACCATTGGTGGTTATAAACATGTCTTTTCTTTTGAGCCTGTTTTTCTGGACTTAGTCTAGATGGTGGTTCTTAGAAGTAAAACCAGTGAGTTTTATTTTTAAGAGATACCCCCCCCAATATCCAAAGTCAACCCCCAAAACGTGAGTAGGTTGAAGCTATTGATAATTATTCAGTGCTATGTTTTTTGCAACTCCGTGAACACATAATTGAATAATTATCAAGAGTTTCTACTGTCTCACCTTTATTCAAAGGAACCAAATATACAGGTCATATGTGCTTTTGATTCCATTGATGTAATGTGCAGCAGACTAAGGGCAGTTTCATCTGTAACAATGAAGCTGTCAAGTGCTACTATAACTGAATGAGAAATTCTTTATCTTCTGTTTATACTTATCTTTTTCAGGTAAGCACTGTTTGGAAACTGTAATGTGAATTAAATTTAAGACTTGTTCAGTGCTAGCTTATTAGAAACTTTGTCATTCTGGATTTTAAATAATTTGAGGCAAAAGTCAGGGTTTGCAGTTATCAAGAAAATAAAGTTAGTTTCAGTGTAGGCATTGTTCAATGCTATTTTTATTAGAGATAGGCATATAACTTCTGTGTCCCAGAGTAAGCTAATTGAGATACTAACTATGCTGTAAGACAGTCTAAGTCTTATCAGGGAGGAGGTGATGAGGAGAACTGATAGTTTTTTGAAGACTCATACTGTATTATAGACCTGTGGATGTATTTAATGATAAACAGATAAGAAAGGAGGCCTAAATAGTAATCTTTAAAGTGGTAGAGTCAAAGACCAAGTAGCCAGGGAAGCAGGTGAGTCTATCATAACATCTTCAAATTAAGACAAGATATTTTTCTGGAAAACATCTTTGAATCAGTGCAACTCAGCACAGCAAAGAAGTCAGTGAAATGCTGTGGCCTGTGATATACAAGAAGATGGATTAAATAATTTAACAGTCTAAACTGGCCTTTAAAATTTAGGAATTTATTATGCTATAGCCAAATTCAGGAAATACAATATATTGTTGGTCTTTCTTCCTTTTGCAGCTTGCATCAGGTATTTATAGCTTTGCATGTTCCTTGTGGAATCATCATACTGATACGTTCCTACAGCAAGTTTGTGCAGGGGATGAAGCTGCAGCCTCAAATTCGCTAGAAAGAACCTTGTTGTCATTGAAAGGTAATATAGAATGATATTAAATATAAGCAATCAAAAAAGTTTCTTTACAGTGATCGAGTAAGACTTTGTTAAAGAGTTAGCATTCTCTAACAACACCATGCCCATTGGGAAAACCAATAATATTGGTTTATTTTACCTGTGCCTTTAGCAAGGCAGAAGGAGGATTGGTCACATGGAAGAGGGAGAAGGTACTCTTGTTTCTCAGTATGTACCCTTCTGATATGCATGTTTTAAGAAGTGGGAAAGTGGAGGGGATCACAGGATGGGTTTTTATCTCTGTTGTAATTTAGGCTTGCCTCTGTCTATCTTTAGGCATTTAACTGAGGAAGCTGACTATGAATTTTGTTGTTAAGTTCACCTTGTGTTCAGTGAAGATGTAGCCTTAGCAGTCAGTTTAGATTTTAGGTTGATGGTTTGGGTACTTATCAGTGGGATGAATACATATCCTTATGGTACTTTGCTGCTTTGAAGAATTGAAATGTTTGTGTGCAGTGCTTGCAATGTAGATGATACCTGTCTTGGAATTGTTTCAGAAGGTGCAGGATGCTGCTTGTCTGTGTTGCTGGCAGTGATAAACCTGAGAAGATTCATAAGATGGCTTATGAGCCACAGTTGGCTGTACTTGGTCCTTTTCCTGCTGGAGACCCTTTCAGAGCTTGAATACTTACAGCTTTTACAGAATTCTTCTCAATTCAGTAATTCTTAGTTCTCTTCATTATTTAACATATAATCTACTCATTTTTAAAGTAATTTCAACAAAATTAGAGTCGTGTTAGGTATGGCTGAGGCATCCAAAGACCCAAAATTAAATGTATTTTTTTAATATGGAGAATTGGAAGAAAGGCACAGGAACTGTAATCGTTACCCTGTTCTGAAATCTGTTGGAACAAGGGCTGAAAAATACTTACACAAGTAACCTTTTTTTTTTCCTAGTGCTTCGTAAACTGACAGTCCATGGGTTTGTAGAACCTCATTGGAGTGTAGAGGTGATGGTAAGTGACATATATCTCTTTCTAGTTCTAGATTAGAAATCTTTTGTGATGATTTCAGGTGGTGTTACACCTATGTTTAAAAATGGCTGAAGGGCACACATTTGTGTTATGTAAAGGAAGATCAAGCAACACGCTGTCAAAGGTGTCCTCCCATCAATTAAGAACTGTCAGATCCTAGACAGATCCTAAGCACTGGGATACTAATGGCATTATGTTTAAAAAAACAGAGCAGGTACCTCTTCCAGTTTACATGTCACATGGTAGCGAGACCCTTGTTGCCTACTGAAAGATGTCTTAACATGTACTCTCTCCCCATCATTTGAAGACAATGTTTTCATTTAATAATGAATGTAATGGCATATTTCTCCTATCAAATTCTATTGATAGAATTTGTCTGAGATGAAAGCCTGTGGTGTGCAGCCTGCCGGGGAGGGGAGAAGAAATCTAAGCATCTCCCTTAACCCTGAACACTGCCTGCTTTACTGGAGGAATTGGGTACCTACAACGTTCATCCTAAACTAGGAAGTTGAGAACAGGAAAGAACTGGATAAGGAGATTGTAAAGCATATGTCTATATTTACCTATACACCCTATTAGGGACGCTATGCTGTTTGTGTGGTACTAATAAGGTCAGTTTGGATCATCTGTGCAGTCTGCTAGCTTATTATTTGTTTCATGAGGGAATCGTTTGTCCTAGGTTATCAATTAGTTCAGTTAAAAGTGATAACGTGATGTCTGAGCTAGTAACACGTCTGACCTGACTTAAGTTTGACCCAACTTTCCTCTCATAATACAGTGCGAAATGAGCTTCATCTTTAAAAGACATGTATACTTCTATAATTTTCAGGGTTTTCTACATGCAGTGTTTGAACGACTAAAACAGTTTCTGGAGTGTAGTAAGTATCCGGATTTTTTTTCATTGTATTGGTTGTTAAATATTAGAAGCTGGTTGAAAACATAATACTGTCTAGTGCATCACCAATAATCATTTAGGTGCAAGGTATCTTTTAAAAGTGCAAAGCTATTACTTTAAATGCTGCTGAAACTGTCAGAAAAGACTTCAGTAAAAATGTCCTTTTATATCAACAGACTAAAATGTGACCAAAATTATACTTGGTGTGATAATACCAATGAAAAAAAATAATATTAAGCAAAGGGTTAGCAAAGGATCCATATATAAATATGCAGATGCTACTCAAACCCAGATCATATTGAGTTTTCTTCTTTGGGAAAGTTTTATGTTTTTTTCTTTTTCCTGGAGTTTCCCATGTATTTTGGCACACGTAAAATGGAAAATAAAGACCACATTCAGCTGTATGTACTTTATAACTGGAAGAGTAGTAGTGTGAGACAGGCAACCTATGATTATGTGGTGGGTTGACCATGGCTGGACGCCAGGTGCCCACCAAGTCGTTCTATCACTCCCCCCCCTCTTCGCTGGACAG
>JANZLQ010000079.1:60903368-60921445 GCA_026212715.1 Elanus axillaris | reverse complement strand
TCTAAAACTAAAAAACCCAGTGCTGTGCATCTGGTGTGTTACAAGTGCAAGTGGGTATTCAGTCCAGATGACCCAACTAGAGCTCATCCAAAAAGAAACCATGACATGCCTACAGTGTAGTCACTGGCTCCTCAACACCAGATATTTCGCTCCACAGATCCATTGTTCTACTGCAGAACTGGCCGATACAGATACAGCCATCAAACTCCAGCAAGAGTTAAGCATACTGTATAGTAATAAGAGTGGTCGATACTAATTTTGTTACAGTATATTGCATTTTAAATTATGAACTTTGGTCTGAGGTATTCAGCACTTAAAATTTTAGCATAAACTGTGTTTTAATTGCCTTCATTTTGATAGGTTCTAAAACAGATGTTTTAATTTTTCAGCCATGCACGGAAGTGCTTTTTATTGATATTTTCCATGAATATAACCAGACTCTTATCCCTGTGCTTTTAGAAATGGTTCACAGTCTACAAGGTAAGCTCTTTAAAAGAAAAAAATGTAAAATGTAGAATTCTTACATTTGCTTTTGCCAACTGTTACAACAATTTTACCTTGTTTTATATAGTGCATTCACTCTGTGTTTTTGAAAGAACATCTTAATATTTTAGGATTATTTCTAAACCTACCATAAGGAAAATGCAATGTTTACATAGGAAGAGGAAATCCTAAGGTTTCTTTACTTTTTGTCGTACCTATTCTTGATGACTGACAAAGATGGGGGGCGTTTCTACTTTCATGAGGTTTCAAGCTTTCTTGAGAATGATCGACAAGCTTTATAAATTCTGTATGTTGTGTTTTACTGGGAACTTCCTGTTCAAATGTTGCAAGACAATTTATGGTAATTCTGCTGTTTCTCTGCAAAAATCCTGGGGAAAAAAAAAAGTTCAAGTTATGCCGTCACTTTGGAGAGTCTAGAGGACTTTCCAAATCTGAAGAATCAACTTTAAAAATTTAGTGGTTTTCTGTATGAAGACTGAAGTATTCATGGACTGAGGAATGATTGAAGTTTTCTTTCTGTTCTATTCTATGATTCTTTGCCCCCCAAGTAAGTTTTATAGTGGCCATGTAAGATAATGAATGGTAGCTGCTGCTTTGTTTTCCCTGTCATTTCAGCTTAGGCTGTTTCCCCAGGTTGTATCTTACCTCACTTACAATATTTTATATTTGAACTTACCAGAACAGATCAGTACATCCTATTAAATAGAAATAAATACTCATTTTCTGAGGGTGGCTTCTGACTTCACAAAATCTCTTCATAAAATACTTTGTGTATGTAAGTTTCAGGATGGCTTGCTGTGCTGTGATACTGGGAATGGTAAAAGGTTTCTTACAATAGGGTTGACAGTTATTTTGTTTTCCAAGAATTACAGAAGTTAGTACTTCCATGCTAAAAGGTAGATGTACACTTTCTTTTCACCTGAAGCCCCTAGTAGCCATTTCTGGATGTTTTCAACCTGAGAGTTACTGTTGGAAGTACTAGATGATATTAAGAATTCATTAATCTTAAGATTTTAGAAAATCTTTACTTATACATTTTAATTATCCATGCACACATGTAAGGTATATAGGAACTAGGTCTAGGACTCTCGGAAATAGTATCACGTGGTTGACATTTATCAGCAATTTGCAGGTTTTGAGCCTGTTCATTTAAAATACATGCTTCTGACTTCCATGTTGCTGTTAAATTGTTCAGCTCTGAAGTCCATCAGTCAAAAATGGGATATTAAAGCAGAGATTTGATTTTAGTGTATTCACTGAAGAAAGTATCAAAACTGAAATAACTGAACTTGTGACTAAAACAAAAATAGCAATGGGGTTTTAATTCACAGCATACTATTTAAAGTGTGTAAGTGCAAAGTTGCTTGCATTCTTTGTTTTAGTTATACTTTTTTCTTTATTTTAACTTTGTCTTGTAGGATCTACCAACATGGAAGATACCAGTGCCATACTGATTAAAGATGCTGGTAAATTGAATTTTACTATACCTTTGAAGTAACAGAGCTGCTTTTGTGTATGTGCCTGACTTCTTTAAAAAATCTTGCAAATTCTTCATATAATTTTTAAGACATTTGGGAACTAGGACTTTAGCCCTGTTTCTTCTTTCACTTGATGTCAGTCTTCACTTTTTTAAATGCTTGTGTAAAAATATGGTGCTTTTTCCAATATTTTTGTGAAATAAAACCCTTAGACAATCTCCCTTATTGTCCTGTACTTTCCTGTCTGCAAATAAATGAGCTATAGTGCTTCCAGGGAGATACTGTCCGTTTTACAAGTGAGGAGATTTTATGGCAAAAGAAAAGTATTGTGTAAGACTTCTGATGGACCCATTCTTGGTGTAAGAATAAGATCTTCAGTGATGTTACCATTTTTAACTATCTTCAAGAGTTTGAATTTTCTTCTGTAATACCTTTCTTTTACTAAAATTTCTTCCAAAGTTCCCTTCAACATGGTATGATACCTTTCTTCAGAAAGATGTGCTTTAGTTCTGTTTTGTTTATTTATTATGTTCAGGTTATCAAAAATGTTTTTTGAAACTTAATCTGATTATTTAGTATTAAAAATGGAACATTTAAGCAAACAATAAGCATAACTATTGTTTTTCCCCAGTGTATAATGCGGTTGGACTGGCTGCTTATGAACTATTTGATAGTGTGGATTTTGATCAGTGGTTTAAAAATCAACTATTAGCAGAACTTCAGGTTTCTCATAACAGGTAAGCACCTTGGTTTGTTATGCCGTTATCCTTTAAATATGAACTGTTGATACAAATCTGGTGATATACAATGTCTAATAATTGCAGACTTGAAAAATACTCAATATAATAAACATATCCACTAATGAGCAGAGGTTTGAAATACATACAGATAACTGATACAGTCACAGAAGTGACAGTGTTCCTGACAGTTTATGTTTGTTTAAATTACAGTGTGTGGATACTTCCAAGGTTCTATAAAAATACTCTAAATCTGTCCTCTTGTATATGTTTGAGTTGACTAAACTTTCTCAGGACAACCCGCTTTGCTCATTTAAAGAAAGATATTTAGGCCTCCTGAGACTCCAGAGCCATTTAGGCAGCAAAGTTTAATTGAAATCTGTGGGAATAATCTCAGTAAAACTGTAGCTTAGCCAAAATAATGCTTTGTTTTTATCTACTAGTTTAAATACAAGCCCTCTAGCACTCTTCAGTTAATTTTGCCAGCAGTAAAGTGGGGAAGTTGGTTGTGTGGGTTGTGTTGTGAAATGTGAATGATTACAGGCTGGTTCTACATAAAGAGCCCATCTGCTGTGGGTTTTCCTTCTCACCAAGGTCCCTGTCACTTGGATGTCCTTCACATGAGTACCTTTTTTGTTTAGCAGCTATCATAGAGTATTTTGATAGATCAGTTTTGGCATCTAGCTACAGACTGAGCTGTCCATCTCTACAACTGACTAGAACACAGTGCGTACTTCTCTGTTCCTCAAATTGTCCCACTTCCCTCAGGGGAAGCGGTGACTGCTGTTTTACATGCTAGTCCTCATCAGATGAGTTCCAAATCACCCTTTTACTCTGAATAAGTATGTCTTATTTTTCTTATCAGAATCATTAGCAGTGGTGCTAATGTCCTTTGAAGAATTTTACTACTTTTTCTTCCACCTTTGCAATTCATCTTACCAGACATAATTGTTATTTGAAATATAAACTAATTTGTTTGCTAATAACCTTCAGAGCTACTATAAATTGTAGGTGATTTTCCATAATTAGTTGCTAGCCAACTTCTTTAATTCCCAAATGCCAGTTATAAACACTTTTTTTTACAAAGGCTGTTCAATTTTATGTAGAGTGGAAGATCCTGCTAAACTTACAAGTACTAGAATGCTAAACTTACAAGTACTAGAATGCTTCTTTTATAACAATAAACTTTTAAAAAAGTAGATTGTTTACTTTTGGATGTATAACCTTTCTTCAGAGCCACAGAATAATTGCCACAGTTTTTTTTACCTGGTGTTTCCTAATGTTTTTATTCTTTCTCATTAGTCTTTTTTTTTCCTTTTTGTTTTTATAAGATCTCAACTTCATCTTGCTATCTACCAGTGGCCAAGTATTCTAATAGCTAGGCTAAATGTCAGAAGAGCGGGGAAAAATTAAAGATCTTGTATATATATGATTGATCCTTTGTTGTGCTGTAACAGCACCGATCTCTGAATAAAACTGCTATTGTATTTGTAGCACATGCTGGCTTTGGCATTTTTATGCTATTCATCTATATAGCATAAGTAAAACTCAGAAAAGTCTTCTACAGTTGAAATACTTGCATTTACAGTCAGTAAGACTGTACAGACTGCATTACAGTCGGTAAGACAGCTACCAGTCATTTGGTTGGCATTTGTGATGTCCCAGAATGAAATTCCTGTGGGGAGAGAAGCTTGCAGTAGAAGTCATCCAGAAATTTGAAGCCTTTTTTGCTTGAACTGCTTCTACTGCCAGCATCATTGGACACCACCATGGCAATAAGTAAGACGGTGTTAGTTTGAATAGAGTGCTGCTTTAATGATGCTTCAGGAATACATATGCAGTTCAGATATATGGCATATTGGAGGGTATGATCTGCTGTCCTGCAGAATGTCCCACGATGATTAGCATGCTTGTTCACAAACTGGTTCATGTTTGGGAACACAAACCTTTGTGTCCTCAACATTGACATAGTTAGCGTGTTTTGTTTTCTTTGAATGTTTCATTGTCTGTTGATACGGTCTGTCAACCATGACTGTGCCAGCAGAAGAAATATGGGATTAATGAAAAATATTCTTAAAGACTTTTATAAACATTGCATTGCCAAATTTATCAATAGCCATAATAATTAGTTTTGTACTGATTAAGGAGAAACTTTTCTGTAATATGAAAGCAGTTTACTAAGTACAGGGTTTTTTTGCATTAATTCAAACGTAAAACAATTTTTCCTGTTGAGAGAGAAACTATCAATATGACACTTAGTACTTTAGTATCAAGTAAGATACTTTTGACTTGAATGTCTGAATGCTGTGCAGACTACTTAAAGCTACTGTCCTATGACTATTGTAATAGAAGCTACCATGTTCTGGAACATGGTCACTTTTCCCATGTGAGCTTTAGGTCCAGCAGGCTCAATCTGCTTGTACTGAGTCAGTGTGTGCTCTTAGTGTAAAAGCTAATGATGTTCTAAGAGGTGAGCTTTTCCCACAAGTAGTGTCAGCAGATGGATATGTACTTATATAATTTAAAACTTCTCTTTATATGATAGTGGTTTGAAAACTATCCAATACCAACCTCAAGAAAAGCCTCTTAGATTTGTAGTATTCTGATTTTTCCTATCAGACATGAGCATTCAAAGAATATAAAAAGTTGTATCATCACAGCTTCTCAAATGGAAAGATGTGTTAGTAAGGCAAGGTATTGTGCAAGCCATGCTTCAGCATGGATTGTTCATGCTTCACTGCCAGTCAATAAACCTCAAGCAATACTGGAATGTTACTCCTCATTAGCTTTGTGTTCCAGTCCAATGAACTGCTGTATACATGCTACTTCCACAACTTTCATGTTCTCTGAAGGTGTGCTTTGTTAATTATCTCATGGTTATGGGAATGTTTAATAGATCACATTTATTAAATGTAAAGAAACCTCAGTAACTTCAGTTTAAATTACTGTCTTGATGGCTTACAAGGCAGAAGTTCATAAAATGAAAAATACATTTAGGATAAGGCAAAATAATTTATTAGTTAAAATTCTGTGAATAGGTTCCTTTTCCCTAACATTTTATGTCTGCAAGTTAAACATTTAAATCAGAGCTACTCTTTCTGATTAGCTTTTATAATCAATGAAGAAGAATAGCAGCTCGATGGAATGCTTTTCTTAATCACTATGTTAGGCAATTCAGTTTGTTGTTCTGGTTCTTACTTCTTCCCATTGACTATAAGGCTGTTTGATTTGTGCTCTTGTTGCAGCAGTGGTGCAAGATTAGGTAGTATCAGCTCTTCCTAAAAATAGTTTTAGACTGATGACATGAAATAATCTGGCAGTTGCTGTAATGCAGTACTTAAGTTTACATTTTTAAATTGTATCTGACCTAAAATTTTGAGCATAAAAGGAATGTCAAGAAAATTGCTGGAAACAATGGTGAAAGCAGTAGACACCATGATGGCAGTAATAAATGTAAGATTTATTTTTAGTTTCTTTTATTGTTGTGCTATGTGCAGAATAAACTGTATCTCTAGTGAGACCTTCAAGAGACAGTCATTTAGGATGAAAGTAATCTTTTTCAGACTGAGCTGGTGTTCAGAATTTTGATGGAAAAGCTTTCTGCATCAAAGTTCTAAAGTTGGTCTTAAACTACATCTTTTAATAATTGTTCTGGGGAGTAATATTTTCCTAGTGATTTGTGGATTTCTTTTTCATCAAGGTATTCTAGAACAGCAAGTATGAGTTAATGAGTACAATATTTTTTTTCCCCCTATTTTTAAAGATACAAACCAATACGCAGACGAGTAATTTGGCTGATTGGACAGTGGATATCTGTAAAATTCAAATCGGACTTGAGACCTGTGTTGTATGAGGCAATTTGTAACTTGCTTCAAGACCAGGACTTAGTGGTAAGTATAAATATGTAATGTTTTGAATTACCTATTTGTTCTGTAAACACAGGTGAAACATAAATACCATACCCTCTAGGAACTTGATTGAGAATTTCATAACATCACACCTTAAAGTCTGTTGTGTCTCGCAAAAGATAACCTGTTGGGAATTGTGGGGGTGTTTAATTGTGCAGGTGTTGAACAATGAGGTCAAAGGCATGAAACAAGCTCTTAAGATGTTCACTAGGTGATGACTTTGGTGGGAAAATGAATGGCAATAGCAACAGTCTTTTTTGTAAGTTGTGAAGTGTCTTGAGATAAATAATTTATAAACAAATGAACACTTTGTGTAGATAAAACAGGGTTATTCTGTGACTAGTCCCTGTAGTATCCAGTGTTATTTAAGTATCAACATAGTTATCTGCTAGCGGAATATAATAAACGATACTGGTTGCCAAGCTGATAGAGTACAATTCTGTGGTTTTAAGCTACAATTTCCCTTTACAAGCAGATGAGGTTAAATTGAGAAGCTGGTTTTCCAATTGTTTCTTTTGTTTTTAAACAGACCTAGCAGCCAACAAATAAACCTAGCTAGTTTGTTAGCTCATTATTAGTAATTGGCAGTCACCAGTTATTTCTGTGATTCCAGACAGCTTTAGCAGAGCAGGATGTGTTTCTGTGTCAATGTTGTGACTGATTTCACTTAATGCTTTCTGAGCATTTGAACACCTACAAGGGAAAAACATGCTTACTTGAGTTTATTTGATTCTGTGGGTTCTGGGTGACAGCAAGCCATGTGATTATCCCAAGTTAAACTCTTTATGTATTGCAAGAGTTTTTATCACAGGCTAGATATCTTCCATTCAATTCTTTCTTAACCTTAATGAAGGTTTTGCTGGAGTAATTTCTCCAGGTGGTACCACTTCAGCAATGCTAAATAAAATGTGAAGGATACTAAAATGAAAGCAATTGAAAATGTTTGAATTGAACTAACTACATTTCTTAGAGGATGACAGAAGTCATAGAATGATGCAGTTGCAAAAACAGCAACTGATTTGATATTGTCAGAGAAGATGTTGATAATCAAAATATTTAATGGACTTACATGTCATGCTTCTTGACTTTTGTCTTTTAGGTCCGTATTGAGACAGCTACAACACTGAAGTTAAATATCCTTTTATTGGCAAAGCTGTTTGATTAAATCTTAATTCAGAGTTACTGGAAAATAAACAATTTTAAGCTTACTACCAAATTCTTCACTATAATTTTTGTGTATCCATGATGTATTTGCTCATCTGAGTCTCGTATCCATCTGCAATTTGTATTATTTTTCCTTAATAGTTGTCTACCTGTTGATGACTTTGAGTTCAGAACTGACCAGTTCTTACCGGTAAGAGCATTTATATGGGCATATTCTGATGAGCAGATAGATCCATAGAGCAGGAAATCCAAAGCAGGAAAAAAATATTTTCCAATTTAATTTTAAACCACACTATTTAGTAATCAACATGTGTATGTATTTTTTTTTAGTCTTCGTAGGCCGTAATATGTAAAGACTAATACAACTACTGTTAAGGTTACAAAAGTGCAATATACAGACTGACAATTCAAAAAGTACTATGACTATTACAACTTTCTAGCATTATGTTTAGTACTATATATACTATGTGTTACCAGATGCTAAGTTTCTTCATGCTAATACAACATGAATGATGTCTTTAACAGTTATGTCTCCATATCAATGTGACTTTCCAGTATGCCTATTTCACACAGTACTTTCCAACTTGCTGTTTCACATACACATTAAGTAGAAGTGTGTGGTTAAAATAATGCCTTAAAAACACAGTCTTTCTTGGTCTCCTATATTTGTGTTCTTTACAGTGGTCACTACTGTTGTCATTAAGTAAACAATAAAATATTAGCTATAAATACAGCAAAGATTTATTTTGATCACTCAAATTTAACAGGTGCTTTTTCATCTCATTTCATTATTACTTCCATATTAATTACAATTCTCTTGAGAACAAACAAAACAAAAATGTAGAGTGCATCTACACTGTAAACATTGGAATTGTTTAAGATGTCTTTTTCAGTTCAATATATAAATTTTATCAATATATAAACTGAACCAAAAGCTGGAAGACGGTACCTTTGCTTTGACCCTAACAAAGTGTTCCTTCTGGAGAGATGGCTTTCAGCTTTATAGTATTTTATCTGTGAAGCCTTGATTAACACTTAACAAAACATGAAAATGGTTTATATTCAAACTGATCACATTTGAACTGTTACATAGAAGCATATCTGAATTTTTTTATCTTTAGGCAGTGATTGGCTAGTTTGTGTTTTTCCAAATGAAAGTGTAACATTTTGCAGACTTCGTAAGTGTCTTTCAAATTTCATAGATGTCTCAGAGTTGTAAGCATACAGGAGAATCACCAATTCATGTCACCAGTTGTATTTTGGATGGTCTAATCTGTAGTTGTTTATTTTTCTTTTAGTATCTGGAATCCATGTTTACACTGCTCTTTCAGCTACTGCAGGAAGTAACACAATGTGACACCAAAATGCATGTTCTTCACGTTCTGTCTTGCGTGATTGAAAGAGTCAATATGCAGGTATTTCTTTACAGATTTCAGTGTTAGATTTGTACTAAGAACACAGAGGAGGACTTGATGGTTTTGGCTTATACAAAAATAGTAGAAAAATGTCATTGATTAATAGACTGGTTATTGTTATAGTAGGTGCCTCCATTGTTTGCAGTACTTGGTTCTCTACACTTTTCAGGTCTCATTTATCTTTTGTGTAAAATGCTATTGCTCAGTTGCTATTCTTTATTTACTGTGTATTTTTGTAATGACTCATCTTTTAGAGTACAGAAAGACTCTCACTGCTTATCTTACTACATTTCTTCCAATTTTCTTTTTTAATTTTAATTTATTCTATTTATATTTGAACTATTATTTTATTACACCTTAATATTAAAAGAGACATTTTCGGGGACAAATTGCTTCACACTCCTGTGGACTGTGCAGTTAAACCTATAATCTCTCATTGGCACTGATATGGATCACAATTGCCTATACAACAATCTGCTTAACTGCATGAAAAGTTTCAAGTTCACATTATGAATTTTCACTACTTCCTTCTCAGTGTTAAAGTATATTCTTCATCTTATACATAAAGAAATTGAAGATATTCTTGCAGAATTAAAAAAAATGAATTGTTGACTGCTTTTGTCTCAGGGTTTGTTTTGCAGTATTACTGTATTAAGGACAGAGATAATGCATGGTTTTGAGCTTATCTCCTCTTTCTACAAGTAATCCCGTCTGAGAGCCAAATTAAGCTTTCCTAATTGTCCCTTGTAGGAAAAGTCAACATGACAGCAGATTTCCCTGCATTTTAGATCAGCTAGAGTAGCAGCAGAAAAAAACAAGCTGACAAAGAACCTTTGAGTCTGTTTAGGTTAATTCCTAATTAAATACTTTAGAAGGCAGATTAACCTTTTAGTATTGTAGAACATCATATAAAAATTTAGGTTGGGACAAACCTCTGGAGGTTATGTAGTCCAACCCCTCCTCAAAGAGTAGGTAACTTCAGAGGTTATTCAGCATTTTTTTTTTATGGGAACTGTTTCTTGTTGTCTTAAAGGATGATGTTTTTTAGGAATCCTGTTTAAGTGAAGAATATATTAATATGAAAGTATCTCTGTTATCAAAATATTTTTTTTATTTACTACTGAAGCCTGATTGCCATGCACAAACATTACTATAAGTAATATATTCCTTTCAAACCACTGTGCAGTCAGTGGTTACCTCAGCCACAGAGTATGCAATGTGGTGTTTTAGGAAGAGGGAAAGAGGAGTAAATTAAAGCAAATCCTATTTTTACTGTGACAAAAGCAACTCTTACATATTTCAGAAATTATGCTTGGGATAAATTAATGGCCTTGTTTTTCACACATTAAGAAACAAATTTGTGTCCTGAACTTCAGATACGACCATATGTAGGATGTTTGGTTCAGTATTTACCACTCCTTTGGAAACAGAGTGAGGAGCACAATATGCTACGATGTGCCATTCTAACCACCTTAATCCATCTCGTCCAGGTAAGGGGTCAGAATCATATAAATGTTGCCAGTATCTCCTACAGTTCTTTCTCGGACATGCCTACATGTTCAGGGGGCGAGAGGGGGGCAGGAGGCTTGTGTGTATATATAAATATATATAAATATACACACAAGTAAAATTATGGTATGTTTTGGTTTTATAGGCTATTTCTAAATGCTTTTCAGTCTTACAGTAAAGAACATGGTTTTCTGATAGTGGAGGTAAACATGGATAATGTTAAGCACTTAACTGTTTTGTTTCCAGGGGCTTGTTCAGTAAAAGCAGTTCTTTAGGTAGATTTGCTTGTGTTCTGGAGGGTTTGGGTTTTGTAATCTTGGAATTGAGCCTACTTTAGTGACTTTATAGTCTATGTGAAAGAGCTGGTTCTGGCTTCCTGTATTTCCCAGCCAACATTAGGAGTGTCAGTCTCTTCTTAGAGTCATTGTGTATGGTTCAGAATTGATTCTGCAGTGCAGCACATTTGTTTCCCCGTTGCTTGTCATTCAGCTCCCAGGGATGCAGAATTTCTTTTGGTTGCAAGCTTTCTGTCAAGATGAGCCATTTTTAAATCATAGCCCAAGATATGGGCTACCACAACAAGTTTCATTTTGCCTGTTCTTTAAATTTGTATTTTAATTCAAATTAGTGTCAAATGTTTCTTGTTTAAATCATAACTGTTAAGCTTAATATCTCTAAGGTGTTGTTGGCATTGACTAACTGTTACTTTTTTTTTTTTTAGAATTCCAACCCTTTAACCATTTTCACCATTACCTTTCTACTGCATAACCTCTGATACCTATTATGTCTCTTGCAATGATTTCTGCAACTTTTTTATATAGCATAACAGAAAAAATAGCTTATTTCATCCCTTCTTAAATGTCCTAGCTTTTCTGATATTTGCTTCTGCTTTGTTCATGTTACATGAAACAGATAATAGCTGCTCTGAGCTGCCTGTTTTGTTATGTAACTGATCTGCATCACATCCTGTTATTTGTATTTCAGTCTCCTTCAAGTTTTTTCTTTTTTTTGCAAATTTACTGTGCTCATAATTTTCTTTTTAGCTATACTTGAATATCTCCACTTTTTAATGTCTGTTTTAAAATGGAATGATCAGAACTATTAAAATATCTGTGAGCCAGGGACTACTATCACCTTACCTTTATTTGTGACTGTGGCTTCTAAGTGCCATAAGTGATATAATACCAAGAATAGACGTGAACATACTGATTCTCAAACTGTTCTTTTTCTGTAGATTTTTGTAGGTTTTTTTTTTATACCTGTATGTTGTAGGGAACTCTTCCTTTCCAGAATATATTGCTTGCATTTATCAAAATTAGGTTTCATTTGCTTAGTTGCTTATTTAGCCAAGTTTGGTTAGTTCACTTAGTATCTTGCACTTCTCAAAACTAAAGAAATCTAGGTAACTTCTGATCCCAAATTTTGCCATATAACATTAATGGCTATGTTGACCAACTTCATATCTAAAAAGAAGTTGCAGGTAATCTGTAGTCAGATAAATGAGTTTTGACCTTTTAGAATCATAGAATCGTAGAATCATTTGGGTTGGAAAAGATTCTTAAGATTGAGTTCAACCATTAACACTGCCAACTCCAACACTAAACCATGTCCTGAAATGCCACATCTACATGTCTTTTAAATACTTCCAGGTATGGTAATTCAACCACTGCCCTGGGCAGCCTGTTCCAATGCTTGATAAACCTTCCTGTGAAGAAATTTTTCCTAATATCTAATGTAAACCGCCCCTGGGAACCGACACTGACCTCACTACAACCTCCTTTTGGATCATTGTAGAGAGCAATAAGGTCTCCCCTCAGCCTTCTTTTCTCCAGACTATAAACAACCCCAGTTCCCTCAGCTGTTCCTCCTAAGACTTGTGCTCTAGACCTTTCACCAGCCTCATTGCTCTTATTTGGACATGCTCGAGTACCTCAGCGTCTGTCTTGTAGTATTTGGGGTGCAGTCTCACCAGTGCTGAGTACAGGGATACAGTCACCTCCCTGCTCCTGCTGGCCACAGAATTTCTGATACAGGCCAGGATGCCATTGGCCTTCCTGGCCACCTGGGCACACTGCTGGCTCATATCCAGCACCCCCAGGTCTTTCTCTGCCAGGCAGCTTTCCAGCCACTCTTCCCCAAGCCTCTAGCGCTGCATGGGTTTGCTGTGACCCAAGTGCAGGACCCAGCACTTGGCCTTGTTGAACTTCATACAATTGGCCTTGGCCCATCGATCCAGCCTGTCCAGATCCCTCTGTAGAGCCTTCCTACCCTCAAGCAGATCAGTGCTTCCACCCAACTTGGTGTCATATGCAAACTTACTCGATGCCCTCGGTGCACTTGATCCTCTCATCCACATCACTGATAAAGATATTAAACAGAACTGGCCTCAGTGCTGGGCCCTGGGGAACACCACTTGTGATCAGCCGCCAGCTGGATTTAACTCCATTCACCACTACTCTTTGGGCTCGGCCACCCAGCCAGTTTTTTACCCAGCAAAGAGAATGCCTATCCAAGCCATGAGAAGCCAAGTTCTCCAGGAGAATGCTGTGGGAAACTGTGTCAAAGGCTTTACTAAAGTCCAGGTAGACAACACCCACAGCCTTTTCCTCATCCACTGGGCAGGTCACCTGGTCATGGAAGGAGATCAGGTTGCCCAAGCGGGACCTGCCTTTCATAAAACCATGTTGACTGGGTCTATCACCGGGTTGTCCTGTACATGCCACTCGATGGCACTCAAGATGAGCTGCTTGAGTGGTTTTGATTCGTAATGGTACTTGCGTCTCTCCCCTATTTTTCCTTAATTCCTCTAGATGCTTACTGTAATACCTTGGCAGAGATTTTTGAAAGCCTATAGAAATTATTAGCTGCTTGCTTTATCCAGAGTTAGTTAAAAGTAACTGAATTTCTTATTGAAGGAAAAGATCTTGGTATAATTAAACAATCCTTGAACTTGAAATATCTAGAAGTATCTGCTGTTGGCAGTAAAAAGGCGAATAAAATGCAGTATGTTCCTGAGAAAAGAACAATACGTGGTTATATTGCCTGCAGAAGCCATGCTATTAAGTACTTCTTTAATATGGACTATATGCCATCCCACCTTCTCCAACCCCTACTACATCTCAAAAAGATGTAGTAAGACTAGCAAAGATCAAGAGGAGTGCTTCTACGATATAGGGCAGTGTCCATACAGGAACAGACTGAATACATAGGGAGTCTTGAACTTGTGGAAAACACTTGACTGAGAGGATAGTATTGTAGAGGTTAATAGTGGAGAGAAAATGGAAGGGGAATGACTAGACATTACAAATACAGGGAAAATTAGGATTCTTTTAAAAGTGGCATTAGTTCAAACAAAGACAAAGTATATTTTCACAATAAACAAATTTGGAACTTCCTGTTACTGGCCCCTGTGGACACAGAGATTACACAAATTTATTGACGATTCCATTTCTTTTAAGGCAAGTTTGTTTAAATAAATAATTCCACAAGGAAGCCTTAACTTAAAAACATCACATAATTTTAAACTTAACATTTCCCAAGTACAGTAATTATGCAAAAGCAGCATTCAACTAGCTTCAGTTCTCTTAAGCAGTAATATTACAAAATAGTTCTCAATTTAAGAATTCCATTCCTTTTAGGATTAGTTTTCATTTATGATTAGTTTTGAAAATAGTTATCTATAGCTCATTTGTAAAAATTAGGTTTTCTTATTAAATGATTGCTGAAAACATTCTTTACTCTGCATTCTTGGGAAGACATCTTTGTGTATGGCTCATGAATCATGTAAAAAAATAAATCACTGTCATCAATCGCTGAATGTTTGTGTAGCAACAAAAAAAACCTCTTCTCTTGATTCTTTAGAATATGTCAAAAGATTTAGTTTGAAGTTCCAAAACTTAGTTTTAGAAGTTAGTTTAGTTTAGTTTAGTTTAGTTTTAGTTTAGAAGTTCCAAAGAGTAATTCTTTTCTTGATCTTTAAAACACTTAATTCAACATTTAGTCATTTAGTATTTGTCAGAGCTGTGGCTTTTCCCAGAAGAGAATAACCAGTGAATATTTTTAGGAATGTGTATTATTTATAACAATTTCTTGCAGACCCTTTATAAGCTGCTTGTTTTCAAAAAACTTATGTAATTTTCTCAAGACATGTTGAGAGAAAGCTCAGGAGTATCAGACTATTTTTTGTTGTATGAAGTGGATGCAAGTACAGCCTCTGATATCTTGAATGCACATTTACAGTATGTGAATAGAACAGCATCACAGATCTCTTTCGATGCTATTCTTGAAATGCTTGATTTGTGGTTTTTAAAGTATTTTACACTTTTTATTTACTTTTTATAGGGACTGGGAGCAGAGAGCAAAAATCTCTATCCTTTTCTACTTCCAGTTATTCAGCTAAGTACAGATGTTTCTCAGCCTCCACATGTCTATCTTCTGGAAGATGGTTTAGAGTTATGGTAAGAATGTTCTTTATCAGTTTCTAATTTTTAAAATGTTATTTTTGTATCCTCAGAAGAAAAAAAAATTTGAAAAGATTTGACTATACTAAGAATTTATATGTTCTTGTTATCTTACTTTGAGATCATCTATATCATACCTTTTCTCAGAAAAGATGAGGTTAGGAAGTTAATGAAAGAAAAATAACTAAGCAGATAATCCATTTTTAGGCAGTTTGTAGTGAGATACAGTTCTGTTGTGATGAAACAGCAAGACAAAAACTCTAGACACACAATAATGCACATGCTAAACTAACAATTCTATGCACTTGACTTTAGGAGCCCAATAACCCATGATTTTCAGAGCTGGTTGCTGGAAGAAATGGCAAGTTTACAAGGATAAAATGCAGATGTTATCTTCCATATCTCAAGAAGTGGCACTGTGATCAGTTTACCATGAGCCTAATTTGTTTGGTTTTGGTGCAGCTGACACTCTAGGAGGAGGAAACTGTTACCTGGACCAAATTCAGCACATCTCTTTCCTGCAGTATAGACATGTGTTGAGTTTGTCTTGAAATAGTGAGCGATTCCTTTGATCTAAATTGTCAATGGGCATTTGATTATAAATACTTAACCTACAAATGATCTGTTCTATGTTCAGCAAATCTAAGATTTACAATGCTGGTGGGGCAGCAAGTTGAAGCGCAAGATCTTCACAGAATTTAAGACAGGGGCCTCTTTAATGTATCAGTTTAGTACCTTTATATTTTCTTAATGATACTGATCTTGAGGTTGTTATTCTGATGCCTGCGCATAAGAATGACATTTTAATATGTCTTAGAGCATCAGAGGAATCTGGATGGAGCTGGCAGAGACAGCTGGGACTCTAGTGGCTTTTGAACCAAGGGCAGGAGAACAGCTAAGATACTTTACATAATCAGAAATGTTAAAGACAGTAATCCCACACCTAAGATCTAGGAATAAACTGCAATGTGTTGCTGTGGCTTTAAGTATGAATTTAATTTATAGCTACTGTTTTCAAACATCAGGAATTTTAAACTGTTACAAAAAATGTTGAGCATATAGTTATGCTTTTATGTTTAGTAATCAATGCATTATTTCAGACCTCAAAAAAAAAGTAAAGTTTTGAGCCAGTTGCCATCACAGCTGCTCCTCTGAGCTGTAGAACACTACATGCATTGTCCTTACACCATGAATATTCCTCTCTACCCACCTTCTCTGAGTTCAAGTTGTGCACTTAGACGTTCTCATCTCTGCATTTGGGAGGTTACGTTGTCTTTATAAAAAGTCAGTAGCATGTTTTTCTTTTCCTACCTTAGCCAGACCCGTGCCTATGCTGATGGGTGTCTTGTAAGGACTACTGCTGTCTTGAAATATGCTTCAAGTAATTGTTACACATTTTTTAACGATCATATAGATGGTTACTAGAAGTTACAATGGTTTACATCTCTCAAAATGGTTGCTCAATGTTATTCATAGATCACCTGAAGTATTTTGCTTAATCTATTCTTAGGTTAGTGACTTTGGAGAATAGTCCATGTCTTACACCTGAGCTCCTGAGAATATTTCAGAACATGTCTGCCCTTCTTGGTAAGGTATTATTTAACTAATAAAATTTCTGAGGGTTTTTTTTTCTACTGCTTTTGTTCATACATTAAGTAATGCTGCTGTAGCTACAGGACCTAAGGGTGGCTTGCAAAATTCTAACTATTAAAAAATGAACAACAGGTTTTTAATGTTTCACTTTCCCACCTTTAATATTTGTTATCTAGTTACTCTGGTTCTCTTTTTTAATAAATTGCAGCTGCTTTGCACCCAAAACAAAAGACAAATTTCAGCTTATAATTTCAGAGGGTTTTTTGAGAAGTTCATGAAATTTAACACCAAATGTGCTTAAATTAAGTCATACTGATTATATGGAATACGTGCCTTTTCTGCTTACAACCAGTATGATGATTTGTAGTCTGAAGAGTTGAAGGTTCTATTATTACCTTTTCCATTATTCAGTTAGTAACTATGTAGGATGTTTTCAAACTACCTAAATATGTCTGTAAGTGTATCAGTCAAGCAGCACTGAAATTAAAAGCAGTAGTTTTGCCTGAGTTGGTGACAAAAGATAAACTTATTAATGAGGTTTAAGATTCAGTGCTTAGGAAATACAGATATTTGGGGTGCTTTTGCTTTTTTGATAATTAAAGGAATATAAAAAATTTATGGTTTAATTTTATTATGTAAATGTTTTTGTTTAATGAAATCTTTTGTAGGTTGTGGAGCCAATACAGCAAATGGATTAATTTTCTAGAGGAATGTGCTTGTAAAATTACAGAAGTTAGATTTTTAATTGTTTCCAACATTTAATGTTTTTATTTTGAATAAAAGTCAATAGAAAGTTACATCATGGTGGGTAGGTGCAAGATGACACCTTCTGTTGCTTCTCTGTGTGTACTAGATCTCTAATGACAAAACTGCTCAGGAAAGTAGTGTTTTGTAGTGGTTTTAGTATTTGACTCCAGAGCTACCTCTTAAGTTTTGTAGCTGCCAAATAATTACTATTTGTATTCATTCATGTCTACACACTATCCTTTCTCCTTGCTCTGTGTTAGCAGTAGATAGTATTGGCTACAGGAACCTTGTACTATAAAAATAGTTGTGATTTTCAGAGTTGTATCATACTGCTGCTATGTTTGAGTTAAATTCAGAAATACTCTGTATTTATGGCTCATTTAAGTTTGCCACTGCTATCTTCTCCCACCTGTGATGGGTTGACCCTGGCTGGATGCCAGGTGCCCACCAAAGCCGCTCTATCACTCCCCCTCCACAGTTGGATGGGGGGGGAGAAAATATAACAACAGGCTCGTGGGTCAAGATAAGGGCAGTTTAATAAGCGAAAGCAGAGGTCGCGCGC
>JANZLQ010000079.1:60878448-60890193 GCA_026212715.1 Elanus axillaris | reverse complement strand
GACAGCCTGCCTCACCATGGTCTTCACCACGGGCTGCAGGGGAATCTCTGCTCTGGCGCCTGGAGCATGTCCTCCCCTCCTTCTTCACTGACCTGGGGGTCTGCAGGGTTGTTTCTCTTGCATGTTCTCACTCTCTCTCCAGTTTCTGTTTCTCTCTGTCCCATAACTTTTTTTCCTTATTAAAAACATTATCCCAGAGGCTTAACTGCTAGCTGCTTGGCTCGTCCTTGGCTTGCAGTGGGTCCATCTTAGAGCCGGCTGGTATTGGCTCTGTCGGACACGAGGGAAGCGTCCAGCAGCTTCTCACAGAAGCCACCCTTGTAACCCCCCCACAACCAAAACCTTGCCACAGAAACCCAATACAGATATAGAGGAGGAGAAACTGCTAAAACTCCCCAGAACTTTTCAGATGTTATAATGGAAAACCAGCCATAGTTTCTGTCATGTGATATTTTTTATGGATTTTTTTGTATATAAGCATAACTAGGTGTAAGCCAGATTTTCATACAGGCTGTGTTCAGGTAAACCATGGAAGACATACCAGCTCTTACCCAGCTGCTGGTGTTAGTTTAATCTGGTAAGGAAATTTATTTAAAGCTTACATAAAAGTATTCTCATGTTGGCTTTTCATGGTGATTTTATTGGAATATTAATTAAAGGTGGTGGAAGTCCACTTACTTTACCAAGAATAGTCTGTCTCCCAAACTGCTTTTAAGAAAATTTAGCAATCCCTTTGAGGGCTTTTTGGTCCTCTGTTTCATTTTCAGACCAGGGCTGTTCGTTTTCTGCACTAGTATCAACCTCCATGTGAAACTTTGAAACCTTTTTGTTTTGCTATGAATTGTGTTTATAGATGTTCTGGGGTGATTTTTTTTAATACAGTCTTACAGGTACTGCCTGACGACATGCCTTTTTTATCTCTTCAAACTGTTGCTGTATACCATCTTCTGTGTGTATCTGTCTCTTAATCTTAAATGGATATGCTTTCCTTCCTGAAATACTCAAGGTATGGGCTAAAGCTCAGTGTGTTTCAGTCCAAAAGCTCACTGTCATTTGATGTGGTACCTCGGTCTGAAGAGCCGAGCTCCCAATCTTTATTTCACTCTTTCTACCCAGCATTTACTGACTCAAATATGAGGTAAATAATTTATCAGTAATTGCGGGTGTCTTAAGTATGTGTTTCATTTGTTCTGTCTTTAATATCCTTTTAGTCCACTATCACATCTAAAACTTGACTTATTTTTTTTAGCATTGCCTTTTGAGGTCATAGGATTTCTTGTGCTTCCATTTGAGAATGTGAAAGTTGTTATCATCCCTCTTTTGTTACTGTCTCTGGCAAGGAGACAGAGCCTGAATGGTACTGCATCTAAGATAATTTTTTTCCATTTGTAGGCATCTGGTACTTAAAAGCTGTGTGAGGAAAAGACTTTTAGAAGTAAATCGTTTTAGTCGTACTTCAGTTTGGTGATGAGGTTCTGAATTGTGAATCTTCTTTTTTTCCAGAGCTGAGTTCAGAAAACCTCAAAAATTTCTTTAAGATCATCAATGCTTATATTTTCTTATCATCATCTGAATTTTTACAGGTATGTTACCATTATATATTCTTCATATTAGCACCTTAGTTTCCTACTGGCAAACTATTTTTTTCTCCCATGTTGGAAAACATTGTACACGTATTATTTATACTCTTATTTACATGTATACAAGCATATTGTTCTAATGTTTGCTCTTTATGGCACATGGTGGACGCTCAATCAAATCAGATTTGAGAAAGATTAGTATTAAAGTTTTGTGGATTGATTTAGTACACTGGTACCTGAAAAGGTCCTACGCAGGGTAGTAATTGTTACTCTAATTGTCCTACCAGATTAAAATTATGATCATAAATTGTAGCAAAAATAGAACTACAGATAATATACTTTGTTCTCACATCTTCATTAGAAATTTCATTGAGACTGATTATTTAAAAAAACTGCAGTTTTAAAAAAATCAACAAAATGCTTAGATTAGATTTTAATTGGTTCAGGAAAGTTGAGAAATTTTAGCAAATATGATCTTTGAAGAAAAGCTGTGTCTTTGGATTTATATAATCCCTCATGTGTTATATTTTGAAATATATACATAGATACAAAATGTTTTTGTGTAATACCTTCCTTTCATTTCAGATGTATGCTGCTGACTTATGCCGGTCATTCTGTGAACTTCTGAAGGACATAACTACTGAAGGTCAAGTTCAAGTTTTAAAGGTAGAGTGTAATAAAAATAATACCCAAATATTCAGCTCTGTACATCCATTATTCTTGCTAGTGTTTTGTCAGGTTAGAGTAATATTTTCAAGTATGATGAATGTAGAACATGTGGAAGAAAACGGCTTATTTAGCACGCATTGACATCGGAGTCAGTGGTGTTTTAAACTACATATTTAAAGTGTGTGTGTGTGTATAGAGAGTGCATATATACACACATGTATTTTTTAAAAATACTACTTTTCCCCGAAGAATGTCAGTACAGCCTTAAATAGAGCACCCTGAAAGATAATTACCTAACGTACTGTTCCTGTACCCTCTCTGCAGTGCTTTCATTACTCCATGTGATTCCAAAGAGTTGTGTTTAGGTAAATCAGTTCTAAGCTAGTTTGAGTTCTCTTTGCACAGATAGATTTAGATGCTATGTATAGAATATCTTGAGACCACTGAGTTTCAAAACAAGGGGCTTGGGTGAAAGTAACTTGATTTAATCTTTGTCTATCAGTGGACTCATGGAAGTTGTAGAAAGCTAATCAAAGTTGTTTATTTCTAATTGAATTTTAGAATGGAGAAGAATACCACAGCATAAACCAGAAGATACTTACACTTCTATTTAAAAAATAAAAGGGGAAAATCAATCTCATTAATGAGTTTTAAGAGTTGTCCTAAATCAGTTTTCAGCTTGGTTCAGAATTCAGAAAAAAATTCATTATTCGGGCAAAAATGCAACATTAAGAAATGATTCAACTGTAAAATCAGAATCATTAATCTGAGTTCATTTGGAGTGTTTCTAATCAAAATGTGCAAAGATAACTAATTGCTGTATCTAGCCTTCCAAATCTGAGTTTTGTCTGTAGCCTATCAACCAGTATTGATCCTTTTGCTAATACAAACATATATATCTACTACTAATTCTTTTAATATTAGTTTTCCTTGTCAGTGTTCAATACCAGTAACAAAGATAATCATAGTTCAGTTTTTGTAATGGAACATGTGAAAAACTGGCAAGATAAGGGTTAAGTAGTATGTCTGCATATGTATGTGTATTATTAGAAAAAACTGGTGATTTTATGATAAAATAAGCACCAAATGACTAAGATTCACTTTCTATTTTTTCTTCATTTCTGTATGACTGCTAGAACCTAATAGGTCTAGAGCCAAGCTTTTCCAGTCTTTATGGAATGTTGGATGTATGTGCTCTCTATCACAGCCCTTTGTGTAGCATACTTGCACTTGTACCTTGACATAGTGTTGAAACAGTCTTTGCTTTTGGCATAAGTTGCTATTGTAATGGCAACAGCTGCTTAAGTAGAGTTTTTCAAAGTACTAAGTACTTTCAAAGTACTAAGAAACAGTTTTCACATAAATTTCAAATGGTGTTATGAAAGAGATAGTATGAAATTCATAAGCTTTTGAAATATTAAGCCTGATACTTTAAATGTGCCTTTAGAAGAATTTGAGGAAATAAAGTTGACGTATGCACTGAAAGATAGTTGAGTAGTAACTGTAGTGTGTTATTAGTTATGTTTCCAGTGGCTGAACTGACTGGAAACTCTGTGTTTATAGAAAACTTGGACTTGAATTCTGTTCATTATAAATGCAATGGAGGAAAAAATTTAGATCCCACCTAGCTCTTTGGTGGCTTGCATAACTGCTTGCAGAATCCCAGGACAGAAGACAACAGGAGAAGCTGATAGTCCTCCCCATTTGTAGTTCCTGCTGTAAGGAGCTTAAGGACTCTAGTTCTGGAATTTAACATGTCAGTTCCTCACTATCAATAATATTATTTAGAGTCTATAGTTGGGCAAATGTTTGATGCAGCAGCTTTTAATCAGATCTCTAAAGTGGAATGATGCTGCTAATACAGTATTATTTATCCATTTGGCTCCCAGTGTGGCCTTGCATTAGCCACAAGATTTGTCCAGTATATTTTGAACACCTTCCTAGTATGCCTGCTTGCTTCCAGAGGGGTAACTGAGCTATAGTCCATGCAAGTATTTTTACAAAAAGGAAAATGTTTTGTCAGGTGTCACTGTGTTGATTTGTTAAACAAAAAACCCCTAAGATAAATAATGGGAACAGAAACACCCAGGAGTGTTCTCTGAAATATTTTCCTACAAGCAGTTTTGTTTGGATTGAAAATAGATATTAGAACAGTAAATAAATGGATAAGGTTCAAAAACACTAATTTGGACTGATAAGATGATTTATTGCAACGTTGCTGAGGCTTGATGCAACTTGATTGTCTAATTATCTGAGACGGACAGTAAACATTTGAAAAGACTCTGTACAAGGACAAATGAGTTAGCCAAAACTTCCAGTAACCTGGAAAAGATGAGTGAGGGAACAGTTATGTTAACCTCTATATAACAGTATATTAAAGGTCTACAAAATTGGGAGGCATTGAAAGGGGTTAACTGCTGAACATCTGTCTCAAGGCAAGAAGTAGATGGCATTAAATGAATCCAGGAGGAACAAAAATAAAAAAGAAAAAAATATTTAGGGGAGACTAGACAAGAGCACAGAAGAGTAGTTCCTTGTGGAAGTCCCTCTGAGCTGAAGCAGGTGGAAACAAGAAGAGTGTTTAAGGGAGGTACCTTTATGGCATCTTTATATGCTTTATATGCATCATTGTATAGATGTGTGGTCTCTGTCTTTACATACCTGTAGGAGTGAACAGGTATTAGCCCATTATTCTCACAGGCTCTTCTCCTCTTCATCTTGGTACAAGGGGAAAGCCCAAACAGCTGGGTGAAAGAAAGCCTAAAGAACATGGAAAAAAAATTACTTCAGGGAATAGCTCTTGGGAGAATTGAAGAGCTGAGAAGCAAAGGGTAAAGAATGTAAACACTGGGAATGAGAGCAGGGTACCAGGAATATTACATCTGAGAGCACTTGTGGTTACTTGATTCGCTGCAAAGAGATGGTAGGTCCTAATCTTCAAAAAAGTGACAGGACAGAGATATGGAAATAAGCCTTAAACTGTTGGTACTCCTCCCTGCCAACCCATGTCATCCAGCTGGTTTTCCTGGAGTCCTATCAAGGTCCTTCCTTACAATGCACCTCATCAGCTTTGCTGGGGCTAGGAGGAGGCTGAGGAGGAGGAGGTGCTTAGCTAGGTGGGTTTCTCTTGGCATGTCAGTTTTCATCAGGTCTGTTATGCAGATCAGGTTTGCAAAGTACTTCACTAGAATATGCTTTCAGCAATCCTAGGGTTTGCTGGTATTTAATGGTAAGCATCCTACCAGGACTTTATGTATAGGCCAGTACATATATAGTTTTAAAGCTTCGGTTAAGATTTTAAAATGTACTTTACTAATTGTCTAATTTGCTCTTGTTCTTAAGGTTGTGGAAAATGTCCTAAAAGTAAACCCTGTTTTGGGTCCTCAAATGTTTCAACCCCTTCTGCCATCAATAGTCAGGGGGATTATAGATGGGGAGGTAAGAGATACTCTTTAACTACTCTCTACTTTTCCTTTTGAACTGGAAAGTACCTTCTGTTATCTGGCCTAGTTTTTTAGTATTGATGTTCCATTTTCTCTTGTTTTAAGAGCATCTGATAGAACTTTGACGGCTATTTTAAAAGTCTATAAAAGTGAGAGTAGCGCAAGAGTTAAAGCAACATATCCATCACTTATTTTGTCATCTAGTGTTTATTTTAGTAAAACAACACTAATTTTATTCTGCCCTTCCTGCACTATTAACACTGTTGCTTCCTTAGGTCCTTTGTAGGTGTTGGGAGTTTTTTGTTGGGTTTTTTTTTAAACACACTTATACTATTCCTTTTTAAGTGTACCTGCACTAGAGAAAAGCAAAGTGGACAGGGAGAGGATTGACCTTTTTTTTCAAATTGACATATCTAATATGAAGAGCTAAAGGATGTAAAAATGCTGTGAGATAGAAGAGGCTTTAAGATTTTGCTTGCTTACATATCTTAAGTTCTCGTATTTCTCTCTTTGGCTTCTACAAATCTTCATGTTGGATAAAAAGGAGTAAAATCAAATATGCTTTAACTGTGTTAAACCTTGCAGTACTAGCAGAGAAAAAATATGTTAATCAGCAGAATTAGTGGGTGGAATTCTCTACACTTTTTATTTTTTTGATCAAAACCTTTGCTTTTTTCAGAGCTGAAGACTTTCAGATATCAGTATTTGGCTCCCATTATTATTCAGTTAAATAAGATATTTCCAAGATTAAGCCAAGTAATATTACTTAGCAGTGTACTTTTTGCTGTACAGAACACAAAAAAGACTGTTTGAACAGTTTGCAGTTTAAGAAGACACAAAACTGTAAAGTGGATGATTAAAATGTCTTCTGATTTAAGACTGTAACAAATTCATTGCTCCCTATTCAAAAAGGTATTAATTTGTGTTAATGTTCTCAGGTAAATGTTGGCATTTTGTTTTTTAAGTAGGCAATTCTACAAAATACATACTGTTATGTTGTTAGATGCTGAATTTAATAGAAAGGAATCTGTAGCTCATATGAAAAATAAAGTAATAATAAAGGATAATAAACTAATGAGCTTATTACTGTATCCAGTTAATTTTGAGACACTTGCAAGTTACTGGCAAATGTATTACAGTTTCTCTCAGTGAAGTAAGTAACAGCTTCAGAAATACTAAGCGCTTCTTAGTGTTACTAAAATTGTAAATAGTAATTTTAAACCATAATCAATTTTGAAAGTAATTTTTTAACAGTACAATATACTGTTTATTCCTTAAGATGCAGGTTATAAAATTTAAAGTAAAATCACCATGCAAGTTGTCTTGGCTGTTTGGAGGAAACTGAGATTTCATAGTTTTCCTATTATAAGAATTGAGAAACTCGGGTAACGATCGCTTGCTCTGTCTTGTGTTCTTAGAGTCTTTTAAATTACAACTTGTAATTTCAAATTTAATGGAATAAATGATGCATGCAAGTATTTTCCATGTATTTCTGCTCTATATGTTAAGTATTTTTCTCTTAATTGTACTAAGCCCTCTTGGTTTACTTTTGTTTCAGAGATATCCGGTGGTAATGTCTACTTATCTGGGGATCTTGGGTAGAGTTCTACTACAAAATGCAAGGTTTTTTTCATTACTTCTGAACCAGGTGGCTTGTGAATTGGGTCAGGAGGTAAGGATTTTTGTCTTGGTGTTTCAGCTGGGTTGCATGTGGAAGTCTTGCATTCTTTTGACCTAAAAGAACTTTTTCCTCTGTTTTCCGTGTTTGTTTCTCACCAGTCCACCTTGGAAAGGGGCCCTTTCCTCTCCTTCAGTCCTTCCCCTGAACATCCTGTAACACGTTTTACATGTTCTCGCAATTACCCTAAAACATTTCAATAGAAGTTTTATACAATCTCTAAATTCTCTTCCTGCTGCACCCCACAATAAGCCAGATAAACCCCTTTAGTTTGCATGCTATTGCAGAGTGTTTCTTTCCTTGTGCCATCTTGATGAGTCTTGCACCAGGGATAATGGTCTAATCATTCTCTGAGTTTGTAGGTGTATGAGGTTCAGTATTGTTCTGCTACAAGTGTTCTACTATGTCTTTAAATGAAATTTCAGTAATTTTCTTAGGTATAGTAGAGTTTTCAAACAGGTAAAGACAAGTCTTTTTTTTTTTTACTTGTAACCAGCGAAAGTAAAATAGATTAGAGTTCACATGCTTTCTGTGTATTAGACAGTTACAGGAAAACTTTGAGTAATTCAGTGTTTTGAATCAGCTCTCTGCCCATGAATTAAATGCATTTCTAACTTCTAGGTTGCAATTAATGGTGAGGGTTGTTCAGGGTCTAGAAGCACTGTCATACAAAATTTAACAACTACCTGTTGCTTGCTACTTTTGTCAGGTATACATAACTGTATGGTGTCTTTTCCAGATGAATAATGTATTCAGTTGGTAGAAAAACTAAAATAAATTCTTTTCTGAATATGCTGAATTACTTATGAAAAGGAGAATTCTGTTTCCCATTGCAGTTGGACCAAATTCTTGGTAATGTGATTGAAATGTGGGTTGATCGGATGGATAACATCACTCAGCCAGAAAGAAGAAAACTTTCTGCTTTAGCATTGCTTTCACTTCTGCCATCATTGAATAGGTAAGCGAACATACAATGCCTTAAATAAAAATGCTTTAAGGGCCCTTAAGATAGTTTCTAAGATATTTCACAATTCCACAGATAAATATTCCAATATAAGTAGTTTTGTTGCCTCTTTTTTTGCCAAGAGAAACTTTAAAATGTAGAATTTTCATGCTACATTATATTAATTTGTTATGTGGCTTCATAGCAATATAGTCACCTTTCTGCTATTTCATGGAAAATATTTAATAAAAGTGAGAAAACAGCACTGCATATTTTATTGTTCATTGTCATATTAATACTGAACTAGCTGCTTCTCTCGTCTGTGATTAAGTTGTTGCTTTAGTTGGCTTGTTAGTATTTTCGTGTCCCTTCAAGTGAACAATGTTCATTCAGTTTTCTTTCCTGTTGTGCGTAGATCTGAACTTTAATCCTGGTTTTCCCCTTTGACATTAAATCGAAGAGTTGCTGTGAGAGACTGAAACAGTTTTTGTACTGTAGATTTCTATAGCAAGCAGATTTTACTATTGATCTTTCTCTAGCCATTATAATTGCTGACTATACATACAAAACGAAAATTTTTAATGAAAATGCTGAAGAATGTTACATGGACTTCTAAATTGTCACTACTAGAATTCATGTAACACATGTTTAGGCGAGAGTTCAGTCAATACTTACCTTCAGATAATTCTTGTCTCTTTGAAAGTCAGGCAGACAAGACTACATCACTTTACATTTAGACTGCCAGATTTCCTGGAAAATCTTAAGTATTGTCCATTTGGAATTTAGATGTTGCTCACAAATCCTAAAGCTATGTTAGTATCTGTAAACCTATAGAATATGTAGTCGCTACCTAAAGAATCGGGGAACTCTTATACATAAAACTTGGAGGCTTCATTCTTTTTAATGGAATGCTTTCCTTTTTTGTCCCAGATCATCAGGACAAACATCTAGCTAAAGGTGAATGAAGTAGTTGTTTTATGAGAAAGTTGGTTTTTTTTTTTCAGTAAATGTAACAATGCTATATTACTTATGAGTATATTCAAAATGTTCTTAAAGAGGTGTAATCTAAAATATAAGGTGCTGAACTATACGTCTGTCTTCCTGTGAAGTTTTTTGTAAAGAGAGGAAGGAAAAAAGAAATTGCTTTAGATAACTGTGTTATTTTGAACTACCTTCAGCTGCTCCAAACTTCCTGCTGTAAGAGCCAATTACTTCTGGCAGTCCTTAACATAATAAAACTTCCTGCAAATGACAGCTTTATGTTTCAGATACTCAAATCATTTAAGAAAGCTGCTTCTCAAATAAGAAGCCCCATTTTAGTGGACATATTTATGTCAAAGCTATGAAAATTTTATTATACAACTAATAGACTGCCAGGGCCAAACATACCTTCAGACAGAGTGTGTGAAACTGATTGAAAGTGATTGTTCCTTATACTACCAAACAATATGAGTCACTCTGTTTTTTGCCATTTCACAGGGATTATATTACATATGCTCACTGCATGTCACATCTGAAAGTTTTGTTAAACATAAAATTTTTCAAAAGCAGGCTTCTTGTGTGCAAGTCCATCTGCAAAGCTTAAGCAAAAATATTTTTAACATAATACAGTATTTAAACAAAATATTTTGATTCATATAAACAACACTTTCAAGAAAAGCTGAAATATTTTTTCCTGTTGGAGTACCTTGCCAGCCAGGTTCCTGATTAGGTATTCCTTTGGATACCCAAAGCCAGTTCAAGATTTTTCAGCTGCACAGACAGAACAGAATTATGTCTCCCAAGGATGGCCATGAGATGGTCTTGCTTGGGAAGGCCAAGCTGAGGGTGAGGTTCTGCCATCAGCTTGCTCCTGTACAATGGTCAAGGGTGGTACCAGTGACAAGCTCGGATTTACAAGATTCAGCTATAGGGAAAACAGGCATCTGCACTGTGTCTAGCACTTCCTGAAGATTTTGCTCTTTTTGCCGGTTGCTTCCTCTAGCCTATAGCTGGAGTTGTCCCAAAAGCATCAGGTTATTTTAGAGAGGAAAGGGAGGGAATAGACAAAAGTACTGGAAGAAAAATGAAGATAACATATATTCTTATTTTTCCCTCAGACTTGCTTTATGGATAAAATGTTGGGGAAAATATTAAGGAGTGACCTTTTTTATTGTCCATCTAAACTCCATAGTATTACTTTGTTGTCTTTAGGTACTTTTCTAGTTAGTGGTCGTGTTTCTAACCGTGGACTTGGGACTTTCTGCTTTTTAGGGGAAGACAAAGCTTCCACCATTATTCATTTACAACCAGTATGGCAAAAATATTTTTCTGGTTCAAATATAGTGTCTTTGACAGTGTCCCGAGTGAAGGATTTTGGAGAAGATAAGATGGGAATCACTGCAGAGCAGTTGTAGTTCAGTGTTGTTCTCGGGCCAATTAGTTGGACTAAGCAGGTTATAAAGTGACAGTTTATTAGCCAAAATATAGCTTTCTTGTCTAGGCAATATCATTCTCAGGTACAGGCAATGACATATCTTCAGTACCAGCAGTGCCATTGCATTTTTATCATTTATACCTATAGTCCTACGATCCAGCATCCTGTTTATCTTCCTACACACAGCTGCACATTGTGTTAGTCTTTAGAAGTTCACATTAAAAAAACCCAAACAATAGCTGCTTCTTTCCTGATTAGTGTGTTGCAGCACCTTTTCACTTAACAGTACTTTCCTGGTATTACGTGGGTTTTTTGCATAAACTAAATACCACGTAGTTATCTGCATTTGCTATCTGAGCCTGGCCATTCAATGTTAGCATTTCTGATATATGCATCTGTATTATGTTCCACATTTTGGACTCTTACTGCCTGTTTGCCACTCATATGTATCCACATGCATTTTCATTCATTAAATGCTCTTGATACTTCATAAAACAAAGACCTTTGTCTTTAAACTGATGTGTATAACAGTAGGGTCCAGTAACAAAATTGAGGCAGTAAGGATACACTTATGGATTAATGTTGTCTCCATGTTCAGCACACAAGGAAAGTATGCATAAATGCACAATAGCTAAAATAGTGAGGGTTTTTTGAAAAACTTGAAAGGGCTTGAAGTTTGGTGGAGGAGAATCATATCTGAGCTAGAGTGTGAGACATAAGAGGCAACAGCAACCTGCATGAGTACATGCACAAATGTCATAATTTCCTGGTCTAGTTTAGTCATATTCCAGTTTGTCTACAATCTTAATGGCTTGTTTGTGAACCTACAGCTTCAAGAGTACTCTTCTAGTACAGTACAGTAGATGTAGCTCGGTTTAATTACTAGTACAGTACAGTAGATGTAGCTGGGTTTAATTAAATGGGCTCTTGGTCCCCAAAACAGTGCCTAGTGAACACAGTCAGGAGCAGCAGCCTAACTTGTCTTTAGGCCATTGTGGAAAGGATGTGTGCCCCCC
>JANZLQ010000079.1:60818307-60878348 GCA_026212715.1 Elanus axillaris | reverse complement strand
GGTTGTGTGCCCCCCCCCCCCCCCCCCGACTATCTCGAGTGCTTCATTTTGAGATACACATCTTCAGCATTCTTTGTATTTCCTGACGCCAAAGTGGCTAAAATTGTACCTCTTCCCCTTCTCGTTACCTATATATATATCTAGAAATATGCAGTTTGTTTACTGTACTTTTGTCACTTTGTGTAATGGCAGCATTACCATTACAGTGTTCTGGAATGTCCTTATTCTGGCATATTGAAAGCTTTTAATGATTTATTTAGCAAAGTAGATTTCTTTTTTATTCTTCCTGTTCTTATCTGTGTGTCTTGGTAGAACACAATACCGAAAGATGCTTAAGAGTGATAGGAATATTTTAGTTGCTAATAGGTAAAGTAAACTGAATTTTTCTGCCAATGATTAGCTTAGGTTGGTGTGGTACCTAACTGTAAGTACAGGTAGCTTTTGACATCATTTTGAAAGCTAAGCACTCCCCTTTCGCTCGTGAGTGTTATTAATGCTATGCCTATCATTCTTGAATGGGAGGTTGCCAAGTTTGCTTTTACTCAAAGTCAGTGCTTTCCAAAAGGGTCCACTAATTTTGGTGCTTGAGGATAGGTTCATTCCTGGTTGGACCTCCCAGTGTAGAGTGGTACCACTCCAATTTAGAGGAGACTCTACTGAGCTTGAAATATGAACCATTTTAATTGATCTTGTCTTCTTCCTTTTTAATTTATGATACACAAGTATTTCCAGTTGCCAGTGTTAATTTTTCCTCTTTTAGTCAAATGTGTTTGTCTGAAAAATCTATTGTGAGGAAAAGGTTGAGAGCCTAAGAGGTTCTCTAGGTTGCTCTGCTCATTTCTAAACTGATTTGTGAGCTAGTATGAGTTCTGCCAGTCAGATAATAGGCATTCTGTGAGTATAACTACTCACAGTATGCAATTATAGATCTTCATTAGGTTATTACAGAAGCTTTTCCTATGTCATTTGTTAAAGTTACTTTGTTAGAAATTTAATTTTCCTCTCAAGAAGTTGTCTATAGGTAATGTTAGGAAATGGCAAGAAAGCGCCTAATAACATGTCACGTTTTCCTTCAGGGTGGTTATGTCCTCATTTATAAAGTCAGAATTTGTTACATAGCTAACTTGTACATCCCCCTTTCTTTATAGGGATGATATTCTGAAGCCATTTCCCTATCTTCCCCCCCCTTTTTTTTTAAATTATTCCTCTAGTCAAAGGTGTGCTCACCGACACATCTAATAGACTACTAGTATTAAAAGGAGCTCTTTAAATTACGATTTTGCAGTTGTTGTCCATATTTGGCCTTGGATTTGTTTAGTTTGCCTGTCAGGTAACAGTGCAGTTTTAATAATGTAAGTAAAAAGTATGGCTTTGGTCTCAGTCTGAGTATCAGAGTCTGCATCATTCAGAGTGTTACAGATAGTACCACGATGTCCTTAATTGTATGTCACGTCATAGCATTGGCAAGAGGATGCACTCTTTAAACCTTCCTTGTTCAAAGTCTCCATTATTTTTTATCCAATACATGATTGTTAGTATGGACTGGTCAGGAACAAATTATCGTTTCCTCTAAGAACCATAAGGATTGTTTACAAGGGAGAATGTACCAAGTGATGGCAAGGGATTATGTCACTAAATGCAGCTGAACTGCTATAAAAACCAAACTGCAGTCATAAGGGATTGATTGCTGCTGCTGTCATGCTTTTGTTTGTGGTCTATATAAAGAATTTCAGAATTCTTTCCTAAAACTTTTCTAAATATAATTACCCTAAACCCGAATGTTTTAATTATATAAAAGACAGCAAAAGATGATAATGGACTAAACAGCTTTCTTCAAACTTCCTATCTTTGCCCTTTGTAACGTGCAGTTTACATGTTTGCAATTTAGTTATTGAATAAGCAGTCACTAAAGTATAGCATATTATTAATACTCTGTAAAAATCACAAGATTGTTACAAACTTTAAAAAAAATAATTATAGTTTTGTAGCTGGTTTTCCACCAGAGTTTGTTCTTAGCTGTTTCTGAGCTAACCTAGTTACCTCTGCCCTATACTCTAAAATTTGCGACTGCCTGAGAGTAGCTGAGATTTTTGATGACTTTTCTTAACAGCACCAAACTGTTATGATAAGATACCAAAAGTGGTTAACACCATGTCACTACAAGAACTTCTGCAAAAAAGTACTGTCCTAATTAACATTTCATATTTAGTCAATTTAATGAGAAAGGTGTTAAAACAGAACATCAGTTTTTGATATTAAGGAAATGTCTAGTGTAAAGAATGTTTGTATTTTTAAGGAGGAAATAGCTTTTATGTTGGGGGTGTGTGTCTGTAGTAGTATTCAAGAAACACACTAATTTGTTCTCTCTTGCACTAATTTGTTTTCTCTCTTGCACTAATTTGTTTTCTCTCTTGCACTAATTTGTTTTCTCTCTTGCACTAATTTGTTTTCTCTCTTTGTAAAACTTTTAGAAGCTATCAGTTGATAATGCCAAGTGCATGCCAATCCTGTCTCTTCAACTAGCAGGCAGTGTGCTGCTGAAAGCTGTACATTAGATTTGGTTTTGAATCAATTTCTAGAAGGTGAATTAGTTATTCTGGTAGAAATTTGGGAGATTGCTTTGTGTTCTTCAAGCCTTTTGAACTGCATTCATATTGAGTACATTTCTTACTGCATTTATAGTTTGAGCAGTTTACTAAATATTGCAGTGAATGGTAAAGGCTAAAGCTTTAAATATAATTATTTTCAGCATATCACATCTCTGGATTTCTTTGATGGCCAACCTTTTTATGTTATTGTTTTGTTCACAGACTTACTGCTTACTCCATAGAAGACTTTTTCTTTTTGTTAGTTTGTATGACAAATGCAGTTAATGTATGCAATAATTATTTATTACTAGGTGATAAATTTAACGATTTCTCAAAGTGAGCTTAGTTTCCTAAGAACTTTCTGTCATATTATTTTAATAGAGTCTATAGCCAAATAAGATTTTTAGAAAGGAACTTATTTTCTTATCCTCAATAAAAATATTTCTGTAGTTTTCATTTCTTACTGTTTCTCAGCATGTTGTAAAACCTGCTTGATAATTTAATCAAAAATAATAAATGCCCAAGTTAAAAAGGAAAATAAGTTACAAAGCTTCATAATTTTGAAATAGATTTTGTGATGTATGCTTAAATATACAAATGTTTAGTACTGTGGGTTTAGTAAACAGGAATGGTTTTGCTCATTTATTAATCTGATATTACAATTTCTTTGTTTGTGTCTCCCCTTTGTAACAAACCTGCTATTAGGATAGCGTGGTGGGTTGACCCTGGCTGGGTGCCAGCTGCCCACCAAAGCTGCTCTATCACCGCCCCTCCTCAGCTGGACAGGGGAGAGAAAATACAACGAAAGGCTTGTGGGTCGAGATAAGGACAGTTTAATAAAGCAAAAGTCACGTGCAAAAGCAAAGGAAAACAAAAGATCTTATTCTCTACTTCTCATCAGCAGGCGATGTCTGGCCACTTCGTGGGAAGCAGCTCTTCCGCACACATAGTGGTTGCTCTGCAGACAAACATAAATAACGAATGCTCCCCTTTCTTCCCCCCTTTACTTAGCTTTTATTGCTGAGCTGACATCACAAAGTCTGGAATACCCCTTTGGCCAGTTTGGGTCAGCTGCCCTGGTTATGTCCCCTCCCAAGATCTTGCCCAGCTCCAGCCTGCCATTGAAGGGGGCCAAAACGTTGGGGACACAGCCTTGATGCTGTGCCAGTACTGCTCAGCAGTAGCTAAAACACTGGTGTGTTATCAGCACCTTTCTAGCTACTACTGCAGAGCACAGCAGTATGAGGGCTGCTGTGGGAAAAATTAGCTCCATCTTGGCCAGACCTGATAGGGAGAGTGGAATAGCACTCTCTGGAACACAGAAATTTTCAGTAACTGAAGCAGCAAATCAAGATTTTTACTGAGGCAGGAATATTCATTAGAAAGAATCTGCAATATTTGAGTTAATCAGAAGTTTTGAGATAATCTGGATGATAATGAGAAAAGCAAGAAGTATTTTGAGGTCTGATAACATTAATAAGGTGTCCGTGGCAGGTATTACTGGATGGGGGTAGGTGAAATGAGATTAAATGTTGATGTCTATGCTACCCAAGCAGTAGATTAGTAGCTGAATTGCTTTGATTTGCAGTAGTATCTGGAGAATGATGTGAGCAGAAGGTGGTAGGTATTTGAAAACAAAACAAGAAGCTTGTATCATCGGCCACATGTGGAGAATAAAAGCAGAGGGAAGGAAGACCTGCAAGGGGAAGTACTTGCTAAATACACAGTGCGAGGGCAACAGATAGTTTCTCTCTTATAAGCTCAAAAGAATAATTACAGTGCTAAAAATTGGGTTTCCTCTATTTTGTGGGCTTTAACATAACGTTGTAGTGATTATGAGAATGAAATCCCTTTTCAAAAATGGGCTTTAATACATTTTAAAAATGGGTAACTTTAGAACCTGTTTTTGAACTTGTTGCATGTTTTTCTGCTGTACAGAAATTGTAGTTGGATGACTATTTTATGCTAGCTAATATTCATAACCTGAATTATATTGGCTTTAATCTAACATGGATCAGTGACAAAATAGAGGAAAGACTGCACTGGGTCCAGTACTTGCATGTTTTTTCAACTACTTTGACCTGTCACTTTGTGCACAATTTGACAAATTGCTGTTGCTCAGACTTCATACTCTTATTGGCAAGGAGTCATTGTTGAACCAGATTTTAATATGTTAAAAAGCAATGAATAAAAAAAATAAAAAAATAAAAAAAAATAAAATTCAGGATTCAAAAATAATTTTCTCTGTTGCCATGTGAAGTTGTATTCAGTTATAAACATGGTGTTTCTATCACTAGAGAACAAAATTTGTAGTGAATAAAAATATACCACTATTGGAGCTGCCTAAGCTTGTTTGAAAAAAATGTTTGGGGGTTTCCCATTTAAGTGTTTTCCTTAGTTTTCAATTAGTAATGAATTTTATTGTTTACGTACAAGCCAGTGTGAGAAATGCTCATCCAAGTTTTATGTGTATCCCAGTCTTTTTTTATGGTTTTCCCCAAAATGGTATCAGTTACTTGGCATGTTATTTTGCCTCTCATTCTTAGCAGATACTGCTTTCAGATACTTTAACAGTGTGTACTATTAATGGAGCAATACCTGGAAATTACAATCCAATCTGTTCTACAGTCCTCTAGGTGCTGTATTTACAAAGTGCAAGACAGGAATTTCTCCCGATTTCCTAGTGCAAATTGAAAGGAGCCATGACCTGGATTAAGATTTTTCTTTCTCATTTTGTACATAGGGTCTGAGAATCAGAAAGGTCAGCAATGCACTCAGAACCACAGTGGCAGCTAGGGTTTGAGCAGCTAGGGTTTGAGCAAAATTGTTATGAATATTGATAAAATACCTTTAGTACAAGGCCACAGAGACATTCAGCCACTTACTGGGCACTGGCTTTCATTTATCTGGTCACTACTCTATAGATTTCTCTAAATTTCTGTTATCTGATACCCCATAGAGCTTCAGCAATTCCTTCAGTCTTTCTAGATATGTTAATTTTGGCATTTTGCAGAAAGGGGTATCTGTTAACATTTGTCTCTTAAAACTCTTTTTTTTAGATTGGGACTTGCTTCTTTTAGCCCTGTGGGGTCGTTTCACACTGCATATCTTGGAAGAAATAACTTTTAATGATTTCTTTACCCATGTAAATACCAGCATAAATGGGCTATAGGTAGTGAAATTTAGGTCAGAGATAATTTCCTATCTGAAGTAATTTTTTCGTGTTTGGTCAGTGTCTGTTTTTCTTCTCATGTGACTCTATTTGACCTGCATAGTCTTTTTCAATTACTCTTAATGTTCTCTCCCCCATATCTGGGATACTTCCCTAATCATCTGGAGAACTTTTCAGAACTATGCAATGTTTGCTCTTTAAGGGAATGACATGCCATTTTATTTTACTTTACTTTATATCACTGATTAAATTAAATACTGTGAAAAAATAAAATGTTAAAATAAATAGTTAAATCTAAAGAACAATTAGTTTTCCTATTGGTTTAATGGTCTTGGAAAAAAGAACCAAATGCAGCTCAAATTCTGGGTTGTAACTGTTACAGGCTTTGTCTAAAGTGTCACATGGACAAATTTTACTCATCCTGCTGATTTATTATTTTAGACTAGATATTATAAGAGGTATTGACTTTTATAGAATTGAAGCCTTTTAATTTTTATCTTTTAAAAAAAACCAAACCAAACATTCCCCTGTGTCTCAACTCTAGGTAATTTTGGCCAGCTCAAGTTGAAAAATTTAAACGTTATTTCTCTTGAAACTGAATGGTTTACAGATTTCAGACATAAAAAGCCAAATATATATGGTCAAAAACATTTTTTTGAAAACTTCAGAAATGCAATTTTCTTCTGGAAGAATTTGGAAGAAAACCTCTTCAGAAGCAAGTCCTTGTCTATTCTGCTTCCTTTTCTCGTGTGCTTCATGCATTTCAGCTTGGATTATTATAGACAAAGATACTTGGGTCATATTTTGCCCCTTACATGAACTCATGCTTCCTGTGTGAGATCACTGTGGCCAAAGTGACTTGAATCTCTTGCTGTTGAGTCTCTTACTTGGCTATGGCTACTGATTGGTTTTGTCATACTCGTGTTGCTGAGCAGAAGGTCTTGGTACAGTACAAATCGTGATTTTATAGTTACCTTGCTATTTGTAAGATTAATCTCTAATTTACCATCTCATTTTGTTGTTCCCCCTTTCCCCCTTTGATGATGTGACTGGATTTAGCAGGTATTTAGTCCCTGTGGTGGATAAACTGAGGATGTATCTCCGGTACTTAAGCGAGGGAAGTATTTATAGCACACATTTGCACTGAGTGTTTATCTGCACAAGGGACACAGCAGGAAACAAAGCTGCAGACCAGGGGTGTGTGGCTGTCAGAATATACAGAGTCCTCTGCGGATAAATTGGCTTTAAAAAAAAGTGGCCTGAAGTGAGACTTAACAGAGTGCCTGGATCAAGTCTGAAATACAACAGATGTGCAGCAGTTTAGTACCACAACTCATCTCTAAGATTTCCTGGGTGCCTTGCTGAAGTGCCAGAGTCACAGGGGCTCTGCCCTCCAGACCTCCCTCCCTCTTCTCCCTCTCTGCTGGGCTGCTGGAGTGTGTGCCTGTGGGCTGGCAGCAGCCTGGCTCTGCAGACAGGGAGACAACAGTGTAAGTGCTGCTACTGATGTAATAAAACATTTCAGGTTCCGGCTGGAAGATAAAGGATTTACAGATAATGCCATAGTGCTGTTACAAATAGGTATGCTCTATTCCAAAAGCTATACCTAACTTAGGTAAAACTCTTCTGAGCTCTCCTGGTTAAAAACGGTAGTTTAGAAAAAACAGAACAGTAACAGTTACAAATTAAGATAGTTCTTGGTTTTCTAGAAACAAATCATTGAGATTTCCTTTCCAACAATACTTCTGAAGCACAGATAAAATGGCTTCCTGTCCCAGGGTTTCCTGTATCCATGGCAACCTCACTTTAACCACTTCTTTTTTAGTTTCCTGAGCAAACAGTTGCAAATCCTGGGGCAAAATGTGAGGGCTCTAGTACTTGGCAATACTGCCTTTAGAAAGGTTTCACAGATGAGTATAGTTGGTCAGCTTGTACCAAGTGAACTGCAAAACGGCAAAGTAACAGAAATAATGAACTTCAGATTTGGGGTAAGGAATTGTTTTTATTTATTTAGCATGTGACTCAGCTTTACAGAAGTAAAATTCAAATTATAAATTGAGCCGCCAGTGAAAGGAAACTTGTTTCCAGTTGGCATTTCTATGTGAATGCTATTGAAACATTTCCTAGCCATTCTTAAGTATAAAAAATTAGTTAATAAGCAGTATTTTGAATTTACTAGAAGCCATTATTTTGGCAGCTTAGTTGTTTTTATGCTGCAACCAATTAAATATTATCTGGCTAGGTTAGCAGTACATTTGTTTCATTGTTCATTTATTTGAAAATTCTTTTGGTGTAGTTCAAACTTACACTTAATAATTTTTGGTTTTAAACTGCTTATTTGGCCTCGAAGGAGAATATATAAAATACCAATCTTGAAAGCAATGCTTATATTTTAAAGACTGTACAAGCAGAATCTTTAAACTTTTGAATTAATAATATTTATAAACTTCTTTTTATCTCTACTAGTGAAGTGAGAGATGAGTGAGAAGGCCAAAGACAGGGATATGTGTGGTCTGCAAAGTTCTCCACCCTGCCCGGGAGCATTCCTGTATATCCTTAGTTGTTTTCTTTTGTTGCTGCTCCAGAAGGAGGCTCTTGGCTGTCCAGCTGCTTGCCAGCTCTGCACAGGGAGACAAGTTAGCTGTCGTAATTTAGGGCTCTGGAGCATCCCACAGAACTTTCCAAAAACAACAATTCTTGTGTACCTCAGTGGGAATAATATATCGCGTGTCACTCCAAATGAACTAAGAGGCCTTCAGAAGCTTGCTGCACTCTACATGGATAACTCCGGTATTTCGTATGTACACCCGAAAGCTTTTGTGGAACTCCCTAAACTGGGCTACTTGCATCTAAATAACAATAATATTAAACGCCTAGATCCAGGAATCTTTGAAGGTCTTTCCAATCTTCATTGTTTATACCTTCAGAATAATCAAATAGCTTTTGTTCCCAGAGGATTATTTAGTGATCTCCTTTCTGTTAGATATTTAACGCTTCAAAGAAATCGTCTGAGTGTCCTTGGAAGTGGGACTTTCTTAGGAATGATACGTCTCCAAACACTTAACCTTGCCAATAATAAGATTTCACGGATATCAGATTCAGCATTTCATCATCTTGAAAACCTTGCATATTTGTTCCTTGAAGGTAACAACTTGACAGTTGTGCCATCGAATGCTATTGGAAGGCTCAAAAATCTTGAAAGACTTTCTTTGTCTCACAATCCCATTGGATCAATACATCCTTTTGCATTTAAAGGACTTAACAAGCTTAGATATCTTTCTTTAAAAAATGTAAAGCTAAAATATATTGCTGTAAATGGATTTTTTGGATTAAACAATCTTAGCCAGTTAATCTTAAGTTATAATGATTTAGAAAATATAAATTCCAGCACTTTTACTTTATTGAACAATTTAATGTATCTGCAGCTAGACAGAAATAAAATAACCAGTATTGGCAATGGTACCTTTGAAAAAATGGGACAGTCACTTAAAATACTCAGTTTAGCATTTAATAATATTACAGAGTTACAACCTGAAGTGCTGAAGCCCTTAGTGTCTCTAACTGATCTACAAGTAAATTATAATCCTTGGAACTGCAGCTGCAAAATTATTGGGTTACTTAATTGGCTAGCATCATCTCCTATTTCTGTAAAAATTCATTGTCAGAGTCCCCTGAGTATGCGTGGTAGACCTTTGCATTACATTAAGCGGTCTCAGTTTGCAAACTGCAGTAGCCCTACTGCCAGCCCAGAAACAGCCTGGAGTCTAGGATCCATAGGTGTCCATCACAGTGCTACCACTTTGCTGATTGCGTGGCATAAGGGAAACAGGCACAACACATTTGAACAGTTTGTCAGTGCAGAAACTAAATATATTGCTTTGTCAGAAGGAACTACAGCTACATCTGCTCACCCACTGCCCTATGAAGAAAATGCTGCTGAAATTCCATCATGGACAACTACAGTATTATCAACATTACCAGTGCAAATACCAGCACAGATTATACCTGTTAACAGAACCATAGAAGAAAAAGGCTTAACTCCAACAGAAGCTGCTCCTGTATCATTAAAGACATCTGTATTTTGTACACAACAGGTTGAAAAGCTGAATCAGGCTTTTGACATCTTACTAGCCTTTTTCATTCTGGCTTGTGCTGTGATCCTGTTCTTAACCTGTAAGATTATTCAGTTTAGGCAGAAACTAAAGGTGCTGGAAAACTCAGGGGAAAAGAGAATAGAATATTATGGCTTTTATCAGCCTGGCAGATACAAGATACCTGACCCAGTGCAGTCTCTGACACAGAATTCAATGGGGCATTCAGAACTGGACCAAATCAGGCTGCTCAAGCGAACAGCATCTGAAAGTCAGGCACAGGTCATATTGTTTGAACATTCATCATTGTAATTTATCTCATTTGATTTGATACTAACTTTATTGTGATCTGAAATGTCAAGAAATCAAGAACTCATTTTTCTAAAAATACCTTCACTGATTAAAATCAAGAGGTTGATAGAATTGTGGAAAAATAGTATAATTTTGGTTCTGCATCATTTGCTTCCTGCATGTTTTGAACTTTTTTGGTTTTTATTAGCTGTCGTTTAAATCTGACATGGATAGGTATATTATTGTGTCCCTCTTGTAGGAATCTTTTGCCTATAACTCAACTATATGTGCAATATAAACTACACATACATTTATTTTTATTTTGCAGTACTTACTGGTGTAAGTTTCTATAGAAGTTCCATAGCAAGCTTGATGGAAGCAAAACATCAGTTTTTAGCAGATCATGAAGCCAAGGGATCTGGGGGAAGGAGAAAAAAACCCAATGTTTCTTTTATTTATTGTAATACAGTTTCTACTCTGCCTCTATTAATCATTATATTGGGAAAAAAAAGTGAGCATATTTACATCTAGCATGTTCAAACTCAAGAAAACAAAAGTTTAAAATTACAATTTTTATTCATACCTATGACATTTTTTAATATACAAAGTTGTGTATTCAGTCTGTATAATGAATATATTAAAGTGCATTTTTTTATTAGTGTGGATCTGTATCATTTTATGATAATACCTGAAACTGGGTTTAATAGAGAAACTAAATTTCTATCAAATTGGAAAATTGACCAAGCTTATTATGTCTTAAGGTAGTAGACCTGGTTATTGTCAGTAGAAGGTATTTTGTCATCTATATAGTAATAGTTTGAGGGGAGGGGTTGGCTAGATAAGAGGTATAAACTGAAGAAATATACTATACTTTACATAATTCTAGATTAATTGCTGAAGATATTGACGTATTTGTGTTGTAGGCTTCATCTTCAAAAGATGGATATTTTACTGTATAGTTTGCATTTGTTTTAACTTTTTATTTCTATTTCAAATATTGATGCCTGTTTACATTATTTTCAGGTTATGTCTAGTGTGTTGTAGCTGCATTTTCAAACTAAATTTCTGATTATTTTTTTTCTCATTGTTAGTCCAGTAATTCAAACTTTAATCAGGAGAAGGTCATTAAAATACATTCCAAATAGTCCAATCTTGTAAAATTTTCAGCTAGCTGAATGGGACTTCTGTAGATACTGTTTGTTTTCTACAGGTCTGTGCCCTAGAGACTTCAACCACTTCATTTATAAACAACATGATTTACAGTTAGATCGTTTTGCTCAAGGAGAAATGGAGAATGTAGTTTTGATAGTCTGTCCTCAGTGGGCTTGATTTAAGATCTGTAGAAGTATCTTGCTGTTCCAGGATCCAGCCTGGAGAGCAGGGCATTCTGCAGATGAACCAGAACTGCTCTCCAGGTTCTTGTTCTAGCTTGCTGGCTTTCTGCTGGTGTAACTCACATGCGTGGCCATGTTGGGCTGCTCCCTAATGTCCTGTTTGTCTGTGTCCAGTTCATTTCCAATAATGACACATTTGCTACCAATACCTACACAGACCTTGACTGAACTATGTGGGTGTGAATGTGCAAGTATGCCTTTGTTGTTGCTTGGTATGTGTTTCTGTTGAATGTAATGAAATACCAATTTACTCTATCATAATACTAGTATTTTACTGTAATTTACTGTATAATAGATCAAATACTTTTATGGAATGCTTAAGTCAGCTACTTGGGCAAAAGCTGTAACTATTTTGGATTGCTTAGGTAGAAACTGTTTTTTTTATAATTTTCTACTTGTAGATTCGATGTTAAATGTAATGGGTAAATGTTTTTAAGGAGGGGAAACATTGACTCTGATTGATGCTTAATTTTGGTTTAGGTGGCTAATCCATTACAGTCTCTTCCTCTTTAACCCATTTTTACTTTCTGCCTTTCCTACATAATTTCTCATGATAAGTGTTAAATTTGTTTTCATTTAGTAACAGCTGCACAATCAGTGATTGCACAGTAGTAGGTTCTGCAGTTTTATGGGCTGTGTTTCTAAATTTGCAATTTTATATGGATATCTTGAGAAATAACAGACTTGAAATTCAGGGGAAGCTAGTTAACCAAGTTTTCATTGCTCGAAATGCTGCTGTGCTTTTGTTAGAAGGGAGTTTTGGGAGTGGGAAAAGGTTGAGAATGAACAAACCTAGTTCTTGAGGAAATCAGAGAGGACAGCTCTGTTTTAGGCTCTGATTTCCACAGCTGCTCTCTACAGAAGAGCACAAGAGGTTCCCTCTGAAGTTGTGTCCTTTCTGCTGACAAGCTGCAGTAGGAGTTGTTTGCCAGGTATGAGTCTCACCATCTGTAGTGATGGAACACGAAAGCAAACTGATGTTGTCAGAGCTGTTTGTGCAAGCAAAGAGTTGGAGCAGTTGGACCCCATCCTTTGGAGCAGAGTCATCCTCTAATATCCAGCTTGCCAACAATTTGGATCAGACTAACAAGGAATTGAGAGATTCATTATGCAGTTGTGGGGGAATGCCTTTTGCAGTTAGTAGCTTTTGTGTTCAAAAGTTTGCACTAGAAAACAGATCCTTTCACATGCACATGTGGTTCATAATGTCTATTAAAATCATAGAGAATACACTAGAAGTCTTGGTTGAGTCTGCCCTCATGAAGGAAAATGACACTTTATGGTCATCAAGTTTATGGTCAGCCATAGGACTCCCCTGGAAATGTTTTCTTAGCTGGTACATTACTGTTTTAGCAGCTCGTTAGCACTGTGCAGCTTCTGAGGAGGAGGGTTTATGTGGGAATCATCATTTACATTGCTCACAGTACGTGCAAAGTAATCTCTATTTGTCCCACTCTATCTCTTTGCTTGGCTAATGAGATAAGAATAGAGAATTAATCTTTCTCAAATCCACTGTACACTAGTAAAGATAAGAAATTAAGCTTTTCCCTTTTTTGGTGTTTACTGCTTCATCGTGGTGAATGTAGAAAAGCAGAAAATATTTTCTCGTCCTCCTTTTAATCTCTAAAAAAGTATGTTTACCCATGCAGAATTTTTCCTCCCTTTCTGATAGGCTGAGGAAGATGCATAGCAGACATGGGGACCATTTTATTTAAGTACCCCTAAAAATTTATCATAATACATGTTTTCCTAAGCTGCTGATAAAGCTTTATTTACAGTAGCTATCTATGTAATTGAAATCCAGATTCTGAGTTTTTGCATAAAACCTCAGGATAATAAAAATGTTGAATAGACAGCTGACTGTATTAGAAATGATAGCCAAAACAAGAAAAAACTAATATTACTTTTTTTCAGAACATATGTGGTCTGATTTTTTTGCCTTTGCAAAGCTTTTATTCTTTTGTCTGACAAATTATGCAAAATTTGAAATAAAAGTTTGAGATTATTCATGTACAAGCTGCCCTAAATGTTTGCTACATGTTGTTTTCATTACAGGCAAGGTGAACTTTATTTACAGACAGCATAAAAGATCCTATCTGTAATAAAAAAATAATGTTAGTATGTGTTAATTGCATCTTTGAAACTGGGTTCTGGAGTGGTTTAGATCCTACACAAGTTTATAGAAGTCATAATCCTCTAATTCTGGGCCTATCTTCTGATAATTTTTGCTGCATGCCAAATTAGGTTTTGTCCTGATAACTTAGGGAAACTAAATAGTTATAAAACCAGTTATAACTTGATGCTGTTGTTTGTTCCATTACTGATCTGGATTATATGCAATTCAAAGGCAGAACTGTTGAAATGGTGCCTTCCTCCTGAATTAAGATTTTAGTATGGACAAAATTAACTATTTGGTTTTGAAAGTTCATCTAAATACAGTGTCCCTGTGTTTTCTAAATGTACTCATATGACTTTCAAATCTATTTCTTGAAGCAAGCAGGCTAATTTTAGTCACTTTAAAAGGTATTATGTTGATTTGCATGTCTCTCTCTTCTACAGAAATAAGGCCTGATGCATTTTATATTGCTATTGAACTTTAATTGAGGTTTCTCTTTTTCAATGAGCCTATGCTGTCTTTATTTTTCACAAGTATGTGTCTTGTATTCTAAAAATAGTTGCGTTGTTTAATGATTCCATACTTCTTAAACATTTCAGTGAATCTTTGGTAGGAAGAAACTTCATGTCCCATTTATAGGCAAAAGAAGGGGAGAAAAGAGAAGGTATTATCTTTACTGAAAGCTGCAGGCAACAGTTACCCCATTTTGAAAGGTCTTCTACATTGTTTAGCTTTTGCTTTCCTCAAAAAAAAAAAGAAAAATTACCATGAATTTTCTATCTTTCACTGGAGAAGGAAGTAAAATATCATTCCTTATTTGTGCCATAAAGTAAAAATATCCAAGTAAAGAAATGAATGATTTTTCTATTGGCTTTGGAGCTAACTATCAAGAACAGTATTTTGGGTCTTCAACTACTATGCTTAATTTTTTCTGGAAATATCACAGATCCTTGGAAACACAAGTTACAGAAATGTGCCTCCCCATGTGCTCCTATCAGTCTGCAAGCTTGGAAAAAGCCCATAAAGTTAACGACCACTATAGCTACAGTGTTTATTTACGTGTTGGTTAATTGAAGTAACCTCCCTGAATAGACTGACCGCAGTGAGCCCTGCAGCTGATGGAAAGGCTATGCCTTCATTGGGTCAAACACCTTTCTCTTCCCTCCCACTATAAAATCTCTGCAGCAGTTAGGGATTCTTCATGCAGCTTGGAAAGAAGAACTACCAGGTTATGGGTAGCAACCTGTATTATTAATTCATTAGTGCATTTGTACAGGGCATAATTTACTTCTACAAGGTGTGAAGTGTTTGCATTTGTTCTCTGTTGAATGCCCCTTGTCCTCTGTTGACGTGAATCTGAGGACAGCTGTTTCCTTTCTCATGTTGGGAAATATTAACTATATTTATGGCATTTTCCTGGAGATGTGTTTCAAAAAAAGCATGAGGCAAAAGAGCTTTAATGGGAGGTGTGCTAGGTAGGAACCTCAGACTCCATTGAAGAAACCTGCTCTGTCTCGAGGGCTCGTCCTGCAGGCTGCTAAGCAGGCAGTGCTCACTTTCTCAGTGCTGCTGTGTGGTCGGTAGGCTGTTTGCTTGCTGTCTGCAGAATCCCACAGAGGTTCAGTCTCACAACAATTAATACTTTGCTGTTCTGATTGAGATGGGGAAGCTTTTTGGCAAGGGAGGAAGTCTCTTAAAATGTGTACTTGACAGTGATAGTAAGAATAAGCCAGACTGAATGAAAATTGTGTCAGTTTTCATTTTGTGGAATTCAGGACTTTCAAGTTTCATTATACAAAATTCAGTTCAAATCCCAGTATTTGACAGTAGCTGAATAAAAAAAGGAACAAAAATACACCTTTGGAAACAAAATGATCATAAGTTGAATTAATCTTATAAAAACAGGTTAAAAAGAAATATTTTATATGCTTAGTATTCTAACTTGATAGGCATTTTTTCCAAAGCATCCGTTGCTATATAAAGTCTGTTTGTCATATACATAAATTTTTTTCTATATGTCTGACAAGAAGTTTTTCAAATGCAATAACTGGTGTACAAGGAGCTACAGTTTATCCGTTTTTTCAGGTTTCATCCCAAACAAGAGAAGGAAATGAAAGAATATTAAGAAATATATTTGTCTATGTTAAAACATAAAGGATCAAAATACAATGCATGAACTTATTAATCAGCACCTTTAAGCAAATATGGAATGTGTCTACTTCTGCCTACTAGACGGCATCAGAATCTTTTGGGGAAAATTAAACCTGAAATTCCAAATGGGGTAATAAAGTGCTTCAGGCAATGGCTGTCCCGGGAAGAGATGTAGTTTACCATCATCAGTTAGGCCATTTCTGTTTCTTTGCTGTTTGTAGCTGGAGCTTTTGCAGTCTTCCCAAGTTGAACATCTTTTCGCTTGCAGTATGTCTTCATCCTTTTGTAGTTTACAGAGTAGGAGTCCGTACACCCAAGTCCCACAGTAGCACATCTCAGGCATTAGCCCTACAGTAGCAGGAAATTCAGCAGAAACAGCAGTGACAGCTACTACCCATTAACTAGGAGCTGGTAGCACCTACATTATCAGTCATAAGGAGATCCTGTTTCTGTACCCTTACCCTACAGGCACATCAATTCTCAAGGCAAGGGCAAGTGTCTAAACATGTTTAGTGTCATTTTAGGTGTTGTGGGGGTATCCAGTCTGGCCTTCAGCTCGTGGTGGGGAAAGATGCTTATTCTCTTTAAGTCCCAGGTGATACCTACCAGCCCTTTGCAGTTGTCTTAAATAGCCTAGTGTTTCAAGTGGCAGGAGGTGACTGTGTTAAAGCAGAGAAATCCTACCCCAGCTTTCTCTAGTCAGCATTTGTTCAGAACTGGGTGCAGATATTTTTCACCCCTTATGGGGAGTGATTCAGCTGCCTAGGAGGGTGAAGAAATACTCATAAGGGTGGAAACAGAAAACAGTAGGGGAGTGTGCTATCTTTGCACAAGGGTTTGTGTGTAGATTTTCCATTGAATAGTGATGGGAGAAAATGTGTAAATGTGTTAAGAATAGAAGCCAGTACTCTGACCTGGCTGCTAGAAGGAGCATACCCTCTCCACTCAGTTCCTGAGTCCTGTGCTAATGTATTTTTTCTTTTATTCAATTTGCAGTTATTTCTAGGTTTTCAACAGTGGCACATAAGGTTTTATTCTATTTAAGAATAATGTTTCTTGCACATATTTGAAGTCTTTGTGTAATTAAAAAAATCCATTGAATTAGCTGCTTGACCGCATGCTCAGCTAAGCAGTAAGCAATGAAAATACTGCTTAGTAAATGTGCTGTACAGTTACTGAGCAAATTTCCTGTTTAGTTCCTCCAGCTAAGTCACTTTCCTGTTCTTTTCCAAAGTAATCCAAGATAAATTTTGTTCTTTTCCAGTGTTATCCAAGATAAATTTTGTGGTATCATCAACATTTCAGTGGAAGGGCTGCATGATGTTATGACTGAAGATCCTGAAACAGGAACATACAAAGAGTAAGTGGAAAATCTAATTAATTTTTGTAGATCTAACAATAGTAGTACTCTTTTATTTGTAGTGTTTTGATTGAAAAAAGCTGTAACCAGTTAAGACATGCTCTGTTTTCGTAAGAGTGAATATTTTAGTAAGATAAGAAATTTTTGGTCTTAAAAAATAATTGTAATGGGGGGACGGAGGGCTTAAAATGTCAGTCAATATAATTTTATATTGTTCATTAAGTTATCTACTAAATGATGTCTTAAAATGTTCACATGCTTAGACTTGCTTTTTGCTACTTGACTATTAGCTCTAAAATTACAATCCAACAAGCTTGTATGTTGATAGGGTGGTAGCTCAGAGTTTCTTTGAGTGTGACATCTGGAGTTTAGCAAAGACCTGTTCCTAAATGCTTCAGCCTCATTGAGTGGACCTAATGTACAGTATTTCATGGCCTGGAGAACTTGAAAACCTGTCCCGCAAGAACAATTCTTCCCCTTCAGTTGTTCTACTTAACACACCTGCTGCTACGGGACATATACCTCAAAAGACAGTTTCCAGAGCTGGGAGCAAGAGTTCATTTGTGTCAGGAAGGTGGTGTCAGAGGTGCTCAGAGTGCACTGCCACCCAGCATCACATTCATTCATCTCCTCCTGACTCCTAGGCTACTGGTGGTGTTCCATCAAAGCTGGAAAATGAAAATAAAACCACTGAATAGTAAGGATTTTTTACAACATATCTTAATGTTGTTTTTTCTCTGTAATGATTACGTATTTTTAGAATGATGGAGAGTTGTAAGACATTAAGAACAAGTGTTCTGCAAGATGTCCTTACAAGATACTATATTCTAATAACGGTGTTTACTGGATTCTATGAACCAAACATTTTATAACTTTCAGATAATTACCTGGTGATGGAACAGACTGTATCTGAACTAATTAATTAATTGCTTAAGGGGATGTTTGCTAGCACTGAAGCCAGCTGGCACACAACATCCTGCATGCAATTGATTAAGATTTTTCCACTTAAACCAGGTGGTATGCACACAAATGTGTGCCCTGAGAATGGTCCACACTTATTCTGAGCCTCAACTATGCCCAAGAATTGCTTGCAAAAGTACTTTTTTTCCCCTCCCTAACTCTCTATATAGAAGATGTAACTCCAAAGTCAGGGAATGTGCTTTGGCACTCTGTTGTATTCACTATCATAGACAATGTTGCAGAGTCCCTTTATTTCTAAACATGTTACTTTGCCAGCACTTGTTGAAAAGAGTTCTGACAGAGATATAGATAAAATTTTGTCCTAATTAATTTCATATTTTAAGCTTGAAGAGTTGTAGAACTTGTCACTACTTTTCCAAACTCTGGACATTGTTTTTTGCTTTATAAAATACAGGCACACTACACCAAGTCCATATTTCTATTGGCAGATAATGAATGAGCTGTTTGACAGATTCTGACATTTGTGTTATACATTTGGACATCATCTGAAAATAAATAAAGTGAGAGCACTCATGTGGAGTTGTATGCGCCATTCTGCCTCTCCAGCTTGAAGAAGAACGATTTAAGCCTGAACTAGTTCAGAAAAAAAATTGCATACTCCACTGATTATCATAATATCTAATTACTGTAGTGCAACAACTGTAACAACTTGCATGTTTAGCATAGGAGAATCAAGGCTGAAGCAATACAGAACTGCAGCCACTAAAGGTTGAAGAGCAGGGAAACATGCACAGGGAAAACTACAAATTAAATGATAGTGTTGGCTTAAGCATAAGCTGACCATGAATACATTTAAACTGGAAATTTGAAGAAACTGTTGTAGTTCAAGCAGTGAGTTTTTGGAAGAGTCTTTCCTAATACACATGCGAAGATAAAGGTCTTGCCAGTTTTTAGATGGAAGATTGATCAGGTTGTGAAAATGATTATACAGTGCCCTTGTCTACGATACAAAGGAATTACATACACTCAGCTAGGTTTCCTAGGATCTATGTTTTGTGTTGTGGTGATAACTACAAGAAAGCTTTACAGACCTCAGATTTTCTGGAAAGGGGAGCATTCCATTGCTCTAGTCTTGTCTCAACAATATTCACATTTTCCCCAATTTTACCATCTTCCCTTTTTTTATTCCTTCCTTTCTTAGCTTTTTAATTACTCTTTGGGGTTCCTAAATTTATCAAAGTCTGAAAAAGTTAATTCAATCTTGTATGTTTTTGTAATGGATATATTTTTTCTCCTTTTTCTTTAATAAGCTGAGTTGTAAGAAATCGTGCCATTTGTAAGGAGAGGAGATAGAAGATTTGCTGTATTATTTTGAAGTTACTAATCCCTTCGTTGGAAATGGCTTCTGTGTTAACATTTGACCCTTCTGCCATGCTGTTTAGCAAGTGTTTCATACAGCTCTAAACACACGTTAATAGAAAACTGAATATATAAACAGAGTAAATTCGAAAAATTTCCCATAAAATAACAACTTTTTTTTCATTTTAGTAACTTCAAAACAAGTTATTCAACCTAGCTGCAGGAACATTTGACCTGCTAATGGAATGCAGCAATTAAAAATGCACAGTAGTACAGGGCTGAAAATGAGCGATAATGTTCATCTGTCCTGGTGCTTTGTAATATGTGGATTATGTGCCCTTCCTGCCATAAAACATACCTAATATATGGTGGCAAGTTGTTGTCACCTGAGTGATTTTTTTAATCATTTTGGTTTTTAAAGCAGATTTTCTAGGAAAGATTTGGTAAAATTGTAGAATATTTGTGTATTCTTTCAACACAGAGAATGTAAAATGAATGGAAAGCATGTTTGCTATAGGATAGCATTGACCAATGCCTTTACAAAGTCCATGCAAACTGTTTCAAGGTACAGAAAAATCTCTGGCATTTAATTTTTTTTGTTTTCATACTTTCTGGTTTATACTTACTACAAACATAATAGTTAAAATATGGCTTTTACTTTTGCATATTGGTACCTACCAATTGAGGGTGAAGCAAAACAAAAAATAAGAAGTTTAAAAGTTTTGCTTTGCCTGCCTAGAAAAACCTCTAAATAAATGACTGCAGAAGCTGACTCATATCTGTCCACCTAAAACATTATCGTTCAGTGTCTTGCAGATTTTAATGTCTCGAACCAATAGCAATGACCATATTAGTTTTCCTTTTGTTAAGGATCTCACAGGAAAACATGAATTCAGTGAGAAAGCTTTGCTAGTTTTACATATATATGACTTTGATTTTCATGTTGATAGGATACAGAGTGCTTATATAGCATTTCCTTGGAAAGATTGGGAAATTCTAGTTAAGAACAGTAGGTTTTGCCATATTAAATTTTTTAAACCCACATAGTTTGTTTTCCATATGCAGAAATGCATTTTTAAGCCACAACTTGAGCTAAAATATGCATGTTACTAATGCGTGTTAAAACTGTTCTTATTCCTATTCTTAGCTGCATGTTGATGTCTCACTTTGAAGAGCCCAAAGTTACAGAAGATGAGGAACCTCCCACAGAGCAAGACAAAAGGAAAAAAATGGTAAGTTTTAGATCAGTTCAATTGTAGAACTGATTATGTGATTCACTTATGTCAGACTAAATTCTTTACCTTTGGATTTGGTTCATCTATTGTTCTTGGAAAATTCAACTCTTGAATAAAAAAAGGAAAATACTTTGATGACAACTTTGCAGCCACAACACTTATGCTTCTGCTTTCCTTTTGCATCTTGGAAAATGTTGCCAAAATAAACATCATATGTTCACAAATGTGAACACTATAATACTCAGACACTGTAAAAAGGGTTTATTGAAAAACGCAGGAAGCTAAAGCTTACTGAAGTGACATGGCAGGTCAAATTTCTCATATTTAAAACAATCTTTACTATATTGGATTATGTGTCTTACCTGAACAGCTCTTGATCAGTATGCTTGCATAGAACCTTTTTCTAATGTAAAGAACTCTTATTAAGGAGTATTGATTTAGATGAAGATATCTGGATTAGGTACCATCCAACCATGCTATTTTTGTCCAACCTAATCTGTCAATGTTTCATAATTTAATTTATTTTTGTAAGAATTCAGGGAAACCAGTTCCTCTCACAGAAAACTGCAGTGTACAAATTCTGTGGAAATAGTCTGAACTGCTTGTCATTGAGTTGCAAAATGTGGAATTGGGTGATTGAGTAGATGTGTGTAGCCCTGTTGCGCATTTGCTTTAACCGACCTATATCTATCCAAAAGAATACTTGCAGACAGTCCTTTGGTACTTTATTTCTTCTCGTAAGAGTGTAAAAGAATTTGGATGGCTTTTGATAGTTTGTTCTAATTTGGGGAGGGGGTTTAAACCAGCACATACTTTTGGTTTGTTAGTGGGCATTTCTTTTAAATACTAATCAATATATGGCTGCTTTTATAAAAAAAGAAAATTACTCAAACTTTGCATATTCTTTTTCTATTAGTAAGGCCTTAATAGAAATTCCTAATGCCTTGCAATTTCAGATTTAAACAAAACACAGGAATATTATTTTCTATGATCCTTAAAAATGTATTAAATAGTTCTATAATTCAGTTACACTTAAAAGCATCTCTAGACTCTGTTAAATTTGGTAAAATTTTCTTCCAGCTTGTGGGCTTAAATTAAATTCCAGGTGTTTGTTGCAGGGTGATAATATTTATTAGCAGTTTTGGATAATCTCTTGACATATATAGATGGATACCTATATATTGTTATCAATAGGGATCAATGTATCTCTATCCTTATTGATATATAGGTATGTTTGGTTTGTTAATCAGATTTAAAAAACATAAAGTGAATTTAAATACACAGTCCTTTCATGTTCTTAGTTTTCTTTGAGTATACTCAAATTTTATTTCTGGCTGGCTGGCTAAAGTTTTAGTAACTTTCTTGCAGAAATTCTGTTAATTTTTCAGTTATAGGTTGACTTTAATAGTTTGGCTATGTATTTAGGAATATGGACTTGTTAAAGTGCTGTGAACTACCTTCAATGTGGATACATCAGGCAAAATGAAAAGTAGGGCACATTGGTTTATGACCTGTATCATTCTTCCCTCCTAAATAGTACAATGCACCAGTACAGTGTTGATGGACAGTCATTATGAGGGAACTGTTCTGGAGTCATGTACAATATGGAGTCAATGGCTGTTTGAATAATGAGAAATGGCTGTGCTTTGGTAAGGAGGAGCCAGAACTCATAAGAACATGACAGGGCAGATTTTGATTTACATGGGAAATCTATCTTCCCTTGCATGTCACTTTTCTTTTTTCTCTAAGGAATTGCTTGTGATTTGTTCCTCAACTGTTTTTTTGCATTCAGCTTAAGCACCTTTTCAGCCTCTGTTTCCTTGAAAGGTTTGCACAGAGTAAATTGTCATACGTGAACGTCGAAGCTTCATTTTCATTTTGGATCTCATAATCTAAACATAACTATTTCCACGGTTACTGTGTTTTTTAGATTCCTAAGCATTATGAAAATCCTTTGGTTTTCTCCTTTCAATCCTCTTTTGTAAGAATAGCTGTCTGTTCCACTCTTCTCATTACCATATTTAGCCAATTATACCTGATATGTTTCAGACTTGAGCCTTCTATACCATCATTTTCTCAGCTAACTTTAGTATTCACTGTATTCCTAGTCCTTTCTATGCAATTCCTCACAGCTGTTAAAGTGAGCAAACTAGTTGTTGTGAATGTCTGCTATAAATTCATTCTGAATCCCATTTGAAATTGCTCAGTATAAATTTTTGGTGCAGATAAATTTGGATGGTGCAGAAATTGAGACTTGCCACTTCTCATGGCTGTTTATTTCAAAATGATACAGGTCATTTGGGTAGATCACTAGTAGTAGAAGTGTCAGGTAATAATCAGGATTGTTAATCATGGCTTTGAAAGCGCAGCAAGCATTTGATTTGAAAAACTGGATTAAAAACAAAACATCACCTGAGTCCATTCCTACCCACCTGTACTGGAAGTTTTTTCCTCTCTGTAGGAGCATCAGTGCACACACTCAATTCACGTAACATTTAGAAAAACTGCAGTAGCAGATACCTCTGGTGAAATAAAAGCGCGAACATATATTTGAAGTGACAATATGAAAATCAAGAATAACTTACGGGGAATCTGCAATTGATTTAAGGTTTCTAGTCTCCTGTCCCGCTTCATTCCTTCAAGAGGTTTCTACCCTGTCATATATTTCATTGCTGAATCAGCAGCTTGTATCAGGGCTTAGAGTTTAAACCTAATAAAACAATAATGAGAAGATAAATGGGATTCTCTCTTTGAAAACAATAATGCTTTGCAACTTTTAAGGCCATTAATATAAGATAAAAGATAAACTGTCATGGTCCATGCTAAGTATCTCTTCTCAATGTTTGCAGTGGGTCTAGATATTTTCCTTTGATCTATCCCTTTATCCTGTCATTGGTACCTCTCTTTATTGCTGTGCATAGCTCATATTTACTAAAGAGAGTTTTAGGTAGAATGGTGCTTTATAAATTAATGATAATTTTATGTAATCAACATTTCCAGATACTGCTGTATTTTAGTCTCATTGCAAATATATTGAGGAAAATGTAAATAGGTGGAGAGTTATTCATGACCTTGCATTGCACATAGTGTCACCTTCAGTGATTTATTTATATATGGCCTTAATATATGTTTTTAAGAACTCCAGTATCATTGTTCAAAAAGGGAATTAAGCATTTCAAGTCTTATTTGAAAGTGTAGAAAGGAAAAGTGAAGTAGAGTATTTTACAGTAAAAGTCTATCTTATTTAAACCTGAATTATCCATGCTAGTACATGTTTTAGATGATGCTTATATGTAAATATAGAAGGCTTGGGAGTTGTTTTTTGTTTTTTTCTTACCCTAGTATGGGCAGAACTAAGATGATTTGTGACTTTATATCATCAGGAAAATAAATAAATGAGTTAGTGGAATAAGCAAAATGATCAAGTGTTATGTGATAATGTGGTTTACTAAAAGTAATACTTCATTGTTTGGTGGATAATTTTTTCTTATACTTTTAAGATACAAATTAGCCACAGGTATAATGCGAGTCCCACTGAAATCTGTTAAAAAGCTTTGATATTAGGAGCCTTTCATATTGTCTGGCTCCATTCCATAATCACTGTTAAAAGTAAAGGATACACTCCTTCCTTAAGTTATTTTCTAGTCTTTCCCAGGCATCACAGTCACAAGATACTAGCCATCATGGTAAATATGTATAATTTTATGCCCAGCATTCTTGCTCCCTCTTCAGTTTAAGACACTAAAGAGAATCTCAAGTTGTGGAAATTTTTTCAATAATTTAATTTGGATATCACCAACACACTTTTTTGAGTTTTACTAGACTTTCATTATCTGTACTTGTATTCTAATGCCATTTCACTGGCTTATGTTATCACTTGTAGTGAGTGATTAGATCACTGTTTTAGTACAGAACAATATATAATTGTTTCCTGAAAACTGTGATTTTTGACTGTTGTCTAAAAATGTTCAGGAAAGATCCACCTAACAAATACTCATTCAAACAACTGATAATTCCACAGAATGCCATTGGTGCTGGCAAGTGGAGTTTGGAGAGATGGGAAACGGTTGTTCTGTAAAAAAACTCTGTACTGTTTTTCTGATTCAAACTGCTGTTCACAACCAGTGAGGTGGAAGATTAGCTTCTTGAGTCCAGCCCCAAGATAGGCACATGTGTCCAGTTTCAAGATCAATTTGTAAAGTAACTAGATAAAAAAGCTAGTCAAATCAGGTTTTCACTGAACAGTTTAATGCACATTTCAATAATGTGTATTTCTTTGCCAAACTTCTGCTTCCTGTCTGTAGCTGTTTTGACTAAGAAGCTGTTGGAATTTTCTTGGAAAATAGGTGTGTTTTGTTCTTTTCAGAATCAGGAGCATTTCAATTAAAAAAAACCTCTGGCCACACACCCAGAAACTCAGCATACATACTTACATTCAAAAATATGGTCCCTGACCCAGTGTTTACAGACTAAGTAGCCAGTGTTAATACTGATATGGTTGTGTTCAGTGATGGACTGATGTAGGATGCTCAGTGCTTAGCAAGCTGGAGACTCAGTTTTCAAGAGGGTGATTTTTCTTCAAAAAACCAAACAGAATAATCTGAAAACATCTTATGGGTCCTCTCTCAAACCACATACTATTTTAATTTTGCCATAATGAAAATACAGTGAATGAAAAAGAGTGCTTACTGTTCTTCTAAACTTAGGATTTTGCTTCCTTACTCAGCTAAGGCTGCAGCTGATTGTCTAGTATTGTTGACAAACTATTTATACCAAGCTATTTAATTTGTTTTGTTAGTTCTGAATAGAGGGTCCAAAAATGTAGAGTGAAAGGAAAGCAAATTTATTGTTGTTGCAGGGATCTCTTTAATTTACTCAAAATATTTGTGACATGACTATGTAAATGAAAGCAAATTAGTGTATTAACTCTTTTAATTTAAAGTCTGAAGACACTTGAGTCCCATTTGGCTTACAGACACTAGATGCTGCTTCTAGCAGCAAGTATTAATCATTCTACAAAAGTCCCTACTGGCTTACAGTGCTGTTACTTTGAACTGTGAGGGATAGGTTTATACTTGTTGCAATAAACTAAGCAGAGTTTTTTGTATAGGGTTTGCATGGCAAGGATTTGGTAACAAGGGGGCTGCAGGGGCAGCTTCTGTGAGAAGCTGCTAGAAACTTCCCCTGTGTCCGACAGAGCCAATACCAGCCGGCTCCAAGACAGACCTGCCGCCAGCCAAGGCTGAGCCCATCATCAACGGTGGTAATACCTCTGGGAGAACAGATTTAAGAAAGGGTGAAAACTGCTGTGCAACAGCAGCGGGGAGAGAGGAGTGAGAGTATGTGACAGGAACAACCCTGCAGACCCCCAGGTCAGTGAAGAAGGAGGGGGAGGAGATGTTCCAGGTGCCGGAGCAGAGATTCCCCTGCAGCCTGTGGGGAAGACCATGGTGAGGCAGGTTGTTCCCCTGCAGCCCATGGAGGACCCCACGCCGGAGCAGGTGAGTGCCCGAAGGAGGCTGTGACCTAGTGGGAAGCCTGCGCTGGAGCAGGCACCTGGCAGGACCTGTGGCCCCATGGAAGGGACCCACATGGGACAAATTCATGGAGAACTGTCTCCTGTGGGAGGGACCCCACATTGGAGCAGGGGACAAGTGAGGAGTCCTCCCCCTGAGGAAGAAGGAGCGGTGTGATGATAAGGTGTGATGAACTGACCACAACCCTCATTTCCCATTCCCCTGTGCTGCTGGTTGGGAGGAGGTAGAGAAAATTGAGAGTGGACTTGATCCTTGGAAGAAGGGAGGGATGGGGGGAAGGTGTTTTTAATATTTGGGGTTTATTTCTCTTTATCCTACTCTAATTTGATTGGTTATAAATTAAGCTAATTTCCCCAAGCCAAGTCTGTTTTGCCCATGATAGTAATTGGTGAGTGATCTCTCCCTGTCCTTATCTCAACCCACAACCTTTTTATTATATATTCTCTCCCCTGTCCAGGCGGGGAGGGGAGCAATAGAACGTCTTCGGTGGGCACCTGGCATCCAGCCAGGGTCAACCCATCACAGTTCCATACAAGTTCTCACTTGTCCTGATAGAACATATGTTGGTAAATATGCAGCAGAAGTGTTTCAGTTACTTTCCTATCTAATGGAAAGACTACATATAAAGTTGACTAGCTTCACTGAAGTTTTATGAAAAAGAAAATGTGGAACCATACTACTTCTAGAATCATAGTAATTACATACCAAAGTTGCAGTGCATAGGGTAGCCTCTTCCTGTAATTCCCAGCATCGAGCAAATCTGGCAGTTTCATTAGGAATAAAAAAATATTAACTTTGAATTCTGTAATGTATTAAGTTTTGTAATCTTCTTCACTTTGGTTGTTTTTTCAAGATTAATTATTTTCAGTAGTATTGCAGAGATGATTCAGAGGATTATTTGGAAATCCATCGTCGCCTGCCATGAGGCAGGTGCGAGAGGGTTAGCACCTCTGAGATGCAAGAGAGCATCTCTATTATAAGAGATGACAGAGATAACTCAGACTTGAAGTTCCAGCAAGCTTTGCATATAAGCAAGGACTCAAACCCTTTCTTTTCAAAACAATACAGCACTTTTGTCCAAAGTTTGAATACCAACACTGGAGTGCTAGAACAGCATTACACACACTCTGGTATTCTATTAGCTTGTTAATATTGGAAAAAAAATTGGGCTTAAGTTGAGGCTTATTAGTGAACATGGGAGAAATGAGAGGTTTATGGAGATTAGTGAACATTCTGAGAAATGAGAGGTTTATTGACTTAAGTCTGGTTTTCTTTATTTCTTTTTGGTTTGTTTGGTTTTGGGGGTTTTTTTTAGGTATCACGGGAATAAACTTTGTAATATGAAATTGCTGGTTAGATGAATTTGTCTTGGTAGAGTAGAAAGAAAAATTACCTGAAGCTGATGTTTTAAGGCAAATTGTTCGGACTTCCAGCTCTAAGTACTTCAAAGAAGAGTTTATGATAGGGTCACATAAATCATATGGTTAACTAAATATGTAGATTAATTGGTTTGTGGGTTAAAAGGTTGTTAAGGAATGGCTTTTTGGCCGTGCTTCCCAAGGTGACTTTGTAATGGATGCCATTCATCTAATTGCTGTGTCGCGGTCACCAGCGGGAGAACACTTGTCTATGGCAATTTTAATCCCTGTTTTTCTGTGCAGAATTTCCTACAGTAATTTTATACATGACTGTTTAGACCAATGAACATTACATTTAGACAATGAAACAAACTAAAGAGAAATATGTTATATGTCCCAAATTACAGTTGTCGGTTAACAAATGCAAATTGTTCAGTTAGTCTTTTTTTTTTTTACTCTGTAGATTGTGCTATGCTGTTGCAAAACGATATCACTAACCTTGCCAAATCTTGATTGGAGTAGCTGTAGTTTAGAAATTTTGTTAGAAAAAACTGTTTATATTCTAGAGACCAGGTTACATTTACTAAGAAGCATAACTACAGAATATTAAACTATTACTGCAATTACTACTCTTTTCAAATGAGTGTATTGCTACAATTAAGTAATGAAAAGATTGTATTTTACCTTTGAAATCTAAAATAGCTGGATAGTAGATGATAGTGCAGGATCTAAGGCCAAAAAGCCAATATTAGGAATACTTAGGGAATGAACTAAGAGAGTTACAGTATGAAAGGTGGGGTGACCATAATAAGAAAGAAGAGCTTGAAAGCACTGATGGAAGAGGCTGAAAAGCAGCCTTTGTCACTGGAGTAGTTCGTAAGAAATAAGACTAACTTCTCTTTGGTGGTAATTGCAGTCTTTGAGGATGTTTTACTCTGTCTCATGTGGCTGTTTCAATCAGTATTTCCCCCTCATTTAGGTATAATGTTGTTTAATAAATCAGTACATTATCTTAAGGTTTAATGTCTTCCACGCTGTATTAAAATTCAAGTATTTCTTTTTTTGTATCATGCCAAAAAGTAGTTGTGCAAGTTTAATATGCCTCATTTATTTGGAAATAGCAATATAGCAGGGTATTACAAGGTCAGAAGTCTCCTGTTTCAGTGGGCTTTGAGATCTAGCATTGTATTTTGTTTCCTGACCTTCCACTACAAATAGTAGTGTGGTTTTGATACTAACATGAACAGACCAGGTCTGTGTTAATTGCCCATTTATTTCAACATCCAGCTTCTTTAGGATGTGGCAAACTCCAGGTGTCCCCATGTGCCATCCCCTTTTATCCAGCCTGCTGGACTGAGGGACAAATGCTGTGTAACTCTCCATCTCCTCAGCCTGCCCACACTTGTCTTGTGATTCTGAAATTAAGAATAGGTCCTGTCAATGTGACTGCTTCGTTTACCTCTTTTTGCTTTCATTAAGAAGCAGTCAATGTGTGGAAAGTAATCACAAATTCTCTGTCCTTCCCTGACCAAAAGAAAATTGTATAACCCAGCTGCACTAACAAGGTTGTACAGCTACTACTACTAAAGAAGTATCTATTCTTTATGCATTTGGACAGTTCATTTTAGCTGTTGTTTGTTGTATAATCTAAACTAGTTCAACTTTTCCAGTGTTTTGTTTCCTTATTGTTTTAATTTTTAGAAGGGTGAAATCTTAACAGCAGACTGGGTGCATGATTTGAGGCTTTCAAATGGTTTTAAACAGATACTTGCTTTTGATAGTAATTAATTTGATATTTGCTTTACAGGAGTTTTTCTTCTTGTTTCTCAATTAAGTACAAAGAAAAGCAGATTTCTTTCTTGAGTTGAGGTTATAAAAGAGATGAGTAAGAGTCTTTTTTAGTGCATTATTATATGTTTTTCTCTTACGTGTTTTCCACAGCTTGCACTGAAGGACCCTGTACACACTGTGTCATTGCAGCAGTTCGTCTATGAGAAGCTAAAGGCACAGCAGGAATTGCTCGGAGAACAAGGTTTTCAGGCACTTATGGAAACCGTGGATACAGAAATAGTTGCACAACTACAAGAATTTTTACAAGGCTTCTAAATAAGCAGAAACAAGATTTTATATGCCCAATTTCCCTTTGAAAAAATAGGAAAGAACTTTGGCCTTCCATCTTGTATGGAAGAGCCTACTGAAAGCTGAAAATAACTTGTGTTAAAAAAATAAATAAGTTTCTGTTGTGGCTATTAAACTAACTTTGGTAACACTTTATGTTATTTTTTTAATAGTGTACTTAGGGTTTTATCATCAAAGAAACACTTACATGATTCATAACATGGTATATGCTGTCCTAGATAGTACTGTTTTTTTGGTACCATTACTGGCTTTTTGGTTCACAAAGCTTTGTCATAAACTGAGAAGTCTGAAGGAACTTAGTAATGTATATTAATGAGAAGTGTCTATTAATCCAGCAGTAAAGTTCATCAGCAGTATAATTCAGTATCAGGACCTGCTTGTCTTGGTACTGTTTACCTATAAATTCCTCCTCTTCCTATTACCATTTCTTGACTGTCCATTCAGCTGCACAAGCAGAAGGAGTTAGGGAAGTAGCAAAACTGAGCAGAAATAGTCCTTCATGAGAGAAAGATAATTCCTGTTTGAATTGTCTCAGAAAAAAAGAAACTTAGACTGTAATGCCTAAATTTTATTTGAAGAGGAGTTAGAGAATAGCAATGTATATCTCTATCTGAAGATGGGGGGGTTTCATTGTTCACCAATTGCTTTATTTCTATTACAAAAAATTTCTTGCTTTCTTGAGTTCCTTCTGTCTCACTTCTAGCAGTCAAAACACAGAGAAACTCACCAGAGTTAGATGAGTAATTAATTCCAGTTAATTCTTGGCTGTACCTGGGCTACTTAAAATTGCTGTTGTTCCGTATCTTAATTCTTTGATTTTTTTCATCAAAGGCATATCATCAGGATACTTCATGATTGTTACTGAACAGTTTGAGCCCAGATGGTCACAACTGAAATAACTATTGTAAATGTGAGGCTCACTTTGGGTTTTAATTATTTACTAGTTACCTGGACAGCTGCAGGAATGGCAGGGTAAAGCTGCTCCTTTCTATGTGCCTTTGTCTTTCATACCTTTCAGGTGGGAGGGGAGAGAGAAGGCTCTTTTCCATTTTGAGATTTTCCTTTTAAGTTCTGATCTTCCACCTTCAAAGTTGAAGTGAACTTTGTTTGCTTCACTAAGGGATAATCAAGCTATTAAGACAGGTTTGTTTGTTTTTGTTTTTTTTTTCCCAGAGGGTATTAGCTGTTTAAAGACACCTACATGCTTTTGATAATCTTACCAGATGCTTTTAAAAATCTGAGCCTCTTTCTTTACTGACCCTTTGGGGAGTGATTGTTTCTGAACCTTCCTTCTGTTTACCTAACTGTTCCCTCCTCCTCCTTTGGCTTCAGTGGCAGAGGCTGCTGTGGCTCTTGCACTTCTGAATGCAAAACCGCCCCTGTACCCAGCTGCCAGCATCTGTCTACAGAAGTTGTTTGATAACTCATTTCCTGCTTTTTACCTTGGCGTAGGGAAGTTTGTTAGAAGAATTGTTACAATTTGTTTTTGTTAATCTGTGTGTCATTTTCTCAATCATCCACCAACACCAATTCTTACAATTAAGAGTTTTGGCTGGTTATGTTTGGTACTTGCAAGGGAGGGTACTTAATGTGCTAATGGTACCTTTCAGCTGTGAACCAGGGATACCAGAACCTGGTGGCATTTGACTACAATTGCATTTGTTGCATAATTAATCTTCAGAGACCCTCAGCTTTTTGCTCAGTGTAAAACTAGCACGGATCTGGTCGGCCTTGCTAGCTTTGACAGTGCACAGCATGACTGTATGGCATGCAGAAAAACCTCAGGTCGGGAGGCAATGCTTTTCTATCACCATTTGGTAGAATCACTTGCATGGTGCTGAATGGTGCTCCCTGATGTTTCAGACGGAGGGAGATCCCACCTACTGTAGTCCAGCCCTGGCTAAAAGGCTGCTCTCTGCATTTCTGCTGCATGGCCGAGCCTCCAAGCTCCCTGTGCAGCATCTTGTGGTCAGGTCAAACTTGTAAGCGCAGCTGTATGCTGCTGAGCCAGACCTACCTGCCTGCATCGTTCTCCGTGATATTCAAGCACCCATTACGTTGTATGGTGGAGTGTTAACTGCAATTTATTTTAGTGCATGGTAACTAATGTTGGCACAGACTCTCTCAGGAATGATGGACATACTTTTGGCTAATAATGGTATGATAACATTATGATTAACTTTGAGTAATGTCTCTGAATAACTATGTATTCATTTTCATATGCATTAGGCAACGAGTTTGTCACTAGGTGCTTAGCTTTTCATCTTGGAAGGTTTTACTCCAAGGCTTGGACTATAAATGAAAACAATTATCATCACAATTATATGACACCCGCTGTCAGTTGGCACACTGCAAAACAAGTATATGTGCTTCTGCAGTGGTCTAGTACTGAGAAAGTGGAGAAATTTCAGCTTAAAACAGCACAAAAACTTTATATAATATCCTTATATATTGAATCCTTATATATATGATTAAATTTTCATTGGAAGGTTAAGGATTAGGACTGCAGCAAGCTTTAGCCCTTTTTGTGGTGGCTGTTGCAATTTCTGACTTCAGCCTCTCTTGGGGAAGAAGAGAAACCGAATACAACAAATTGCCTGACACCAAAGCAGTAAAATACAGTTTCTGAAATTCTCATGAGGAAGGATCTTGGATCCTGTTGCCCTTTGAGCTTTGTTTTTCAAGGCAAAAAATAATTTAAATTGGATTTTTTTTTTTTCTACAGTACAACTAAACTCCTGAGGCTTACAAATTTTATCAGTTTACCTTTCAGAGGAGGCAAGGACCATGAGTTGAACACAAAACTTTTTACGTCTCTGATAAGAGTTAAATATCTTTGAAGGTATGTACTGGAAGAAGCTGAGAGGACTAATTCTGGTGCTTCCATCTTCAAAAAATTAACCTTGGTGTGTCAATGAAATGACCGTTTTTAGGCCTTTGGCCTAACTGGAGTGCTAATAACCCATCTAATCTCATTGCATTTTGTTGAATTTTTTTTCAGCTTCTAAAGGTAACTTTATCCACGCTATAATTTAATCCTATTGGATAGTCCAGGTGTTCGTCTCGTATAAAACAATTAATGGAATAATTTTACTTCTACAAATGGTTTCAGGTTAAATAACCTGGAATGTGATAGATAAACTTAAGTATGTTAAAGCTCTGGATTTACAAAGTAAAAGAAATCTGACTATATAGGTATATGTCTAATGCATGCATGTGGATAGATGTATATCGTGTATACTGTATACATGGGGCCGGGAGGGCCTGTGTTTCACCAAGACCGCCCTGTTCCAGTGGGGCCAGTTGCGTTGCTGCCCTGGCAACCAGGCCTGCTGGCAGCCGCTGCCACAGGGGCGCTCCCTCAGGCCTCCCTCCTCATGGTGGGCACCCCGCTGCTGTGGTGAGGCGGACCAACCCTCCTGCCACACTTGAAGTGGGCAGGGGAAGTGGTCTTGTGCAGTTGCAGCATTCCCTGCCTCTCCAGGAGGGAGGTTGTGGCCTCCTGCTTTCACTCTTGAGTCATTTGCGAACAAGTCCAAGGGCCAGGCCATTTCCCAATAACCTCCACCATTGTGGAGGCCTGGGAGGGTGCAGAGAGAATGCATGGTGTGGAGGATGCCTGTAGACGCCACAATGCTGCCTGCCATCCTGGGAGCCCTTCTGGGCAAAGCTGTTGGAGAAAACTGGGCCTCTTGTCAGGTAACTGAGTGCTCACAGCATCACGGATGGATTGGCGGGAGGCTTTCTGCTGGCCATGCCTTGATTGACAAGTCATTTGGCAGTTCCAGAGAAACCTCAGAGGATTCGCAGGGGGGGAAACCAGCTCTAGTGTCTCGCTGAGGAAGACCTGTTGTAGTTGCTCTGCAAGTTGCATTATTTAAGCAAATACTGCCCTGAAGAAAAGGATGTTAGAGGGCTAAGATTTCATCCTTCCTCTTGTGAAGTTGTCTGTTTTCCAAGGTTTGAACCACAGTTTCTGTTTGGAAAGGGGCCACTCTGTAGTGTGTACTCTGTAGCAAAGGTGCTCATGAAGATCCTCTTTGCTTTCTTGTTGGCCCCAACGGGTGTTCAGACATCTTTTCCCAGGGAACTAGCAATGACAGCTGAAGTCCTAAGCAGAGTAACAGCTTGTAACTGCAGATTGTGAGAGGCTAATTTCTCTGATGGTTCAGCAACAGATCACTCTACAGATCATATTAACACAGACTTGCTATCAGATTTACAGTCAGTATCACTCAATAATATTTAGTATGCTTTACTTCTTTTTATTTTATTTGTATTTAGTTCCAAACTCCTGTGATACTCCTAAATTGCAGTTCATGGTGTTCTTTGAACTGCTGAACATGCCACATCTTCACTTAGCAAAAGCAGCACCTTTGTAATTAAGGTACATGTTTTGAAGGTTGTCCAAACTCATTTACTTGCCTTGTTTCAATGCTGCTGCCTCAAAAAATAATTGATTACTAATTTTAAAATGTCCATGAGTTCCATCTTACTGCTAGCTATGATTAACAATGATGACTAATCATCAGATAATCAGATTTGCTAGTTCTGTAGAAACTTTTTATAAGGTCTAATAGCATGTTCATACCAGATTTTGCTGACTGGGGGAAATAAGATCAACTTAACTGGAGCCAATCCCCTTTAAAAATTCATTTGGGATTGATAAGGAATGCTTAAAGATGCTACATCCTCTGTTCTCCACACTGACCAGGCACCATTTTGTTAGGCTGAGTGGATACTACTGCACTGACTAGTATACACTACTTGCTTAAAAATACTGATCATGAAGGAATTTGTTTTCAAGTTTACACAAAATGGGTGATCAGTATCCACAGACTGGTCTAAAATGAAGTGAGAAGGAGCAAAAGTGAATTTGCTGCAAACAAGCAAATTCCACCACCAATACATAAATGTAACTGAAGCTTGCCCTTTAAAAGTTGATTATACAGAATAAAATTACATCCCACATAGAGGTACGTGTCATTTCTGAAGTCAGCAGTGGCTGTCCGTGGGTGACAAAGCACATCTCCTGGGCTGGAGCTGTGCAAGTAATTGACTTTTTCATTTTCTTTCTGAAGAAGGGAAAAATGGTGGGTTGGCAAAAGTATTTTACTTGACGCAAGGGTTAATGTATTTCTTTCTTTATATGTCTTAACCTGCTGTTAATAAAATACAAACCAATTTTGAAGTCAAGCTGTCACTTCTAAAGATGTCAAAAGCCTAGAACATTTACAATAAATATTCTTAGGTAACACAATTTGCTGAACTTGCCTATTGTTTCAGGTGGTAAGAAACTAGGTTTCAGTTTCTGCATTTTATTAACCTGGAAAGCTCATCCAATTCTATTATGGACTGTAGTGCTAATAAAGGGACACATTGGTGTTTAAAACAAGAAAAAATTAGTCATATTGACTGTGATTGCGGGTTGTCATCACTTCCCACAGCAATTTTAACTGCTTCCTAGCAAGAAGGATTATTAAAGCAGCATTTAAAAATAGGCAGAAAATGTTTAAATGAAGCAAATGTTTGACCCAAAAGTTACATGTGTGTTTTCCAATATTTGCACCAGCAAAATCTTTTGTGTTACTCGGGGAAAGTAACAAAATACTGTGGGGCCTGTCTGGTGGTCAGTGGTTGTGGTTTAAGCCAAGAATGTTTCACTTAATCAGGAAACCAATTGAATCAGTTGTACAGCGTAGGCAAATATTAGCCATTAACTTGCCAACTTGAGAAAATTGGAATTGTTTATAGGTAAATTCTGAGCAGAGGAAGTGTAGATCTGGTTATTTTTCTGCATGGCAACTTTTCAAAAGAACACCATGAATAATTTCTGAAGTTGTTCTTCAAGCATTTTAAACCGAATAGGCTTTCTTTCAATGGGAAATATTCTATATATGGTAGTTATAATTTTATTTTCTTCCTTTTTTTTTTAAACAAAACTGACAAAGTTATCTTGCAGATCTTTTCCCCCATTTTTCTATGATACTGAGGAAAACTAGAAACTCATACAGCTGTAATGTGGGAATTTGTACATGCATGCAGAGCTTATGATTCCTGACTTGCTGAGCTTGCAAGGGAAACATTAGAGACCTAAAAACATTACCTTCACCCTGATGGTTCACCCATCCAATATTTAAACATCAGGCAGGTGTGCAAGGAAGCACACAGGCATAAACTGTACATGCAGCAAAATGTTTTTGTCCTGTTCAGCTGCTGAAATGCTCTGCCCTCTGTTTTCTAACTCTGTGTACTACCAGAAGTTGATTTTTGTTTTAATGCCTCTGTAGCAAGAGTCTGCAGGTTCACTAGCACTTGTGTTTTTCAGCTTTTAAATATGTAAATGAAATCCTTATATGCTGGCCACTGAGCACTCTAGTCAGGGATAAAGCAGGTAGGAGATGGATTAACCCAACAGCTGTGGGAGTAGGAAGCAGTGCGAGTCCTATGTTCTCCTGTCTGCCTTCAAGGCTATGCACTTTATTCAACGATACTGTAATGCACCAAGTGTCAAGAGTCCCCAGATTCCAAGAGTCCTCTTCTAGCTTTTGCTGCTAGCTCTGCTCATTTGTTGAACCATTTTTATGTATTGTCTTAGTTTTGAAATCAGGCCCAGACCCCTGAAAACAGAATTGTTCTACTTCACAACAGTTCCTTTCCCTCCTCCACCTCCTAAAATACCTGTGCAGAAATGAACAAGTTTATTTGTGCCTCTTTCTTGACGTTCTGCAAGCACAATGTCAGAAGCATGGCTGAATAGGAGGAGCTGGGCTTTCGGAAAGCTGTGGCACAGAGGCTGGTAAGGAAGCTGTGTGGTTGTGCAGTCAGAGATGAAATTTTAATGTCTAAGTAACTGAGAGGTAGAAAGCAAGAAGGTGAATGAGCAATTTTCAACCCAGCAAAAGGTTAATAGCAAGATGCCACAAGGTTCTGTATTAGGACTGATTCTTATCAAACTTGATTAATGGTTTGGAAGCATTTATGAATAGTGAACTGGCAAAAAAAGCCAGTGAAACAGGCACTGCAAGGAACATGGGCAGTGTGGTGTAGCAATGCAAAGGCAGATGAAGCTTCAGTGCTGGGAAATGCTGATCAGCCTTGCAGTAAATGTTCAGAGTCAGTCCTGGGACATCGTGTTTTCCTTGGGACTGATGAAATGGAAACCTAGAAGGTCCAGTTGCTGAGAGAGAGAGAGAGAGAGAGAGAATTTGAACAAGCTCACGCAGCTGGAAATGAGATTTCACAGAACCGTTTTGCTTGGAAGAGACCTCTTGAGTTCATTTAGTCCACCCTCCTGCTCAAGCAGGGTCAGCTAGAGCAGGTTAGCCAGAACCCTGTCTGGTTACATTTTGAGTGTCTCCACAGATGGAGACTCATAGCCTCTCTGAGCAACATATTTGACCACCCTTACAGTGAAATAGTCTTGTGTTCAGGTGGAATTTCATGTATTTCAATTTGTGCTCACTGACCACTGTCAGTGGGCACCACTGAGAAAAGTCTGTCTCCCTTTTCATTCCCTCCCATCAGGTATTTATACATGCTGCTAAGGTCCCTCATGATTAAGAATCTCTTACTGTGGAGAGGTTTCAGGGGAAAAATCGTGGAGTAAATGATAGGCTGGAGAAATCCTCCCTCTAAGGGAGGTGAAGTGGTGAAACTCAGTGGATCTTAAGGTTATCTGCTGTGGAAAAGAAACAAGATTGTTTGTAGGTTAGAACAGAGAACTGCTCAGTGTTGGGGTATGCAGGCAAGAGAATATGGATTTTGACAGACTGGAGGGGTCTTACAAAAATTATGTAATGAGGAAGTAGAAATACCTGAACCTTGATAAAGATGGTATTTCATGAGCAGGACCAGAAGGAGGAAAGGACCTCTTCAGGAAGGGGTGAGGTAGTATTTTATTTGGATCCCTTGAAAAGGGATGACTTGTGATTTAAGGAAAGACGGAATGGAATTTGGAGAAGACCTTCTGCCTTGAGGCCTACAGCTGGCAAATTAATTGTGGAAGGAATGATTTGATCTAGTGTTTAAGCTGAATTTGATCACAAAGTCTGTGCTGAGACTGGAGAGTGAAAGACAGCATCATTTTGTCCTTTTTTCTTATGTGAACTTGCACAATTGGAGACAGATGAGCCCTAAATCTGTTGTTTAGTTTGGAGGCATGTCATGTGCACCCAGCCACATGCATACCTGCATTACAACACTAAACCCAGCAGTGTTGGCTCAGACCATTTGTAAAACAGTAAGGAAGATATTTACCTTAATTTCAGATTAGCATATTGACTTTTTTTTCAGGACAGCATGAGCAACCCTATGGATCTCACTGTCTCTGGAGTTCAAGGCCTTTATTTTAGTATGTATGGATATAAGTGTGAGTTAAACACTGAAGACATACCAAAATTTTTAATGTCTTATTGCCCACAGGCATTAAGTAGAATAGTCTCGTTTAATTTGCACGTTGTGTAAAATCTGTTTGTAAACAGTGAAATAATTACATACACTGGCTTTAGAAACTTACCAGTGTTATTCTATTCTGTCATTTTCTCACTATTTCGAAGTAACATTGGAGTAGTACAGAACACAAACCTAGCAGACCATATCAGAGGCTGTTCTATTTTTATATTTTATTTTGAACCTCTGTTATAATTTATTGCAAAGGATTCCAGGATGCTGTTTCTAATTGACCACTGTGATAGACTGGCATTTACCTATTTTTTAAACAGAGCTACCTTCAATGCATATTTCTTAGGCCACTGTTAATGTGCTTCATTACCTTTACAGACATATAGAATAAGCAAGTTAGCCAAAAGCTGTAACTAAACAAAAACCAGCAGTGTTAGAGAATCCTGCTGGCCCTAGATTTTGGAGGCTTTGAACTAGTAGTTAGAAATTGAGAAGATTTTCTCAAGCTTTCAGAAATATTCTGTGTTTGCTTCTGTTGGCACTTGAGAATTATTCCAGGTGTGCCTTCTTATTTACTGTATTTTTAAACTAGTTTTTTCTGGCCTGGAGATTGGGATGGTAGCATGGACGTCACAGTGTCACTCCTGCAGATTAATTTTGTCTGAATTGCATGTTGCTGCTAGTGACTCCCTGGAGTTTGAACACAACCAGGTTATGTTCTCTGCTGTGTGGTTTCTCTGTGCAGCTTGGGGTAGGACAGTTTCAACTGTTGAAGAGAAATGGACCATCTTAGGGAGGAAGAGGATAGAAAAAGTGTGTTCTGAAGGAAAAGTATAGTGGAAAAGAAAAAAGAAAGAAGAAGGTGGTAAGAGTTGATGTGGGAACAGAGGCAAGAAGTGAATGATACCAAACTATGAAAATGATAAATATGGAAGGTTGGAAGACAGGAAAAACATAGGCAATGGTGTCAGACTAAATGTTCTGTTCAGTAGTATGTATGCATGCACTCACCTGTGTTTCTGTGACTGTTACCAGGATTGTTATCTATTTCAGAGCTCCCTCAGTGAACTAAGTCCTTGAAGTTTGCATCTGAGCACATCCAGAAGTTTGCCCGAACTTCTCCTGTTTTGGAGAAAGAAGCTGTGTGGTGATTAGAGCCATATTCATACAGTCGCAGTAAAAATCATGGCATATCAAGTTACCAGTTCACAGAGTTGATATGCTGTTTGTGCATGATCCCCTCCTGTTTTAAATAAGAGGTGCGAAGTGCAACGTATTTTCTTAAACCACTATGAACTCACACCAAAGGTGCATAGGACTAGAGCTTCAGAGCTTAACAGCAGCAGATCAGTGGTAGGTCACCAAGTGACAATAACACAATTGTTCTTGATCATTTTTGCATGCCCCAAATACAGATGTAAAGCCTTACTGGAGGCATCACAAGTGAAAAATGTGGCTTTGAAGTATGGGTTTGACTAAGAAAAAACCAAAACAAACAAACCGCAGGAGGATATTTGCCTCCTCCTTCAGAGGGTGAGTATTTTGTGTGACCTTCTCTCTGGAGTTGTAGTCTACCAAATACTAAATTCACTCAAAGTTATTTTAACACTTCTTTCAGTAGAAATGATAATGAAATGTGTATTACTTCCCCATGCTCACAGTTACATTTGTACTTCAAAGTCAATAAAATCTGTAAGATATTGTTAAGAACTGTAGTAGAGGTAAATGATACCTAAGCCAGGGCATCCATTCCTGTTCAGTCTGTCTTTCATGATGTGAAATTGCAAAGCATAGGTCAGGAACAGACAAATTATTCGTGCTTGGAGTAAGGGATGGGAGGAATTTTTTTCCCCATGGAGTTTTTTTTGGGGCCCATACAGCAGAACAATTATAGTTCACTGCATGGATAATGTCAGTATTAGAGAACACAGTGAGAAAAGCTGCAGAGATCTCAGTCGTACAAAGTGAAGCCTTAGCAGGGTTTTAAGCCTCTGTGTCAGAGGTGGCTGTCATTGCTCCTGCAGAGCTGCTTAGTGTTCTGTGCTTCCAGGACTTGACTTCTGGGGTTCTGCTACCTCTGTGCCAGTGCTGGACACAGCCTGCCTCTTTGTGCTTTCCCAGACTCTGGCTCATGGGTAACAGGGTCTGCAAGAACCAGCTCAGTCCTAGCAAAGTCCATGCTGAGCCAAAACTGATGATCTTTGTTGCCCCAGAGCTGGCTTTCCTACAGATGTCGTCGAGCTATTGTATCTAGTATTCCCAAGTCAAGAAATGTGACCAGAAACACCATGTTTGGATCCGCGTGTGTTAGGGTAGGTTCAAACAAGGCCTATTAGTTATGGTTCCTCATAGCACTGAAGCAGCATTAGTGCTTACCTGTCTGAATTAGCCTGGAATTTAAAAGTTATGTTCAAATTACTTTATATCTGAGCTAAGAAACAGTGCCCTACCAAGCTCAATCAGCAGGATGGCAATTTGGATGTTTCTAGACCTGCTATTGTCTTAATCTGCAGCCTGGATATTGTAATGCATCACTGAAAATCACTGAAAATGATGTCTCAGCAATACTAAAGCCCAGTTAAAAATACTTTGATGGGTCTAACTTGTCCACAGTTGCACTGGTAGAAGTGCAAAGGAAACAGGGGTGTATATAACATGAAGTATTGTCCCTTAATATGTAGTTCACCTAGTTCTGTTTGGGCTCATCTTGTTTTCAGAAAATATACTGAAACTTAGAAGTCCAGCTCAATACTGTGCCTGCTTGAGTGTATGTGAGCTAGATGAGAGGTGTGTGAAGAGCAACCATGATTCAGCTCCTAAGGTGGGAGGCTCTTACTGAAGCAATACAAGCCCTGTGGATTGGATGAACAGTGAAAAGAATTAGAAAACTGCTTCATGCTCACTCCTGCTGGCTCTGTGTGGAGCTCTGACTATACATGTAATTTATATAGCTGTAGTCTGAGTACTTATTGTTTCTGCCCTCAGGAGAAGCAGGTGTTGGGCATTGCAGGCTCCTGCTAAGTAGCATCAGGGGCTTGGACGTTATATCGCACCATGTGGTGCACTCCCACTGCGGTGGCAGAGGTGGTGGTTAAGACACTGCAGACAGAAATGCTGTTCTTCTCGTCTTTTTCTTTGGCTCCAGATTCTTCTTGGACCTTGTTACTGTTCCTAGGCATAGCATGTTGTGTTCCTCTGTGTGTCATGCTTTACAAGAAATTGTTGTTACTGCTCTAGTAAAATGGCTTAGCTAAAACTACAAGACTCTTCTCTATTTGAATATGCTTTTTGCTTTATATCACATTAAACTGACAAGCAAAAATGAACAGATGTGTGCTAACTCAAGACCTATTAAATGATGTGGCACTAATGATCTCTACCAAAAATACCAGAAGTACTAAGGCAAATTCCTCTGTTGGGTAAATTGCTATAATTTGGAGCCGACTGTAAATTACAGACAACGTGTCTGAGTTAAGGAGCAACATATGCATTAGTCCTAGGTTTAGGTAGTTGCTGTAAAATTTGCCAAAAGCATATGTTTGCCTAGTGACACTGTGCATAAGCAGAGAACAACCTCTGTAGTAAAGAGTCCCACTTAAACAAAGCTTCCTGCTTAGGGACTTGAAGAAAGGAAGAACAAAAGCAATATAAATGGGATAATGGCAATTCTTAATGGTAGTACACAGCAGGAGGAGGTATAAACCTGTATTGGGTATAATTATCATAACAGATGATAGCACATCCTAACAGCATGATACTGTTTTCTGTCCCCTGTAGCTGATGAATGGAAAGACACAACTGGAAGCTCACTTTTGAGGTGGAATGGTTCTGAATGCAGGATGACAATTATACCTGAGAGGTTATTGCTTTTGATGTTCATGAAGGCCCAAAGGGTATGAATCTATTGGACTTGCTTATATTAGCAGGCTTTACCAGACCTCTTTGTTCACCTCTACAGCTGAATAAGGGCAATGCCATTAACCCCAAGTATTGCCAGTCAGTTATATCTTGTGTTCCATTGCACTACTGCTGTGGTGCTTCTGTGTGAATATAGAGACTGTTAGCACAGCAGAAGTTCTGCTGATTAAACAAACACACACCACCAGTCCCTGCAAAACAGTAATGAAGAAACCTTCACATACTTTCCTCTAACTAATACTTTGTTTCATAACTCAGTAATTTTTTCGTATATGGGAGAAGTATATGATTGCAAATTGCCTCATGAAGATTTCATAGGTAGGAGTTTAGGTTTTCCCTATTATTTATAAGTAACAACTGCTTTTCCTGAGATTATTTTTTTGAAAAGGCTAGTAGGATGCAGAATACATGGACTTAGTGTTTTCTTTTACTTTATTGAAAAGGTCATCCGTATTAGTTACTATAACTTCAACTATCCAGTATATATATAATTTTTTGTTTTAAAGTTTCTGCAAGTGGCTTCTAATTCCTTTTCTTTCTGTAGTGTTGTAATGACCTCAGGAATTGATGTTTCAGGACAAAAAGTAAGTTCTGTGTTTCACATGAAGAATCATAATTTGGGTTTTTAATTCCAAACAAATTGTGAGGCACTGAATTTTAAATTTGTCTCTCTTGCAAGACTAGATTGTGTGAGTTCCACATACAACCTTGGGTGATAGTTATATGCAATAACAAATGTCTTCTGTGAGCAACGAGAGAAGGATTGCAGAGATATATGCTTATAATATGTATAAGCTTGCAACACAGTTGTATTAGCTGAGGTAGGATGAGCCATGTAATCAAAGAAACAACAAATGCAACTTAAGTTTCTAAGTTTAATGCTACCCTTGCTCCAGCCCTCCTCCAGTGTCTGAAGTGGATCTCAGATCACTGTGGATCCCAGAACTTTGGTCAGAATATACAAAGAATATACAATTGTTTTTGATGGCAACTTTTGAAACCCTTTGTATATTTAAAAATATCCTTTTTAATTTTTAATTCCTGTCATCAGAGATTTCCTGTCTCATTGAGTTGCACAGCCTCTTTGCACACTGTGGAAAAACAAACTATGAAAACTATATAGAAGATACTGAGCTCTCTTCTCTAGTGGTATGAGATATTTCAGCACACAAGGAGAATGCGGCTCTGAGTTTTTCAAAGGAAGGTTTCAGCAATTCATTTACTGGACTGCTTGCAAATGTCAGTCCTCTGAGCATTAATGAGGCAACAAGTCAGTTGAGAACAAAACTTCTGGTAATTCTGGTGATACGTTTGAGGTAAATATGAGGGCCATGATGGGTAGGAGTAAGATATTTTTTTCTCTGGGGCAAATATTTGTATCAGAAAAAGTATCAGGCAGTGTGAACTAAGCTGTTCACCAGCTGCATGTGCTTTTGAGCAGCATGCTTAAAAACAATAACCTGAAAATAGAAGACAGTATCCCACAGGATATAGTAGGCATTTTGAGAGTCTGCAATGTTGGGGGAGATCTGTTTTGTGCAGCCTTATTGATAAAGCCTAGGTGAAGACTGAATGCCTGGTTAAGTCTACAGCTGTCACAAATCAAAGAGATGGTGTTTATTAGGCAAAATGTTTTAAACCAAGTTGTCAGGCTTTATTTTTTTTCTTCCCTCTGCACTCAGGAGTTCATGATGATTGGGGAGAAGGCTGTCGCAATGAAGAGTGAGTTGTTTTGCATTTTTAGAGAATCATTACTCAGAAACCTCAGACAATATGTGTGTATTCAAACAGCTTTAGCACCAGTATGTGTCATGTCTGAAAACAGTTTTACTTTGCATAGTATTTTTTCCATCATAAGCTTAAGAGTATGCAGTACTCAAACAAGAACTGTCTTACTTTATTTGAGTTTTGGCTGTGATGTATCAGGCCAGCCTTTTGAAATGCGTGAATTGTTTTCATGTATACAAATACCTGTGAAGTCCATGATTCTTAATCCAGGCACAAAGAGTGAGATGACCTTTGTGAAGTATAAATGGCCAGATTATTTATACTTTGTACATCAGAGCTGGTCATCTTAGATACTGAGGAAGGGACAGTCTGAAGTAATTCAGATAAATCAGATGCAAAAGTAGTAGTTTCTCTGCCTTAGTAGTACAGCAGCCTAGATGTAGGTATATTTGCTCCATGGGGGAATGGACTATTTGTACTTAGGGGAATATGAACTAGCTTTTTGCACATTATAAAATATGTAAAAAGGCTGCAATAAACTTCTTTATTGTTCCTGATGTCTCTCCTGAAGTTGTTTAAACTTCTTTGACACTCCTCTATTGCTGGTGAACTCTCTGAAGTGAGGGATCAAGCCAGGTAGCTTCAGCCCTTGTTGACTGTATTCCACTGATGTACTCTGTGGCCTTTAAAATGTATGGATATAGTTTTTCACTCCCATTTTACTATTAATGCTAATTCTACATTTGCAAATCTGTTGCTGTTTTTGTCTAGGCAGAAGTAGCACTTGCTATCATTTGTATCTGCCAGACCTGGAACTAAAAATTATGCCTCCAAATATTTGTCAATAAGGGGAAATTGATAATAAACTTGTTCCAGGTATATATTTTACTATACAGTTTTCTTAAATCCTTCTTTCCTTTGTGTGAATCTTGGTGCTCTTCTTCATAATTGTATCTTACCTCAAAACAGCACAGTCAGTTTTGGGTTGACCTGTTGTTCTTACCATGCAGAAACTGGGATTTCCTAGGGCCAGTACCTCTGAACCTGTGCAGATTTTAAGGTACTAATATAATAACACCAGACACTCACACTGATGAAGCCTATTTAACCACTGAGCCAAACCTGAGGCTCAAATAAAATGAACTTCCATTAGTATAGAGAGACTTCTGCAGAAACTATACTATACTTTGGCTGCTTTGTGTTGTTTTCTTTTTATTTTGTTTCCTTTGCTTTGAGTCCTCTTCTTTGTAAGGCTTTTTGCTGTAAAACAGAGAGAGGTAGTCTGTATGCTGGTGGCAGGAATGATGACAAAGGGTTTAGGAGTGTTTTAATCCCCTTCAGTGAACAGAAGCTGACCTTCGTATATAGTAAATGGTTTTCTTCTTAGATTTTAGTGAGAATATGATAGTATTACAGAAGATTGTGTAATGATGACAAAGCTTAATATGAAGTGCTCATGAAGGTCCAAAGATAATGTAATGGTTTATTGAGAACGCTGTACTTTGAGTGTGCATGTGAACACAATTGAAAAAGAAATGAAATGTCCTTTTAAAAAAAAAATCAACAGAAAATTCTGCTTGACATGGTGGAATTTGTCATCAGTTATTTATTTGGGCTGTTGTGTTAAAGGGTAAAGAAGTTTGGCAGAAAATAAACCCCCTTTCATTTCAGCTTGTCCTCAGATATCAGAGGGGCCGGGGGTGGCTAGACTTAGATTCTCTGTGATGCCCAGTTCAACGCTATAAGTCCTGTCACATTCAATGTATATTGAACTATCACAATTACAGATGCACTAATAGTGTAATATACATTCAATCTAGTTTTATTCAGTGAACCATCACAGCTAGATTTTAGTGGGTCGTACGTTCAGTTTAGTCATGTTCAGCAAGCTATCATGGCCAGACTTAGGGAGTTCGGTCATGATCAACAAAATATCATGGCTAGATTTTAATGAATAGTACAGTTTATTAAAGCAACAGGAGTGCAGGTTCTTTTGGATTACCAGTGATAAATATACTGTCTGCAAAGCACGTGCAAGTACCAAGAATATGAGTAATACAGTTGACTACAAACACGTTGAATTATGGAAAAACTCCAGAGATTTCTAAATTTCCAGGCGAAGCACTCGGTATAACTGAGGTTTTGGATCTTACACAGTAGGCATCCCTATGGGGAAGAAGAGAGGTTCAGCCCGTCAACTGATCCCAGAAGTCGGCAATGTCCTCCCAACTTGTCTGTGATGGTATCTTTCCAAACATTCCCCCTCTCTTAAGCCCTTCTATATTATTTTTCTTATTTTTAGGTGGAGCTTGAGTGACTCTAGTCATACATACCTTTATTATGATTGGTGTAAAATCTCCTCACTTTACTTTTAGAGGTATAAGCTAGAGAAAATTCAGGGCGTGTGCTCAGTGAGGGGTGGTTGCACCTTGGAGGCGGGTGGCTCATGGGATGGAGGTGTGTTTTCATGTTATAACGAGATTATAATGAGCAAAGTTCACCCAGACAACATGATTTAGTGTGTCACTACTCCAGAACTGGGCACTTATGATATAAATCAGAAGTAAGATAATAGCATTGACCGAACCCCGTTGTTTTACCTCCTTGCTTCAGTGGACTCAACGTGGGGGCCTACTGTGCTTGTTCCAGTAGTTCCAGTTCCCCATCCCTGCAGTGATATCACGGACCCTGGCCATGGTGTCTCCACTCCACTCCACCCTCTGTGTTGTTTCTCTTAGAGTCAGCATACCAAGCTCCCTTGGTGTTGCTAACATCTAAGGTTGCAGGTTATGTTGCTTAGGGAATTATTATGGAACAGATTCCTTGCATATCCACTGCATTCCACCCTGGAGGTTTACCTTCCCTTAAGGCTGGGGGGGACATACCAATAACTCATCTGCAGCAATTCTTCCACATGTGGCTTATTAGATAGAAATAATTTAGTTTTGACACTATTTTTTATTTGTAGTTATACAATCAATTTACTGATATGGGAAAAAAGTTCTAACTTCAGAAAATGGATAATGTACCTAAGAGTTAATCCATAATGTATATATAAGGAGACAAATGTGTCCTACCAGTTGTGCATTACTTCAGATGTGATGAAGAAAAGGGTAACTAAAAGTTCTCTTGACATTTACTAAAACTATTGATTCTTAATATTGCCATCTGTACTGGGTTTCTGTGGCAAGGTTTTGGTAGTGGGGAGTTGTTACAGCAGTGGCTTCTGTGAGAAGCTGCTGTAGGCTTCCCCTGTGTCCAACAGAGCCAATACCAGCTGGCTTTAAGATGGACCCGCTGCCAGCCAAGGCCGAGCCCATCAGCGATAGTGGTAACGCCTCTGGGATAACATTTTTAAGAAGGAAAAAAAAAGTTGTGGGACAGAGAGAAACGGCAGCTGGAGAGTGAGAACGTGTAAGAGAAACAACCCTGCAGACCCCCAGGTCAGTGAAGAAGGAGGGGGAAGAGATGTTCCAGGTGTCGGAGCAGAGATTCCCCTGCAGCCCATGGGGATGACCATGGTGAGGCAGGTTGTCCTCCTGCAGCCCATGGAGGTCCACGGGGGAGCAGATCTCCACCTGCAGCCCGTGGAGGACCCCACTGGAGCAGGCTCCTGGCAGGACCTGTGAATCTGTGGAGAGAGGAGCCCATGGTGCAGGTTTTCTGGCAGGATTTGTGAACCCATGGGGGACCCATGCTGGAGAAGTGTGCTCCTTAAGGACTGCAGCCCGTGGAAGGGACACACACTGGAGCAGTTTGTGAAGAACTGCAGCCTGTAGGAAGGACCCACATTGGAGAAGTTCGTGGAGGACTGTCTCCCGTGGGAGGGACCCCACACTGGAGCAGGGGAAGAGTGTGATGAGTCCTGCCCTTGAGGAGGATGAAGTGGCAGAAATAATGTGTGATGAACTGACTTTAAACCCCCTTCCCTGTCCCCCTGTGCTGCGGGGGGTGGGTAGGTAGAGAATCTGGGAGTGAAGTTGTGCCTGGGAAGAAGGGAGGGGTGGAGGGAAGGTGTTGTGAGATTTGGGGTTACTTCTCATTATCCTACACTGGTTGATTGGTAATAAATTGAGTTAATTTTCCCCAAGCTGAGTCTGTTTTGCCTGTGACACTGATTAGTGAATGATCTCTCCTGTCCTTGTCTCGACCCACAAGACCTTTGTTATATTTTCTCTCCCCTGTCCAGCTGAGGAGGGGGAGTGATAGAACAGCTTTGGTGGGCACCAGGCATCCAGCCATGGTCAACCCATCACACCATCATAATTCTGGGAGTTTATTGGTAATGCTTCATTATGTTTCAGTTGTGTTTGGAGAGGTTTCTCCAAGGATTGTTCCAATACTATTGCTTTCCTGCTATAAGACCAGGCCCAGCTCAGGCTTTGCTCTGTTGGGAAAGAGGAATAAAAAAGGGAGGAGATGCTGGTCAGGTGCAGGTTGCACCCCTTGGGGCCACAAAATATCAATGTAATAATTTAAAATTATTTGCATTCAGGCCAGAGTTAATGGAGTGTGCAAAATAAAGTTCTTAATTAGCTGCTTGCTAAGCTTTTTACACTTTACCCTCAAGTCTATCTCAAATGAACAACAGAATATTCTACACTGTGCACTTAAATCCCCAGTGTTACCAAAATATAAAGGTTTTCCTTTGAGATTTTACCTCCAAGGGCTCTGATATCTGTCAACTGAGCAAACTTATCTGAGGAAGAGAGAAAACCCCCAAATTTCTAATATTACACAACTAGGAGTTATTCAGCTGCAAGACTTTAAACCCATTTCTAACACCAGAGAGTCATAGAACAAACTGTATAGATACATGAACTGGAAAAAATTTAATGCTGTTAACTTCTTACATTTTGAGCTGCTTTTTTTTTTTCACGTTTTGCAAATTGCATCTTCTGTGACTCCTGTTAAGACATCTGTCTTCTGTGCTTCAGCTGATGCCTGACCTACCAGCCCCTTTTCTTCCTGTTTATAGCCTTTTGAAATGAAGATGTAGAAGTAATGCTTAGAAATACCAGTGTTCAGACATGTAGAGCAGAAGCTTATCTAACTTACGATAACAAAGAACAAAATCTAAAAAATAATGCTTCTGAATGGAAGATCATAAATTGTGCAACCTCTTATTACTGTGCATGAACATTTTTTCAGGGCTTTAGAATGTATTTGAAAAAAAAAAAAAAAAAAAAGGAAAGCAAGCTTTCAGACCAGGACAGAAGAATTTGTGCAGAAAAAAGAAGTGAGAATAGTGTTTTCATCATAGGCTGAAGGCTGCCCAAGTAGTCTGCTGGGGATTCTGGTGGTAAGCTGCTGCTTCAGTACCAAATGAAAATTTGGTCTGACAGTCTTCTCATTTTCAAAGTGCTAGGTTTTATCCTCCAGCTTTCTTCTACAGCCACTGAAGGGACTGCAGATTTATTGTTTCTCTTATAATCCTGCTTGCTTATACAACTTTTTGGTGTCTAACACCTACATATTATACTCTATGTTATTGACCCCTTGCTAATTGTAGATAATAGAAGTGGTGCTAAGAAGTGTTGGGCTAGGAGAATACTGAGCTTGATATCTCCCTACATACAACGAGTATAGGTCGTCGTCTTCAGCTTTTTTGCTCACTTTCATGAGATAAATTCTTTTATACAGCTGCTGCCAGAGCCATGACTGGCAACTAGCTCAGCAGTGTTAATGAGACGCAGCAGCTGAAGTCCTGTCCTTGGCACAAATAACCTGCCTGTGGTGATCATGGTGATCGTGTTTGTAGTTAGTTGTGATTGTGCTTAGAAAAAATATTAAAGAGTTTTGTATGTCCACTTGCCTTGACTTACTCTGCACAGGTGTCTTCACTGCAAGTTCTTCCAGTATAGACTGAGCAGCCTTCTACTCAAAATTGTGCTGTATGGAAATTGATCTAAAATGTCACTGCTTCATATATTTAGTCTGAAGTTCTTGCTAATCACACTGGACCTTCATTACATACTGAGTTTTTGAAATGAAGCACTAGTCTTCCCTATTCTGAACCTTCCATCAAACACACAATCTCTGGTATAAGTAGATGTATTAGCAGTTGTCAAGTCTTCACCTTTAAAAGAGATAAAATTATCAGTAGGTAAATTAATTTTATAGCTTCTGTCATTGATTTATTAATAGTAAGACCTGTTGCCTTGGCAGAGCTTGCAAGACTATCTGTCTTTTTGTGCATATCTTCTGCTAAATGCTTTTCTATAGTAAGAAATCAGACTTGGTCAGCTCTGTCAATATGTACGTTAATTTTTGTTTGAATACTGAATAGGATAAGTCAGCTGTAGATAGAGGTGATGTTCACCTACACTTTTGTAATGATTATTTAATAGGAAGGTGTGATGTTAAACCTGTCTTCAGAAACCATTCACTGCGTGTATGCTTGCTTTCTCTACCTGTTGGCCTGCTGTCCACACCAGCAATGCTGTCTCAGGCTATATATGTGTTGAAAGGAAAACATCAAGGCCAAGTTACTGGGTACAACTTGGGCAGAAGCAACTTTATTAACCTGTAGCATGAAACTAAATGCTTGCCTACACTGGACAGAAATGTCTAAAGAGGAATTTAATGATAAATACCCCTTTTCTGGGGTTAGATCCAGGAAAGGCCTAGTATGCACAGAATTAAGTGTGTTCTAAGTCCTGAAGTCTAAGAAGTGGGTTGTATTGGAAGAGTCTCCACAGGGAATCAGCATAGACGACTTCTAAAATTTCTTTGTGTTTTATATTATGTATAAAGTGAACCTGAGTGAGATATATATCTATATATATCTATATATATAGATAGATATAAAACGCTTGGGTCCCTTCCCCAATTTTCACATATGTCAGCATTGAGCAAAAAGCTGTTTTTTTCAACAGGAACTGAAAAGCTCCTAGTAATTGTGCAACCAGTTATCATCATGGCTGAGGATAATAAGCAAGGAGGCAGATGAGGTGGGAAAACAAGGTAAGTAAATGATCTTTATATTGTAATTCCACCTCCACAGCCCTGTGCAAAATGAAACATATCAGAAAAATTTATGTATACACATAAAACTCTGTATGAGGCAGTTATGAACAGCGTGTTCTGTGCTTCAGTTTTATATGGCGGCAGTGGCACTTGAAAGGAAAACAGGTTCTAAAAATAAATGTCAGTGAGACCTTGAAATGAAAACCAAATCACAAGGGTGCCACTTAGTTACTTTGCTATTATTGGGGAACTTGGCCTATGTGGAAGCTCATGGACTTCATACACTTGCCCTAAAATAAAACCAGTTTGCATGATCCGATACCAGTGGTTCCATAAAATTCATTTTGCATGCAGGCTGCTGGTCGGATCCCCCTAAATGAGCAGAACATAAGAAATTTTCTTTAACACCCTGTGAGAGGTCTCAGACAGGCAGTTGTTATTAGCGCATCAGTCTGAACTTAATACCTTGGGGTGACAATATGGACCTGATGTTCCTGCCAGCAGTATTTTGTAAAATTGGTGATCCATGGTGAGTTATAGAGAACCATTTCACACTTAAAATGTGCCCCATCTCCTGCATATGGAAATGAGCTGAGACAGAGCAGATACCACACAGAAATTTCCATGTGTTTCATTTTCATGTGTTCCTGAAAGCTGTAGGAGGAAAGAGTCACAGGTAGGAGATGAAAATGATGTGACGGTTTGTGAGGAAGGAGAACATCTATTCCCAACTATACAACTGCTTCTGTCCTTCCAGCTGGCATTTCTCTGGTCAGTGAGAGGATTTGTGGCAGAGCTGTTCATTGCAGTGCATTCCCCACAGTGTCACAGTGCTCAACATGTAATTACTCATACTTTAAGCTCACGTACTTTACTGGCTCACCCTTTCCTTGACTAGGAAGAGATGCCAACTTTTGCTGGAGCAGTGCAGGGTAATAATGTATGTCACAGCTGTTCTGTTGCTGATGCATGTACAGGAGGACAGCCAGGAGCTGCACTGGCAGACATGGCTGCAGCGACTCCTGTCTCTGGATGAACATGTGCATTTCTATTCAAGCAGATTTGCCATGTGTCTGAAAACGTCCTCGTACCTCATCCTGGTGACCAAACATGTTTTGCTACAGATGCCTTCCCGTTCTCCTGACAGCACCTTTTGGAAGACAGACATGACTTCTTTCCCCTCATAAGGCTGAAAAGCTGCAGTCCAGTCACTGAGAGGAGACAGCAATGGAGCGCTGGGGCACAGACCTGAGTCCAGTGTCCTGTGGGTTCTTGTTCACAGGAACAGGGCAAGCCCATTTTCTTCTTGCACCTGTAGCATGTGTGGTGCGTAACGAAATATTGTATGATCAGTAGTTCAAAAGTAGCTTATAAGTGCACTGTTTACTTGATTTGGGTACATTGCAGATAAAGGCAAGATAAAACTATAAAAATCAACTTTATTTCCTATATTATAAGACTTTTTTCTTTCACATTGTGATAACATTCACTAACCTTCTTTCTAGTGGAAGTTTCTGTCAACCTCCTCATCCTCTCCTGAAATAAACTCATGTCTTTACCCACTTATATCTTTTTTTGTCAGTCTCTCAAGTTTAGCAGAATAGTCTGTCACTCTCTCTGGCACCTGGAAAACAGTGTTTTTCCTAGCCACTATGTTCTGACTTTTCTGAAGTTGTGAAACAGGTGTTTTACCTCCAGCAGTGGTTTGTTTTCCTTTTCTGTTGCTCTTCAACATGCTTCTTGGATGTAGTCAAGTGGGATGACATTGCACTGGTTGTAGATAAAATACATTTGATAATAAAAAAGATACAATTATTTCTCCTATTTTCTCTGTGTTTATCCTTTAATCAGAAACTAAAATCCCACAGGGAAAGGCTTGGCCCTACTAAGTGGTTGTCCAAAGGCTGGAGCTCTGAAGAGTTAGAAAGTAAATGTTTTTCTCTAAGTGAATTTGGTTTTGTTGTGGGTGTACCTTTCTACTACTGTTATTTTTTATTAATGGATTTTAAAAAGTGTGTACCTCCAGGTAGATTTATGATGTAACAGATCCCAATTCCAGACCTTTGTTGACTGAACCTACCAACATAATGTTGTAGAATCAATTATGAAAAATTCAGTGTGGGAGTTACAGGTAAAATACTTTGAAGGAGAATTAACCCTGTAAATCAGTAAGTAATTCAGTAAGTAGCAGTTTTGATGTGCTTGGCCACTTCTTCAAGGTGAGTCAGAGAGAAAAGTATTTTTATGTCTTCATGTGCACACCAGAAGATGACTAAAATCAGAATGGAAAATAGTTTGAAATTGCAAGTATTTTCCGATTAACCTTTCAGAACTATAAAGTAGTATGATATAAAAACTAGTATGATATAAAGTTCTCATAGACTGAAATTTCTAGACCTTTGAGAACTAGAGGAACATAGGAGGGGACAAGCTTAAGGAATATTGGCTTCTCTGAAAAGACTTCTATGCTGTTTCCAGGTGTTTCAGAAATCATCTTTAAACAATGAGCTTGTCTTGTAGCACACGTATGTATTCCTGAACGTACTCCTCAACCTTTGCTGAGGAGCAGCAGACCTTTATATTTTAAACAGCTTTTTAGCTTGGCTGCTTGTAGATTTGTTGTATTTGTTGTTTATAATTTTAAAGTACTCCAATCTGATTTTTTTTTTTTCTCTGCTGCTGTGGTTTGCAGAGCTGGAGCTGCTTTTATAATGTACAAACCACAAGTTTCTTTTAGTTTTGCAGAATATAATTTTGTAGGAAAAACTGCATTTTGGAGATTGCTTCCTTGTTTAAGACCTTTTTACCAGAAGTGTATTATGATAGTAAATATATATAAAATATTTATCCTTATTGTATTACTCTGTCCAGTAATGTTTTTAATCTTAGACAACCCTCTTGTTGCTGCAGAGCAGTGCTGTAAACAGGGACAAGTTCCTACAGTCTCTTTTTTTTGAAACGTGTTGTCTTTTGTAATAAAGTTTGTGTTTGAAATGAGCAAAGGGCATAAGATGTAAAAAGTTACTGCTGGTTTTCAAGAAATCTGACATTTCCTCTTAAGGAACATTCTCAAATTTTCTTTTTGTCCACCTCACAATTTTATATTGGTGTCTGGATTCTACTGAAAAGTTGATTCCAGATACAAATCCTCTGAGCCCACTTTGCACCTAGCTTTTCCAGCAACAGATGAATGAATGGCAGCCAGGTAGAAGGATAGCTACAGAAGTGTAGCTGTCTGAGGCACAACAAAGGCACATTTTAGCAGAAGGAACCCTGAATCTGAGTTTCCTTACTGAAAAACTGAGATGAGATGTTTTACAAGGCAAAAGAAGATTAATGGGGAAATTGAGGAGTAGAGAATTCTTATTCAAATTCTTACTACAGATTTCATAAAGTCAGTTAAATTATTTTAAAAAAAGACAAAACAGGAGGCAGAGCAGTGACCTAGGATAAGTCATCTTACACCAATGGATTGCTTTCTAAGTTTTCACTGGGATGTTTTGGACTTTGGAAGACTTTAAATGTGCAGCTTTTAAAAGCTGAACAGCACAAAGCAGGCAGTCTTTCAGTTGGATAGTTGCTGCGTGTCACAGTTCACTTGATGGACGCATGATGGAAAGGTTCATTTGCTGTGACCTCAAAGTGCAAAAAATCAAAGGCGGACATGCCACAGGGGTTATGCTTCAACCAAACAGTGAAACTTTATTGTTTTGCCCATAAAGTGGCATGCGATAGGAAGAAAGAGTGATAGGAAAAGAGAGAGAAAAGAGGTAAAGTGAGGAAATAGGATTATAGTTACCACCGCAGGTCCAAAGGCATCCCTCTGGTCTCAGGTCCAGGCAGCGTCACCCCAGTCCTCCTGATCGTCGTGATCCTTGGTGGAGAAAGATTTTTGAAAGTTTGTTTGCTAGGAAGACATCTTTTATGCCAAACAACACATCTTGCCCCTCCTCTGTTCCACCTTGCCCCTCCTCTGTTCCACCTTGCCCCTCCTATGTCCCGTGGCCCTCTGCCAACTCAAGTGAGGCCTTCACACATGCCCAGGGACGAGTGTCCGAGGTGTGGTCTGACTTGGAGGAGGGTAGCTTTTGACCAGGAGGTGTGTTTTCACATTATAATGACATTATAATGAGCGAAGTTCACTTGAAGTTCAAGATTTCTTCATCAAAGTTGGAAACAGCAGCTGAAATCAATCTTTTTTGACGGTAGCTATGCAGTCTTCATAGTTTTGGTAAGATTAACGGGGAGCGGTACAGGACCATTCGTACTACTGTTATCAATGGAGAGTGGTACAGAACTGTCCATGCCATGCAGTACCCTCCTTTCTTCAGAATATTGACATTCAACATCTTTTCTCAGGCAGGCCGCTGCAGCCTCCTGTCAAGATGCCAGTCCAAGTCTAAGTTTTGAGGTATAGTCCAAGTCCCTGATGATAATGTTGAGACAATACTGTTCTTCAGAATGACTCTTACACTGTATCACTGGAAAAATGCAGATGTATCACTTTATATACAAGGTAAGTGCATTTTTTTTTCAAAGGCTCCTTTCCTGACTGCTCTTTGCATTTGCATTACTGGCACCACTAGCCCTGGGTGTTCTCACCTGCTCCTCCCTCCTTTTCTGTTTTGGTTTCTATGCCATGAAAGCTTACTCTCCTACTTCCAGCTTCCTCAGTTCTAAAGACTTGTATAAAAATTATAAAGAGCTGTAGTTTCCTTATTTGAGACTTATGTAAGACTTATAAAGAATTATAAGGAATTTATAGGCTTGTTGGAACAATGACGTTACAGTGGAATTAGCTGTTACCAGGTCTTTGATGTAGTACTACTAGCCTACAATACTGAGAAATATGGGGGTGTTATGGTTGCTTATTCTTAAGGCTAAATACAGATTGCTTGAAGCACTATGATTTAGTTTTTTTCTTTAGTGCTAATGCAAAGACAAAGTCCATGGGCTCAAAGGCTACCATCAGAAAGAAGCATGCAGATTTGAAATCTGATTTCCATATACTGTTGCCCCAAGGTCTTCTTGTTCAAAAATATTTATCACATTCCCCGGACAGGAATGAATTGCAGCCATTTGAATTTGGATACTGGTTACTAAATAATTTATTTCCACTTATCCATTCATTCTCAGCATCAAGCTCTCCATTCCAGTCACTGTAGTGGGGCAAATTGTTTTTTATTACAGACAGCTATACCGTATGTCCAGGGAGTCAACTGGAGGTGGTTAGATTTTTATTGGAAATGAAATAAAATTACACAGCTACACTATTTATAAAGGCATCTAAAAGTTTGGTCTCAGTAGAGGCTGTTCAGAGGAAGTATAGATCTACAGAGATGTTTAACATAGTAATCTGAGGTTGATGGCTGTTGAGATTGCGAACAATGAGAAAGATTTATTGCTTCTGGTTTTGTATTTTGCCAGAAATATAGATGCTTTTCCACAGAGATATTTCTCTAGATATTTGACCTCTCTGTATTTAAAGGGAAAAATAGAGAAAGTAAGAAAACTTAAGAGTCCTGAAGAACTAAGCTAAACAATTCAAGTTAGAATGTCTTCTTGCAGAAGAGAACACTAAGTAATGTCAGCATTTAGTATTAATGAATTGTGTAAATGTTATGGTACTCAGTTAAAGCTGAAATGTTTTCATTGTTGTTCAATTTCCAGACAGTAAATGCTCTAAATCAGGAAACAGAAGTTCACACCAATGCAGGTCCCATCTTGATTCTCATTCTTTCAGTTCTTTCTAGTCAGTCAGGCCATCATTTTGATTTTTCCTCTGGTCTTTTTTATTAGTAGAAAAGAGAAATTTCTGAACCATCGTATCCATTGTTAACTGTATCAGACTATGATTTGCACAATAATTCTTTGTGATGCCATTTCATTTTCAGAGACTTTGGGATCTCTTCATGATTTGGAGCAGCAATGTTTTTTCATCTTATTCCACCTGTGGATGACTTTCCTTTATAAAAAAAATTAATTAAAATAAATAATTAGTTAGTTGCAAAAAAATAGCAAGACACAGTTTTCTTTTTTTCTGTGGGAATATTGGGTTTATTCAGAAACTTACTTATTTCTTCTTCAGTTAAGAACCCCTATTTGTAGAAATAAGCTGATGATTTTTAGCTGGATGCCTCAAGCAAGGGATTGTTAGTAATACAGAAGAGGTGAAATTTCAAAGATGTTTGTCTTTCTAGAGGCTTAATCAATAATGGCCAGTAAGTGCTTAAACTCTGACTCTAAGTCTTACTTAAATTACTAATGAGGGATGTATGTTTGATAATAGGTTGTAAAGCTTATTGTGATGTTCTCTGACTGGAGCATTTGGCAAATATCAGCTTTCTTGTGTACCTGCTTTCAGAGAAACATTGTAAGTAGGTCCATCAATGTAAGCAGAAATTCTTGCTGTATATTGAAGTATCCATGTGCCTTCTCAGCTCTTTTCTAAAAATTACTACTAAAAAGCTGGGGTTTGTATCACGGCTTGAGTTCTGCAAGAATGGACATGTAACACTGCAACATATGTCACAACATCTGGCTGTGGTTCCTGGCCTCTGAAAATATTACTGAGGCTTTTTGTGATAAGGGAGTGTTTTCCTTCCAGCAGTACCATAAAGACATTTGTCCATCTCCAGAGGAACAAGCCAGTGCCTGTATATTGTTCAAATCCCATCTCAGTCTTGCAGATGGATGTATTAGTAGCATTGTTACACATAACAATCCTCTAAACTTCCTTGCTACCACATTTTGTCTAAGGTTAAGTAAAGTTGGCTTTATTTGAGTGTAAAATCAAATTGAATAGTGATATCTAAATCTGCCTGGAACTGAGCCAGATGGCAGACCTACTGGAGAGCCTATAGTCCAAACTGCTGTTCTTCCATTTAATTAAATTCTATAAATAGATGGTGTTTTTAAGAGACAAAAGTTGTACATCCCAAAGGGTACCAAATAAAATGTAAAAATTTAGTTTGAGCACCAAGCTTTCTAACATAGATCATAGTCTTCTGTGTGTAAAGTATACCCTGGCAAAGGTCCACAGCAACCTTTGAGGCAACATATAGCGAATGGTACTGCCACACTGGCACATACTGTGCTGCTCAGAATTTCAGATGAGTGTCCAAGCTTTTCTGATCATTCTTTTGCATGTAAGAGGCAGATAATGAGTAAAAACTTGCAGCTAGGTAGCATTTAGCAGGTTTGGAAACATGTTTCTTCCCCATAGCTTATCTAAAGCATCTTTTCAGTCACACATTTTTCAAGCTTCCTCTTGAATAAAATGTATTGGCATGCACTTCTAATACACATAGCACAGCATGTTCTTGGTTTAAGTTACACCCAGATGTAGGCAAGATACGTTCAGTAGAACTCTCTTTGTTCATATGGCCCCCATGCTTGTATGAAGAAATCTTTACACTTTTTCTCTCTGTAAGTGAAACAAATCCACTTGACGTGGAGAGGTTGTTTAAAATGCTAAGTATGAGTTATGGTGTGGACAACTCAGTACTCCATCAATATTTATTATTGATAAATTTGTATTAAACACATCATAACTAGAGTTCTGGGTTCCATCATGCTGTGAACAATGCAGACACACAGCAAAAACCCAAACCAACCTCTGTTTAAAAACATTTCCTTTTGTATAACAGGGATTGGCTTCTAAACACCTCATATGTGAGAGGTGTTTGATGGAGTGCTAAAGAAACTAGGTCATGTCTACTCTGTAGATGTGGCCAGTAATAACATTAAAAATTTTACACATTTAAATTTTGCTTTGTATAGGAGAATTTCAAAATTATTTCCCAAGAACATTGCTACCCTCTCTTGTAGAAAGAGAATAGAGTGGGCATAGTTGAAACTGTCAAGTTTTCAAATGTCTAAAGAGGTGTCAAAATCTGTGTAAATATCTTTTGGCAATGTGGGCTTCCCATTTACAGAAAAGTAAAAGCTTAGGGTATAAACTGCCTTGGACAGGGCATGTAGATGGTAACACTTGAATTGTTGTTCTTTCTCTTGCACTAGTGACAACCCGATTGTTGGACATTGTCTTTTGACAGTGCTGGCCTGTAGTGAAAATAGCACAGCTGAGGGAAACACCTAAGAGATACGGTTTGACAGAGAATGGCAAATTCCCCCTCCAGGGATGTTCAGAAGAAACTCTTACAAGGGTGCAACCTTCTTCCACATAGGTATCTACTTAACTTGAGGCCAGAGGGTTTTCTTTCCCAGATGGCATTATGGTGGAATAATTCCTTTCTCTTCTGTGAGGGGGTACAAATCCCTGCATTGGTCTCACTGGCTTTCTGTGTTCGTTCACACACTCAAGGAATGAACGCTTGCCATAGTAGTCTCGTGAAAAAATAGATCTGTTGTTGCTGGGGTTTTTTTAACCTTGGCGGAAAACTGTACCCCTTCATTTTCCTGTACAACATTTTGACATGCCTTGCTTTATGTCTGTATGTTACACTACTGGAGAATATTTTAAATTATATTTTCATTAAATGTACAAATCTCAGCTTTCATTCTCAGTTGGTGCAAATTTGGCAATGTAATAATATGCCAGAAGTTAGGAAAACCTCAAGTAATTTGCAGTTGTGAGTGACTACTTACATTGTGTATCTTCTTTGCAAACTAACCGTCTCTAAGTTATAGAGCAAGTTTGGATCTTAAGGAACCAAGATGCCATCTGGCACCTGCAGTCAGATATCAAATAGTTCTGTTATTGCCCAAGTGATTCTATGTAATTAAAATGGTCAAGACCAGCCTACGCAGTAAGAATGTCTGCTAAATATCAGTACAGGATATACAATACTCTATAAAAGGAGGTACACGATACTGCCATTTAAAGGTAATTCTGAAATACAACAGTGACTCTGTACCTGAAAATTATAGTGGCTAATGTTAACAAGAATGATAATACATACAACAAAGATCAAAGCTTTTAAAAATGAGTATGTTTCTTCATTATTGAATATAATTTTGCATAAAAAGGATCCTCCATATCCAGTTCATCTTTTACTTCATTACTGTTGCACTACAAAAGCTGTTAGCAGGAAGCACATGAGTCCATGGAAATGTCAGCTGTGTGATGAACTCTTGTTGCTTTTCAAGATAACATGTACAACTGGTAGAACAAAATGCAGTTATTCCAGGGATTAATTTATTTTCTTGCTTTTCTTGTATTATGGTCTATCCTCCTTCATTTCAAGGGTGATGTGCAAGGAAAAAGTGATTGCTGTGTGTCATGGTTTCAGCCCAGCCGTAACAAAGGCCCACGCAGCAGCTCGGTCACTGCCCCCCCCCCCCCCCCC
>JANZLQ010000079.1:60802064-60818207 GCA_026212715.1 Elanus axillaris | reverse complement strand
AAGGACAATTCACTGGGGCAACACAAAAAGGGAAATTATAACAATAACAATACAAATAAAAGAATATACAAAACGAGTGATGCACAGTGCAACTGCTCACCACCCGGAACCCAACACTCCACCACTTCCCCCACCAAAAAGCCAAGAGAGCCCCCCCAGCCCACTCCCCGTTTATATATGATGGATATAATGCTCATCATGAGGACCATGATGGCACATGGTATGGAATAGCTCTGTGGCTAGTTCAGATCAGCTGTGGCCCCTCCCAGGTTCCTGTGAAAATTAACTCTATCCCAGCTGAACCCAGGACAGTGTGACATAATTTTCAGCTCCTTTTTGATTTGCAGAGGAAGAATAAATGTTCTTGATAATAAAAGCTTTGGGCTATTATCTGCTTGGTCTGAAATTCAGATTCTGTCTGGCTGAAAGATGAAGTTACTTGAAGAATGCATGAAATTATAACAAAAATGAAACAAAACTTGAACAATTTCTAGTCTAGGGTAAAGGATTTAATGGTTTCTTCACAAGTTAAACTATTTAATACTCCCATCTGAAAAACATCAGGAAGAAAGATTAACGAAAAAAAATAAATCTGAGGCATTCCACAATTGTATAAAACCTCCCTCCATATCTAACTGGAACATCATTCTTGGGAGGCTTCTAAGATTTAGAGGCTCTTATTGAAATCAGTGGGCCACAGTGTGAGTCAGTGTGAGAGAAGAGATGTCAGCACAACTGAAAAATTCCTTGCAGGTCATTTGAACATCTAAGTGTTTTGTTGTGGAAAAAGACCTCCATAACAAGTGACTTCTAGTTGGGAAGGAAAGACAGGAGAATAAAAATTAATTTATTAATATACAGTTTTTATGTGTGGTACAGACTTTTCAGAAAGTGATGTGTAATTATTTTAAACCTTTTGAGGGTTGCTTCTGACCCCAGTTTCACAAGTGCAGCTCGTAAGTGAGGGCAAAATTATCTCCGTTCTTCCAAATCAGGAGTCTGATCCCAAGTGCAGAAAACAATTGAGTTGGTTCATTGACTTTAGGTGAGATTATTCACATACATAAATATAATACATAATATAATTATGCCAAATTAAATACAAGCCAAAAGCACTCACAGAATGGAGCTTCAAAGGAAGTACTTCATCAAAGATGACTATATGTAGGAGATTTGTTAGAATTTTTTGGTGTCAGGATTCATGTCACTGAGAAAAATGAGAAGATGTCAGTGTCCTTCATATGAAGATAATGAAACGATTATTCTATTGTATATAAAGCAGTTTTTTTGCTGTATTATGAAAGACTTCAGGTTTCTTGAAAAATGATCATTGACATTTCATAGTCTTATGATCTATGCACTGAATAGAAATTTCTTCATGGGCTAGTACTCTTAATGAAGGTCACATATATGTGGTAGTTGACTATATTAAAGAAGATTATTCTTATAATGGGGCATAAAAAAAAAGAACATGAACTTTTTAAAACTTGAATTGGTACATGACCTCTTGGTGGGAAAAGCACTGGTAGGTAAGTGATTTGCCACCACTGAAATATACCACAGGAAAACACAAAAAGTGAAACTTCAGTATTTCTTCATCCTGGAAATCTGTGTGATTAAATCCTCAAACACCTGAGCCTCCTCAACCTCCCCTATTTTCAGTGCAAATTGTGTCAGCTTTCTCTCTTGAGAGAGAGTTCCTCTGCACTGTGTAAGGTCAAGAAGTTGAAGCCCAAGGCTGTTTACGTCTATGTCACTAAACCTTAATTTTACTTGGTAGCAGTCTGTGGAGGCCAGGAGCATAGATTTTAGCTATTTTCTAAATGGGAACTACAGAACTGCTCAAATAAGTTCCATAAAGCCCAGAAATAGGTTCTTACAGTAGCATTCTCCCCATGAAAAAAAACGTGAACCTGGTATCATAATCATCCTTGTTTCATAGTTCTTCAGAAATTTTTATTGATGCTGAATGCCAGCACTCCTGACTCAGAGTTTAGTGCCCCACACCCCTGAAAACCATGCCTGCCATGCTAAGTGCGACCTCATTTGCAGAGACAAAGTTACTTTTTGTCAGAATGCTGTCATATATGAGGGGAAAGGAAGTATTTCCTGTTTACATATGGAAGTATTCTTAAAGCTGTTTTTTCCATATTCATCATCTTGCCAATAATTATTTTTTCATCAGTTTGCAGGGTGAAATGAATTAATATTCTTCTTGCTTTCTGGCTTTCATGCACTTGCAGGTCAGCAGTATTGTGAGGCTGATGAATTGCTGGGACTCTGATGTGATCCATGCTTTGAGGAAGATGAGGGTTCTTGAGCTCCATTCCCTCTGACACTGCTGAAACAGCACAAGCTGGCTTGTCTGTGGCCTTGGTAATTGGCCTTCTTATTCCTGAATAAGCCAGCCAGCAAAATAACATAGCTACTACCTGTTTGTATCAGGCTGAGGTATACTGGGCTGCTGTTTTCACTCCCTGAGGAAAATTTTAAAATCCAGTTGTATGGTGGCTAAGCCAGCAATTTTGGTTTCCAAGGACTGTAAAACCATTCTCTTTGAAAGAAGTTGTTGAAGAATAAAAATTCATGATGCAGTATTAAATTATTGCTTAGTTTCCTGTAATTTGCTACAAATTATGTGTAATTATATCCCTCCAGGATTCAATTGAAAAGGAAATTAAATCTTATCTGACTGCTGGGCCAGGAACAGGTACAGCCAGGCTGAGATAAGTGAGAAAACTTTTAAGAAATACGCTTTGTAGTTTTCTTTCCAATTTTATTTATACTTGATTTAATCTACTTATTTCAATTTGAATTTGAAAGCTAAATCAGACACTTTCTGCAGAACATAATACAGTAACAACCCAAGGAAGCACTGCTTTATTGTAGAATGGACAGAACAGTGAAGCCACGCTGTACTCTTTGCTGTGGTTTGCCTGGCCTTTGTGAAATGCATGCTGAAAAGGTGCACATTTAATTTTATGCAGTAGCTGCATACACAGTATATATTGTTAAATCTGAGATACAAAGCAGCGTGGTGGGATGGGATTCTAATCAGTGGAGTATAGCTACAGGCCTGAAGGAAGCTTTCTAGAGCTAGTCCTTACCTTGGGATGTGCATCAACTCAGTCATTGATTCTTGGGGAAAAAATTTTTATTAAAAGCCTACTAACCATTAATAAGCATTTATCTTCCCAAGGAGTCCATTTTCACTGATGTGAGGGATGATAGTTCTTGAACACCATCTTGCTTTCAGGTACCTGAAAAATTTGGGTAAGGAGAGGGTATGAACTGTATGCTAAGGAAGCAAGAGGTCTGTCTCGGTGGTGATGAGCAGGCACTGCTAGCTGAAAGGCTGCTGAGGTCAGTGGACAGCTGAAGCAGCCAGGAGATGAGAAAGATTTGCACTCCAGAAAACACTATGCCTCTCTTTCATTTGTCTGAAATAAAGTTAAGAAGCCTCATTTAACATACCTTAAGTGATACAAAAATATATAAGTATTAAACAAACCTCTGTTTTTCCATGGATCTCCTTGTGTTTGCTTTTAAAATAAATTGAGACTTGTTGATTTCAGTGAAGGTTCCCAGGAGAAGAAAAACACAATTATGTTCCAAAACTTTCTGCCAAAACCCAACTCTAAACTTAAAAAAAAGCAATAATTTCCTTGAAATTTCTCTTAGGTGCTGAATATGGTTTAGCTGTTCCTGTGTTCATGGTGACATAGGGAACTAACTATCTGCTTTGCAATTTCTAAATATTGTTTGCCTTCAGTGTTCTTTCAACCAAAACCTGGTGCCTGTCAGGGATTAAGCTTCTCAGGGACTGGCATTCATCAAGGATTAATATGTTAAATGAAAGGAGTGATAACAGGAACAGTGGCACTAGTTGCACCACAAGACTGTCTAGGACTCGTTAAGAAACTGCTGAAATCACCAAGCAAAAGAGAGCATGGGTGAATGACTAAAGTTGATAAAGGGGACAGAGGAGGGAGAGGAAGATAAGACCCCTGAAGAAGTAAACGACCAGCAGAGACAGATCTGAGCCTATGCAAGATAACATAAACATTTTAGAACTGCTGACACAAATTTTTTTAAGCTAACCCTGCCTCACTTATGCATATGTGTGTTTGTGTTGTGTAATCCTATGACTATGTCCATCTGCATTGTATAAATTTCTGGTAAAGTGTGCTGTCAGTGTGCATGGGCTTTAGAGGAGTGACACCGCACACACACAGTGCCAAAATAAACATACCTACTTTATAACTCTGAGTTGTAAAGTTTGTTCTGCATGTCAATGGTACTTAAGATACTTGTACATATGAATCCTTAAAGAAATTGAAAACATGTTGACACCTACTCTTTCATGAATAAATGTGCAGAAAGTTTCTGTAGAGTTTCAGGATGCATGTTGTCCTCAGAATAGCATGGATATGAATCAATATACAAAACTAAGCTGCATGTAGAGACAAGGAAAAACTGAGTTTGGGTGGAATCTAATGACATTTTATAGTAATAACATCACTTAGTACAGCCTTTACACTGTCTATTCAGAAATGCTTCCGAGCTGTTCTTTTCTTTCTCTTTCTTTTGTCTTCCATTCCTCCAGGGCTTTATTGCATCCCACCATTAATTAGACTATTAGATTATGAACTTTGTGTTAGAACGTCTCATTATATACTTGCATGTTTTTTAGTATGCTAGGACTGGAGCCCAACTACTTTTTTGGAGACCTGAGAACTTTTCACATTATGATTCAACAGTAGAAATATCTAATAAATGTGGCTTTGTTTTCAAGAATTAAGAATCACCATACATAAATATGTACAAATGTTTCATGTACATCTCACATGCTTCATTCTGCACCATGATTTGGGCAGATTCTGACTGATCAGAAACTGTTTAGGAGGGCAGGGAGTCCTGTGTACCTATGAAATGTAAACATGCCTATAAAAGGTTACCTCTGAAATTATGCAAGATCAAGCTAGCTAGGTTACAGTTTGTACAGGGTATTGCTTCTAGATTTTATGTCAAATTTCAGTTCAAATTCTCACAACTGAGCTTTAAATTCCTGGAAATGCTCACAGGCTGTTATCATTAGAACACTTTCTGTGTTTCCGTACTTACATTGATGTAAAGATTCTGTTAAATCCCTGTATACAAGTATTACAATCCTGAAATAGTTGATGTTTAATCCCTCAGCTGTCAGCACCAGTCCTGCCTTACTGAAAAGAACACTTGGGATGATGACTATTACCTTGAAAGGGCACATGGTGCGAATAGCAATGAACCTACATTAAAAAATACAGACAATCTTGTAGCAAGGCATACTGGAGGTTCTGATGTCCTCTGAACTGTCATCCTGGCACATGATGACTATTCATTTTTAACTGGTATAGCATAAGCAGTAAATAAACAGTGCTCGTGATGAAACTTTGTTTATAAATACAGTGCAGCATAGGAGGAGGAGGTGGTGCAGTTTCTGCTTCATTGTCCTGTCAGTATGGCTAATTTATTTTCAAGGTATTAAAATAATAACTTTCAAGAGCATGTTGCAAGGTCTGTCTCTGCAGAGAGAAAGCTGGGAATAAGAGACAGCTGAGTGCATTCAGGTTGGGGACCAGTATTTTTCAAGATTGTTTTGAGTCAACCTATCTTGTGGTGTCTGTTTTAGCTTTGTTGTTTTTAAGGGGAAAAAGGGTAAGAGCTATCAGGAAACTGTATGTTACCAGTATGCTGGTCTTCCTTGTCCTCCTAAAAAGCCAAAGGATATTAATGGCTCTCAATCCTATTGTAGAGCAAACCAATGTTTTAACATTTCATTACTGGTTCAAGTTTCTTAAGATTTTTATTTTAAATTTTATCATAATATTTAACGTTGTATATTATTATTGTTTATCATATATGACAAGAGCTATCATATTGTTATTCTAGTAGTGCAGATGACTCAGTTCCTATATAGGGGTGAGTCTTTAGATTGAAGTATCGTCTAGCAATGAAATATTGCAGGTCTCTTAATTCCTGCCTTTTCCAATATGCCCTTTTGAAGGAATGCCTCAAAGTATTTCAGTCCACATTTGTCTGCAGTTGTGTTTGTACCTAATAATAGAAAATGTTGTATTGTTTTCTACACTATATTTTAAGAGTTTCTTGATGTTACTGTGAACTATAGGGAAGGAGTCATTTCAGATCAGAGATTTATCCAGATCCTTTCTCTCAACAATAGTATCTGCTTTGGTATCTGCTACTCTTCTACAACAATTCACGCTAAATTGAGATGCTGAGATTTGATCCAGATAGTGCTCAGCTGATGTATACCAGAGAAAACAACTAACTTGTTTCTGTGTTCAACATAAATGTGGTCAAGGATTAAAAGATTGGAATAAAGATTTGAGAACAAGCTTTAAGGAGCTGCTGGTAATTAAGTTCAGTATTTGATCTCTGTTCTCCTTTTTATTGCAGAAATCGTAAGACATTATTTTTTAAAAAAGTAAAAATTTATTTAATAAAATAAATCAATGGGTGATAGATGAACGAAATGCTGCCACCTTAGAGCACCACTTCTCAATTTATTTGTCTTGTTTTGTTCATGGATCTCTTCCTATATATGTATGTGAGAATTATTAATGATCTGGGGTTGTTTGGGCTTTTTTTTAATGTTGGCAGAAAAGTATCCTCCTGAGAAAGAAGCTTTGATGCTGGAGCTGTGTTCCTCTAGGACTGTAGACCTGAAACAGGTAAAATGGGGTGGCTAGGAGAAAGGCTGGTAACAGAACTACAGTGAAGAAAAGGCTCAGGGCACACTTGTTGATGGGTCTCATTGCTGTTGGAGCTATGCCTTTACTTCTTAGAAGAGGGCCCAGGGCATTTGAAAATGATGGAGGGAACCTGAGAGGCAGTGATATGGTGCCGTGGAGTCCTGGGCTCCTTATGCTCATGCTCTTTATATTGCCTTCTCCTGAAATCCAGCCTACCTCCCACTGAGATCCCTGAGCACCCTAGTACTGTTTGCCCTCCCAGGCTAAGAACTGTGGTCTCCTGGTGCTGTAATATTAACAGAAAGCACTTGACAGGCTTGGTTTTCCACATTAGGGAAAAGAGATGAGTAAGTGGAATCTTTCTTTGTCAGATGCTAATGACTCCTTAATTTTGTTTTGTCCCAAAGGATGGTCACTATTTGCTTTGTGTTGATTATCAGGAAATGAGTTGAATTACTACTCCTAATGAGGGCGACAGTCATTATTTTTAGTGTATTTTTGTGTTTAATTTATAAACCCCAAGGAAAGTCAGATAATGAAGTGATCAAGTATTTTCAAATAAAAATGCTTTCTTGGAAAAATGGCTAATCAGTGAAATCAGAGGACTAGGGGCTCCTTTTGCCAATAAAACCAGAAGCCAAAACCATTATGACAGCATCAGTTATGGTAAAAATGCACCACCATCTCCCCTCTGCCCCCCCACCCCCGTCTCCCTCTCTTTTTGACAATGTTTTGATAGTAAATTTGGAATGAAAGCCCTTGAGTATGTAAGCACACAATCAGCCATAAACAGTTCCTGGTTTTACTTACCATAGTTTTGTGTAGATTTCTGAATGTTTTGCAGAAGGTTTTTTATTCTTGTTTTATAAGCATTGGGAGTTGTGTTGATATTGGAAAAAACGGCAAAGGAACACATTGGAGTTACAGTTGTAATACGCACGTATGTAAAACTTGATACAATCAGACAAATACAAGTTCTGAAACAGAAGCTGTTGTATGTAGCAAATTTGAAGCTGATTAACCTATTGCTAATGATGACCTTGTGAGCAACACATTAGGCTTTCAAAAAATGATGTTATTGAAATAATAACATGGGAAATAAGTTGCTATGAATCAGTGATGTGTATTTCAGAAAAGTAAAGCAGATCATTTATCCTGACTCTTTGTTGATTCAGAGTGAAATACATAATTTTGTAGGAATCACTTTGTGTGCTTACAGATATTTTGGAGGAAGGAAAGATAGAATAAGAAAATGTGGGTGGTTTTCAGGGACACTATAGGCATATGGGATAGTGGCTGTGTAGAAAGCTGCCCTTTGAATTTCTGGATTTGTGCCAATGCCAACATGGATATGTGTTTATCATTGTAGGAGTTTCATAGTTCATATGCAAATATTTTGAAAATCCACTGTAAATATTGCAGGGTTTAGTGATGATTTTCCAGATAAAGATCAGTATACAGCTTAAGGAAATCAACAAAAAAATTTATATTATTATGAAGAAACTTCAGGCAAAGTGTTTTGTAGGACATCAGACCATCCCACACAGATTTTTTCCTGCACTATGGATACTCTTTTCTGTTTGTTTCTGTAGGACTTTTTTCAAGGCTCAAGCCCTCCTTGGAACTTCATTTTAATGAAAGTATGTGCAAATAATTCTGAAGTTTCAGTGTGGCTATCAACAAGGGGTATAAAACCTGAAGTCTCTGCTGGAGTGTTTGCATTGACAAAGCTCTTGCTGACACCTGTGAGAGTTTTGTCTGACTTAACACTTTAGGATTTGGTTTGAGAAAATGAGGGAAAAAACCCAACGACACAAGAGATGAGCAAGATGAAAACGAAATGTATTACAGACAAAAAAGAAATTCTGTATATTCCACAGCAGAGAACTAGATTGGACGTGGCTTTCCACAAACAAGGTAGAAGAAAGGAATGCTGAGACCAACTGATCTCATCATCCCTGTCCAAAGGCTGTGCAGGAGTGTTTCAGTAGGTCTAGTGCTGCTTGAAAAAGCTGAGCTCCCACATATGTCACTTCATCCTTTCATGTCATATTTTAGTGCAATTATAGGAGTAGTAATGCTGCAGTCTTTCAACACACAGGCAGCACATATAGCAGTTCTCCATGTAGTAATAATTTTCTTCACTGCTTTTGGCTGAAGAGCAACAGCCTGGTCCTAATTCTAACATTTTTTAAAGACCAAATACAAATAAAGCCTAAAGTTTTATGTGTATTCTAAGCTCAATGCTTGGATGTGTTCTGGTGATGTGCACCCAGTCGTTATTCTCTGGAGAAGACCCTTTAAATGGATATGACATCAGCTAAGATGAAGGAATCGAAGCTCTTTTTTTCCATACAGATAAATCCTTACTGGCAAAAATGTTACATGTTTTGCTGCATATCCTCCTCTTTTGAAATGAAATCACCAGTGAAAAAAATCTTCAAAAGCTTTCAATTGTTCATTTACAAAATAATAAATCTTTCTGGTAACATCTGAAACAGCCTGGTAAGGAGCAATGCCTAAAAATTAGTTTTGTGTCCATTCAGGATATGTTATAATCTACTGAACTAACGTGTATGAATGACAGGCTCAGGACCTCCAAAGCTTAGTTAGTATGTCATTAATTCATGGAAATTCTGCCCAGTGGAATGTAGAATTTTACATGGCATGTAGTGTCTTCTGGAAATTTCTTTACATTTTGTACATTATTTATTTTTCCTTTTTTTTTAATTCCAGTTAGAAAATCATAAAACTGAAATCTTCCTGGACTTCTCTAGTCCTTAATTATATACATAAGATATATGAGGATTTCAGGAAAGAATCTGTGCTGTCAGACCTAGCAGCAGCAGTGGAACAGGTGGACAAAGGAGCAAGCTGCACTCTGTCCTCTCTGTCCCTCCACAGTGACTACATAATGTTTCAGGTCTGTCATGTCAGGGGGTCTGGCAGTCTGGCAGCAAGGAGTGATATGGTGGGAAAAGTTTTTTTCAGGAGTATGCGTTGTCTGTGTTGCATGGATCCTGGAATCATCCTCTGTTCTGTGATGAACAGATGTACAGGCATGTATGGGATATGCAGTCCAGTCTTCTGACCTCAGCATGGGAAACTGTCCAAGTAGACTATAGTTATGTGTAATATACTTCCACTAAAAATTTTAAAGTAGGTTTAATCTTACAGAAAGTAAGTAACTTTACAGTACCCTCTGTGTAAAATTAAGAGGGGTGATGAAATCCTAAATAGGTTTGGACTGCATTTGCCCTTTTTCTTGCATAGGAGAACTTAGCATGCCATTTGGATGAAGGGCTGAGAACAGGAGCTTGAGTGTTACTACTGGTGGAAAACCTTTCTTGCAACATTAGCTGAAGATGTCTAGAGTTTAAAATTAACTACTATGGTTAATGCACAGCCTAATCTCCTTACTGAGAGTGTTTTCTTGCCCTTCTCTCATAAAATATAAAGGTAGAAAAGATTGTGCTTGTGTGGATTGATCTCCCATATTGACAGAATATGTAGACCTTGCCTAAATTGCTATTTGAGCTGGAGTAATTTTTCCAGAAAACTAGTGATGAAAGATTTTGTTGTTGACAGATTCCACTGCAACCTTTGGAAGGTTTTTGTAATCACCATCAGTTGAAATGAAGCAAGCTGCTTTTGCCTATTTCAAATGTAATGTGATTTATCCATGGCTTTGGTATCTTCATTGTCCTGACAGACTGCCGCTGCTGCAGTGTTTCACATAGCAAAAATGGGTTTGCTGATGTTCCTAGGATTTCATCAGTTAATAGTGAAAATGAGAGTTAAAAGATTTTGATGTCATCAGAATGTCACTGAGGAGCAACAAGAGCTCAAGTATGTGGTATGCACAGCAGGCTGGATCATGGGGAAGTCAGGCAGCCACATCTGATTCCAGATGTTACACCTGCGTCATCCTTATGTTCAGCTTCAGGGATACAGGGTCACAGCAGCTCATGGTAGGGACAGAAATGCACAGTTCCCACCTGAGAGAAGGACAGAACCACAGAAACCATGGAAACAAAGTAAACCCAAGTATTTGGAAACTGGTAATATTGCTGATAAAATGTAGGGAGAAGTCCAGCGGGTCTTCAGGGTTTTGCATAATACTGACGAGGGGGTTCCTGCTATCGCTCAATACGGAGACAATACATTGATCAGGTCTTCTACAGCCATCAGCTTCAGCCTGCTGCTCATCATCCAAAGGCTGATAATTCCCAGGGTATTTAGTGATAGCTGAACCAAAGAAAATGTTATGAGAATTGTTAGCTGGTAAGAGGAAACAATCGTGACTTCCATCTCTGCCAGACATTGTGTGCAAGTATTTAAAAAAAAGGAGAGAAAGAAAAAAAAAGTAGATAACACTGGCTTCAAATGTTTCCCTCTGTGGTCACCTAGAAGGTCTCTGCTGTCTGGACAGTTGTCTGTCAGGTGAAGATATGTCAAACTTTATCAAACCTGAATCAGGCTGATCCTTAGCCTTGCTCAATTATCATATTCTGTTTTCTTTTTCCTTCAGGTCTTCATACCATCCATACTGTGTTTTTCCCTTCCGTCCTTGAGTTACTGACTTAAGTTCTGGGGGGTGGTTTTTTGGAGGTTTTTTAATGTTTCTTATCTTGTCTGGCTTTAGCTTTATTATAATCTGTCAAAGCTCAACAACTGTTATTTCAATAAAGCTAAACCAGGGATGCACAGCTGTGCTGTAGTGATCTGGGCCCTGGGTCACAGCAGCTGAACCTCAGACTAGGGGTTGCAGTAGCAAGACAATATTACTAGTTGCCTGAATTATTTTTAGAACCACGTCAATTAAGCCTTCCAGAAACCTAAGAAAAATTATAAGAAGTTCCTATTCCCTGGTGGTTTTGTTGTATGTTATATGCACACTAATGCATATGAGGTAATGCATAAAAAAAAAAATCTGCATCTTAACATAAACCGTGCACAAGCAAACATATCAACTATCAAAAATTAATTAATGATTTAGAAAAAAAGATAAGCCCTCTGACATGGGATTCCATTGCAGTTTTACTCTGATTTATTGATATGTGCATTTGGGAAGCTCACCATTCCACTGCTCATGTGAAATACGGCATTAGTACTTGGGAGCAACATTTTTGAAGATTAGGATTTGAAATTTCAAACCAGAAAAATCAACACTTGGAAAGGTAGAGTTCAAAACAAAAAGTCTCAACTCCCTCCTTATGCTTGATATTATCTCTTGGAGTCTTAGAAATTATTTGTGCACAGAATCTGATCATAGCCAGAATAATGAAACTGAGTTTCCATGAATACTTTTGTTTAAATGTTTACATAATTCCTTCCAGCCTTATTCACTCCTCCTTGTGGTATTTGTGAGCATTTTTGTGTATCAGGATATTTGTAGATGGCAAATATCAGAATAAATTTTGCTCAAGGCAATGGAAATGCTTTTAGTCATGCACAATCAGCCAATTTAAATTATGAAGTAATTGTCCCATGTCCTTTACATCACATTGGGTGGATAGAATATAAAACAGATCACATATACATAAGTATAAAAAATATCATATGATTTTAAAAATGTATAAGTTAGCTGATAGACTTTTCTATCTTCCATACATTTCCAAGCAAAGAAGGTAAGGCCACAGTCCTCAAAAGCAGTTTGGGAAGTACCAGCCTTCAGATGTGTTTGTCAATCTTACTGGCTAAATGTGTGTTTCTGTAGGATATGTACATATTTGTAATTTTCTTGCAGATAGTACATGATGCTGAGGAATATGCTGCATCTCTGAAAGAGGTAGCCAAAGAAGGGAAATCATGCACATTGTTGTGAATCTGAAGAGCAGCAGAATGGAAGACAGTGCAGACACATGTCTCTGGAGAAACAATTTGTGACTATTTCTGCAGTTCGATGCATTCCAAAACCAGTGTGCAGCTGTAATGATTTTCAGTGAAATGAAATATGGAGCAAATACTCTGAATTACTTCAGCTGGGCCAAGCTCTCACCTGTTACTGACATTTTTTGCCTTAACTATAATCTGTTCAAAGCAGGGCACATCATGTTTTCTGTTGTCATGGATGAGTGGAATGCACCTCACTTAAAAGAGAGAAACAGCAATATGTTTTACTAAGGTAAAATAATAATTTGACAGAGTTCAATAAGTTTAATGGAATTTAACAAAGTTTAACAGTGGCTTGACAACGTTCAGTAAGTTTTATGGCAAGGTTCATCTTACAGATTGCTGCATTCAAGAAACATACAAAGGAAAATTGAGTTTGAATCAAGTTAGAATAATTCACAGAGACCAAAGACACACAGAGGAAGGACTACCCTCCTGCTTAATCACGAGGTTTAGAGTGGACCCCCTTGCTTTCTAAACTCCTTTTGGAGCCTACGTGTGGCTGAGTCCAATCTTAACCTTATTTATATTCACAAAGACTTGCTGCCCCCTGCATGTATCACTGCAAGTGTGGCACTCTTCACTGAGCTGTATTGCTGCAGAGCTGTACAGTGACATAGGAGGTGTCATATAGCTATGTAAGTGCTCTGTGCTCCAGAAGAAAAAAAACAGAATTTGCATAGAACATGGCCCTCTGCCTGCTAGGCATGAGAATTGTGCTTTCCAGAATTAAGGATGGTAAGTCTTTCTGCACTCTAGGATTTTGTACCATAAAGTTCAAGATATTTAATTGCTTTGACTTGTTCACAGATACTGTATGCTTATCAGAATTTACATAGAGCATAATGCAGTAAGGAGGGAGTTGTCAGACTCAAGAAAAAGCAATTAGCCACCTACAAACCAGCATAATTTTGTAAGTTCAGATCCAGATAAATTTCAGTTTTGCAAACATTGAAGACCCTGTAGCCAATACAATGTCATTCATTGACTATGCATGGAAAAGATTTCAGTTATCCTTCTCTGAGGAGTTCTGTTGGTGCAGAGACACAAAATTTAATAACATTTCTGAAGCAGACAGTCTTTAATGCTCAGGTATGTAACAAGATTTATTTTCTTGGAGATTATAGATTCCTAATTATAAGTGCAGTGCTATGAAATTAGTGAAGTATTATTTTTTTTTAACAATGGGTGACTATTAAATAAATGAAAGGTGGTTACTTTCCCTAATGGTTAAGAGAAGAATCTAAAAAAAGCACTTAATTATTTTAAAAATTGAAAACCAGTACAAATGTAGGGTTGGCTTGCTAATGAGGAATATAATTTGGAGGTTCTAAATTGAATTTTAAAAGGGCAACCCTTAAACTGTATCAATGTATGCCAGATGCCCAATTACACAGAATTATAGTATAGGTTTCATCAATACTGTATTCCTCTTTGTGTTCAGAGTCAGCTTAATTTCTGTGGCTGTGGGGTAGCACTCAAAAAGACTGCTAAGAATGGAAATGAATCAGAACATGCTGAACATCTTGCAGGGTCATAGGATGTAATTCCAGCTGGACTTGTTCTCTTAGCTAATTATTGTAGTTTTTAAAGTAAAAAAAATAATCAGATGTCTTAATTAGAATAATGGTATATTTTCATTTTCTAATGAAAAGAAAAAGGGCCAGTGGAGAATAAGCAAATTTGAAACAATGAATAAGAAATAAGGAAAGGAAATTATGCTGAAATTAAGCTTTGTTGTGTTCCTTATTTGTCTGTGACTGCTTAATAATGGTAACTTTAATCTGCAGCCCTGTACACATTAATAATGCTGTACACATCTGTTGCCCAGTGCCAATTTACAAGGGAATACTTACAGAATGAACTAATGAAGGAAATGATAAATTAATTAAGATCTTGTTCTTACAATACAAGTCAACTAAATTGACTGCAAGCAGATATTTGAAGTGCTACTTTACTAAAATGCTGTTACAAAAGGTGGTGTCTGAGAAGAACATAATTTTTGTTCCCCAAAATAAGTTCAGTACAATATTAATGTAATTCCTATTCCTTGTGCACCTCAAGCTCGTTGTAGTTCTTGTTCAGATAATGTTTCTAAAGGAAATGGAAAGAAGCAGGTATGCTCTACTGAGTGGTATATCATGCGTAGTAACCCTTGGTTTTACAACAGTTTTTTCAGATGTTGCTGGTGCTGTAGCATAACATGTCTGACTAGTCAGCTGCCTTTGGACATTATGATGACTGTCCAGTGGGTCTTCAACTGGCAGTGTTGACTGACAGGTGCTGAAGAACACTGTACCACCCACCACTCTGATTTTAAGAGGAATAGGGAAAGTGATTCAGCTTCATAATTAACAGTTTCCCTTGGATGCAGGTGTTCCTTTTTCATCTGATTTGCTGGCTCTGAGATTTATGAATGACACTGCACACAGCAGCTGCTGACACAGGCTGCAGACATTGAGTTGCTCTAAAAGTCTGTGCAAGGGTACATCAAGAAACACAAGAGGAAATTGAAATGGTAAGACTTTGGAGATGGTTGATGAGGCTGGCTGATAACTCCCACTCTGGAGGAAACTGTAGGGTGTGCTATTGTAGTAGGGAAAAATAAGCAAGCAACCTGGAGAGAATACTGGTAATGGCAAACATATTTTCTTGCTGCTTATTAACATAGAATCATAGAATGGTTTGGGTTGGAAGGGACCTTAAAGATCATCTAGTTCCAAACCCCCTGCCAGAGGCAGGGACTCCTTCCACTAGACCAGGTTGCTCAAAGCCCCATCCAACCTGACCTTGAACACTTCCAGGTATGGGGCATCCATGACGTCTGTGGGTAAAATGGTCCAGTGCCTCATCCCACTCATAGTAAAGAATTTCTTCCTTGCATCTGATCTAAATCTTCCCTCTTTCAGTTTAAAGCCATTACACCTTGTTCTATCACCACGTGCCCTTGTAGAAAGTCCCCCTCTGGCTTTCTTGTAGGCCTCCTTTAGGTACTGGAAGGCTGTTCTAAGTTCACCACAAACCTTCTCTTTTCCAGGCTGAAAAACCCCAACTATCTTGCCTCCAGCCAGAGGAGAACCAGAGGTTCTCCAGCCCTCTGATCATCTTCATGGCCCTCCTCCAGACTTGCTCCAACAGGTCCATGTCTTTCTTACACTGGGGGCCCCACAGCTGAACACAGTGCTCCAGCTGGGGTCTCATGAGAGCAGAGCAGAGTAGGAGAATCACCTGCCTCAACCTGCTGGCCATGCTTCTTTTGATGCAGTCCAGGATGCAATTGGCTTTCTGGGCTGTGGGCACATATTGCTGGGTCATGTTGAGCTTCTCAACCCAATACTCCCAAGTCCTTCTCTGCAGGGCTGATCTCAATCCATTCTCCACCCAGCCTGTAGGTGTTCTTGGGATTGCCATGATCCATGTGCAGGACCTTGCACTTGGCCTTGTTGAACTTCACAAGGTTCACAGAGGCTGTGGCAGTACATGTCCTCCCCAC
>JANZLQ010000079.1:60780758-60801952 GCA_026212715.1 Elanus axillaris | reverse complement strand
GCTGGCCACAGAATTTCTGATACAGGCCAGGATGCCATTGGCCTTCTTGGCCACCTGGGCACACTGCTGGCTCATGTGCAGCCAGCTGTCAACCAGCACGCCCAGGTCTTTCTCTGCCAGGCAGCTTTCCAGCCACTCTTCCCCAAGCCTGTAGTGCCGCATGGGGTTGCTGAGGGTGCACTCATTCCCACTGTCTATATCACTGACAATGATATTAAACAGCATTGGTCTCAATACTGACCCCTGAGGAATACTACTCAGCACTGCCCTCCACTTGGACACTGAGAATGCGACTCATTGAGTGCAACCATCCAGCCAATTCCTTATCCACTGAGTGGTCCATCCATCAAATCCATGTCTCTTCAATTTAGAGACAAGGTTGTCATACAGGACAGTGTCAAATGTTTTGCACAAGTCAACATAGGTGATGCTGTTACTCTTCCCTTATCCACCAATGCTGTAACCTTGTTGTAGAAGACCACCAGATTCATCAGGCATGATTTGCCCTTAGTGAAGCCATGTTGGCTATCACCAACAGCCAACATGTCAACCAACATTCCCTCAGGACCTGTGAATGCATCTCATCAAGTCCTATGGACTTGTGCACCTTCAGGTTCCTTAGATGATCTTGAACCTGATCACCCCCAACAGTGGTTGGTTCTTCATTCTCCCAGTCCCTAGCTTCACCTTCTGTGACTTGGGTGGTATGGCTGGAGCACTTGCTGGTGAAGACTGAGGCAAAAAAGTCATTGAGCACCTCAGCCTTCTCCATATGGAGACCTGATGTTCTTAGAGGTCTTCTCCAAACTTAATGATTCAATTTGATTCTACTCTATATCCGAGGTAATCAGGTCTCCCATTTCCTTCCAGAGAGGGCCTACATTTTCCCTAGTCTTCCTTTAATCACCAATATGCCTATAGAAGCTTTTCTTGTTGCCTTTGGTCTCTCTGGCCAGATTTAATTTTGTCAGGGCTTTAGTTTTCCGGACCTGATCCCTGGCTGCTCAGACAATTTCTCTGTATTCCTCCCAGGGTACCTGTCCTTGCTTTTGCCCTCTGTATCCCTTCTGAATGTCTGTGTTGGTGACTGTTAGGCCATTTAGTGACATTTCAACAAAACTGAAAAAAAACCCCTTCTGTTGTAACTGAGGAAAAGTACAGCTAGGGGATTTCTGAAGTTTCAGGGTACCCAGCTGCTGAGAGCAATCCAATTGTCATTTCAGCTGCCTGTCCACTGTCTGCATTGCAGCAAGATTGCTTATGAGGGGTGGGGTCTGTAGGTAAGAGGTCTGCTATGCAAACTCCTTGGACGGCTGATCCTCCAAATGAGCTTTGCAGGCTGTGGATCAGAGGTTTCATGGTGCATCAGGTCACCATGGGAAGGAGCTGTGACTTGCAGGGAGGAGGAAGACACCTTCCCTTGGCCTTGTGGCAAGACTGCCCACATTGGGCACCCACCATTGAGAGCTCAGCTGCCACCCCCTTAGGTCCTGCTTAGGTGGCTTGCTCTTAGAATCTGGGATAAAGAAGTAATCTCTCTCCCCAAAGGATGTGAATTTGAGATATGCCTGTTTCTCAGCAACCCATACTCAAAGGCCTTTTGACAGGACTTTTGAAATACCTGTTTTGAGGGAAAAAGATTGCAAGGCAACAGGTCCGTGTGTGGTGGGTGTGAGGCTTCAGGGAAGGGACTTCCCATGGAGCAGGTTGGCAGTGTGAGTTCCTGATACAAGTGCTATGAGGTAGCAGGAAGGACAGTGTGTGGCATGCCTGTGGGTTTTGCAGAAAGGCAGGCATGGTTTCTCCTCACTGTAACTCTGTCCTGCTAAACTGGTCCTCTTCAGCCAACACTTCTCACTTGCTGCTGATGTGAAGTCCTTCCTCATCCTCTGTGAAAGATGGTACCAAGAAGCAACCAAGTGAATTGCTGTTGTGTAGCAGGATCCTTCCCTTAACATGGTTTTATGCAGTGTTATTTTTCAATTGAATTCCAGTACCATCAGTCTAATTTTAAGTCTTTTCAGACTTTTTTTCTTCTGCTAAAGGTTTGAAAATAATCAGATTGAAGTCATCAACAAGAAAATTTTCACTTTGATTCATGAAAAAACATTTTGGGAAATCTATTTTTGTCGTTCATTTGGAACAGACAGGATTATTTTACAGCTTTGCATATAAAATACATCAATTTACTGTATAAATGTAGTGGCAAGACATGATTAAAAACATGGGTGAGGAGCTACAACTAAGCCAGTTATTTAACCATCTATTTTAAGCAAAAATTTTCTCACATAAGGAAAAGCAAAATTTTTGACATATAAAATCAAAAGGGAATTTCATAGGTAGGTGTAGCTGAACTGAACGTTAAAGGTGGAAGAGAAAACCTAGGAGAAATATTGAGCTTCTCTGAGGGTTTTTCATTTTCTTTCTAGTGCAAGTCTTATGCTGGCTGATTAGAAGTCAGCCATAATGAGGTATTTCATGCTCTCAACAGGCACAGAAGTTTGGCCAGCTTACTTAAAATATTAAGTATTATGACACTAAAATTAAGTTTACCCATGCCTGCTGTTGTTTCAGCTTGGCTTAAAGGCAGATTGGAGCCATTCAGATAAATATTTTCTCAGATCGTGTCTTCACTAGAAGATCAACTAGAAAAAAATAGTCCACCTATCATAATAATTAAAAAAACCCCAAACAAAACCAAGGAGAAGATCAGATGACTGTGTACAGTGATCTGGCAAAAATACATACAAGAATCCAGTCTTATCAACAACGGGGTTGTCACATGTGGCACCAAAACCAGAATTTTAAACTTAACCTAAAGGTACATCAGCAAGTCATGTAGCTAAGTAAGCATGATTTTCCCTTATCACGAGAACAGTAAGGGCAAGAAGTGGAATTGTGGTATCAGGCTGAATAGAGTGACACTGTCATAGAGAAAGCAGAATCTTGCAGTTTTAGTCAAGGGGTGAAATGGAAAGACTGCTCCAATTAATACCAGGTACCTAGTTTAATGTGCTGTCTTACAGACCATTCTGTTAAATCCTGTCACTTGAGGGAAAGTCTTATTGTTTCTTATACAGGTCATGGTTATCTTCATTGTCTTAAGCTCTCATGGAGGTAGTCTGCAAATAAAACCCTGTTTTTCAGCTTTGTAAGTCAGAGAAAGTTTCCAGTTGACAAACATCATAAATTTAAGTGATACAGATGAGCCAGTATATTTGGAATAGCATCTCTTTCAATATTGTCCGTGACATCTCATTAACGTTGAGAACCACTTGCATATGTACATATGTATCTGTTTCCTTACTTTCCAGTTAGGATGGATGTTGTTTAAAACTGTACATGCATTTTCTAAGCTAACAATGATTCTGATATGTAATTTTACAATTAATTAAGCTTTGTCTATTTTCTCTTCTCCTGGACACCTCAGGATTAATATTTTATGGAAAAAAATAATGTGGGCTTTTCTCTCAGATGCCTTTGCTTTGTATGCTTTACAAAGACAGAAGAAAAGACAGAATAAATACAGGCATACTTCAATGATTGTAGGTTATTTATAAAGTAACTGGGCTTTTGATTTTGGGTGAGTATGTTATTTTGTTCAAGTTGTAGCTTTTTTGTGAAATTTCTGAGAAATTCACAAAAACCTCCAAGCAAAAATATATTGAAATATAAGAAGTAGTATTGAAGCTTTCTTCATTTTCTAAAAAATGTGAAAAGTTTTATTCTTTTAACTGGAGGTAGCTTAGGCCTATAAAGGCCTTCTTTCATGCTGTCACTGCTGCTGACATGCACTGATAACATGCTACAATTTTACTCTTGTAAAAGTTACCAAGAGTTGCTGCCACTTAATAATGATATATGTTCTCTTCTGGATCAATGTTTCTCCTTTGTTTGCTGTGGTATTCCAGAGTTTTATAGAAATGAAACTTAAAATTAAAATTGAGATAGCAAACATTCACAGAAAAAGTAAATTTTTAACAATATGTCATAATATGGTGGGCTAAGAAATGATGGAAAAATTTAAAAATGGAAATTCTTTAAATCCATTTTGCATTTAATTTCAAACTGAGAAATTTAGATTTATAGTTTTGACACAACATTTTGAAACTTCCAAACAAATCCTTTTTCAAATCAATACAAACAATTCTGTTTCATCAGAAATGTTGAACAACTGTTTTCCATTTCACTCGAAGTTGTTTTTTTAAATTTAAGATGCTAACATTGTCAGTGAAATTAAACTGAAATAGGAGCAGTTTAAAGGGCCAGACTTTCCTAACACTTGATCCTAAATGGTTTGTGAAAACCTGCCCTGTGCTGTCTGGCTGCACTGCTGTAGTAGATCTGCTCAAGGGCTGAAGCAGTTGAAACATTGCAGATGGCAATTTTGCATCTGGTATGAAAGCTTGCCAAATCACATTCTTGATGTATTACAAATAGTTATAAAGGTATTTAACATTTTTTTCACTTTACATGGTGTTAATTTTTCAAGCTGTGAGACTTGTATTTCATCACTATAAACAAAATAAAACCATATTTTTTATCTTAGATGAGAATTTTCTTTTTTCAGGTCTCCATATTCTAAATATAGTTAGAATCCCCCTAACAAGTCCTGCTTGTTAGTGGAATATGGACCTTGTCTCTGAATGAGTAGTATAATATTGAAAACAAAGCGATGAAGCATTTCCATCTGTTTGACCTCAGACTGCTTGTACTGGTCAGTTAGCACTGTTGTCTTCATCTACAGGAGTTGGATTGTTATTGTATCCCATGCTGTCCTGCTGTATTCTTCATCTGCAAACTAGCTTGCACATCCCATATTTTTTTCTGCATCGCCCAACAACTGTTTGGCTGTGGTACTTTGACTGCCTCTTACAGCAAGAAAGCAAACCTTATACCCTGTATAATTAATTTTCTCCTTTGATTTCCTTTCCTTCTTGCTCAGTAAATGAAACAGCTGCTCCAAAAGATATTGGTGAAAATTTAATATAGATTTGGGTTCTGATATTGCTAGGCAGGGCTGTCATTTATTCAAGATGGGTAAGGGAGAACTGCTTGCTTGTTTAATTTGGGCTGTTCTCTTCCTCACATTATACAGGAGATAATTTGAATGATAGGTTCAGTAGACATGGGAAGGAAGGTACTGTAGATAACACTGTGGATGTTTAACCAAGCACACACCATGCCTGTGCTCTGCTGAGGAGTGTATCACCCCTTCTTGTTCCTTCCCTACAGCTCCTACATGGCATGTGCTAGCCTCAACTTATTCTCAACCCATGAGTTAGTGGTTTATGACCCTCTGGCACATCTTGGCACCTTTGTGCATATCTAGTGTGACTCCAGCTTGTTTCTTTCCCACTTCCTAAAGTCTCCTTTTGTTTTGTGCATTCTTCATTACCTCAGAATGGGCTTGCTCCTTATTTTCAGGAGAGCTTTCAAAAAACTAAAGCCTAACTCTTTGGCAGGTTTTTAATCTCTGATAACTATTTTTAGCACACTGAACTATTGGGAGAAGCCCTGCACTGAGTAGTGAAAGTGGGAGAGTAGACATTTAAAAGGGGCTCACTGGGGAGATACCTGAGACTCGTATGTGCCAAGAGCAGGGTTTATTGCTGGACACTGTCAGCTGAATGTACAGGAATGACTGGGAATGGATAAGGAACATTGTGCCTGCTCACTGTGGGGGTTGTGCTGCATATCTTTTTTTTTTTTTTGTCTTGAACTGGCACGTTCAGCTATTCTGCCACTGCTGTTGGAGGGGACATTGCCTGAGTTCCCTTTGAAGAGGCATGTTTTTTCATTATTATGAGGGGTGAGCTGCTATCACCCCATAATTGCTGCATACTCAGGTACCTTGTGATATGCATAGCTTTGACAAAGCTCTTTGTAATGGCAGGATTGGTTGCTACGGGCTCCTTTAGGCTTGTAGTGCTCTGACATGAGGCAATACAACACAGTTTAGCTAACGTTGCATGAAAACTTTCAAAATCCTTTTTATATTAAACTTTTAAATTTTATATTTCAGATTATGAATCCACTTAACAAAGGAATGATAGAGTTTAAAAAGCCTTTAGTAGTAAATCTACAGCATAAATCATAAGTATTTAGTTCTTGTACGTGACCATGATGTTGAGGTTAGCAGGAATTGCAAGTAAAATTTCTCTGAAATGTATTCCCCATGCCCTGATTCCTCAGTGTCTTACTGTGCTTCACTTCTCAATAGTATCTGTTAGGTGTAACCAGAATTGTTGGTGACCTGTATTTGAAGGGCTAAAAACTTGCCTTTTCCCACACTATTGTGAAATTCAATATAGCCATGGGGCTCTGCTCTGCAGAGAAACTGATTTTTTTGAGCACACCTGGTTATCTGAAGTCCTGAGAGCACATGGAGAGGTGAGTGGGACCAGAGCAGTACAACTAGACCTGAAGAGGAGCATGGCTGGTTCATACCACTGTCCATCTGCTACAGAACATTGCTGAAAACGTTCAGATGGTTGAAAAGGACTTAAATCTTTGGCAGACTTACAGTTAGAGACTGCGGCAGGCAGGATGAAAGCAAAGTAAGATACAGGGTTTTTTTAAAAACATTGTTCTTGTTACTGGATAGGATTCAGCTGCTGCTAGGATGTTTGGTTGCAACAGAGCCCTGTTTTGATTGTGGCTACACAGGCGCTTTGAAAAAATTTGAAGCAGCTTTTTCAGGCAGTCGTGAAGTCACCCAAGTTCCTACATCCAACAGCATCCTCTGGCAAGGTGCCCCGCAGGTCTATGACCAGTTTTGTAAGCAGCCTCCTTTTGCTGGTTTTGAACCTGGCTCCAGCTGCCTTGTTTGATGGTGTCTGTTTATTTGCAGTAGCAGAGGAAACAGCCAGTCCCTATGCACTCCTTTTATGATAATCATGATCTTGTAAGCCTCTATCATTTCACTCAAGCATAGTCCTTCTTCCAGGCTGTCTAAATTTAGTCTACTCAGCCATTGCTCTCATGAAAGCTGCTCCATATTTTTGAGTATATTTGTTGCCTGTGTTTGAAAATTTTCCAGTTCTGATGCATCTCCTGTGAAGCTGGGGTATCAGGACTGTTTGAAATATTCCAGGTATTGCATTCAATTAAAGCATTTGTACAATGACACAATTACATTTTATGTTTTGTTTCTCGACTCCTATCGTAAAAACTCCCAATGCATGTATTGGTTTCTTGGCTGCTATTTAATTTGGAGCTGCTGGTTTTGTGCAAGAGTCTGTCGCAACTGCAAGGTCTCACCACTGAGCACTAATGACCAGCTCAGGGCCCATCTTTTCCTATGTGCAAACTTGCATTTTTCTGCACTGAATTTCGTCCATTTTCTGCTTTGCCTAGTGCTCTGTAGCTTTATTACTCCTTCTGTTTCCTCTTACCAGGATTGTCCTAGCTCAAGAATGAGGGCCAGGCCAGCCCAGGCAAGGCCAAAAGCTTCTTTAGAAGATATATAACCCCATTTGTCACATTTGTGCAAAGCATTGAGTCAGAGATGCAGTTTCCAGAAGTGTCTCATCTGACCTCCAGCTTGCTACAAAACTTGTGTCTTTCTCCCAAACAGTCTCAGAAGGATTTGCTGCAATTCACCCACCCTGAGGCCGACTGCAAAGGTGGTGAACATATCCCAGGTGGCACAGATCCAATTAATGGATCAAGTTTCAACTTGATATAAAAGAAGAATAGAAAATGGACTGTGAGCCATCATCACAGGTCAAACAATATAGGTCATAAAGCCTCAGGGTAAGTGCAGGCAAATTTATTTGTTGTCAGAGGGGTTCACCTATAAAGAAGTACTACAGGGGGTTGCCTCAATCTGGAATTTTGCACTTTTAGGGGATGTTTCTAAATCTTCCCTTTGGAGTAACATAAACAAAATACTAATACCACATTCAGTTCAAGAAACCCCAGCCATTTAATAAATAAAGGAGTCCATCTTAAAAGCATTTTAGTATCAATGAATGTTACATATATTAAGTGATTATGCAGCACAGCATTCTTCTGTGTGTATTTGAAATGTCAGATCCTGGGAAGTGAATTTAACTTACAAATAGTCCAATTAATATGAGAGGGATTGCTTTGTTGAACCTGCTGCTCCAGTGAGAACAGCAGAATCTGTTTTGTTTTGTAGCAAGAAACAGCACTGGCCTTTCAAAGCCTTAGGCACTCACATGCACCTTTGTGAACTCTGCAGTTTTTTCACTTGCCTGTAAGAAAAAGGCAGTAAAGCTTATTAGTAGACATTCATGTGTACATACTCTTGATTCTTCTATATAACTACAGGCAGAAGACCAAATTTTGGTAAAATCATGCTCTTCAGACATCAGCAGCATTGATGCTACAGGAAGAGTAGTTATTTTTTCCTATTCTGTATTGCAGCTTGGGAGACTAGAACTCCCAACACATTTCCCATTATAAAATGGGAGAAGAAAATAATTGCTGTCCAGTTTCAAATGCTCAACATGTAAAACTACAGAAGGAGAAATAGCAATGTAAAATGCCTATCAGCATCTTACACAATCTCTCATCCATTGTGCTAAGGATAGAAAAGGCACATCTGCTTCTTTTGCTCCCCTTTATTGGCCTATGATGGGAAGATTTTCTTTTCATCTCCTAAAAGGCCTATGAGGTCTTTTAGTCAATGTTATGTGAATTTGCCAATAAACTCTTCCTCTTCTTTCTTTCTGCAGCTAGTTTGCCTGGTTTTCTCCCCGTTGGATATCTTACACTTTTTTAGCTCTTCCGTAGGGAGACTATTAATTACATCCTTTTTCCTTAGGGCAGGCAGATTATTTATTCATTCTGATTTTGTTAGTTCTGTAACATTTTCATCCATGTTCCATTTATGCTTTTCCTTCTGTACTCCTTTCTCAGTTTTACAAGTATTTTTTCTTCATCTTCCTCTTTCAAGACCTTTACTACACAGATGTGTAAGATCTCTGGTAATTAATGGCAGCTCATCATTCATTTTCATTATATTACTGTAAAAACCTTGTGAGAAAAGCCAGGGAAAACATAGAGTCTCTCACCTTATAAACTTTTGAGCACGTCTGGTGATTGATACATCCCTTCGGCATTAATGATCCCTGAGGAGGTAATACAAAATTTGACCTAAAATAACCTAGCAAGGAACAGGAGGAGTTTATTCTGTATTAACCCAGTCAGAAAGCCTGCAGAGCTAACAGACTGAGATGTTTGGTATACTAGACTTGGACACTTGTCCAGTTTCTTGGTAAAAGATGAATTGTTTGTCTAGGCTTAATCTAATGCTGCAGAAGTCAACAAAGTGGATGGGCCTTATGTGATGCCCTGGATGGTGCAAGTGTGCATATTGTATGTGATCTGGTGTATCTGTGCAGAAATAACTGTTGTGTGAAACAGGAAGATGGGTGAATGGTGTTACCTTTGAATCATATAGAACAGACAATTTTGCAGCGTGCTAATATGTTTTAGTTTATAATATTGCAGTATATATGAGATAACATAATTAAAGTCAATAGGAATTTTCCTAGGGAGAACAAAGTCAACAGCAGTTCAAGATGCAGCTGTGAATTCTGGGCACTGGATTAATGGGAACCTGGGCAAGGACTGAGTCCCTGAAGGAATTGAACTTGGCAGTTGCTGCGGACTGTGTGATAAATTAACAGTGCTATGAGACAGAACAGATTAAAATTTAATATTCTTTCTCTTATAAATGGCTATATCTTTGGGAACATAAGGATATGTGATAAATGAAGGACTTCAAAGGGCATTGTAAATAATTTCTGACACATTTTGGCATGCTGTTTGTGAAGCACACTCCAAAAGAAGTGCCTGGGTACCCCTGCAGTACAATGGAGGTCTGCAGATAAACAGGTTAAGGGGTACATTGCTCTGAAGGGACCTTGGCTAAATGTTTTTCTCCCCTCTAATCACAATTTTACAAAACAAAGGTATGTTTAATTTTAAAATGGTTTCTGTGCCTTGTCTGCATTGAGTTATAAAGTAAGTAATTAAAGTTTATGGATGGGAAAATGCTTTTGAACTTCAGGTGGAGATGAGTGGAAAATTGTTACAACTCTGAACTCCTCTGTGTTATTATTCTATTAGAAATCATCTCTACTGTATGAAAATCTTTAACATCTCATGAAGGTATGTACGTATAAATCCTCCCTAAACATGTCCTTTACAGCAAGGAAGGCTGGAAATCATGTCTGGTGTCCCCCTGCTTCTTGCATTACACCTGTAATATTATGAAAAGTGTATTAATGCATTAAAGATGTCATTTTCTCGCAAAGAGTCACCTCAATATAAACCATGTTGGATCTTACTTGGTTTAGCCTCCTAGAAAATAGTCTCCAACTAAACCATATGTTCCAGTGTATTAGGTAAGAGCCAAATAAGGCTCATGGGACTACACAAGGTTTCTGTGGATCCTTGAATGTGTAAGATGAGCATATATACTGATGTATTCATAAGTTGTTGAGTCAGTGTCTTCCTCTGAGCTAGCTTATGTAGTAGCTCTGCTTGTTGTGCCCAGAGATGAGTAGGTCATAGCCGTGTTTCTTCTCCCCAGTTCTTTGGAGTGACTGCTATGGAGATTTTACATTCTGCAGAAATACAGTATGCCTGTACAGGAGCAGATTGTACATGGATATTGGTTATTAAATGCAGATGAAACTATTAAGATAGCACAAAATACTTAAAAGGTCAGGAACCGCAGTAGTGTTTGCACAGGCATGTTATCCAGTATGCAGTGTGCAGCGGAGGTATTCAGCTGCCAGCTTGACTAAGGAACAGAAAATGTGTATGCAGTGTGGTAAAGCTTTCTACAGAAGTAATCTTTTAATCTTATATTTTTCTAATTTATGTTAAAAGTTTTGTATTTTCATACTTAAGTCAGCAGTTTTGCAGCAGTGCTGTGATAAGGGTATGAGAAAAGCAGGGCTACTGGCAGAGGGAATATCTTTTGTAGATTGATGGTGCAGATGCAAAGATTGGCTAAACTGTTTTCCATGCAGGGCCACTTCAGATCTGATTTCCATGCAGGGTCACTTCAGATCTGAAACAAGCAACAAATTTCAGATTCTGCGGTTGTTTGTTTTTTTTTTTTTTTTTTTGTTTCTTTGTTTGTTTGTTTTAAATAGACTAAACATCATAACATTGCAAATATTTATCTCTGAAAATCCCATTTATTCTATTAATTCTTTGGCAAATGCACAATTTAATTCAGGTCTTGTGCAAGCCCATGTTTTGTTCCAGTAAGAACTTTTTCAGATAATTAAACTTTACAGAACTGCATCCTGTGATAAAAGCCAGCTGAAAAATGAGAGAATTAAAAATATTTAGAAATCTACTAGGATGTGAGAAAAATGACCATCATAAACTTCAGATTGCAGCATAGGTAAGTGATATATAATTTATGGGTTTAACAAAAATATATATTGTCATACCATATCTTAAGAGGGCAGACTGGCATTTTCAGGTCTAACGAAGTAAGAGCATTTTGAAGAGGGGTTTGAAAGAAGAGAGGATAGAAGTTGGCTGATGGGGTTTCTAAAACAGGGAATTGCTTGGAGGAAAGTCTGAAAAGGTACATGAGGGAAGGAAATTTAAATTGGTTGGCTAGGTTTATAGAATAACCTTCTATAATAATGTTATGGCAGACAGCATGTACAGCTTAGTTATTGAGAAGCCCGATAAGAGCTCATTATTATCTTTAGTTTGGCTTATACAAAAACTTGTACTTATGATATGAAAACCAGCCACATAGGAAAGACACTTCATAAGCTGAAGCCTTGGAAGTCTTGTTTCCACATGAATGTCATCAGATCCATAGGGTGCTTTCCTAAAAAATGCACTATTTAAGAATCCAAAGTTAACCTTTCAAAGGAAATGTAATTAAAGCAGTGTAAATTAACATTTCTCTTTTAAGCTCAGGAAGGTGTAGAATTATCTTGCTAAATTAGGAATTAAGCTTTGCAACAGGTTGCTGTTAACCAGCTATGCTGTGGCAGTGCATAAATATTTGAGAAGTAGTTCTTGAAAGAAGTAAGATTTTTCTCCTAGTTAATCTGGGATATAAATGTTTTAAAATACCCATTTCTCTGCTGAATTCTTAAGGTTTGTAATTTATTATATGAGAGTCCTTTAATTCTTTTAGGCTGTATTTAAAAACCAAGGCAAACAATCAAGAAAGTAACCAAACAAGAATAAAATCCTTTGTAAAGACTAGTGAGAGGACATTTGTATATACAACATACCAGTTCTGGGATGCGATTCTCAGTGCAGCAGGCATTAAACACTTACACGATTTTGCAATATTATAGAACCCTGTGCAAAGCCTGCAATAAGTATTGCATTACAAAAGTGCTCAGATACAATGACAGTTATTTATAAATGCAAAAGTGAAGTAAACCACAGTGTCTGCAGACTTTTTTTTCCCTTAACACCTTATGCACACTAGTATTACGCTAGTACAAACACCAAGGGAACAGCATAAATATCACACCTACTCTGCAGTTCTTGAGAGAACATTTAATGCTATTTTATGGCAGCTCTAGAGAAGTGGAGTTGTGATGGTGATGGTTTAACATGGTCTCAGTTGAGTACAGCAGTACCGCTGGCATGACTGAGAATAATCTTCTAAGCTACAGACTTTGATTATGTCAGACAGCAGGTAAAGCAGGGAAAGGATACAGCTCTCTGCTGTGTATTCAAACCCTCTTTGGATGCCCTGCTGAGTAGGCATGGTGTCCATGGTGGCTTGGAGGGAGCCTTTTACTCCAGCCCAGATGAACTGCCCTTCCACCACGGCTGCTAAAGTTCGCCAGTACCAGTGCCTGCTGGCTGAAGGGCCTTCACCATTTCCATTCCCTCTATGCTGCACAGGGCACTTTCCTTGCAATAAAGACATGCTTTGTGCTGAACCTCTGAGCATTGTGAATGCAGAGATGAGGAGAGGAATTGTTGTTTGTCATATTTTATGATCCCGACACTTTATTATCTACTTCTGAGTCCCGTTACTTGCCAGATGCATCTCTGAAGAAACAAAATGGTCTCTTTCAGTACTTGCAAATCTATTAAGCTACTGGATCCCACAGATATCTTTATGCCCTTTGTTTTGCCTCATTAGTGAAATTACACATTACTCAAACTTAGAGACCTTTTTATGGAACAGAAGGGAATACACATTCTGTCTTGTCTTTTATGCTAAGTAGCTGATGGGAAAATCTAATCTGCAGGAGGAAATACGTTGTAAAAGTTAAAATAGATAACTGGATTTTGACTTCCCTTCTTGCCATTGACTTATTTGGTCACAGCAAAAGCTGTCTTAACACTTAGGTGATTGCTGAAGGTAATGTCACATGAATCTAACTCACTGTGCTTTGTTATGTGCTTTGTCATTTGTATGGAGGTATTTTCAAGTCCATTAAGTACATTTTAGGTGTCTGTGTAAAAGCATTTCTTGCATGTTTTGGACAAAAGATGCTAGTGGGCTATTTTGCTAAGGTCTGTCTTATAACAAAATACCTTCATCTGCTGCACGGGAGGGCTAGTGCAGGTCCTGCAACTTGTTGGGATGCCATGTAGAGAAGTGCTAAAGAGAGTCTGTGTCCCTAGTAAGTGTGTATCACATCTCTTTGATGTACTGCACTGAAGAAAGTACATGGGACTTTGTGCTGAATAGCTCTTGAGGTTCTCAGCCATCTTCATACCTGGCAGTAGAAGGATTCTCAAGTAACTTCAGTGTCAAGAGGCATTGAGTGCATGAACATTTATACAGAGTAATGGTATGGATTTCTTCATAGATGGCTCCCTAAGAAAGTTGTACTGTTTTCATAATAGGCTGTAAGTCTTTAGAGGGAAAACGTAAAAAAAGGTATTTCTCCACCATTTGATTTGAGTACTGTATAGATTTTTTTCTTCACTTTATATCAGACCCACTATGAAAACAGTAGTGCATCAATGTAGAAGGAGACATCATCCTACAGCAAGAGGACTTTAACTCCAACATAGAACAAATGTGTAGTTCTTCTCCCTAAAAGGTACACACTTCTATGGCTGGAAGACACCACGAGATTAAAAAAAAAATGGACCCTGCATAAAGAAATCTTGTGGACTGAACAGAAAAAAGTGTTTGTGCAGTTGTGAACTGTGAAGCATGAACACATTTTGAGATCATGTAGCCAAGGACAAATTGCTTGAAACGGCTAACAAGCAAGCAAAACCCACAGTAAAAGTCTTCACTTTGCTTCCTTTTTCTTTTCTGCTGGGTTGGGATGAATCCTCATTTTTTGCTTATTGAGGAACTTTTATGGATTTCAGCCATTTGGGCACAGTTGGATGCTCAAAGCAAATACGTAATACATTTTAGAAGTATTTGCTACCTCTTCTCCCTTTTCTCTCCTGTAACTCTGTTGCAAAAGGCTCATAGAAGTGGTTACCTTGTTCATTCACTGCAGAGCATTTCTAAAACTTGCCAAGAGTTTCTTCACAGAAGGAGCCAGCAGCCCAGACTAACAGTGAGGGAAATCACCCTGGCCACCGTATTTTGAACAATGGCTGGCTGATACACCTAACAGAAGCATGTTTTTTTCAAATGGCAAAGATTTCTCAAGTCTCCATTTGCCATGGAAGATAAATATTCAGAAGCTTTTCCTGAAGTTCTCTATGCAAACAGAGGGTACTTGACATACTGAAGCATAGATCTTTTTTTTTCATTTTCCTCTTTTTATGGAGGGAATGGTTTCTCTGGGATCTGTGGGGTGTGTGCCATAGTGGCGTTGCAAACCTCTGCGTGGGCTCGCTGATGCTGCAGGGTCTGTGGGTTGCTCTCCATCATTTTCCCAAGTCTGTCTGCAGGTGTACCGCGACGCCCATCTGGCAGGCTGACTGCAGCGGGTACCACAGTGCCGGCAGCACCCACCGGACCCCTATGGACAGGCTGCGGCCAGCTACCTGTACCCAAGCTGGTGAATACATGTAGGTGTAGTGCTGTTGTTTTATCATCCTGCTGTTCACTTTCTGACCTCCCCATGATTCTCCAACTTAGGGTGGAGGCATGTGCACCATTTTCTGATACTCATCCAGCAGTCTGCATTCCTTGTTTCATGGAGGTAATTTTATTCAGTATTTGTATCACACTGGCAAAACGCCATTCTGACTCTGGGGCACTGAGATACTACCATAATAGAGGTGGTTTTGAGAGGCAGAAAGAGACACACAAGGTTTCAAGTTTGCTTTAAATGCCTTTCTTATTTATAAAACAGTGACTTCAAGGTACTTGTCCTGATCTGTGTGAGTACTTCTAACTCTCACATTAATTTCTCTTTTGTTCTGCTACTGGAGTAACTTACAAATAGTTTCACCATTTCACTCTTCAAGACCCCATAGGCAGGCTACACAGACTCATGACAGATCCCTGCTACAGGTAGAACCAGTTGTACTTCAAAATCAGTAACACTACTCAGGCTAACTACTAGCCATTTGAAAGCTTCAGGATAAGTCTCTAGAGTATTTAATTCCAGGCTCACTGAATGGCAGAGGAAGAAAACAATTTCTCAAGAGAGCATTAACTTTTCTACTTTCTAAGCTAAACTTATATATGTTAGGTGCACGATATACATGTGTTTTAGCCCTTGAAGGGAAGTGATCTGGAGAAAATCATATCCTGTTTGAAGCATCATCTTTTCTCAGTGTCTATACAGACGTCACTTGCCTGCTCTGAAGAGCTGCTGTTGCCACATTTATAGCCTTGAAGTGTTTCTATCATGCTTTTATGTTATGCTGTAACTTATTAATGCACAAAATCCCTGATCTGAGATTAACAATGAATGTGTTCTCATCAGTTGCTTAATAACCAGGTGTACTGCTCTAATGTGTCTCTCTGCTGATGCACATGATTTATGAAGAACAGAATCTAACTTTATGGCCTGTTTAAAATATCCTAAGCTTTTTCCTGTCCTGCTGTCAGTTTGGACTGTTCCATTGTGGCCTGCTATTTTCTCTACTGGTGTTTGTGTGTTTGGTTGGTTGGTTTGTTGGTTTTGTTGTTTTGGTTTGGTTTTGGGTTCAACAAAACCAGTTGCAGTTAAGACAATAGCTGGAGAATCAAACCCACTGTGTCCTCCCTTTGGCCCTATGTTTCTGTTGGGGCCTCAAACTCTTTCCCCATGGATGATCTTGGGATCACAACTGCTGTGAAAGATAGTCAGAGCTGGAGGAGGCCTTTAAAAGGATGCTGCTTCTTATGCATTGCATTTCTTACTTTCTAGACACATGCACACTCTTGGCTGCGAGTCTAAAGCAATGATGAAGACTGTGAGCTGAAATGTACCTTACTGAGTATGATAAACAGATTATTAATGTTAGGGAGAGAATGAGAAGCAGTAATGCATGGCAATCTATAGTCTTTCAAAATAAAGAGTTTAATTAGGCAGAAAAGCCAGAGACTACATCCTGTCCAATCTGCTAAAATCTTAGTAAGAAAAAAAAAATATCTGCAATTTAATCAAAGGAATAATAGTGTGTTGCTTTCTGGTTCTCAGAGAGAAAAACTTAGTATAACAATTATTAGTAATATAAATAATAAAAATATGTTGTATATCTATTGTATATCCACTTGTCCAACATTGCTTCTAAAGAAGCATAATTGCCTCTGAATAAGGCTTCTAAAGAAGCATAATTGCCTCTGAATAAGGTCTCATGCAGTGTTTTGTTCACCTACATTCAGCCATATAACAAATTACTGTAGGTGCCCATATGATTTACAGTTTTCATTGATTTACAGTTTTTATCCACTCAAGCAAAATGATGGTGCCTTATTACTGCCTCATACTGAGTTGTTGTTCTCTGTATTGCTGTATACTTGTCTGGTCTTGGGCTTTCTTTGCTTCAGGATGAAGCAAAAAAAAAATGAAAATAATTGTTTTTCAATCAATAGCTTTTATTTGTGAATCAGCCCTCAGCTGTTATGTGCTAGTACATCTTTTGTTGATAGTTTCTTCCATGCTCAGTCAAGCCATCCGACTCTGAAATAGTTGCAACACTGCCTTTGATCTCACTGGTTATGTAATATTAAACACTCATCAGTACTTGTTTTTTTCCATCACACCTAAATCTCTGGTGTGACATGGAGATTGAAGGTTTAATATCTTTTCCTTAGTTTTAGCACATTTATGGAAGATAACCTTCACCCTGCTGCACTTTGTGAAAGGGGGTGGTCTTTCCATTACTTTAATGCCATTTAATGCTGTCTTCCAGTTTGTTGCACTCCAGTGATCATAAAATTTTCTCTCCAGAACAAAAGTGTCTTCATTTTTGTTAATTGTTTGAATCAACTCTTTCAAACTCCACTCTTTTTTTTTTAAATAAGAAGGGCTTGTTTTTAAAATGCCATCCGTTTGTCTCCACCTATTTCGTGAAGCCTACCACTGCTGATGCAGTTAAAGGGTTCAGAACTGATGGGATTTCCTTGTGCTCACCTTCATTCTCTCTTCAGAGAGAAAGTGCAGGGATGTTGAGCCATAGAATAAATGTACTAGTTAAATCATTAAATGTCCTGTATGAAATGCCAGTCACCAAAGTGTATTGGACCTTTGTTGTTGCAGTCTGTGCCTCTTCTGCATAGAATCCATTTCCTAAACTACTTGCTTTGTACCTTGAAATAGGATGTGTTTTCCAGATGTCCTTTTGTGCTGTGAGTTCACCCTGACTCTGTCACTTCGTTTGCGTTGATTTTGTTTTGTTCTGCAGGATCCAGCACAAGCTCTCTTTATCTCTTGGTCTTCAATCAGAAGAGAGGTTGCCTGGCACCACTTCAGCCAAAGAAGCCTGACATGGCCATAAGGTGAAAAACTCTGAGGAAGATGGGAATATATGAAGATTACTCAGGAAAGTATGTTTACTAGTAAATTACCCTGCCTTTCTCATATTTGAGAGATTAGTCAGCACTAATATTTATGCAACATATACTTTAAAGAGTGCTCACACAGCCATACTTAAGTGGGTGTCTGAGTCCTTCACACAAATGAAGGCTGCAAGCCTAAGCACCAAAAGCTGCATCAGCTCCGTGTGCCGCTGCTGCAGTACGTGGCTTTGCTACAGTGATGGTGTAACTGGAGCTCCAGATGGCCACTCAGCAGCTACCAGGAGCAGAGACATTTCTTAGAGGTGTCACTAATATCCTGCCGAGTCTTCTGTGATCACAGTGTGGAGGCACCAGGATGGCAGCTTGGAACAGATTTTGGTACTACCTGCTCTGCCTTTTGACACCCAGCGGCAGGAGGTCATTACTCCACTGGATCTATCAGCAAAAGGGTTGTCAGGAATGAGCTGAAGGATCTGGTCCTTTTGATTAAATAAAAACTAAAAAAAAAAAAAGGGGGGGGGAGGGTCGGGGGTTATGACAAGAGATGAAATATAATAGTGCTGCTAGGAAAGACTGGGTGAGGGAAGGATGCTAATCTACACTTGTTACCTGATTAAGATGAAATTCAGGTTATAGCTGGGGAGGAGTTAGATGGTCACAGAGGAATATGCCATCCTGAAAGAATAAAGCTTTTGGCCAGTCTTTCTTTGGTGACATACCCTTCTCATCCACACCATAGAAACCATCATCTCTAAGAACAATGCACCAGTAAGGTTGTGTAATAGTGTGTGTATGGGTGTCTGTAGGCCCAGAAGCTGGTCCTGGGAGGATCCTGACAGCCAAGTACAGAATCAACCATTTTCCACAAGTGAGAACAATTTGAACATCCCTTTGTAAGGTATTTTAGCACTGTATCGTTGGAAAGCTCTGAAATGTAGTGAGCAGAAATGACTGCTAATCTGATAAAGCTGAAGGCTATATTAGGTATTTCAGATCCAGCAGACAGGTCTAAACAAATGGTATCAAGGACTCTTTTGTAAAGGTCTCTTCATTCTGTTTTTTCGAGGCAAGTACATCCTTTGAAGCTGTTGTGTTTGGTGCTTGATGTAGCCCTGCTAAAGATTCCTAAAAAGAGGTAATGACTTCTCATAAATAAGGAGATGCAAAGTATGTGGTGATGATGATCTGTCATCACATAGAAATGCAATGAAAAACACTGTGTAGGAGCTACTCTTAATTTTTCTTGACATGACAGTTGTGTTCCTCTGGCATGCAATGCTGGTGAGCGGCCACATCCTCTGAACAGGCCTCCATCTCTCTACTCAAGTATCCAAACTAAGAGATGGAGGACTGGACCTAGAGATACATCCCTGTGCAGATACAGGACAGTCCACCCTAGGAGGGAGGGGTGTCTCCAAGCACTGGAGTGGCACTGCCACAGCCACTCTGCGAAGCCAGGTCTGTAAGTCTGAACAGTGTCATCTTTCACAAGGTGTCACGAAGTTTAGACCTTGAAGGAAACCAAGTGATCTAAAAGCATTGCTGAGTTTATTCTCTGCTGACCCTTTTTTAGCCAGTCACTTGGATGGTCTTTTTTTGCAAGATATGTGCTATACTCTCTGAATCATTGCAAAACCCCTCTATCCTTTGACAGCCTGAATACCATGGCTATGTATGGATTGGCTCCCATGTGGTTTTTTTTTTTTGTTGTTGTTTGTTTGGGTTTTTTTGTATTTCTAGGATGTGAAAATAGAAATAAAGGAAGTAGCAATAGAAATGGCTGAGGAATAGTGGGCAGAGTTACCATCAAACCTTTAATTTTTCAAAAGAAAGGCTTTCAGTTCCCCTGTATCTAGGATAGCCTGCCATCCTTCTTTTGATTTTGGAAAGTATGCATTCCTCTATACAACATCCAAAATGTCACTTTTTGGCTTCCTGTGTTCAGGAGAATATCTACCTGCTGTTAAAGCAAATTCTGCATATGTCTGTGTGGGGGTCTCTAAAAAGTACACTGAATGTTAAACGCCTACTAGGACACTAGCATAACTGCTCTGAATCTTGTCAAAGAGACTTGAATTTGTAATTTGTACTGTGAAATTTCATTGTATACCAAGTTCAACTAGTTGCAGTTGTGCATCTTCAATTAATGCCATTTGCATGTGTCTGTGAAACAGCTCACCAGCAGCACTGTCTCCCAGGGCTCACTTTTGAAGAAATCCAGAGGTGACATGCCAAGGCCAGCACTCCCTTTTCTGTAAGTTTCACTCATATCTAGACAGTTCTCACATTGCAGTTTTTGATACTTTTAATCTCCTTCAGTTGAATAGCTTCTCTTTATTGCTTTGTACAAAATGCTGTAGTTAGGTCCTTGGACACATAAATAGAAAATTATAGAATTCCAAACCCGTTAACATAAATAGAATTGAGAAAAAGACTTTAGTGAATCATGTAGGCACACAGATATTACACCTAATTATCACACTCTCACACTGAATTCTTATTATGTTGTGCACAATGACTGGTAAATAAAGTATTCTGCATTTTTTTTTAATACTTAAACATATCCTTCTCCGTCAAATGATAAAATACAAAACTAATTAAAAAAATAGGACATAAATTTTTTATGTAATGAAGTAGTTTAGTCAAAGAGCTTTAATTTTCCAGTCATAGTGAATCTGTCATTTTTTATATTATAAAAGGAATTATTTATAAGGGATTCCAAGACTTCTTTGCCAGAGTGCAATCTTCTTTTCAGAGAATGCAGGAAACTATAAAGTTCAAACAAAATGCATTTCTAATTCACAGCACATGTCCCATGGACACAATTCCGTGATACTTAAAGTTAGTTCTGCATGGTATGCTTAGTGTCTTGAACACAAATAGTGTGTAATTTCATTATGGAGAAAATTTTTTATGAGCACTTGATGATCACTGCAGTGATGTATTTGACAGTAAGTCCAAATTCTGTTGTTTTCACGTGAAAATCTTCATAGGGTTTAATCACAGTAGTGAAATGGAGCAGCCTGTGACTGTAGATCTTTCTGAAATTGTTCCTCTCCTGCTCCTAGGCTATGGGAGCTCTAAATGGTTGGGAACTGAAACTGCCTGGATAGCTTAGGGAACAGTTTATTTTTCAGTATTAGTCCTGATTCTAAATAAATTTGCAAAGCTTGCCACTGGCTCATATTGGTGCTCCATTCTAGTTTCTTGTACTGTAGTGAAGTGGCAAAGACATTGCTTCTCTTAAAGCATGTCTTAAATTTCCATGTCCATGTATACAGTCCAATAATAAATAAATGTTATTTCAGGCAGCAAAAAGGCCATCACC
>JANZLQ010000079.1:60756103-60780750 GCA_026212715.1 Elanus axillaris | reverse complement strand
CCCCCAGTGAAGAGATTATATTGGCTTTTATAAAGCTTATGTTCTAAACCCAAGCCTTTCTTCAGTAAGAACAGGAAGGGAGTACAACCTTTCCAACATTATAGATTAATAGTATTCTCTTGCACATTAAATAATTTCCATTTAAATTAAATGGAAATCCATATAAATGATATATGGATATTTGAGTTTAGCTAAAAGATACTGAAGTGTAAGTATTTGCAGGAAAGTAGAGTTTGCTGCAAACTTGCTTTGTTACAGGGTTTTTCCCCTCAGCTTTGCTCTGCTAGCAACACTGGCTCTCTGAATCAGAAAAGAATTAAAAATGTTGATTCTACTGTAAATTATTCCAGATTAATCAGGGTTCCCCATGATATTTATCTTATTTTCCAACTGCTGCTTAAACATGTGCTAGAGCAAAGTTCAAATAAACTAGTCCATGGGATGCTCAAGCCCCTGTCCAAGCTGATAACAGCTGTACTAGCTTTTATCATCTTACCTATATCCTAGACAGGAAAGTAGCCTGATTATTTTGAAAGTGTGTTGATTTTTCCTTTTGATGGAAATGGCTCAGGAGACTTGTTTTTTCTTTCTTGTCCCTCATTTCTCAGTTGTGGCTTTCAGCTGGAAGATTTCTTGCTAACCTCAATTCTTTAATGAAGAGCACAGAAAAACCCCTAAAGCCCCTGACATTAACTCTAGTGCAAGTGAGGAATCCCAGTTTTGTAGTGTTTCCGCATGAAATGTCATGCCTGTAAATCTGTTTGCAAAATAAGAACCTGAAAGGATTTTACTGTTGGTATGGTTAAGTAGCAAAACATTTCATTGGGTAGGAATAGTCTTTAAAAATAATTCTACATTTTCTAGATCCACTTCCTTGCAGATGTAAGCTTATGGATGCTGTTTATGAACTTGGTTACCATTGTTTTAAAGCAGGTAATTATATCATACTTTGTTAATTCCAAGTTTTGTTTATCCAGTTAATAGGAGTCATTGTGGAGGGTCTAGGGTGTTTAATACTGACAGCTAGGTAGGCAGATCTATTTGAGTCCAGTGGAGTTAGGGTAAGTTAAGTAAATGAAAGCCCACCCTGCCAATCTTCCTTCAGCAATTCGCAGTGGTGGGTCTTGTGGCAGTGTTGTACAGCTAAGAGCTTTCAGCAGGGGAAAATAACTCTTTCACTCTGATGTCTCATTATGTAAGAGACAAATAATCTAATGTAAGAAAACAAATAACATTTACAAGTCTGGTTCATTCTCTGTCTTTTTTTTTTTTTTTCTCCCAACAGGAAACAAGGCATTTACCAGCACCTATCTGCACACAGCTCTTAGAATTGAAGAACTGGTTTCAGTGTCATGTGCCTCATTCACTCTTGTTTAGAAGAACCCACAATAGAAAGGCAAGAGGAGAGAGAGGTCAGGCTGATTTCTGGGAATGAAGCATAAAGCAGAAACAGTGTAACTTTTTTTCGTATCAGTATTCATATTGCAGGGGTGAGCTCGCTAAAAGTATTAAACTGAATAAATACAGAAGTTGCACACACAATATGTTTATGTCACAGAAAATTTCCATTTGTATTTAAAAATACTTGCATACATGAAGGATCATTTAAGAGAAATAAATTTAATATTTATGCAAATACACTTCAATTGCTGCTGGTGTTATGTCATAAATATTTTTAATATGAAAAAGCTTTTTGTTTTGTAGCCCCTCCAAGGCAAAAACAGCCTTTCACAATTTATCTTCCTTCTAGGATTGGAGAATGATAACAATGTTAAACCTAAACACCACTAATAAGCCACGAGCAGACAAAACTAAGTATGGTTACCAAAAAACACCTTCTGGGGAAGAGATTGTACTGTTGCCAAAGTCCTTCCCTCCTCTTTTTTCCTTGCACTTCTGCTTCTGCCTCAGTTCATGCCTGTGGCTCCTAGAGGCAGCTGTATTCATTTCGTCTGGGTATTCAGGCTCTTGTTTTTCTTTTTTTCCCCTGTAGTTTCCAGAGGCCATAGGGCAAGCACAAGAATAAAGCAAGCTGAAAAATCAGTTGTGGGTTAAAAAGAAAGGGACAATTTTAAGCCAGAATAGGTGAAGGGAGATAAAAAGGTAAAAGGTCTGTAAAAGAGCAAGGCAGAGGGCAAAGAGCAAGAGAGCAGCTCCAGGTGGGCAGCGAGCATGGTGTGACCAAGAGATGGATTTTTGGACTGCTCCCATCTCACCAAACTGGGGGGAAGGGAACACTGATCCATATGTTAATCCTAGAGGTATTACACCAGTGGGTGCTCCCCTGAATAAAGGGTTGGGTAGTGGGGGGAAATTCTGTCCTTCTCACTTGTATCCACTTGGAAAAAGACATCAGTTGCCCATCTAGATGCTGTTTCTCTGTTGCTCCTCTTGTACCACAAATAAACTCAAGGCATAAATGAGAATGTCAGTAATGAAAATGACACATTTCTTGTCACCATAAAAAAGAAGCAATGACAAAATCTGAAAGGACAGGAGAAGAGAAGATAATGGCAGCAGAAAGGAGAGAGAAACAAAATGATGTTCTTGGGCATAAGGTATTTGCACAGTGATGGAAAGCTAGTGGCACATACTACCTACATGGTCCTTGCTTTTCATTCCTGTATTTGTGGCAGACAAACAGGGATATTTGGTTAAATCTGTATATTTTATGAGCTCTTTCCTTCTTTAGAAAAAAGTGGATGAAGCCATGTCTACTGTAATTATGTGCCATTATATGGCTTTACTATGGTTAAAGTAATACCACCTTATGTTGTGGCAGCAGAGTTTCTAAGAATAATGAAACTTTTTCATTACATCTATTTTTATACATAAAAAGAAATACAGGCTAATTTTAGTGCACTTTATTCTAATGTATAGAGTGACTCTAGCTTTGTAGCTGTTTATTTTCATTTTTAAAAAAGTTCCACTGTAAACCAATGTAGTTACATTGCCACAAAACTGGTTTGCTCCTCATGCTGGAGGACCTTCTCTTGCCATTATTTGTGCCCTTTAGCGCCATAAAAATAGCAGAGACTTGCAGCAAACTGTGGTATTCAGCAGAGATGCGTTGGTTTGCTGAAGCTGTTTGTCATTTAGGAAGATCATAATGTAGTAATATTTGAAATAGAACTTGTACCTATGAGAAGTGTTGTGAGTCATGCTCCTCACCACGAAAGAAAAATAAAAAATAGTTCACTCTTATTGATCTAAGATACTGCTGTTCTCTTGCTGCTAGAATCAGGCAGAGTTGTCTTGGGATTTGCTGACTTGACTGGTCAGCCTTGACTCTGTACAAGTGCTGTGAACAGCAAAGCAGTCTTGTTGGGAGTCTTTTCCTTCTCTGCTTGTTCAGGATTTATAAGGTCTTTGCATTAGAAGCCTATAGTGCATTATAGTGTCCGTAAGGTTGAAATGATTCTCCCAGTTCAAACATTTTATGATAAAAATGTTTATAGAATTCTAGGAGAAACTGCAAGTATCTATAGATGCTTGTTAATTTGCTGAGTGTATTCAACTTAGCGTGTGATAAAAATAATTACTATAAACCAGTACCTTCTAAACTTCATGCCATGCAGCACAAGGGAAGAAACATTCAGACAGTTTCATGTGAGCCAAGTAGAACTGCTAAACCAAAAAGCTGTTGGTTGCACAAAGTTTCCTGAGTGTGGGGCAAGTGAATGTACTTCTCTGTTTATCATGGAAGTGTGTCCTGAAACTAGCTAGCTTCTTGCTCCAAGTCGAGCAGACTACTGCCATGTAAAAGAACTCACATCAACTCTCTGTCGCAGTGGATAGTCCTTGCAATATCCTCCAGTTTAGCCATAAGGCCTCCTCAATTGTACTGGCAGTGGGGTTTACGTGGCAATATAGATGCCTCTTTTTGCAGTCATTACATCAGTACTGTAACAAAGATTAAATAATGCTTAATAAACACTTTGTTCCATTTGCAGAAGAATACTAGACATGACTTTTTTTTTTTTAAGTCTGTGTCCAGCAGCCTGTGCTACCTGTGACAGATACATTGACCAGGAGTAGGAAAGCATGGCGGTTCACTTGGACATACAACTTACTGCAAATGCTTTTCCTCTTCTGGTTTTCTATATTTTTGATATATTTGTGCCCTTTGTGGTTTTGCATGCTCTGCTTGTATATTTTTAGAAGTTCTTTGAATCACTGGTTGGCTGTTAAAAAAAGTTAAGTTATGGGAATAATTTGCCTGCTGGGACCTACCCAGAGTAAAAGAGCAAAGGATAAACAAGCATTAAAAACCACATCTAGAGATCTGCTCTCTACTCAGCTCCACAAAAGTGAACATTTCCCCTTGAGTTGCTATGAATTTTTGCCCTAGGTTAGATTGAGCAGAAACTGAGCGAAAGGCTTCTTATATTGCAATCTTACAGAAATGAAACAATTCTTTGGGGTCATCAATAACACAAGATTTTAAAATTTTTTTAAAGGTTTATTTTTACTGAGGTTAACATCAGTGCAATCTAACAAGTGAAACCATGGCATCACAAAAGCACAGATCCCGTGTGTTGAAATGGCCAGGTATCTTGAGTGTTAGACATAAGTGGAGATGTTCCACTGATCTGCACACTAGCTGTTACCTTCTGCAGTATTTGAGTCTCATTTCAGTGCATCTGCTATCCTAAAGTGACTAATTTTCAGTCATTAGTATGTTCATCCAAAACAAAATACATGAAGAACCTAATACAAAGCAGAGATTTTACAAGAGGTCAAATTCTGCAATCTTTATCTGTGCTTCAGTCAGGGAGGTTCCCATGTCAGCTAGAGAACACTTTCAGAGCAAATTGTCTCGTAACAGTCTATATATAGCAACAATCCCACAGTCAAATTTTCATCTGGTTTTAGATTTAATGAAATGATTGAGAGTGTTATTTGAGCAAGGACCTAAAGATACTTTTTTTGCTCTTCTTTTGTGCTTCTCCTGAGGAATTTACAAATGAAAAAGCAATATTCTTTAGCTCTATGTGTTTGCATTTGTGCACATTCAGAATACTGTTATGTGCCTGGGAAATATTTATAAAAGCAACTCTAATTGTCAGGTAGAAAGGAAAATACTAATGCAGATTGCTGATCTTGTGTCTCTATCACATCCATAATCCTTGTGCAAAATTAGCACTGAGATTAACAGGAGTTAGGTGTGGGAAGTGGCATGGAGAGCCCTCCCCATGTGGGGTGAGGTTCACTGTAGCAGCCATCCTAGACCCTGTGCCTTTGCTTTAACTTTTGATTGCAGTTAAGGATTCAGATATAGGAAGTAAATGTATCAGGTTTCAGTATACAAAGCACACATTTGATCTGTGTAAGTATTTTGGTGGAAAGCATAATAGTAGCATAAAAAGGTAACCTGTAAAAGAAATTCTAGCAGTTTGGAAAGAGATAGTAGCAGATGGCATTTAGAAGAGGAAATAATAAGCCATGGCGTAACTGAATCCTAAAATCCAGTCACATCCAAAGGAACACTACATAGCAAATTGGAAAGACCTTTTTTCTAATATGGATGGACCTTATAGTATGCAATGAAATGTGAAAACTCCAGGATGCAATGAAATGCAGAAAACCTGATGACCGTGTGTCCAGAATCCCCGTGCTTTCTGATGTGGAGCACAGTGCCTACAGGTAAGATGCGTGGTGACTGAAGACGTAGCACATGAGTGTGATCAGGAGGTGCAGTTAAATACAATGTGGAATGAGCATAAGCAATGATAAGAAGAAGAAATAATCAGCTGTAATAAACATGAGGGTCCATTGGATGTCTCCGTTGTTCTGTTTCAATGAAGTAGCCACTCTGTCTCACAGACTCAGCTTGGTAACTCTGGGATGTGGTTTTTCTGTTGTGGGTTTTAGGTCGTTCAGCGTTCTGCAGCAAATAACTTATTTTATGGGATAACACTAATGGGCTCTGCACTTAAATCTGTCCGAATGGCTGCTATAGGGTTTCCCATTTTGGTCAGTAAGGTGATAGGATTCTGGGCTCCTATCCAACCTCAATGAATGTGGGATAATAAATATAATAATAACATTGAAGTATCATTAAAACTAAGGGTTGACAACTTTCTAAACAAACATAATTTTATAATGAAAAAATGTTTGATAAAAAAGTCTCAACTGTTTAACTTATTTGAAATGTTTCTGGTTCTCAAGAGTCTACTTTTGGGTGAATAAGTTATTTATGAAAAAAAAAATATGTTTAGACAACCCCCTAATTACAGAACTCCAGAGTAATCTTCTAGTGTACATCATCTGTTGTAACTATTTAGGGAAGCACTGGGGAGAGAATCAGAAACTCAGCTGCCATAGGGTTTAGCTATTATTTCTGCTAGATATACCAGTGAATAACAGTTTCTTTTGCCTTAATACTATGAATTAGATAAAACCTTTGATAATGTAGTAGTGATGTGGACTGCTCCAGCTGAGGGAAAGACAGACATAACTATCTGCATCTTTGCTGCAAAAAAAGACAACAGGAGAAGGGAGTAAAGAACAAGGTTGTTTTATCTAGGCTATGTTAGAAATTGAACCTTCAGTTTGCAGTCCTATGTCACTGATTTCTTTTTTTCTTATTCTACGTGCTGTATGTAGTAGTGTCTATTTCTGTATGTTTTGGCAGTAAGCATCAGAGCTGTTTCAAACAGGAACTTGCTATAAAACCCTGGGACTTGTTTCAGAGAGACTCTCCTTCTGTGCAAGGTGGGAACAGCTGGAAATGGGGAGTCACTCAGTTGGAAGCTGCAGCTGTGCCTTTGGGATGTGCTGTAGCCCTCGCTTTGGTCTATCCTTGTCCCAGATTTATTTTTGATCCTCAGGGCACACTGAAATGCTACAGGTACAAACAGGCATTTCAGAAGCTGCAAAAGGTGGGGGAAAGAGAAAAATTCTCATGATGTACATGCAAGCCAGGCAGGTTGGGTTGCATTTTATTTTATAGATAAGCACTGTATTTTTCATCAAATGTAAATGGACCATATCTTAAAATAGATGTCTGATATATTATCGTAAAATAAAATATGCAATCCTTTTGAAAAACTTGCATCTAAATTGCAAATTACTTCATGTCACCAGGAGCTCTTTCCTTGCTTCCATTTATTGTTTTAAACAGCAGAATTCCATTTATTTTTTTAAAGAAAAGATTTTTTTCCCGCATTTAGGAAGCATAAAAAAAAAAGAAAGAAGAAGAGAGAACAAAGCAATTCTGAGCCTGAGTTGTCCATTTGTTCTCATTACAGAGAGGAAACTGGTCTTGTACCTTGTAAAGGGTGCAGGCAGGAGTTTAACAAGTGATGCAGATGATGTGCTTAGAGCCTGAAATCATCAGCTTGGCCTTTATAAGCAATGCTGTGGTGGGTAGATATTTTTGAACAACAATGAAATACAGAAACAACAACAGAACAATTAAAAGCTTGTGGGTGGTAATTTATTTAAAGCAACTACAATTGTCATTTCTGTAGAGAAAAGCATATAAGGAATATTTTTGCAGCATTTCTATTGTTCTCACACCCATGGCAGTCTTTTTTAAAGGGTATTGTGGGATTTGAACACCTAGATCCTATTGAAATTAAAGAGGAATTAACATTTTAAAAGTCTGTTTGAAAATTTCAGCCCTCTTTAACAAGTACCAAAATCTAAAAGGAAATGACTAGTTAGAGAAAGCTTACCTGTTTTGAGAATGATCGAGAAAGAAGAGTGTTTGTAGGAGCCACAGCTCTAAATAGTTAATAAGTCTCTGTCTCTTCTGTTTGGCTGCAGCTTCTTCCATAAAAAATGTCAACTGTTAAATAAGTGGGAGTCCTTCTTCAGTAGCTCCCACCAATAGTTTTAAAATAGGAAAAAGATTTATAACAGTAGTCAGCATTTCAGCCCTGTGCTGTGTGGATAACTGCTGACAGCACCAACCCCAAAAGACATAATTTGTTTAGACAGTGGCTTTGTGTAACCCTTAGAAAGACCTACAAGTTCTTCTGAAATTCCTGATCTTTTGAGCCTCTGTACAGGCTGGGTTCTTAATGATAGTAACTTAAACAAACACAAAAAACCAAACCCACAACTAAACCAACCAACCAAAGAAGCAAACAAAACCCCCAACAAACCCAAAGAAACCATAGATTGTAAATATAGTGATGTTTTATTAAGGTGGCTAGGTTCTTGAAGCCATCCACTGCATGGTTTTGATAGAGATATAAAAGGTAGATTATGTTTTTACCTGTGAGCCATTCATTGCTCTTTCAAAAACATGTAAAAAAAGGGTAGGACTGCCATGTTTCCAGTTACTCTACCATGAAGAAATTCTGGACAGAAAAGTAAGCGTAAGCCATTTTGTACAGTCAAGAGTAAGTCAAATGTATCCAGAACCTGCCTAGGAATGAGCTGTTGGTGTGCAAGCTTGCACTGTGTCCTCCTTTCTTTCCCACAGACTTTCTGCTAGGAAGGCTCTTACACCTGGATTTACTCTCTAGAAACCAGAAAAACATAGTGCATTCTCCCTTCTGCAGTAAACTCTGTTGACAGGCAGAGCAGGTGGAGGTATTCAGAGGAACCAAAATGAGACATAAACCAAACTCTTCATTTAACTATTCAGGTGGTGTGTCACTAGGCACTACAGATATTTCTGTCTATGAGTCCCTTTTCAAGACCACCCTCCCAATCAGGCAAGCAGTTTTTTATGTAATTTCCTTTCACCTTGTATCCCTTGTATTTTTGATCATGTAAACTAAACAGCTCCAAGTCCAGCCAAACTGCAGTCACTTAAGATATTTCTAACCCTTAACATAGGTTTTATGGGATTTAAGTGAATTTGCTGTGCTTAAAATTGTGAACACCAAGAGAGTCTAGCAAAAACTTTGTCAGAACCTTTTAAGAGCCATGGGTATACAGTCACATGTTTATCTCTGTACATTTCTAGTAACAACTAAATAAATTCCTATAAACCTCTGGGAAAATGGAAACTGTTCTTATTGAATTTTTGAGGGCAAGTAGAGATAAAAAAATATCCACTTTTCCTGTCTCCCCTGGATATAAGTCTTTAACAACATAGGACAGAATGGTTTGCAATTCCTATTATTTCTGTGGATGAACTTAGCCATTTGTCTTTTGTCTATAAAATACTATGCAGTTCCTGTAACAGGAAAAAATGACTTATAAAAATAATATACATTTCAAAGGCAATATGGAGTACAGCCAGTTGCCTTAACAAGCACAGAAAGAAAGAAAATCCTCTAATGCTGAAGCAACACTGCTCATTCAATACTGAATAAAGAAGAGATGAATAGGAAATTTGCACATGGACTCTATTTGAGAAGGCAGATGAACAATTTTCTGCTTTACATCCAAATAATTTTTAATAAAGTAAAGAAATAGAGAATTTAATAAATGTATGTGGACTCATCTGCCAAGATGTCATTGTAACATGGAGCAATAAGTCAATGATACAGAGAGAGAAGATGAAAGAAAAGTGTTACCATAATCTGTTGCCTAAAGAATGATTTTTAATCCTCCCCTTGAAATCCACCAGGACTGATGCTGCTCTCATAAGGATCCAAAGAGCATGTTGTCCCTGTTTCTAAGCTGCCATCAAATCTCAGTGTCTGTCTTTTGAATATTTAACACTAGAAAAAGAATCTACTTCTTTCTAGGTTGTTTTGGGTTTTTTTTGGGGTTTTTTTTTTTCCCCTTTGGTTTGTGGTTTTAGGGGGTGAGTGTTGTTTTGTTTTTTTGTTTTGTTTTGTTTTTTGCCTAGGCAGCTTGTATAACCGACCACTTTGTTTAGTCTGTGAAATGTCACTCGTGGCAAACCAAGTCAAGGCCTGTGCATTTGCTTCCAAATACGAACCTTGTCCTGCTGCCTGGCTGATGGTGGTTACCATGGAACTACTGAGATGCAACATCTCCTTTCCTTTCACGACAGAGAGTTTAAACGCAAGTTTCCAGAGTAAGAGTACAGAAAAAGAAAAAAATGCAATTGAATAGTTGGATATTAGTGGTTAACTCTATTAAGTAGCTGTGGTTTTATTCTTCCAGAGTCTTCTTCAATGCAAATCGTCTCATTTCTATAGGAGTTAGTTATTCAGCTTAAAAATCAAAACTGATTAGTTGCTACCTGGCCTGTGGTCTTACAGCAGTAAAGAAACAATACAGTATTTTGGTACTGTGTCTATACTACTGAACAGTCTTAAGCTATGTCTGATTGCTGGCAGCATTTGTTAGCCCACAGAGGGTACCACACTGTAGCAGTTTCCTGGCACTCATCCATCATCCAGCTCCGATACTGAGAACAATGCTTTCTTGTACACACAACCCACTACACACATCTATACCTAAATCTTTATCTATATATGTCCAAGATAATCCTTAGTATTTCCAAGCTGAATAGACTGACTTAACAACTTGAGGGCACATGCTGTCCATAGTGGAACCTGTAAGTGTATTTGGTCATTTAAGGTTTGGGCAGACATATGATGTGTCTAGAGTACTCTGGCTGGATGAGTTTCCCCAGCATGAGAAGACAGAATTTTTCTCTCTGTCTTTCTCTCTCTCCTTCTTTCCTATAGTGTTTATTTGTTTACCTATTTTCATATTAATTCTCCCTTCAGTTATAATCTCTGTTGCAGATTTTACATTTAACTTCACTGATGGATACAAAATGAGAATAAATTGCCTGTGTTTTACCCTTTCCTCCTTCTCTCTGCCAGCAGTACATTTCTTTTACCCATGTCCAGAATCAGCCAGCTGCTCCTGATCCACCAGCTAAGTAATCTGTGAAATTATGGTGTTGTGGCTTGGAATGTCTCACATTCTCTTCAGTTGCTTCAAGGCATGCCAAATGACAAGGGGCAAGAGTCTGGAGTCTGAAGAAATCCTGCAAAGGACAGCTCTAGAGAAGAAGGAACAGCAGGATGCCATGCCCACATCCAGGTAATGTCAGAAAGCAGGAGCAGAACAGTTTTGTGAACTCAAGGTAGTGAGAATATGGGCTGGTTTTGAGACCTTCCTGGTGAACAAAATATAACAGGAGAGCACAGCATGTACAGACGTACTGGCACTACTGGGATCATAGGAGTGTGAGTTATGATTCATAGGAAGCAAGGCTTCATTAGTTCTGCTCTCATTAAATGAATTGGTTTTAACTAGCAATGCATATTTCTGTCATTGAGGAAGGTGATTTAAGTACATGCTTTCATTGTTGTGGTGACAAAAGAGATTTGGAAATGGAGGAAGACAGTGCTCTACCAGGTAGGAAGGACAAGACCTACCCATCTATGTCTGTCTTCACCTGATCCAAGTAGGCAGGAAGAGGGAAAACCCTGTGAATGACTTTTAGTGTTTTGGGTACACTAGTTTGAAGAATATTTTCTTCATCAACATGTGAATTACACCACTATCTATCAGGGTTACTTGGAAATATAACTAGCCATTGTGGTGACACTTTCTGAAAGCATGGGAGGCAAATGGGAGCAAAACGCAGAGTTTTCTGTACATTAAAAAAGATCAGGGCTGTTATTACTATGATTCAGTTGAACTCTTGACCATAACTTACTTTTACAGCCAAAATTACAGGTCTGCAATAGATGAACACAAACTAAAATTCCTAAACAAAAACTGACCAGGGTTGTACAAAATTCTCAATAAATCTGTTTTGGTGTGCTGGACAGCACCATACAGGAAAACCAGTCGGTGCATTTTGTTCAACTATACATAATATGACACCTCTACAGCATACCAGGCTTTGCAAAAAACTTAATCCAGCCTTAACTCTGTGGGAAGCAGCTACTGTTAACCCCAGTGGGCAGCTCAGCCCCATTGGAAGGGTAAAAGTGAGAAAACTCATGGGCTGAGATAAAGACAGTCTAATAGAGCAAAACCTGTGCATGCAAGCAAAGCAAAATAAGGAATTAATTCACTACTACTTCCCAGTAGTGGCTGGTGTTTAACCATTTCCAGGAAAACAGGACTCCATCACCCATAATGGTTACTTGGGAAAACAAATGCTTCTTTTTCCCCTCCAGCTTTATATGCTGCGCATGATGTCATATGGACTGGAATATCCTTTTGGTCATTTGGGGCCAGCTGTCCTGGCTGTGTTGCCTCCCAACTTCTTGTTGGTGGAGTGAGAAGCAGAAAAGGCCTCAGCTCTGTGTAACCACTGCTCAGCAATAGCTAAAGTATGGGTGTGTTATTAACAATGTTTTAGTCACAAATCCAAAATACAGCACCATGCAAACCACTGTGAAGAAAATAAACTCGATCCCAACTAAAACCAGTACAGCCAGATAAACCAGAGTTTTTGGTTTCAGGTTCTCAGAACTAAAACAAACCATCCAAGTAACTGATTTAAACCCTAATAGATGTGTTACTGCAAAGCAAATTTAAAGCTAATGGAACTCAAGCACTATGGAGCAGCAAATAATCAAACTAACAAGAACTACAAAAAATCTAAACCTTTTATGACTTCTGAAAGAGAAAGAAAAATTGAGGGAAAAATAAATCAGTCTTTGAATGACCCAGTGCTTGGCATTTCTGCAAGAGAAGTGTACGACATCTCTATGGAGAAATATCCTTTTGACGAACTCAGAAATAGGTCCTATATAAACTCTACCATAAAAATATACATGTGTAAATACTTTAAAAAAAGAAAAAAAAAGAAAAGAAAAAGTATTATGAAACAGGTTTATCTAATTTAAAAAAAAAAAAGAAAAAAGATTACTATATGCTGTATAACTGCAGGTTCATAAGATGAACCTGTCCTTCTTGGAAATAAAAAAATAATTCCCTCAAAGTCTCAAAATGTAGGGACACTGTGATAGTACTGCTGAAAGAAACAGTTGGACATTAAAAGCATCTGCTGTTTGCTTTTGCTTCTGTTCTTAGGTCTGATTTTTAGAACTATTGAATACCTCCAGAGAAAGCTGGTAGGTGCAGTTCAAGTTAATTGAACTTGCAGATGATCAGAAAATTCAGAACTGCGGGTTATAGTTGTTCCTGTTGATTATGACTTAAAAAAAGAGAATACCCAAAAGTTTCATGGAGCAATATAGATTTGCTGTAGAAAGACGAGACCAGAAGACTGTGAAAAGGTTTAGCAGTTACCAGCATTACCCACAGCTGTCTAACTCTTTGGGTACATCTATTTCAACCCAATCAAATTTTGATATTATGTAAACTAGTTTTTCAGGAATTGCATATTAACTCTTTGATTTCATATGTAAAAAAGCACATTTATTTTTACAAACACACAGTCTGCGTTTTGATTTTTATCCAAAGGGCAAGAATTATCATGAGTCTTGATGTGATTTCTTTGCTCCCTTGCAAAGCTGTGGACTGATAAAAAGTAATGGATTTTGACTAAATTATTCATGCAGTCAATATCTCTCTTCAATACAGTAATGACTGACTTACTGACAAGAGGCTAGCTGCCACTAAAGAACTATTAAAAAATAAAAAAAAAAAGAAGTCAAGCCTTGAGTTAAGAAGAGAGCTTTTTGTTACATTATCTGAAGTTTGTTTTATATACCTGGACAAAAGTGCAGCATCTAGGAGCTTATCTTTCAATCTGCAGTTGGCATTGTCCTTTTTGATGCTAATAACTGTTCACCATGGCATAGCTTTTTCATTGATTCTTACGGAATTTTGTGACCTATCATTATAATGAGGTATTGACAGTCATGAATTTTAATGTTAACCAAAGATTACTTTACCTGATTTAAGCCTTTTCTAAGAATTTTTTTATGAGGATCAAGTTTCAGCAGCCAGACATTAGCATTTCACTGTGGGTTGGAGTGGTTTTTTTAATTTATTATGTGTCATTGCTATCATCTCTAGAAGTCTGTGGTTCATCACACTTCAGTTTTCTCAACAGCAAGAGAGTGACTTCTGCAGTCCCAGGCATAGCCCTCCCCACAGTTTTGTGCTAATTAATGTGGCAATTCACTGCCTGCCTCTGTACTTGATCAAACTTTGCCTTACCACCTGGAATATGAAGCACCATGAGTGAGCATGGACCCTTTTGGAGGAGGTTGTGAAACTTTGTGTGTGTCGTTTGCTGTTTTTCTATCCATTTCTGCATTATAAGACACTGGTAAGTTAATAAATCTCAGCATCATTAGCCCTGAAAAGTCATGACTTTGTCTTGCATCCCTTATTCTATTTCCTTTCTCTAAAGTATGCTCAAAATCCTGTTCCTAATCTCTTTTTTGACTTAGAATACAGAATTCTCTTGAAACCAGTAGCTGTTTTTACATGGCACTGTTGAAACAAAGTAATTTAGGAGCCCAAGTCATGTTTCAAAAGAGATTTAAGGTCTTGAAAGTGATTGAAACCAATCAGGTGCACATGTGGGTGCAATTAAGCTTCTGCATCTAAGGTCATTGAAGTACATTTTATGTTGAAGTCACATTTCTAAATGGAAGTTCAGCCCATACTTCATTTAGGTCCTTTCGAAAATGGGGACCATCAAGTTTCCCGGGAGCCTCTCCATTTTTATTGTTAGTGAGCCAGAACAGTGAATGGTAAACTATGTGAGAATGCGTCATTACTTTCACACTCTCACATCATTATTTCTCTGTACCTGATTCTTCACACATTATTCATACATAGTCTAATGTCTTGTTTCCTCTTTCAGCTGGCATGAACATTTCCATCTCGTTAGGGATCACATAACTGCATTAGGCAGGGGTATGTGAAGAAAATAGAAATCAGGCAAAACGTAAATTATGTCCGTGACTGACAGAAGAATGTGAAGAAACTGGCCTGGAACAGTGCTGAATTTGAAGTAGGAACAGACCAAACCAAACTTAGTAAGTAATCTTGCTGAAACACGTCTATGCAGATGCAAATTTTACTGCGTAGCTCCTGTCTGTGTAACAGAATTGATAAAACACTAGATATAAACAACCCAGAAAATGTGGATTGGGGTATGAATTTTTAGCCATCTTCCATATTCTCTGTCTGAAATATATTCTTGAAAATTCAGTAAGAGGCTGCAATCCCACTTCTCCTACTCATCTGTTTTTATGGTCATCTTCCTTTTACTTCTCCCTGACATCTGTAATATATGGAACAAATTTTCAGAATGTCAGTTTTCTCCTTTCAAAGGAGACAAAAAAGCTCTGTAAAATTACCTGATAGCTTTTTTTATCTAATCATTCTGTTTCTAGTGTGTGTTAAATATTGGATTGCAGTAACTGCCCATGTTTATAACCCAGATCATGACAGTATGTGCTCCCCAGCATTTTTAATTTGGTCAGAATTTCTTTTTTTTAAAGGTATTTTGTGATTGTATTTCTTCTCTGCACAAGAGAAACAAAAACTATTTGCATTGTATTTCTTTAGGCATGTTTCTGAGTTTAAGAAATGTCTATTTTAGGAATTAGAATACCTTGCTGACTCCATAACAATGCCTTTTTAATTGTTTCTTGTTTTTACCTTGATGTTATGATTTTCATTTTTCTAATTTTTAGAGATTTCTGGGCCATTCAATTTAATAAGAAGAATAAAGACCTGTTGAAATAGTCCTTAAACTAAGTATTTCCCAACACTGTTCTGTTAAAATGTATTTCAGACATATTTAAGTTTTGAAATTGAGTAACTACTAGCTTACTCCTTAGGAAATGGTTTGGGTTTAGATATGAGTCTAATTGCTGACTGATACTTTCAGTCAATTTGTGTTTCAAACCAAACCTTACATTTCAGATCTACTATTTTAGCAGTTAATATCTGTCAAGACAGAGAAAACTGAAGCTATACTTTATGTTCTATGAGTTTTTTGATTTGCTTTTAACTTTATTGGGTGTGCACTAAATACCTACCTATTGTTAAATCAGTAGCACAGCCTGCAGAAAATCTGATGACTGAAATACTGTGAGCTTCAGATTTTCTTTTCCAGGCATTTTAATGATGATTAAACTCACCCACAGAGTTGAAGATACAGTTTTCTACCAGAAGAGAACAGTCTGAACATACTAGCTATACTCATGCAAATCAGTTTTGCTTTCTTTTCAGCTTGTGTAATTCATTGCTGCTGACCATGTTCATGGCAGCAGCTGGCCTGAAATGTTTGCTTCTTGAACCCAAGGGATAATATAAGCAGTCACTCAATTGATAAAATCTCACCCTTAGGACTCAGCTGAGATCACCTGTGGCTGCAGAGACAGAAGTGCACAAGTCTGAATCACACTTTAGACTCCCATGATGTGTGATGCTGGAGAGTGTGCTACATCATCTAGCAAATCCTCTCAACAAATGATGATGTGAGAGGTCCACTTCAAGCAAATACTTCAGTAAACAACCTCTTCACCTCTTTGGGCGAGAGATGAAGTATTAGGCAGATTATCAATATCCAATCTGCGTGCTTTTAAATGACTGTCAACAAGCCATCATTTAAAGCTTTGCTAGAAATTTATATATTTATGTGAAATGTGCAGCAGTACTGTCTAAAGCTCTATAACGACATGTTAAGAAATGTGATCTGTGTTCAGCAAGGATAAGAAGAAAGCGTGGACCTTTCATTACAGTAGGACTGGAACACAGGTAAATGCATCTCAGTCTCAGGCTTAGACAGGAGGAAAAGAGCTGCTGTTTGAATGAACGGATGGTAAAAAGTAACATGAGAGTTTCAGAAGGTCATTTATTTGTATGCTTGAGATTAAAGAATATGAAGACAGTAAAAGAATTCAGTGCATAGTTTTGTCTGAAATGGCTATAATCAAGGAAAAACATATTTGTTAAAGTTTACTTGTATGCATCAGGCCAAGCACGCCTGTTTACCTGCATGTTGCTTAAGGCTGGATAAAAGCTGTTTTTATTCTCTGGCATAGCATGAGGAAGAGTATTTCTCTGGAGTTTTTCAGATAACACCCTCTGAATACAGTTGTGGTATTTAGGTGCCTCACCAAACACAGCTTTGTGAGACAATGAACACAACAAAGACTCAATGTTCTCCTGAAAGTGCAAGTTGTTTGTCCACAAAGTGAGTGGGGTAGGACAATAGACAGATGGCATTTCAGTTCTTCCCAAGGCTGCTGGAGTGCTAACTTTGACCTAGTAAGAATTCTGCAGAAAAGCTGGATTTAACCAGGTTTGTATGCTATACCCAGGGGAGCCATTGATGCTTTATACTACATATAATATTGTGTGTTGCCATTGGTGAGCTTTTTTTTTTCTATCTTTCTCAACAGTTCTTCCTGAAAAACACACATCTAATGCTCCCCATGGCTGGTTCTGTGGCCTTAGGAAGCTGACCATTGTCCTTGCCTTTGGTAAGGTAATATAATAAGGTAATAATAATAACTCAGAGCAGGCAATACAGGTGCACCTAATGAAAACAAACGGTATTTATAATAAATATATGTATGGTGGATTGACCTTGGCTGGATGCCAGGTGTACACTAAGCTTCTCTATCACTCTGCCTCGCCAGCTGAACAGGAGGAGAAAAATACAGTGAAAGGCTTGTAAGTCGAGATAAAGACAGGGAGATCACTCAGCAATTACTGTCAAGGGCAAAACAAACTAATTTATTACCGATCAAATGAGTAAGATAGTAAGAAATAAAACCAAATCTTAAAAACACCTTCCCCTCCACACTCCCCTCATTCCCAGGCTTAACTTTACTCCCAATTTTCTATACCTCCTCCCCACCAGCAGTGCAGGGGGACCAGGAAAGGGGGTTGGGGTCAGTTCATCACACGTCTCTGCCGCTCATTCCTCCTCAGGGGGAGGACTCCTCACTTCTCTGCTCCAGCGTGGGGTCCTTCCCATGGGAGGGTCCTCTATGAACTGCTCCAGCATGGGTCCTTTCCACGGGCTGCAGTCCTTCAGGCACAGACTGCTCCAGCATGGTTCCCCTGCAGAGTCAGAAGTCCTGCCAGAAAACCTGCTCCAGCCTGGGCTCCTCTCTCCATGGGGCCACAGGTGCTGCCAGGAGCCTGCTCCAGCGTGGGCTTCCCACGGGGTCACAGCCTCCTTCGGGCACCCACCTGTTCCAGCGTGGGGTCCTCCCTGGGCTGCATGGGGACAACCTGCCTCACCATGGTCTTCCCCACGGGCTGCAGGGGAATCTCTGCTCCGGAGCCTGGAGCTCCTTCTTCACTGACTTGGGAGTCTGCAGGGTTGTTTCTCTTGTATGTTTTCACTCCTTTCTCCCGGTTGCCATTGTGCAGCAGTTTTTTCTCCCTTCTTAAATACATTATCACAGAGGTGCTACCACCATTGCTGGTGGGCTCAGCATTGGCCAGTGGCAGGTTTGTATTAGATCCAGCTGGAACTGTCTCCATCCAAAATGGGGGCAGCTTCTGGCATCTTCTCACAGAATTCACTGCTGTAGCCCCCTGCTACCAAATCTTGCCATGCAAACCTAATACTATATGTTTACTTACCCTTCAGAGATGAAGAAAAAAATCTAATGTTTCTGTGGTTTTTTTTTAACTATCATATGCAACAGTTACAGTCATATCCAATGCTGAAGAGCTAAAGTGGTAACCTGTAGCCTGGTATATAGGCTGAGACATCCAGTTGTAACAAAGAATTGCTAAGGTGAAGGACAGAGATGCAGAGACTTGGCATTTTAGAATTAATTCATCAAAATGGAGAGAAGGTTTCAGAGGAATGAAACTTAACACTCAGTCTCTGATTGAAATGATGCTGAAGGTATTGAGCTGTAGGTGAAGAAAAGAGAGAGACTAGTGTTTAATGGGAAACTTGAAATGGCTTGGAAATTACTCTCTAAATTATGTTTTGATTTCTAGATGATAGTTTAATTATAATTGAAATACTCATAGCATAATGATGATGGCAGAGCGTGGTCCAGTTGCAGATGATTTCTGGCAGCATTTTAAAGGACAGTGGCACTAAAACCTGATGCCTGTCTCTCTGGCTCCTGTTTTATAAGGTAGGGAGAGTGTTTTGTGCTTTGCATTATATATAATAATGCCTGTTGCGATCAGTGAGCTTTTTTTTTTATTAATCTCAACAGTTCTTCCTGAAACACACAGTTATAATAAAATAAACCACAGCAGGTAATTATGTAATGCACTGTGCTGCTTTATAGCAGAATACTCCATTGTAACATGGCTTACTGCGTGTGTTAACGTAAGGTCAAACACAATTTTTTTTCTTGGCTTTTTAATAATGAGGATTATTTGAAAACCTGTGAATCCTGTACACTGCAGACCTAATATCCTGAATTTCTGTACAGTTATTGAGGATGAGGATAGATTATTTTTCACATTAAATTGTTTATTTGTGAAATATTTGCAAAAAGTATCTGTTGCTAAATGTAATGTACTGTCATAATATTTTCATCTGTGATTTCACTATCATACCCATCTTGAAGCAGAACTTCTAAGTTTAAAGGAATGCTTTTCAGGAAGCTATCTTAGCACCAAAAAAAAGTGCTAACAAAAGAACCTGTCATTAACTGAGCTAAACAAAATTAGCAAGGCTCTGGAGACTTTCAGAGAAATCACTCAAGATAAAATACCCTTATGAACAGTGATCAGCAATACAGGGAGAGAAAGAAAGTATTCAGGATTGATCTACAGTGCCCCTGTTTGGGCTGGGAAAAAAAATACTATTTTGGTAGCAGCAGGTTTGTTTAATAACATGGAATATTCTGGTGTTGCTCAGTAGTCCAGAGTGAGAGAACAGACCTAGCTAGTACACAAGTGGAATGTAGCGTATTATTTTCAGTCCTGTTGGAGATGTACTGTAAGTTAATATGTGTGTGTGCCCAAGGTTATTCTGTTGAACCCTACAAGGCTGCTAAGTAGGAACATGGGTTAATAATGTGGTGGAGAATTGATAGAAATTCACCCCTCTTTTCTTATATGTTCCTGGTAGGAATACTTATTCTAAATTACTAATTTAATCTGTGACAAATCTAATTGCTGCTCCAGATTAATCTTCATTGAATGACTTCAGAAACTGCAGGAAATTTCAGCAATGGATAGTTCAAACTCTAGGCTTCTGTTTTGTACAGACATTCCACACTGACATAGCTCTTCCATCGTAGAGAAATACTGCTCTTGAACTGGTTACTTGGTACTTAGTTTTGTTTTGGTGGCTACCTGCCCAGTTTAGCAATCCACCTGGGCCTCTCTCCATAGTGTCCTTATCAGGGAAAGTCAGGCACAGATGTGTACTGGCATCACTCTTGCAAAACACATATAGGCCTGAACGATGTTTGTGGTACAGACTTGAACTCAGCATGCTCCAGTCCTCCAGGCAGCTCTCTGTTAGGTTGGAGTAATTTCTAAAGTGACCAAAAAAAAGGGCAGATGAGAAAAATAGTGCTTTTTTGCAATAGTTGTTATAGTGTTCACCCTGCAGTAATTCAGGAACAACAACAATTGAATACTTCAATTCTGTAATAATATCACACTGACTTATCCCCAAATACATTTCTGAAATATAAAAATATAAATATTAATATTTAGAAAGATGTTAATGCAGATATTTTAAGATACTTGAAGTATGTTCTTTTGTATAAATAAAATTTAGATGCCCTTTATTTTGGCAATGTGTTTATTCTTTTACAGTCATTAATAATGGTTTATTGCAATAATTGGTTTAATGTAAGTCTTGATGAAGAAAAAAGGAAATATTCCCATTAAATGTATTATCATTACAAAAGGATTTTTGTCCAACGAATGTCAAAAGTGGGTTGCAGGTGTAAACATGAGGTTATACTGAGAGAAGCAATTTAATTTTCCAAACGTGCAAACTTAAAAAAAAACTACACCAGGTAATGGTGTGGTCAAAATGAATCAACAGGTCTGAAAATACTATTCCCAACTTTTCCTGCTTGTGTAGAGGCAAATACAGCAATGAATACTCACAGATATATTTTTTTCCCAAGCTACCCAGCTGCGTTATTTCAGTGGAAGCTGGTACAGGTGCACAAGAATCTTATAACATTTATTGATGGTAAATGGATTCCTGCTGCTGATTTCACTTGCATTGATCTACACTTTTCCAATAGTAATATCATTAGCAACAGAGGCACTGAGAATGTGGGAGTGCAAAAAGAAAAAAGATCAGATTATGCCTAAATTTTCTGAGCTCCTTACAGAATTATTTTTTACAATCTATTCAGCTGTATCTGAAGGGATAGACAAGGACGAAAATACATTATTTCCTTCTGGGGTCTTCTGAAAAAGAACACTGGGAAGTTCAAACAAGCACCTCTGCTCCAGTTCTGTCATATCCTTTGGGCTGGTCTCCATCCTCCAATACTGCAGTTCCTCTCCGTCCCCCCATTTATCTCAAAACTTTCTGCTCTTCTACCACCTCCTTTTTCATGGGGCAGTTTTGCCCATCCTTTGATGATCTAGCAGCCTGGCCTTCATTTGGCTTCTGTTCATCTCACATGACTCAAGACTTAGTTGAACAGATTGGGTGTTACAAAATAGGGGGTTTGTCTTTTTCAATTCCTACTCTATTTTGGGGGCTTTGAGGAATATGTAGGTTAATAATATGAGAAAAGGTCCTGTGTAAAACTTGAATGCCCATCACATTTGGGCACTGAGAAAAGAGAAGGTCATGGCAATCAATCCTGTAAGAAACTTGTTTTAATGGATAAAACAAAATGGTTATGAAAGGTCATGTATCAAGCATGGCATGAAAAGGTTATCTGGGTGAATTAGGAAATTAAAAACATACCCCAAATGTGCTCTCAAAGCCTGTCTGTGGGAGGTGGGAGGGTTTTCTGGATGGATGACAATGGAACATTTTTTCCACTGACAAGTTATGGGATGTTTGGAAGTTATGGAAGGTATAAAGCAATGACCAACCGCACTGGCAACCAAAGAGGACTGAGTGTGTGCACACATGTGTGTATGTTTGTGTGTTGTTGGAAAGGGCAAGGAGGTCTATGTGTGCCTGTGAGAGTGAAAAAGAGCAAGTGAGATGGTAAGAGTTGGCCACATTCATGCTCATTCTCCCATTCTGTCTTTTTTTGCTGACCAGGGAGCCCAGGAACCTTCCCAGTCAGGCAGCACATTTTGGGGCTGGGCAGATCATCTGGTTCTGACATAAGTCCAGTATCCTGAGATAGGACCTAGGTGGAATAACAAAACAAGTGATGGTTTTCCTGTGGGAATTTTTCCAAAGGCCAGGGCAGTCTCCCTGCTGTGACTTTCCAGCTGTAGTACCTAGCACTGCAGCACAGCAAAGTGCAGAAAGCTCGCAAAAATGAATCAAAGATTTTGCATGGTGCTCTTCAGTGTAAAGAAGGGTTCCCCCATGTGTGTTTCAGATGAGACTTTGAGCTAATTTACAGGTAGTGGAAGACTGGTCAATTGGTAACACAGCCATTAGTGCCAAGACAAGGCTGAGCAGCCGTAATGCTAAAGGAGTGGGAGAAGGGGATGCTTCCAGTCAAGCCATTACAGCTCACTTTAACAAACTGATTTTGTTTTACTTTGATCTCGGGAACAGGAGGTAACAGGGTTCAGTGGCAATAACAAGACATTGTCTTTAAGGCTGCCCAAGCCACATGGGCACCCTTCGTTCAGGCCAGGAGTGGGATGCTTACAGAGCAGTATGCAAGAGGACCTTGACAGGTGAGGTCTTAAGGAGTTAGTTACTGGGGAAGATAAAGGAAGGATTAAAAAAATCACTAAACTCATCACCCAAGGAACTAGTAACTGAAGTATGGAGAACATCTTGTGGGAGCTGCTGTGCCTTTGTCCCCCGGGTGAATGTTGGTCATTTCTCTGTAGGTTCACTGATGGGTCTCAGACTGTGGTTTGGACGAACGGCTGTCTGTGTACAAACTGTGAGAGCTGCCTTTAACATTTGTGGGCACAGGCTTGTCTCACGGGGGCAGATGGCTCCTCTGGTAGCTCACAGCAGTGTTCCAGAGGTGAGGCAGAGCTGAGGTATACTGCCCAAAGAGGCAAGGTCCCAGGCACTCTTCAGAAAAATGGTGCCAGAAAATATCACTGCAGGGAAGCAAGGGATGAAGGGCAAAGCAGATACCATACACCATGACTAATATAAAGGAGAATTCTTAAGTGCCAGGGGATCTGCTGTCTGCACAGCTGATGTACAATGGAAACTGCCAAACTATTTGGTGGTGTCATTGTTATGGCAGGGATCCTGTGCAAGTATCGCAAGAATGATCAAGGAAGACTGATGGCTTGTGCTGTGTGCATCACACCTACCTGTGCTCAAGGATGAGAGCCCTGTCTGCCTTCCAGAGCAGCTGGAGCCTGGGCTGCTGAGCTCTGACGGCCATTTCCCCATGGATGGGCTGTCCTACTGACAAGGAAGACACACACATTTTACGTTCAGAATTTGTCCTTCCCTGCCTGTCACAGGAAGGGCCTCAAACACATCATCCTAGCATCTAGAAAGACACCTGACAGTGTATCTGGCATTTGATGTTTTCCTGCCTCTCCTGCAATGCATCCATCAGTTAAAAAGTGGTACAAAATCGACACACAGGTACTGCTTGACTTCCTTTATTTTGAAAAAGGATAGCTTTTTCCCCCAAAATTTGCTATTTACAGGAAATTATCTTTAATGTTCTCCTTTAGGAGGTGACAGTATAGATAAACAGAAGGTCACATGTTTCAAATGTCAAATATATAGAATATATTTTAATTTATAGAGGGGCAATAATCTCATAGATATTAATCATGGTTACAAGATTTTTAGGCAACATCATGTTGCAAGTCATTCCTTTGTTAAAATCTCGTAGACCTGTCAGAGTGCCAGCAGAGTCCTATGGGATGAATGGCTCCAGGTGCAGGTAGGAATTTCCAGAGGCAAGAGAGAAATATGGTTTCAGATAAAGAATGCATAAAAAGAGATTAAGACTAGAAGGAAATTGGAAAAATAGTGTTCAGTAAAATGTCATGAAAGATTCAATAGTGTTTTGAGATATTTCCTGGAAGAAAGTATTTTTCTTTTTGAATGTTTGACTCATTTAGTTGTATTGCCGTAATCTCTGCCTTGCAGAGATTCGCATTCTCATTGCATGTACCTAATTTTCATATCAAACTTTCTCTCCTCTGGGAGAGCCCAGATAGCTTACACCAGTGAGCATCTGGCTGACCCAGGGCCTCTGTTGGCCCCACAGGAGTACAAATACCACTAAGCTTCCTGGAGGAAGCATCCACTGCTCCTGGGAAGAACAAGGGTCCTTTGGAGGGTAACATCAGGTGAGAGGTCTTTACAGGCTATGCCATGGAAGAGAGCATCCTTTCCAGGTAAGACTGGCACTGCAAACACCATAAAAATCTATGTGGGGAAGCAGGACATCATAAACTTGTGGAAGAACTTCTGTTGGAGAGACCTAGTCAAAGCCATGCTCCAAACTGGGTCAAATTCAACCTTAGCTTGGAGCCCTGCTCAGTGTAGTGATGGCTCAGCCTCCTTAATCATAGAGGCCTCCTGAATGAACAGATGGAAGCCACATCTTTTGTGGAAATGAAGCAATAACACTAACATAAAACAGCGTTCCATCTATTAATGTTTTCCTCTGTGTTGCTGTTGTCTGGTAGATTTTAACAGTGCTTTCCATGCCTAAATGGCAGTGCAGGAGTTGTGTTTTCTCTCTCAAGCCTGAACGTAGATAATTAGACAGCATTGAATAGAGCCCAATGTCTTCAGGGGAGGGGAGGGGAGG
>JANZLQ010000079.1:60720049-60745737 GCA_026212715.1 Elanus axillaris | reverse complement strand
TTTTGCTCATATCTTGCTTACTATAATTAATAAAACTTAAATTGATCATTATGGTTAAAAGACTCAATTTATAACACCATCACTGAAGAATATTTAGTATTTTTTTCTTGCTTGTTACAGCTTGGGCTCAGCAATTGATTTTGAGTAGCTTGCTTACCAAATTTGAAGTGGGGAGTACTGAAATTCTTTTCACATTTGTGTAAAAATTGGCATGTGGCTTTATATACAGACAAAAACAAGTATGGAAAAAAATTAAACTTTTCAGTTATAAAACCTGAAACAGTTAACAAAATATTTCATTTAAAATCAGCAAAAAAAGTTTTGTGAAGACCAACAGAATTTTTCTTCCATTTCCCATGAAAGGTTCAAGTGTTTTCCTGTTGCCCAGACATGACCAAGGGCAGTAGAGCTGCTGTCAGGAGGGTATTTTGGCTTTTCCTGTATGGCTCCAGGCTCTCACTGCTCCAGAGGAGGCTTCCGTTGGGATGCCTGGAGGGCAGACATCCATACCCAGGTCCACGCAGGCTCTGTGAAATCTGCCTGCAGTGTATCTTCCTGCCTTGAAATACAGTGCACGCTGCCCATGCTCAAGTAATTTTCTCAAGATTTCCTTTGGGCTTTGCTTGTGCAGCTCCCCCTGAGCAGGTTTGCTTCAGCCCCTGCCTACATCTTCCCATTGCACAGCAGGGACTGGAGCCTTCCCAGGGTGGAAACTGCCCAGTGGCATTAGTAGGACAGGAGTTCGCATGTCACTGTTCTGAGTGGCACAACCTGTAAGGATCTGGTCTCCAAGGTTTCTGAAAGACTTACACCAAGACACAGACTATAACATGCACACGTCTGGTGATACAGATTTGATGCAAGTTTTGTAATCAAGTTGTTAGCGCTCTGAGGGTAATGTAACATTTTAAGCAGATTGCTCAAGAAAGACTTCTGCCCTAAAGAAAAAAAGCAAAAGCATAATCAAATACATGAATCACTTTCCTGTAGGATATTTTGCTTTAGACCAGTATTCCCACTCTTGGGGAGTAGTATTCATGAAATGTAAATATATATAAATGGAATTTCTTAATTCAGGAATGTTATGCAAGTTACAACTGTCTTTAACATATTCAAAATGATCATATATCAGGAAATGATCACCTGAATATACATAAATTTTGATTAAACACATACATTTGCTCTCTAAACTCTGGAGGGGAGTTGAGTTACTGACAAGCTGAAGTTGTTAGAAAACAAGACAGTAAAGTTTCCACTGCACACTTCCACTGTTTCCTATTGAGATGGTCCATAATCATCAGAAATTATGTGGCACTTTGCAGACATGATCTCTGTAGTCAGACTCCTACCTATGTGAACCTGGGCTTGCATTGGTTAGAGTAGGCTCTTGTTTCTTGTTTGCAGATTTGGGACAAGGAGGAAGTTGCCAAGCCACATCTAAGACGAAGACAAGCAAGAAAGTCTGTGGGAGTCTATGTGAAAAGTGAATGCATTTTGTGCCAAGAAAAAATAAGTTTGGTCTTGGTAAGGAACGTGCTGTTTCTCATATTGAAATGGGGACAGCTGCCACTGAACTGGTGAAATATATCCTGCAGTGGTACCTTCACCATGTATCAGAGCTGTAACTGCAGCACTGCACTGTACCTGGGACCAAGGGACTCGAGGAGCAATGCTGCCCTGCTGCAGGTTAGTGCTTAATCCCCTTTAGTGTAATCTGGCATAGTTGGCCTTGTCTATTGTGTTGGGAAGAAAATATTGGAGGCACCTTGGGTCTGACTGCCTATGAGACTGTTATACTTCCCAATGATGTGACAGGATAATCCTTCCTCTGTATGCAAAGGAATTCAGTAGAGAAAGAAACCCTTTACTGAGAACACATGGCCCATTAAGATCACTTTGAAAGACAGTGATAGAAATAACTGCAAAGCCAATTGCTGCTCCTAAATGCCTTCTGGAGAGATGGCTAAGTGCTGAAAATCAGCACCAAATGCTTCAGCTTGCAGAAAGATTCAGAGGCAGGTACATGAGTGATTGCTGCGTAATGCTGCCAAAAGGATTTTGTCAGTCTTTGACTTATTTACATTAGCAACATCAATTTTAATCTTGCTTTGCATTTTGTTGTTTGAGTGTTTGCTTACAGAAGTTGTTTCATGTTGTTTGATAGCTATAAAGATATATTGATTTCAAATTAAATACTGCCTTTTTAATAAACACAGTAATTTTTGGTAACCATATGTTTATACAGAATCATTATTTATCTACTCAAGTGAATATTTATTGGGGTTTTAAAATTTCAGTTTAATTATGTTGAAAAATGAAAAATTGCATATTTACCTTTTGGATTATTAGTATTTTATTTTATTATTATATATCTCTGCCTACATTTGGGTGGATGCTGGAGATCAGTTATAATAGCCTGAAAATAAAGTTTTAAAATAATTGTAAGAACTTCAGTAAAAATATCTTAAATATGATACAGAAAGAAAAAGGTAGTTTTATTAAAAAGAATCTTGCACATAAAAATAGTAGGGATATTAAATAAAAGTAACATCTGTATTTAGCTGGAAAGTATTACTGACTGCTTGTGGTCACCATGTTCTTCAGATTTGTTTTTTAAGTGTGGCATTTCTTTGTTTGCCACATTTTTAGTCAAAAGTGAAGTGAGGCAGTAACCTTCCAGTGTTCTTATTCACTGATGAGCTAGTTCAAATGAAGTAACATATACACTGCTCTGTGAGTATACATACACACAAAGGCAATAACTTTTTACCTGGAGACGATGTGTTCATGTACTTGCCCAACAGGTACAGAAGGTTTAAATTGCAGAGCACATCATCCTTATGCCCAGCTTGGTGTGGAGTTGTTCCCTTACAACCAAAACACAGTTTCAGCTTGGAGATCATTCCTGTGGTAGTGGCACTCTTTCCCATATCTCATGTGAGCGAATTCTATTTCTTCACCAAAAGGGTTACCAAGCATTGGAACAGGCTGCCCAGGGAAGTGGTTGAGTCATCACCCCTGGAGTCACCATCCCCAACTTTTAAAAGACACTGGGATGCGGCACTTAGGGACATGGTTTAGTGGTGGACTTGGCAGTGTTAAATATACAGTTGGACTCTGTGACCTTATGGGTCTTTTCAATCTAAATGATTCTATGATTCTATGAATGTTGTTCCCACCTCTGCTATCTTACAGAAGCTTTGCTCTAGGCTTGACTCAAGAGAGGTCTGGGCTCAGTACTGAGATCTCTAGAGAGACCTGTGCCTCTCTGAGCTGTTTAGAAGAAAACCTTGTGTCCTCCCTGCAGCTTGACCTGGAGGCTCAGTGGGATGGACCACTTACAACACAATCTCAGCTCTCCCACTTTCCCTTCAATGAGGAAGGCAGACAGTGTCTCCTGGAGCCTTTGACAGAGAAGAAGAGAAGGTGAAGTTTTGATCCTAGTTTATATACCAAGTAGAGGAGAGATATTAATGCTAGTGCAGAAGGTCTCTATGGATAAGCACATATGCTGTTCCATATGCAAAAGGACATCACGCACTAAGCACCTTCAGTGACTTGTCAACATATCTTTAAAACTTTTCTGCATGTTCTTATCAGGTCAAGTTTAGCACTTCAAAAATCTATCATTTCAAATTCTCAATTACAGTTCAGGGATCTGATTTACTTTAAGGTTTGAACAGTAAATACTGCATCTCCTGAGCAGTTCTCCTTGATCTGTGGAATTTTGTTGTGATTGATATCATGGCAGGATGATACTAATTATTCCTAACACAGCACTATGTATCCCTTCAGTGGCTGGCCTGGTACTGTTCTTCTTTGAGTGGAGAAGAGCAGACTGAAAATAAGGCAAAGTGAATCCTTGCTACACCTACATCTTTACTGCCTACAATTTTACTTTCTGGTTGAACATTTCTACACTGTTTCAGACTCTTTTAAAAATTCCACATCACAATAGCAATCTTCTTGTAATTTGTTCTAATTTAGGAAATTAATTTCAATATATGCGAGAGATTATCTGCATTAGTCTGTAGCACAATACAATTTAAACTGGAAGTGCTGAACATTATTAGTTTCATAAATCCTTCTAACTGATTTATTCACCCTTCCCCTCCCTCAGGATACTGATCAACTTCAGTATGATATTCATGAATCTTGTCTTTAAACTTGAGATAAATATTTCAGTTTCTACTTTTTTATAGAGAGGAGGGAAGGTTTCCATCCTGAGGAATTTCTTATGTACAGAGATGATCAGGTCTGTTCAGGGGAATCCACTGGGATTTCCTAGAACAGAACTCTATGTGTGTATCTAGTTTATGAGAAATCGGGCACACAATTATTATGGGTTTATATTCTTAGAAAAAATACTTTATAACTTTAGTAGCATTATTTTTCCCTCTGTAGTTAAAAAATAGCTATATTTTCTATTCACAGAAATAATGACATTTTAAATTTGCCTGTACTTTGAAATTATAGGATACACTACACCCTTTCTACAGTGTAATATACAGACTATTATGTAGTCCTGCACAAATTCAATAACTTGTAGAGTGTTATATTGCTTTAATTGTGTGAGGTTTGACTTGAATTCTTATTGACATGCAGTGAATAAAAGAAAAGCTTTTTTTCAAAACTCATTATCAGAATCCCATCCCATCTCTCTCTCAGGACGGACAGGTTAGAACTAGCTCAGCTACATCTACTCATAACATATAAATGGATTTACTGACATCCTGATATTTTAGTATTGGAGAGTGCTGATTCATTTCTGTGTCCAGTTCAGCGTTCTTTTCTGGGGATTTTCTGATGACTGCTTCTTTTTTCCTTTTTTTTTTAAAACACTATTTGAAAATCTGTATCTCTTCAAGCACATCAGCACATCTCTGTTGCTAATGGTCAAACTCTGGTCTGTTTAGTACCTTATACAATCCTGCTAAAATGGGTTTGTGTGAGAAAATAAAGCCTTGCCAATTTTTTAAAATGTTGACATATCTCTGTTGTGATATCACCAGTTATTAGTGGGTTAATGACATTGTAAAATTGTCTATACATTGTTTAAAGCTGATAATTTCAGATTATACCTAGTGTTGCAATTCTGAAATGTTTCTCTGATCTCACACTATAAACCAAAGCTGAATTGCTCACACTGGTAGCAAAACCTGTGGAAGGTACTTCAAGACAGGAAATCAAAAGAGTGCTTTTCCAGGACTCATTTGAGATTCCTTCTATATCCAGGAAAAGAACAAGGTAAGATTCATCTTGTCTAGTTTTTAGATATCTACAGACTGAATCTAGAACTACCTGCAACTAGAACAAAATCCTTAAGAATTGTGCAGAACTCAAAATTTGCTTTACCTTCTTCCTAAGAAATATATCAAAATGTTTTGCAAAGTAAAGTTTTGACTCTTAAAGGAACTTGTATTTTGAAAAAACCCTTGCATTTCAATTGTAAAATTATGATGACAGAAAGCTTTTGAACAGCTGTAGGATGCAGTGGTATTAGAGAACATAGTCACTGGGGATTAACTGCCATCATAACTCCAGTACAAGGTAAATATCGTTTTGGTTTATTGTAACATGGCTTCCAATTACATTGTCCTGTTCCTTCACCTAAATACATTTAATCTTGGTAGTGCCACTTCAAATTAACAGAGTTATTCCCAGTTAAAGCAACAGTATACCAGAATGCAAATAAATCTGCCTTTCAACATCCTTTCAGCTTCATTTGGACATGATAGATGTCTCATGTCACCATCACAGCTAGCCACTAGAGCTGGAGAGAATAATTTTAATGGTGTCTAGTGTCCTACCCTTAGAAGAATTTGTTGAGATCTGCCTTAAATCCAGTATGACTTTGGGAAGCTGATTGTCAAGATAAATGAACTGCAACAAGAGACGTAACTAATGTTGAGAACTTTCACTATTTGAAGACAAAGCCCATTTAAAATATAAGGGCAATATCAGTCATCCTTAGGAAATTAAATGATGTCATTAAACTATCACAGTCAGTATACAGTGTGTAAAGAGCAACAAAAAGTTGAGGATGGCTTTAACTACTCTGTTGCCAGAATCGAGGCTTTACTTTACAGGTACTGAGGCTGTGCTAGGACATAATCCAATGCTATCATGGGCCACTGGGGAGAGAGAATTCCTATTTCTGAGACTGACACTTGGTGACAAGTAGGTGGTTACACTGGCTCGATAGCTGCATTGAGGGGAAAGAAGGTAATGTAATGCTGGGGCAGTCCTGAAAACATCTAGATATAATTAACCTATGTGTAGAGCAGGCTTAGTCAAAACATGTGCTTTTTCACCCAAATTAATGTGAAGCATTATTTTTGATCTGACATAGCCATTGAGAATGGTCCATCATGTTTATGCATTAAGGGTGAATCTCAAGTATTTTTTTCACATTACTGTCGGGTAGTGCTAAGATGCGTGTTACTGTAACAGCCAACAAATTCATAAACAGACTCCAGAGGACAAATGTTCTTCATAGCTGATGTAGAGTGATCAAGATCAAAGTTTAAAAATGCTCACTTTGAAGCATATTAGAGGTCATTAAACATATGTCAAGTGGTTATATAAGCCTGAAACACTCAATTAGTAGTTCCTTTAAATTGCTCCAGTAATAAAGTTTTAAAGAGAAAAATCTGTGAAGAAGATTAGGACAGTCTGTACCACTCACAGTTATATGCCATTCAGTTATGCAATTTTTCATGCTTAGGTTATATTTGCAGCTGAGACACTACTATAGATATGTTTATTATATAGACCTATTAAGTTTAAAAGCTTGAACTCTGGGAAAATAAAGTTGGAAATCTGTCAAGATAGTCTCCAAATCCAAGAGACAGCCAGAATTCAGATGCATTAAATCAGACCCAGGAAATTTATTTGTCATCTTAGTATCTTTTTGTATACTATTCTGTACCTATTTTGCAGTCTACTGATCTGCCTCACATTTCATACTGAAGGTTTCCATATTCATGTGGGAATGGTGGGGGTCTGCAGTGGAAAAGGAGAGCATTTTGGATGGCTTATGTAGGATTCAGACTGCTTTTTCTGATGTTGATTGCCAATTTTTTGTAAAAATCTGGATGTACCAGATTTGAATCTAAATGCTTGTGACGTTAAATCTTGTTTCTTTATAGATTGTAGTGTATTAAAAATTTAAATATAACCCCCCATATTCTATTATATTTATAGACTTGAAAAGGTACTAATATGAAAAAATCAAATTAGACATTTAAATTATAATTCACGGGTATTTTAGAGAAGCAAATGCTGATAATTGGTTTTGTTCTTCACTGTCATGTTCATATTGTGTTCACTTTTCCTCTTCTCTGCTTTTTTTTAGACCCTGATATCTTCTGCTGGTTCCCACCTGTCAGAAACACATCTGGAGAACAGAGATATTTGCTGAACATTTTCCAGGGTAGGTTTTCAAAAGGAAGACAAATCTGAGTGATCTTTAACCTTTCTAAAGTATACTTATCTTTTGTATTGCTCTGCCAATCTGTGAAAAAGGCTTTTGAATCTCAGAGCTTTACACTTTCATTTGCTTATAGTTCTGCATATTTATGAATGTCATATACCCTGTTCAGGTTTTGAAGTGTTTTAGTGCAATTTGTAATTAAAGAAAAAGATGGTATCTAAGACTTCAAATACATATATTCTTGCAGTGAAAAATGAGATTAAAGGATACTATTTTGGTCTCTAATCTTACTTTCTTCATTCTCAAGCCAAAGTGGTATTAGCTTCTTTAGGTGTAGCTGACTCACCAAAGCAGCAGCACTTCTGTGCTCATATTTTAAATAATCAGCAGTTTATTTTCATTAATTTGTCAAAAATTAAACATGTGGAAAAAAATCTGAGATACATTTGCCATAACAGCAGAAGTTTTTGCTTTAAATAATTAATACTTTCCTATGACTCATAGCTGGGATAAATGGCCAGAGAAACTGAGCTTTCATTTATTTCTTATCCTCAGAGAAATTAATTATAAAAACCTGATTGTTGCTAACACATAAATCACTATCAGCCATAACAGAGGAGTTAAATGCCAGCCAGAAGCTGGGTATTGCTTCTTGTCTTACTGCTGAAGGTGTGACAGTGTCCCTTTTCTCTAGCCATGGTCTGAGGGCTGGATGGGCTGCAGGGCCAGAGCAAGTCGTCTGCAGCTAATAACACAGTGACCGACTAAACAGTTTCACTTGCATTTTCTTTTAAAAGCTGTACATAAAATAGGTGTGGTGGCCTGCAGGACTTTTTGAAGGGTTACAATGATCCTAAAAGTTTCATTTTCAGGACACAATGATTTTCAATGAGGTTTAATCTGATGTGTTTCTTTTAGTGAAATTCAAGGTAACAGAGATTTTTTTTTTCCAATTTAAAGTGGGCTGTTGATGTTACCTGGTGATTGTCTCCTTCTGTGTGTCTCACATACTCCTATATTAAATATAGAAGTGGTCAAGCAGTTGAACTAGATGATTGTTGTATGTCCCTTCCAACTGAACGGTTCTATTCTAAATTAAGTCAAGTTTTTACTTAGCAAGTAAAAAGCTAGCCCTGTAGAGTCATCATCTACTTTTACTTTTATACATTGCCTTTTCAATCACCATAGAAGAGAGTTAGTAAAATAAATTATTGCTGGTTTAAAGCCAATATGTGTGTTTTAAAAATTAGTTAAATTTTAGACAAAGTGGAAAGCACAGTTTTGTTTGCAGGTGTTCCTTTACTTGTGAGGACCTCCAAAAAGGAAAGTATTAAGCTTGACTGTGTAAGTATAGCTTACGTTGATAGGTCTTTACACAATCAGGGATGAGCTGACCACACTTTTTTTTTTATTTCATGGATTCACCCCATTCTGCCAGAATAGCACTGCAGATAATTGCTCTATAATGTCTATTATAGATGGATTCACCACACAAGTCATGGGTCTTATCTTAGAGAACCAGAATGTATATTGTATTGCAAACTACATCATTTTTAGATACCAAGTATTAACTCTGAAAAAATGTTAATCTCTTATACCTGAAGTTTATATACACAAAATAAACAGTGGACTATAAAGTCAGCATATTACAAAATTGTAAGATCCTATTTCTTACTACTCTGAATGCCAAGTTTTTAATACAGCCCTGAATTCCTTCTGTATTCTTTGCTATACTTACCTAATTACTTACCTAATTTTCAGCATAAGCTCTGGGCATCAGATATTACCTGTTGTACTGTGACAGTACAATAAGGCATGATGGATTGTTTCGCATACTGTGAAAAAAAACCTGAGATGTTACATAATATGTTATTAAGCCTGTGGCAATGGTGGAAGCTGTATTTCATTGTGTTACTGAAGACTGTCACAGTCTCACAGTCATCTGCAAGCATGTTGTGATATAGGGCAAATTTGTACTTGTTACTGTAAGGTTAAGTGAGATTTCTGTCTAAAATGGTAAACTGACTTGTAGCTGAGAAGTTGTTTTGATGCCTGTTTGCAAACCGAACAGCCCTCTTGCAAAAGAAGCCTTTAACCTCCATAATGGTCCACCATCACCTGGTGTAAATTCTTTGTTCTTCTTACACTGAGATGTAAAAGAATCTGCCAGTGTCGCCTCATGCTGTGCCTGGCATCTGCTGAGGATCAGAATAGCTTGACTCTATACAGAATTAAAACCAAGCTGAGTCAAAGACAGAAGCTCCTCACTTCACATGAAACTGGGCTGAGCAGATGACTTCAAGTCTAGTTGCTGGCATGTATTTTTAAGCTGCTAGGGAGCTGTGTGTATTTTATACTATTTACTTCATTTTCTTCTTTTTCTCTGTCCTGCCTGGAAGTTAATCTGCCCACTGTTGCCATTGTGCCAGAAAATAAAAGAATGGCTCTTTTTCAGCCAGTGTCAGATGGAGAGTTAGTAATGTGGATCAGATGGTGACAATTGCCAAGACCCTTTATCAAGAAAGTAAATATGTCAAACTACTCTGGCTGACCAAGGCCTGAGCATCAGCCTTGCTTGTCATCTTGGGTTTCTGTCTCATCATTTTCCTCCATCCTCTCTGTTGTGAGCCCTTAATGTTTTGTGGATCAGCTGAGTAAGCAGTGAAGTTAAAATATGTGGACCTGCCAGTGCGACCATGGAATGGGAGAAACTAAGTGCCTTGTGCTGAAATTGTCACCCTCACTTCTCACTCCTTTATATTGCTGTTTTGTTGTTATGTCGATCAGCACAAGGTTAGAATCAGTTGAAGAATACTGAAATACTGTAAAACTCAGGGAGAGTTTCTAATGTGTTGACTTTGGCCTCAGAGGCATAACCTCAGGGGACCTTTCTGGTAATCACAAGGAGCAGTCTGAGTAACACTGGCAGGAAATCAATTCTGAAATAAGCAGAACAGGAGCAAAAGAAATCACAGAGTAATTGTGCAAGGACCAAAAGGTAAATAAATGTGGAATCAGTTGTAAAGCAACTGGTGTAATGGCAGGGAAGAATGCAAGGTAAGATGGGTCATGAAAAAGATTATTACTTTCTAATGTCTTTCTAACACCTCACTCACTGCAATAGTATTATCAGAAGAAGCTAAGAAAATATTTTTCTTCATTTTCATTGCTTCACATATTTGTTTTTCAGCCAGAGGTTATTCCTCTCCATCTCCTTCTTTCATTCACTCATGTCTTGATTTCTGCCTCCCTTTATTTCCTTTGGGTCAAGATTTGATAGGCTCTGTCATGGTTTAAGACCAGCCAGCGACTAAACACCAGGCAGCCTCCCTCCACTGGAAGGGAGGAGAAAATATAAAGAAAAGCTCATGGGTCAAGACAAGGACAGAGAAGGATCACTCACCAATTATAGTCACGGGCAAATACCAGACTCAACTTGGGGAAAAAACAAGATTAATTTAATTTACTACCAATCAAATCAGAGTAGAATAATGAGAAATAAACCCCAAACCTTAAAACACCTTCCCCCCACCCCTCAGTCCTTCCTGGCTCAGCTCCACTCCCAACTTTCTCTGCCTCCTCCCCCCCAGTGGTATATAGGGATGGGGGAATGGGGGTTGTGGTCAGTTCATTATATACTGTCTCTGCCACTCCTTCCTCCTCAGGGGGAGGACTCCTCACTCCTCCCCTGCTCCACCATGGGGTCCCTCCCACAGGAGACAGTCCTTCACAAACTCCTCTAGCCTAGGTCCTTCCCATGGAAGACAGTTTTCCATGAACTTTTCCAATGTGGGTCCTTTCTGTAGGCTTCAGTCCTTCAGGCACAGACCGCTCCAGTGCAGGCTTTCCCATGAAGTCTTGGCCATCTTGAGGGGCGCCCCCTGCTCCAGTGTGCGGTCCTCCATGGGCTGCAGGTGGGCCTCTGCACTTCCACTCCCCTCCATGGGCTGGGGGAGGACAGCCTGACCTCTCACCACGGGCTGCAGGGGCATCCCCTCCTCCTCCCCTCCTTCCTCACTGACCTTGGGATCTGCAGAGGGCTTCCTCTCACATTCCAATCTCCTCCTCTGCTGCAGGTTCCCCTTCTTAAATGTGTTCTCCCAGAGCCACCACCACCGTTGCTGATGGGCTTAGCCTTGGCCAGCAGCAGGTCCAATTTGGAGCCAGGGAAGCTTCTAGCAGCTTCTCACAGGAGCCACCTCTGCAGCCCCTCCCCTGCTAGCAAAACCCTGCCACACAAACCCAAAACAGGCACTAAACATGAGCAACTTCCATGGGTCTCATTGGATTTGTCTACTACTCAACAAGGGGTGATCTGAAGTTCATTGATACCACCTTCAGGTTCAGCACGGGCCTGCATCCTACACAGCACTCAGCAGATTTCAAAGCCTATGATCCACTGTTTCAATAAAGTGCTTCAGCTGTCTTAATGCTGTGGACAGGACACCTGCCAATTTCCATGTCTTATTCAAACATTATCAACAATATCTTTTTATAGCTGTGTATATGCCCTTCACACACGTGGTACCGTGGGACTTGCTGGAACGCTGATTGGTAGATATAATCACCTAAGTCTCTGAAAGCATTAACAAAGGAAGATTTCATAAAAGTCATGACTGTTAATGTGCAGTCTATGTAAGAATGTAGTTGTGAGGTTGGGAGAATGGTATGAGATATAAAATCCTGTGAAAAGGGGGTAAGGAAGATTGATATACTTAATGAAGATAGGGAGACCTCTGACAGGGATGGGATATGAACATCTGTATCAGAATGCATATGTGTAACAGGAAAATCAAACTCTGTGTTAATTCTGTATTTGCCAAAGCAACATGAATTTTGGACCAAGCCTCTTCATGGGCATTTATTTCTTAAGAATTTGTTGAAACAAATGTGTTGGAGACTGTTATGCAGACTAGGCTCTCACCAAGCTGAGTCTGTGATCATACTTTGTGAGATGACCATAGTGCTGGAAGTTCTGGAAAGCAGAGATGTCATCTCTGAGGTCTTTAGTATCACAGTCCTGACAATATATGTTTGCTATTAGAGGATGGCAGCAGCAACTATGACAATAGATACTCGACACATTGCAAATTTGATTCCAGTTACTGTTTTTGCAAGTTTTCCCTGGAGAGGATGAGGAATAATGGAAAATAACGTTAAATGTCTGTGTTCTTTTGTAAAGAATATTATATTAACATAATATATAACCCTGAATGAATAATTAAGGTCATATTTTTGCTATGGGGTGGCTAGTAAATTCAGTCCTGCTTTCTTTTCACAGATCTGCAGCAACTGAAGTTAACGGTTATATTTTTTTCTGCTCCCCATGTCTCAGCAACCCGTGCAAGTAACACTTTCTTCAACATTAACCCCTAGCATTGCCATGACCATCTGGCAGGTGGATCACCCTGTGGCAATGGAGGCAAGTCAAATAGGGAAAAAAAAGAAACAAAGGTCCAGAGAAGCCTGTCCTCTAGGAGACAGAAGATCAGGAGGAAAGTTTGTGGATGGCAAAAAATAATAAGCTTATTGTATGACAGGATGCGTGTGCAGACCTGTGTTGTAATAGCAATTCTAGTGGCTGTAATGCTATGCATAAAGACCCACTCTTGATGTCTCTATGCATTCATAATGTTCACAGGTCCTGATAAGATGTTTAAGAAAGAAGTGAAATCTGGCCAGGCCAGTTTGGGAAATGCAGTTGACCAAGCTCAGCACTGCAGTCTGGTGAGTCAGCCCACAGCCAGGGGAAATTGCAGACCTCAGCTTGAAGATGAATGAAGATGGCAGGTTTGACACATGGCAAGATGGAGAGGCAGTGTGAGGGTTCAGTGTAAGACCTTGCCAGTCCTCTTGACAGACCAATTTTGCCAGTGTCTCTTACTCTTCCATTTTCTATCTATATCCATTTGAATGTCTGAATGTCTTTAGCTCATTAATTTCCCAGAAGAGCCTAGGAGCTCTGATAAAGTGCTTCCTGTCCCAATTTCTGCCAGGTCTCACTTCATTTTCTTTCACAAAATGAAAACTGAGTTTTAACTGGAAAATATGTTGCAGGGTGTTGCTAGCGAGAATACTAAGTTTGGCAGAATGGGAAAAAGTCTGGGTCTTATTAGTTTAGTAGGGGTTGTGGAAATATATTTAAGGACAGAAAATCGGGTGAGACAATTTTGTACAAAACCTCTCATTTTAAACTTCACTTTGAATTGCAAACACTAGAGAAACCTGTAGACACTACTTCCAATTCAAATACACTATCCTATGCATCAAGAAACTTGAAAGGCCTGAATGTTTCTGAAAGCAACAAATGAGTTCTGTGAAAACTACATATCTGATTTGCTCAGGGAAAAATGATAGAAAGAACCCTGAATATTTTTTGTGAAAGTATTGAAAATAAATTAAATGAGATTTTTCACATAGTTTTAAAATAGAAGCAATCCAACATCAAAGGCACAAAATAGTTTGTCTAATACATATATGCAAATAATCACTTTGAAAATAGTATATAATCCCATGGAAAGAACAAAAAAATCATATTACTTTACAAATTAAATGAATATGTTCAAAACATAAGAATGTATACAATTTTAGCAAAACCTACAAATAAATGTAGTTAAACAATAATCTTCATACCTGATAACCCTTACCAGATACCAGTCAAGAATCTCGACACATCTATGAGCATGGATTTAACAAGTCCATTTTATTTGCTGTACTAAACTGCTATATTAAGTAGTTGAGGCTCAGAGACACCATGGCCAAATGTTGTTCTCAGTCATCCTGGATGATGTTATTGTTTATGTTCAGGACTACATAAGACACTGAGCTTGAAAAAAATACTTACTTGGATAATTTACTAATATGATTATTTTGCTCACAGGAATGCCTTTGCAGTGTTGCATCACCAACTGCTGATCACAGTAGGAGGAGAATTTGATCTTTATTATGCTCAGCGTCACATACAGAGTCCATGAAAGACCTGGGCACGAAGGCTTCAGTGGGAGGTTTTAATTCCCCAGTAGGCACACCCAGTTGCACTACAGCTGATACTGCAGTGGCATTAAAAGCGTGAGATGTTGCAAGCTCAAAGTGAGTGACAGGCCTGGGATGTCTCTAATGGTGGAATCTACATTAAAAGAATAATTCAACCCTTAAATTAATAAGTCCTTAGTGATATTTAATGTGAGGCCTCTAGGCACCAAAAATGATGGGAACATAAATTTGCTTTACAGGGGGATCCTGCAATCCTCTCTCAGTGTTTATAGAAAATATGTGAAGGCAGTTAGTGAAAAGTAAAACAGTTAACTGAAAACATACCATCAAGAGAAACACTAGAATTTAAGAGCAATTGAGACAACTGCATTACTAAAGAATAACTTTCCCATGGAAATGAACTGATGTCAATCAAGTTGACCTGCCACTGTAATGGCACATAGGGCACCCTTTCTACCAAAGGACCATTGTCTTTTATTATTCAGGATCTATATTAAGGACAAAGAATGATAAATCTTATTTTAGGGCAGGAGGGGATGTTTCAGTCCAACCCTTTCACCTCTCACATCTAGGTAACATTTTACTTCATGTGCTGAAGAGTCATTGATTACAGTCTACATGTCCATTAACCAAATGAAGAAGCACATACTATACTCACAGCACTGCCCAGTACAAATAAAGACAGTTTTAATAGCTTCCTGACCTACTGTACAGGTAGATATTCCATAGCATTTATTCTGTTCATATAAGTCCTTGCTCTTTATGCTATATTTGTGCTGGTTTGGTAGCTTCTGAGAATGGATATATCACTTTGCTTTAATCCATCCCAGATGAATAAGGTGTGTAAATAACAGACCCAGTGTCAGGAAGATGCTGAAATCAAGCAGGCTATGAGACCATGCTCAGCAGAGCAACTGCATTCATCTCCACTCAGGTATGACATAAATATTGTACAGTACAGTGAAAGCAGGAAAGGGGCCAGCATCCCCCCACCATAGCCACAGGGTTGTAAGTTGTCCCATAGGGTTGATACTAAGCATGCTGGATGGCTATATATAGATATATCTCTATATATTATATTATATATATAGATATATATAAATACTAGATTGGAAATCACTGACAGCAGAGAGTAAGGCTGCTCTGTAGCCACTATTCTCATTGTGTCCTGCAGTCTCAGCTCAGTTTAAATGTAGACTGCATGTCCCCAGCTCCCACCACCAGCCACAGCAATACTCCAGACATTCACTGATTCAAACCTCCTGGCATTTCCTTTCTTGGCCAATCTTGTTATTTCCAAGCATAAATCCTTGCATAATCTCAGACAAAGAGGGAGGAAGGAGGTGGAGGGTAGAAGGAAGGGAAAGCCTGGCTTTCGGCAGCTCTCACCCCCTACTCCTGCACCCCAGCGGAGAGGCAATGGAGTGAAGGTGCTGGGCAGAGCAGATGCTGTTTTCTTGTGGACAAGCAGTAAAGTTAAGCTCCACATCTTCCGGGGAGCAGAGGAGCTCATGCACAGGCAGGGATTGCTAATCCTTCTCTGGCCAGCCCTGAACCCCTCTTGGACCTCGTTGGCCATTCCTAGCCTGCCTCGAGACCCCGCAGCCTCTCAGGTGCTCTGTGGTTCGCCAGCCCTCCACCCCTGCTCTCCTGCAGAGCCTGCTTGGCTGCCTCTGCAAAACTGCATCTTGCCTTCAGACCTGGAGGTGCCTCTGACAACCCGTGATGTATGGAGGCTTGAAGCAATGTGTCAGAGAATGCAGTAGGTATAAAAAAACTGAAGGGCAGACAAAATACCTGTTTTCACAATAACTAAGGAAGCAGATTTAAAGGGATTAGTTTAGATTTAGTGGGCTACGCTTTAAACATTTGTTGTAACATAGGGAATGAAATGTTAAAAGTGAGCATGGACTTGACAACTTCCTGCTAATCTCTCAGATAGTATATAAAAAACCCCATGCACCCAATTGTACTGTCTGACTTGCAGCGTATGGGCACAGTTATTCTTGTTTTCTCCAAATGTAAATGAAGGAAAGATCAGATGTGTAGATATCTGCAGAAGTTGGAAATACTAGAGATACTGTGAATGTGTCATAAAGCTGTGTACTTTATAAAAATTGGCAGGTGGATAAATGCCACTTATTAGTTTGGTTTTATCAGATAGATGGTCCAAATGTTTTGGGGTTGTTTTGCTGATTTGGTTTTGGATTTTTTTTTTTTTGTGTGTCAAAGCAAATATTTTGTAAGTGTTGTGTATCAACAAGCCTCACTGTATGGCAGGAAAGCTCTTCATGTTCCTCAATATTTTCTATTCTGTAAGATCAGTTGCATCAAAATCATAATGCTGTTATAGGAGCAGGCTATAAATTGGAGTTGAACAGAGTACAAAATGACTAGGATATTGGAGCTGGCATGGCTGTATCCACATTGAATTAAGCCATAGATTCTCAGCCTGAATTTTGGCAAGAGGAAGACATTTATCAGTGCTGGAAACCAAGCCCTCTCATTAAACATGAGGATATCACAAGATAAATTTGGGGATTAGAAGAAAATAATGGAGAAGAAGTAAGAGGAAGTCAAGAAATGGTGCTTCCAAAACTTTCCAAAGAATGTGGGTTTCATTATTGTATTATTTTGTTGGAGATTCCTGGCCATCTCAGCTGACAGCCTCTGTCTGCCATCAGTGTGGAGGAGGGGCTGCAGCTGTTGAGGGCCAGCCCACCTCCCAGATTGGAGGCCTCATGTTGCTCCCTTGCGAAGAGATGGCCAGAGACCCCATGCACACAAATGGAGAACTCATCCTGCAAAATTTAAACCACACGAAGGGCTTTGTTCATGCCATTAGATCTATGGGGCAGGCTATGCTGCTAGTGAGCAAAGTTATGGATATAGTTGATTGTTTGCGTTTTGTACTCTCTAGCCATGTTGTTAGTGTTCCATAAAAAAATATCTTTATGCAAATGGGATGAGGTTCCTCCATCCACACCTCTGTGAAATTGCAATAAGGATACATTTCCCTACCTGATCATGTGCTGTAGGTCCTTCTGTTACTATAGTGATGGAGGCTACAAAGGTTTCCAAATCAGTAGGGTGATTATCCAAGCAATCAAAGAGAAGCACAATCTGTAAGATAGCTGGCAGAGGTCAAGATAAGACCTTAATAGCTGGTAGGGGACTAGCTGGAAGCAGGTCTTTCACTTTCTGGACATGGGCTTAGCAGTAGAGATATAAATAGGGAGAACAGCCCTGGGGTGCTGTGTACAGGTGGGATGGCTGAACTGTTCTAGCTTGGGGGTGGGCTGATGAGCCTAATGACACAAGGCTATGTTTGCAGGGTCACCCAAAAGCACTTTCCAGTCTCCTGCTTGTCCTGGCTATGTCCCGACTCCAAGCCAGAGTGACACATGCATGTCTGCTGTTCCTTTCTGCCCTGGTTCCTGTGGGAAAGAAACACAGTTATACAGGTCTAGAGGAAGCCACAACATATCCCAAGAGGTCTCAGTTTTCACTAGTGGTGGGACCAGAGCTGTGGGGTGCCTCTCTCTGGTGCAGTGAAGCCAGGGAAGAATGGTAGTGGAGTGATCAGCTCTGCCCAGGGAATGTGGGCCAGGTGCCTACAAACACGAATCCTAAACTTGTGCAGGCACCAATTAGACCAGCCATGTAAAAGCAAGCAGAGCTTAATGTTTAACTTTGCAGCACTTTGTGCAATCTCACTTAGTGCATTCTTTTTTTTCAATATTTTAATTTTGAACGCTTGCCTCCCCTATCCTCCCCTCACTCCTTGCTTTAATCTGCTTCCTCCTTTTTGCTACAGAGGCAAGGGATGTTGTCCTAGTGCTTCCTAGCATGCTCTGGCAAGGTGCTTTTGTATATAGACCTTTAAAGGAAACTCTTGCCAATTGACAGAATAGCTGCAAGGTTGCTTAACTTCTTGGAGAGGGAGAGAGGGGCAGGGAAGCATAACTAACAGCTTGAGACCTAACTCTATGGATACTATGATCTCCAGACTGGAACTGGTTCAAAACTGTGCTACTTTCCTAGTGTTCTTGTGCAAAGGCATGTATTCACTTAAATTTACTTAAAACCAAATTTATTTGGAAGACCTAGAGATTTTAGACATGTTTTAGGTCAACGGGTCTGAGATTGTAATGAAAATTTTGTAGCAGTAATTTTTTCCTTTGTATCAGTTTTGCAGACTCCCCTTGCAAAAATAAATTTGAGACTAGTTTAGTATGAAGAGTCACCCACCATACACCAGGAATATTTTAACAGCCTCTGCTGTCATGTGACAAATGCAAACCCTACATTTTTCTCTAGCTCTGGTTTTGCATCACTGCCTAATTAGCAGCTGATACTTAGGGAGTTCACTGTCATGCTTCTCCTGCCTCAAGCTGCCATTGGTAATTTAGCAAAATGCTGAAAATGTAGGATAAAAAGCTGACATAACCTTAATGTTTCTTAACATGTTCTCATTTCATTTGCTGAGAAAAGTGATTTCTGTCATACCGTTAGTATAGTTTCTTCCTTTCCTGGCCTGCTGACAGTGGAAAAGCCTTTGGCTGCCCACATACCAGCAAGAGGAAGAGTTACTGCCTGTTGCAGAGACACCAGCATCCCAAGGGGGGAATTGCCATCATCAGCAACCTCCCAGTCTGTCTCCTTCCTGATCTTCCACTTGGCACCCCCCGCAAAATGACCTGTGCACACACCAGCGTATCACATACCATGCACCATCTCTTGCACGTAGTGAGGGAACTGCGTTCGGTTGCTTCGGTCTGGCAAATACACTGGGAGGATGTGCAAAACTATCCATATCTGTCTGACATACCAATGGGATTATGAACACAAATACTTACCCATTTTGCCCTTTTTAGCAATGTTTTTTTATTGTTTTATGTAGCTGTCCATCACTGTAAAATTTAGAGCAAAGCTGCCTGAGAGCAGTCTGAGTTAACAAAGGGGTCCTAGTGCATGAAAGTTCACCTTAAATCCCATTCTTTTGAGGGGTTTACAAGGACTGCTTCCAGACTGGTTGAAAAATAGCTTGAGCTACATTGTTTTGTGCTTTGTTAGGAAAACAAGGTTATTGTTATCTAGTCTGAGGAAGGCTCTGGGCATTTTGGTTTTGGAGAATTTTTAAAGTAGCCAGTGAAGAATGATACTGCTCCTAATTATGGAATGTATAGAGGGAAAACCTATGGACACAAAAATATAGTGAAGTCAGGTAGCTTAAAGCTTTTGCTTGGCTGAATCAATTCCAAATATTAATTCATCAAATGGAGGAGCCCAGCACATCCACATTTCCTCGCCTTTAGAGAGCCACTCCCCACAGCAAGGCACAGAATGAGGGACTGCTTAATCTCAGGTGAGTAACACAAAAGCCACATAGCTACACTCTTTCAGGGACTGTCTGAAGGTCAGTAAAAATGTATTTTATGAACAAGGATACTTATTGTGGTTTGATCAGAAACACTGTGGCCATGCATAACATGTAAGCTTGCATAACATGCAAGATAATAACGGCTATGAGAGGTAAAGTAAATTAATTTGGGATTAAAGCAATGCTTGCATGGTTGTTGAGCTTCCATCTGACTTTAAGTGCAAAAGTGGGCTGCCAAAGACAATAGACCTAGTTCCTTTTACCCACATTACATGTATAACTATTTCCATGCCCCTGAGTCTGCTTCTATCATCCTTGGAACTTTTGTAACTCTCTGAAAGATAACTCCCTTCACAGTTCAATTTTGACAAGTCAACAATATTCTAACCTCTTAAATTAAACTGCACTATGGTAACATTCTTTCAGTTTAACTGAAATGTGATATAAAATCTTGTGGAGAGAAACAGCTGCATCTCTGTAAAGAGCCATGAATAATGAATTTTGTTTTTGTTTACAGAAGCACCTTTGTCAGTTGTCTCTGCATGTAAGGTTAGAAAACTTGTACTGAATCCAAGTACTGCTGTAGATCCTAGGTAGCCGGAAGGACATGCAGCAGTAGGAATAGTCCAATAAATTGGAAGGACTTTAATGGTTCTCAAAGATAAAACATAGTTAAGTGTAGAAGATGCACATTCACACACCCTTCAAAGTCTGCATTTTCTCCTCACATGTGCTTGCACATTTTTCTGCTGGCATAAGCTGAAAAAAAAAGATTTCAGTTTCACAACTGCAAATTGGACTGCAGAAAGCCAAACTTTTGGAACAGTTGTTGAAACAAAATGAGGTCTGAGAGCTAACGGATGGGGATTTTGCCTAAAAGAATCAGCCACTCTTCAGAGAGGAATCCCACAGCCAAATAAATGACATCAAAGCATCCGTGGCAGCTCCTCCCTCGGTGTGTGGCTTCCCGCTCGCTCGAGCAGCGGCTCAGTGGTTTCCCAGATGGTGGATGGCTGTACTCCAGGAGCACCTCTCCATGCTCCCCACAGATGCAGCCTCACCACGGTGGGCACTGGCCAGGAACTTGGGTATCTTGCTGGGCTCCACAGCCCTCCCCAGGCACACTGCCTCTGCCTGTGGCTGCACAAGGGGAGAGACCCCTGTGACGGGATGAGCAACCCAAGGACTCTTCAGGAGAGGACCAGCAGTCACAGAGATAATCACATTAGGGGTCCTGGCATGGGTTTGGTTTGCTTTTGTTAGTACAATGTCAGTCAGTACTGACACTTTTCACGCTGCATTTCACATGGTTGGTTGTGTATGCACACACATACACAAACAGGTGCATACATATATCTATATATAATGGTACCTGTCTTTCACTGTGTAGTTTTCATGCTTTTTTTACTCCCTTTTCACACAGATTTTCAGACTTCCTGCTGACAGGTGATTTGATGTTAATGTAAAAATGTAGATGCAATTGCACCCAAATTAGACCTGCAATCACAGTGGTACACCAGTTAACACTAAGGTTAATTTCTTCTTGTGAAATTAAAATAATGAAATGTAATTTCTCCACTGGGTCTCTGGAAAGACTTTTGCTTTGGTACCTGTTGCTTGTCTCTTTCTGCAGACTTTTCAGTCATAACTATTCTAAGATAAAGAACGTGTTTCTAAATAGTAGATGTTAATCTGAAAATTCAGGCTTAACCGCCTGCTCCACCCTGATTTGTGATGGTATTGCCAGTCTTCTGAGTATCTTTTAAATTTCAAGCTGCAAATAGTTAAATTGGCATATATCCTAACACTAACAAAACAAGAAAAGCTATATGGAAGTACACACAGGAGTTTTCCATTACGCTTTTCTGACTATAAACAGCACCAGATACACTAGAAAAATGTGTAAAATGTTAAGCATAAATGGTTCTGTAATATCTTGCTTTTTAGGAAAGTTGCCTTCCAAATTGAAACACTTTTCTGATGCACAGATCTTTTTATTTTGTCAGCTATAGTTGCATATATTATTAGCCATACTGGAACTGACTTCTTTTTCTAATCCTGCTACTCCTTGGCCTTGATAATATCCAAAGACAGTGGGGTGCACAGATTCATGCTTTCATCGGATTTTAATCCTAATTCAGGAAAACATCCAAATGTCACACTACGTTCAAACCCACTATACCTACACTTGTAAACTTACAGAATTAAGCTTTTGGCACGTAGGTACATCTCATTCCTGTCCACTTTCTTAGGACAGGAGCACATGTTCAGCTGCTTTTTTGAATCAGAAAGATAGTTATGCAGTCACGGTTGGCTGAAACTCATGTTTCTACTGGCCATCAGAGCTGCGGGTAGATCAAAACACTCCAAATTCTGGACAATTAGTTGGATATAATTTTCTTTTCTGTATATCTCAGCTTAGGTACTATAATATTAGCAAGATTTGTACTTCATTAGCACTGCTAACTTGAAAATTTTACCTCCTGCTGTAACCATTTCATTTTATACTCACAGGCTGCCTGCCAGTGATCAAGCTGTGAGTTCAGTGACCCACTGGAGTATCGATTCACATGTTCACATTACCTTGTTTTGAATTTGAGCTGTTCCAAATTATTCCTGAGACTATCTCAGCTACCAGCTGACCCAGGAACTGAGAAATGACTTTTTTTCTGCTTTCTTGTCTCTCCTGCTGGCTCACCAGGCTCAGAAGCAAAGGGAGCGTGGAGGAGCCAGGTGGGACTGAAGCACATGGAATGGGCTTATTGTGTAAATATCTGAATAGGTACAGTTTTGCAAGAATCATGAATATGTAGAAATGCAAGAATCAAAGGGAAAAAAAATCAGAACTGAAGGGATAAAATGAACAGGAAAGGGGCTAATTATCTTTAAGGTCAGACACTGAGATGAAGCAGGTTCATGCAGGTCTGAAAAGCAGGGGGTCAGTCTTGACTTATAATTTGAAACCAGATGGAAACTAGTGTGAGGGTATTTGAAGATCATGCTGATGCCATCCTGCTGCCTGGAGGGGCAGAGTAACATCTCTGTGACATTGTGGACCCCCTGAATATGTGCTAAAAGCTGTTATTAAGAAGTGGGGTGCAGCAATGAAGACAAGCTGCTTGTTGGAAATAATCCAGTGCTACAATAAGACAAACAAGAGATGCAAGAAGACAAGGTAAACCTGCTTAAAAATGTTAGTGACTTCAGTGCAAGATGTGGTCAGCATCTCATGTCTGCCCCTTTTCCCTTCTTATTTATGTTAATGTATGTCAGCAATATTCAATGTGTTCTGAAAATGGCTACTTCAAAAGAGAAACTGTTTTCTTGTTCCAGTTTTTATATTTTTAAATTTTCATAGAGAGCTACATTGCTGATCCATGCAGTATCCATAGGTATTTTTCACTTTGAAATAGACAGACTCTATGCATTGGTAAAGGAAATTAAATTCATGAGAGATATGGATTTTTTTTTTTGAATGAAAACTAAAGCTGGGGAGCAGGCAATCCTTTCTAATATGGTTTTATGCTCCCTTCTGTGTGCCTTGTTACAAGACCATGCTATGTTGCTTTACCACCCAATTTTCAGAAAATTATTCTGGCCAGTGAATGTGCAAATTCCCTTTCTTGCTGTGTTTTATAACAGTTCTGGGACTGGCTGCATGCTGAAAAGGGAGAGAGGAAAAATTGGAGGAATGTAATTTTAAATATCTTCCCCGTGAGATTTAATTAATCTTAAGTATAACCAGACTCTATGCCTTGTACAAGGTTTTGTTTTTAAACAGTTTAGCAGTCATCCAGTAGATTTTTTTGATTTATTAGCATCAAGCAAAGTAAAAGTCCTGTAGAAAGCTAATGGGCACTATTTTATTATTCACCTCTTCAGGTGTGTTCTGCACCACAGCAGAACTCCTCGGAGGCACAGAAACTAAGAACTTACCCTGTCCAGAAACAAGAGGCCAAGGTACTGCTGTGACTTTCCTTTTCTTAAAAATGATTTTCTGAAGTCCTGAACAATGTGGAGCAAAGCCCTGAACACATTGTTTTTATTCTGAAATTTTGCAATGCTTTTTTTCCTGATGTGACATGTTCAAGTCTTATTATTTCCCTGCTCAGTAAAAATGAGAATGTAATAATGTAAGCATTCAGAAACCCCAAAGGATACAAATGTAATTTTTCTCCTAGGCTTCCAGATTGGAAGAACAATTTGCTTTTTGTGTATTATCTAGGAAAACATTCCCTTCCCCTTGGCATAATCTGTATTTGCAAATAAACTCAGCTTTATAGTTCTCCCCCAGTTTGCCAGTTATGTGAAATATAGTCACCAAAATAATTATTTTCAAATCTCTTTTTTTAATAACCTCAGCCTATGGCAAAGTTATTGTTTCTGAGGTAGACACAAGTCCTATCATGAGACAGGGCACATCTCATGGACTATTCAGTCAGGCCAGTCACACTATTTGAGTATTATTATGATAAGAAAGGAAGCATCATCACTGGTCTGCAAAGGGCAGAGAGCGCATTGAGTATCCACTGTGCATGAAGTAGTCTGTTTCTGACAGAAAAGAAAGGAGTCTGTTTTGTAAGGTACCTGGAGATAGTAAAAAGTGTATTTCATGCTTCAAAGTTGGGATAATTTCGTCATTAATGAACTGAGGGAGGCCATATGTATGTATTATTCTTATGAATCATAAGTCTAGGACTTTAACTGTGTGAACCATACATTTTTAGCTATCCTGAGTAAAGAGGCAGGTTTCCTGACCTATGGAATCCTCATTTCTCTTGGGAGTTTCTGAGTTTTGACCTGTACTGTGCCACATGTGTTTCACCTCCCTGTCCTCATCAGGGTGTGTTGGCAGTTGCAGAGGTGGAATGTAAATCTGCATTTATAGCACCTGACTGTTAGCAAAAATTGTCTGTTTTTCCAGGAGAATTGGGGATTGCCTCTCTCCTGGTACCTGATAGGGTGGAAGGAAGAAGTAGTGGTTTCTGATAGTCCCCCAACCTGTGTCCTCTTGAAGGCTGAGCCAGACCATAGTTAAGCCCTGAGTAATTCATTGCAATGACATTACAGTGATCTCTGCTTCAAGTTAGTAGGATTTTAACACAAGCTTTATAAGTGTGGAAAGGAAAGTGGTTAAATGACATGCTAGGAGTCACTGTGGGACCTTATCTTGCACCCAGAAAATTCAGTAAGTGGGGATTTTCTTCACTTTAGTGTTGTAAGACCAAGTGTGCAGGAAGCAGCAGTGAAGAGAAGGCATCCGGAGCACTTGTTTCCTTTCTCTGTGCTGAGCTCTCAGAACAGTCCAGCCTCTCTGGAATCGTAACATTAAGTATAGTAGCAGGAGGAAACAGATGACACAAGTATGAGAACAATACATAATATAATTAATAAGCCTTACATCTTCACTTGTGTTTTTAAGTACTGAATAATTTACAGTCTACTGCTTGGAATAGCATAGCAAATCTCTGTTGATTTTGACTTTCTTCTTATCCCATATTTACCTTTCTGTTATATACTAATAAGAAAACAGAAAAAGATGGAAGTTTAATCCTGAGAGTTCCTCTAAAACTTATGTCAACTTTTTACATCTTTTTAGATTTTTCAAATGAAAATTTGTCATGTAACCCAGAAAATGTTCATCAGTATGAAAGATAACCAAAAAAAATGCTAAAAAAAAAAAAAGTGGTGTGGAGTAATCTACCAATCCACCCCTATATGTTTTGTTAGTTCAGGATTCGTTGATTGGAGAGTGACTCCACTTCAGTGTGTTATCTTTGCTTTAACTGTCTTTAATAGGGCAAATAAAATGAAGTGTTTTCAGTGAAATTCTGGATGTCACTCAGATGTTTCAACATCTGAACCCCCCCACCCCTC
>JANZLQ010000079.1:60684469-60720017 GCA_026212715.1 Elanus axillaris | reverse complement strand
GCCCCCCCAAAATAATAATCTAGACTGAAACACAGTAGTATCTTTCTGCTGTAGAGATGATTGTTGATATGGTGGTGATAATGTAGTGGTGATGACATGAACATTAACCTATGCCTCTGGTACACACAACCAAAGTCGTTTTCTGTCTTCCTCAGGCCAATTGCTTTTCCTTTTGCTTCTGCATAGTACAATACAGAGGGCAAGACTGATGCCTCTTGCTTCTTCCTACCTGCCATGATGGTGGGCAGCAGTGGCTCCTCAGGGAGTCTCTTCCTCTGACAGAAATTCTTGTTTTCATCCCTGTCATTTCCCAAATCTTATCTGCCACAGTTTTTTTCCTCTACATTGTAGACCCTCTGGATGGCTGTTAGAGCTCTGGGCTCGTGAGACATGATGGCCCAAAGTGTCAGACATAAGACATGTGTACAGCATATGAATTTCATTAAGGGTAAAATAAACGAACAAAAAATATGTCCAGAAGTGCTACATGTGTGCTCTACACACCCCCACAATACAAGTATTACTATGGATTACATAACTTGGGAAGTTCAACTATGTTATAGCTGCCTGTTTTCACATTAGTATGTCTATTACCTACTGTTTTGCTTAAAGATCTTACGTTCTTGCTACTTTGGCTATAGGGATCTATATATGGCTGTATTAGGACCACCTAAGATATATGTGTCATTGTTGCATGTTTGTCATATTTGCCTTAAAGGATTTCTGTCTTTAAGGGATTTTTAAATGTATGTCAAAAGTAGAGAAATAAATGGATGGATTGTAATTTCTGTTGTGTACTATTAATTTGAATTATTTTCAGAGTGATACAAAATCACTGGTAGAAGTGTGTGGAAATAATTTTCTGTTGTTCCAAAGAGGCCCAGCTTTCATCTTATCTCACTAATGATATAATAACAACAATAATAATAAAAGTTAAATAAAAAAACCAAAATTAAGCCATTATGACAACTATGGAAAGTCTCCAAACTGTAATGGATGCAGCAACATCTGATTGCGTTTGCAAAAACTCAGAAAGGAAAGAAATGAGGTGTGTTAGCTGTTTCCAGAATTTTTGATTGGGAGTATTTTGTTAGTTTTTCTGTTCAAAATGCTTAAGAAATTAAGATGGGATATCATACTGGGAATGCCAGAGGACTTGACCAAAGAAGGATGTTGTTGGTTACATTTGCTCATAGGACAATTCTTAAACTCCTTTAAAAAATCAGTGAAATTAATCATTCTCTCTTTTCATACAATAATCTAGTCTGAAAGGAATTCCTGGTGGTCATCCAGGTCTGCTTCCTGCTCTGAGCAAGGATAACTTTAATGGCAAGGCTCCTCAGGGCTTTGTCCATTCAGATGGTGAAAAATCCCTGAGGATGGTGATTCCACAATCTCCCTTCCCAGCTTAGTCATCATGATTTGTGTGAATTTTTTCAATTATTTAAATTATCTCAAATTCCTTTTTCTTGTTTTTGATTGAATCAACCCTTTGAAAGACAGACTGATGCTTGACATTTTTCTGCCTTTATTGTGGTCTTTGGACAGTATGAGAATAGAGGTGAATGGCAGCTGACCACCCCAGCCTGGCAAAGGACTTGCATCACATATAGTTTTAAGAAGAACTTTCACATTCACATGTCATAGACTGTATTTGGAATACTGATGGACAAACTACTGCAGAGAGACATTGTTTCTCTATCTACCTGTGCATAATCATATTGAGAAAGCAGGTTTGATTGCTTGAAGCATAAGTATTACAGGTATAGTTCAGAGTGTTTTCCAAATTGTCTTATTTAAACCAAGTTTAAGATTAAATTTCACCTCTTGTTTTTCTTTTTGTTCTGGAACAGCCTTTCCCAGAAAAACCTTAAAGTTTGTGTGGTGTCAGAGCTGCCTGTATTCCAGAGCAGGATATTAATGAGTTCTGCAAAGATGCTACATAGGTTGGTTCTTTCAACAAGCTGTATTCCTCCAGTCTAATGCCTGAGTCACTGTACTTTATAGGAGTATTTGAATCTCCAGAGTAATTCTCACAGTGCTAGAACTGAGCTACCAAGTGAAGGTGGTTGCTGATAGATGAAAAACACAGCATTTAACTAACTTTTAAGGTTGCGACACAAATAAAGAAGACACATATGCAGGCTGATGCTTTTCCTGGTTCTTTTGTAAAAAAACATGTATCACTGCAATGTCCAACAGCTACATATCCTGCATATATATTCTTTTTATTATGTTTGAAATTTTAAGTTAAATGTTGTCTATATTTTAACTTTAAAAATATGAAAGTTATTTGTATTTAATTAAGCCACTGGGGATGAAAAGAAGAATAGACAGCAAGAATAGGATAGTATTTAAAATGAAAGTGTTATCCCTGCAGGTTAGGAGGGATGAATAAAAATAAGAAGTGAGAAATGTAAAGGTCCAAGCCCTCAGCTGATGTAAATTGGTTCTGATACCAGGAGATATTGTGCCACCTGACACCACTGAAGTCCAGTTTTACAGACAAGATGAGCATGAAAGAGAAGGCATAAGCAATTACTTTTGAAAAAGTAATTTGTAAGCTAAAATCATTAAGATAGGCAGAGCAAAGGTCTATGGCTTAAAAAGGTGACTGAAGATATTCTTATTTTTGGTAATATTTCTTCTTTGTGGGGGATTTACAGAAAGGATACAGAAAACTAAACATAGCCTTTAAGAAAAGAACTAGAAGAAAGCTGAAGAATTTAAACTAGTGATTCTGACCTCAGCTTCCAAGGATTATGTAAACCAGTGAGTGAGCCTTTTGCTATTTTTCCCTGACAGATCTGCTGGATTGTGTTGGATGATAACTCAGAGAACAGAAGAATAGAAAGGGAAAATCATGGTGAGAGGTACCAAGTTTCCTGATGTTTGGAGAGCCTATTTTGGAGAAAAAAATGTTACAATGCCAATACCAGCTAACAAGTACTCCCCTCTGTCATGTCCAACCTTTTTCCATCTCTCTTGCCTCTCTCCTTTGTCCGCCTGTGCTGGAAATTGCTGCTTCCCAAATTACAGTCTTTCCATTTAATGATAGAATTCTCTTAAGATAAATTTTAGAATGTTTTAAAAAAGAGTTATACCATGACTTACTGGACCCATCTGCCTGCTTTCTTTTTCTTTTTTTTCTGAAATGTTTTTCTTGTAGCTTAATATTAAGAAGGGGAAATCCATTTGTATCAACAATATAATGTGAATCTAATCTTAAAAATATGCCTTTGCATCATCAGATAAACTACTATGTTGTCGGAAGAATTATAAATTTTTCATGGCAGTAATAAGAAGAAATTACATATGCTAATTCTTTACTGATTCATACATCGCATTTGCTATCTCCTTTATCAACATTTACAATGACAGTTTTTCACATCTTTAAACAGGACAGGATTCAATTTACAGAATGACACTATGCAGTATTTTTAGATATTTTTTGTTAAAGGCTGAGATCTTAGATGATTAGTAGAAAACTGACACCAGGCTTACATTAATTGTGCATTCAGGGAAATTTAGTCTGGATGATCAGTTTAGACAGCTTTTTATGTAATGATTACACTCAGCCAATAACTACTGAATATGTAAAGCATTAAGCTGACCAATCAGGTCTGTGTATTTCAGGAAACTCTTCTCCTTGTGAGAGTCAGGCAAGTTCCAGTGTTTGTATCAGGGGAAGGTATACTAGAACTGGCTCTGATTAAAGATTATCAAAACTATAAAGCTGAGGTGAAAAAGGGTGTAAGTGGGGTGCTGATTTTTTTTTCCTGCCTGGAAATCAGCCAACAAAATCAACCTAAAAGGCTTGAAGAAAAAAGACGGAAAGAAGAAGGTATCTAAAATCAAAGAAAACAAGTTTCAAGAAGTTTGAGGGCCTATTTGGGAGAAAAATTCTGTCTTCATGCTAATCCCAGCTAACAAACATTCTCCTTTTTCATATCTGCCATACTTTTCCTTTTCAATCTGTATTAGAGACTGTTGGTACCTAGAAGTCTGAGTTGGCATGTAGGTATGAAAGTAAAAGATTATAATCTAGAAAATCTTTATTTGGTAGTTAGTGCCACAGGGGTGCCACTCTGCTCCTGGGATTCAACTGGGAATTTCCAGGAACACCTGTAGTTCTGCTTCTGCCTTTCTGAGCACTGAGCTTGCTGCACAACACCTGAGGCTTTCTGGGGTGTTGAGATCAGAATGGTGGAAAGGCCCTTGGCATATTCTAGTACGATGTGAAACATTAAGGTAGTACTGTTTCCCTTTTACATTTTAAGGAGTTCCTGACAGCACTGTTTGTCTCAGCTCTGGGAAAAGAAAAGGAGGATGGTGGGTTTGGAAAAGATTTAACTGCATAAAATACCAGCACTAGTCAGCGTGAGCCTGTACTGCGGAAACTGCCAGTGTGATCTGCTGTTTAAATTACCGCATGTTCCCACTCCTCGCAGTGGCTGCTGGTGTCAATCACTGCAGTGTGCTCTTCCAAAGGCCAAATTTTCAAAATTAGCACAACTATGCCAGTTTGCAGTAGATGATAATCTACCCTGGTGTCTGTAGTGCCTTCACCTGCTTCTGTCATTTGCTTTGGTGGCTAGTGATTAATCAGAAAGGAAGAATAAAGTGAATGCTAATTCTACATGCTTTGTTACTCACCCATCTGTTCTGTAACAGCGTGATGAAATTTGCTCCAGGGACTGATCAAGGTGCAGACTGGAGAGACGAGTGTCATCCCCCGCCCCATAAAGAAGCAGGGTCTGGTGCTGCAGTAGGCTGTGACTAAGTAAACACTGCAAGAAAAGCTCTGACATAAATTTGTTGAGTGTCTCTGATGAATTGTAAGCACATGTTAAATGTTTGAAACTTTCAGAGATGCTGATTTTTGTTTAAAGCTCCACAGCTCAGTGTATGTTATTGATTTCATACTTCTCTGTACAGTTAATAGTAGTAACTCTTGACTCAACTACTAATGCTACACAGGTAAAAACAAATCAGAGTTGCAATGATTGATTTTGGATAATTGAGAGATCTTTGCTAAGCTGGCCCCATTGTTTGAAGAAATATTCCCCAGAGCTGACACACATGTACAGTGAGAGTTTATCAGTACTTTGCAAGTCAGGTTCATCCTATTACTTGGTACTTGAGCCTTGAACTTGGTCCTCTGCTTAGCTCACTGTGTGAAATTCTCCAAGTTCCTCACACAGTGTGGGCTCAGTCCTCATGGTGTGTGACAGGTGGGACTCCTCAGTAGTAGAAATACACAAAATCTGCAGCACGTTACAGGGAGCAGCTCTCTGCCATCCAGTCACCCAGGTCCATCAGCCCTACCTCTGCACCAGCCCCAAGCTGGTTCACACACATGTCCCCTTTACATCAGGACTGTGCTCCTAGGTGGTGGGACACTGGTGGGAACGCATCAGCTCTGCTGGAGAAACCCCTTGTTGTAGCACACTTGAGCAGCACTGTGCTTCCAGCTAATGGTCTGGAGCCTGAAAGTCGCAGGACCAAAGTGGAGTTTCAAATTCTGCCAGAGCCAGGCTGGTTTTGTGTGCATCCTTGCAGGTGTCTGAGCACTGCAGCCCCAACAGAGATGACCCTTCAAGTTACGTATGAGAGTTGTGTGGCCCCTGCACCCCACTGAATGCCATCATCAGGTCTGATATCTCCTTGCTGGCACTGCAATAGATCTGAGAGCAGGGCATGGAGACTGAATGTTTGCATTGCCTCATATTATGCAAACGATGCTGGGTAAGTGTGCTCAGAATTACCTGTCTCTCTGCATTTGCAGCTTGATTGTTGTAAAAGGGATTTTATTCAAAGCCCTTTTCTCTGAAATTTCTTCCGTTCATATGGTGAGAAATACTTAGGATTTTTTTTTTTTAATGTGGCTAAAAGGAACTAGAATTAGGGATTATGCTGATGCTTAAATTTGACCTAAAATATATTTATAGTAAAGCACAGGAAAGTCAGTGTAGAGTATTTTACTGGTATTATGTATGTGACATTATCTTTTAATATTCTCTGATGTATGGTAAGAATATTTCCTAAGTTAAGAGTCATGATTATGCATAAAGTAGTTTTAAAGGCCAATTGGTAACTTTAAAATTAATATTAACTTCTAAACTAACTTTTATTCAGATTATCTGGTTGCTGTTTTTTCTGCAGATCTCTCCTCTCCTTATAAGCTTAGTACAGAAAGTATTCATGATAAAAGCTTAAAGTCCAGAATCATTTGAAAAATTTTGACAAGCCAGAGTTTGGGTAGTTGACATTCCAGATTTTTCATTAAAAAACTCCAACCTATTGCACATGCTTTTTTTTTTTTTTTGCTTTTTTTTCCTTGATCATACTTTAATCACATAAAAAAATTAGCACTTTCAACAAATGAACGAAGTAGCACAAGTATTGGAGGGCTTCCTGGTTTCACTGCGGTGTTGTTGTTTAGAAAGCAAAAGGTGAAATATTAACAGGGCTATGTGTATGCTGCTCCTCTGCCTATCTGTGAAGATACAGAGGAACTTAGAAAAACCTATACTCAATAAAATATTAATTTAATTAATAAAAAATGACAAAATGGGTCATTCTTACTAATGCTGCAGCGACATCACTTTTCTGGAGGTCAGGTGAGTTCAATTAGCTTTTCTAATTATGTATGTCAAGCTTGGTACAGAAACAATAAAAGCTGTTTGTTAAAGTTGCTAGACATCCACCCTTAGACTGCAGCCTCATATTGATTACCTGCAGCTCAGAAATGCCCTGGAAATCTGCTCTGAAACAGGGTCCAGATGCCTCCCATTAGATCTTACAAAAAATACATTTGGAATATTTTTGGAAAAGTCTGCTTACTGGTGGCTTAGAAGCAAGTTAACAGAGACTCAGTATTCTCTCTTCAATTCAGGAAATAAAAAAGAAAAGGACAAACCCGAGGACTTTCCCTCGCAGTGCCCTGGGAGTGATGCTCCTGCTGGAGGCTGTAGGAAGCCCAGCGGCAGCTCCACCTGACTTTGTCAGAGAGCAGGGTTGGGGTTTGGGTGGGGGAAATCAGCATACAGCAGTGACACAGCTGTGTGTGCCTTCCTCCGGTAAGGCTGCCTTTTCCTCAAGTTTCATCTTGAGCTTCCTGTGACTATTAGTGTGACCCATGTCAGCGTCTGAATTTCTGAACTCTCTTCCTCTGTGTTCTGCCTGGAAAGTTGGACTTTGGTCTCTTCATGCCAATGCCTTGTCTGATGTAAGAAGGGCCAGCACATGGCTGGTGCTTGGTGTGGCAGGAGAGAGGAGAGCGCAGGTTTAGAGGAAGCAGGGCAAGACCAGGATCCTGCCGCAGATACCTTTTGAGAAGGACTGACAGAAACAGTCTTGGTGTAATTTGTCCTTTCTTTATTGAAGCACGCTGGCTGGCCAGGCTATTTTGTTCTGTGCTTTACTGATTTTAAGGGGAATGTGTTCCGTGTCTCTGAAACAGTAACTCAATCATCAGGTTATCCAAAGATTGTTGCACTGCAGACCAGCAAAGGCTGTATTTATTGCCCTTTGCTTAACCTCAAGCACGCAGACTCTTTCACTAATGTGACTACACTTTCTAGAAGGCATAGTTTTACGCATGTTAATATCTATTAGTGACTCCAGGGATTTAACATTTTTATTTTCCTTGGCAAGGATAGCAGAATTTTTCTTGATGTGTGCTGGCACTTTTTTGCTGATACTTCAAGATACAAGAGGGTTTTTTGTTTGTTTTGACAAGAATTCAATAGATAGTTCACGCTGGGTACATGCTAATCCTTTTCTAAGCATTGACCTGACACATCCTTTCCCAATTTATTAAGTGTTGCATTACCACTGTTGACAAACAGCAAAGCATGGCATTTGTGAATGTCTTGAGCAAAGTATTTAATAAAGTCTCTGTGTCAGGATCCTGAGAGATAATGAACTTATCACCACAGCGGTAATTAAGCAGACAAAGTAGTAACACTGTTGCTCATGGATCTCCAGAGCAATTGATGAGGAATTGCTAGGGAACATAGAACTTCCAGTTCTTAAAATACTAATTTGTGCTGTAATTAGCAAGGCTTCTTATGTTAAAATTGGAATTTATAAAAAAAGGTATCTTATTGGAATAAAATCTAATTTTCCAGTAATCCTATTTTTTATGTCATTTTTAAAGTACATTGAAGGTACTTCTTGGTGAACCTAATCTTAGTGCACACATTAACTATATGAACTATTTGATGATGAAAATGGCAGGAAAATTTTGCTTTGATATAGCCCATAGAACAGAAAAGCCGCTTATATTTCTTTGAAAGGCCAATGGTTGTGTACTTTTTCAGGCTTATAAATTTCCATTGCTTCATAACATGATTTGTAAATACTGCTCTTTTGAGCATGGTTTGTAAATTTGCTGTGTTGCAACAGCATTATTAGTAAAGTATGTTCATAATATTTAGTGCATTCCAAAATTTAAAGTCAGATTCACCTATTAAATTTCAAATGAAAGCCATTTGATAATGCGTTGGTGAATACAGTCTTTTCTAAGGAAGTCTTGATTTTGAACCACTTTGTATTGAAATCAGATATTTTGGGCTAACTTTCTTCTGTCATTTTTTGTACCTTTATAATTTTATGCTATTTCAGTCTTATCTTTTATAAGAGCATATTGTTAATATTCCCTCATCCTACCAATTAGTATTTTCTGCAGGAAGAAAATTCCCTTTAATTTTTTCTTTATTATAGTGCTGCAAAGGAACATACTAGGGAAATAAAAATCCTCCTTTTAAGGGGAAGAAGCACAATGACAACTGAGTTGACCAAGGAAATCCCCTGCTGATTTAAATTTGCCTAAAATCCCAATGGTGTGAAGGTGACCTCCTGAGATTACATGTGCCAATATTTTTCCTTTCCTGCTTTTCCATGTTTCTGATAGCCCTTGGGCATGCCCCTCCACCCCATTGTGCTTCCTAGAGTCTCCTGGATCTGTTGTTGCCTCTGCTGCCAAGGTGTCATCAGACAAATGCTGCTAGTGGCCATGGGGACAAGTGTTCAGGCCCTGTTTACACAGTGGTTCTGACAGATATGCAATAAATTCACTGTCACCAAACTTAGTCAGTGGCAGAGCACTTTCCAGCAGCAGCTTTAAGTAGCATTGCAGGGAAGGTCAGGCCTTTAAAGCTGGGAAAGTCTTTTTGTAAAGGCTTTTTTTTGATGATTTTGTGAGTTTTTTCCAAATATTTCAACATTCTCTGTCAAAATGATATGACTGTTGGAAACAGTAAGTTTCATTTCAGGTCAGAATAAGCTGTGCCTATATGTCACCACCAGTTGATCAGCTTCTCAGTTTTTGAGCTCAGGAAAGCTCAACCTGAAATACCTGTGTATCTTTAAAATTTGAAGCATACGTAATCATTAAATACTTTTGCACACATAATAATGGAGACTCTTACATCCTAACAATAAAGACAAATCTCCTGAATAGTATTACTTTTAATTATTATGCTCAAAAACCCCATATTTTCTTTTTTACTCTTGCTCATAAAATGTGCAGTCTCAGCAAGACTGCTCCCTCAGGTGATTTGCAGTATTTGGTGTCAAGATATGTTAAGAGAGCAGTTCAATTTGCAGAATAGCTAATTATTGCCATACATTTCCCCCTCTCAGGTGAGAGATAATATCTCCTGTAAAGAAAGAAAAAGGCAAATTTGAATACAAAACTGCTAAAAGTTACTGTTTCCTAAAGAAATCTGGTGTTTTCTATTATAATGACTGAATTAGCTAATAACTTGACTGTTGAGTCAAACTGAGTATTTGGTACAAGCTGGGAAATAGAATTGAGCATTTATGTTGTGATGAAGTTTAGTGTCATTTTGATAGGTAGTTAATCAGTTCTGCTTTCAGGTGTAATGAAAAAGAGTACTCTTCAATCTGTTAAATTGGGTTTTCAGTCTTGCATAGTTCATACTCCTCAGTCTGTTTGCAAGTACTTTTGCCCATCCTTTTATGAATGTATCAAAACTTGAGAAAATCCCATTTTTTCTGTACTGTTGTTTCTTTAAGTGCATAAAGCAAAGCATACAATGCATATTGAGACAATGGTCTTTATTTTTAAAAGGAAAAGAATATATAGCCTTGAGAAATACAGTGGTGTGAAACAGCAGTAGCTGTCTGCCAGAAAGTCTCTCTGATGTCAGAGGAATAGGGTATTTGCCAGCTAAGAGACTTGCTCGTCTTTTGTCAGGGGTTAAATAATTGGGCCATTTGGCTATGGTGCAGTCCTCTCTTGTAGCACACACAACTCCATAATGTAACGGGCAGTCTATGAAAGCTGGACTAGATTGTCTGACTGGCTGCAATAGTTGTGGAGTATTCTTCACTGGAGGTCTTTTAAAAAAACTTGGATAATATTTTTTAGAAGTGAGATAAATGACTTCATGAAGATCCTTGAGATCTTTACCTAGAATTAAGTACTCAGATACAGTTACCGTGTCAAATTAATTTTTATTACTGACTGCTTGCAAATAGCGATGTGTCATACTTTCTTGGGGTGGGGAGGGGGGGAGCTTAGCAATAGTTTTGATAATGACATCATCCTTAGCTAGGTTTGTAAACATGGGCTTTAATACCTAAATTCTGGTGTTTGCAAATGAGTTGTACCTTTAATCTCTTGTCCATTTTTATTAACTTGTGTATTCCTGTTGACCCTGATAGTTCTGTAACAGAGCTGTGGCTTAAATATTCTCTGGGAAAAAGTATCTTCAAAAGGATTTACATTCCAGTTTTTTGCATTTTATACAGCAAATGAATGTACTTATTTATCCACTCATAACTTTCAGATGTATGTAAAGCAGCAGCTTTGCACTGCTCTGTTTTCCTTATGTGAGTTAAGAGGGTTAATAAAAACAATATTTTCCTGGGCTTGCTGAACACAAGACTGTAAATTTCCTAATGCCAGCATTAGTGAGGCAGAGAATGTGCAGAAGTGGGGCAAGTCTGCCCTTTTTTGGTAGCAAAACCCACATAGACCCACCTACGCAGCTGACTATAAGCTGCCAGTTCTAGAGCCAATGCGCATGCCCTAGCAAAACAGCTTTTGGACCAGCAACTTTCATGGTTATCAGCTTTCTGTTGTGTCTTGGGTTGCAAAATGAACTTACAGTGCACTTGCAATGCTCCCCTGCACAATGATCTGTGCAGTGGTGCCTGGCTGAGGTGCAGGACAGCCATGCAGCACCACCACTGCCAGCATGTGGAGAGGATGGAAAGAGGCTCTTCTGGGGTCAAGATCCTCTCTCCCACCACAAAGCCACAAAGTGTTTTACAGCTTCTTAGTGAAGAGCTCAGAAAGTTTATCATGTGCAAACCTTGACTATGAAACTACATAAGCCACACAATTCAGATTTGATTTTTCAGTGGCCAAATCTCTACATCTGGTCTGGTATATACAGAAAATTCGGAACATGTCGCAAAATTCACCTGTGGACCCATAGCAGGTGAGAGGAAGGAGGAGAGAAGACCTAAGGTTGTCCCATTTGATTTCCGTCCCAGGCTTGGAGTCTAAGTTTATGGGACTATGCCACTGATAATTGATATGCAGTATCTCAAGTAGGAAAATAATATGCTTTCAGAGCTCAGCAAAGCAAGCTTTCAACTTGCTTCAGTTAAGCTGCATCCAATTACACAGGTAGATCCACGGCAAATTATTCCCATGCATGTTTTTTTTTTCTTCATGAGAGAATTCATTAGTCTACGAGAAAAGAGATTTACAGCCTTATATAAATATGTTAAGAGAACACTGAAATGTCTTGAGTTTTGCAGGGTATATACCAATTAGTGTGAGCGGAATATTTAGGTTTCTCTCAATTTGATGCTGAATTGTTCTTGTAGAAACCAATGTTTCACTAACGTTGTTGTGTTCAAACCATGGCCTGCAAATGCTTGCAAAAGTGAAATACAGAGTAAAACTCATTTTCTATTATAGAACTACATGTTTTCTCCAAGATATATTAACACTAAAGAAGATTGTATAGTTATTTACCAGGTGGGAAATGACCAATTTTATTTTTCACAGTTAGCCACTTCAATATTCTATGACAATTTGACACAGTTTGAGTACAGTGTCTGGCATTCCTCATCAAATGGAGGGATTGTGGTTTTGACATATACTACATAAAAGGTACTGTAACACTCCCGTTAATGAAAAATGGGGCATCTACTGATTACTCTGCCCCACAGCAAAGGGATGCACAACTATTAGGGAGGGCCAGAAAGTGCACATGCAGCTCACTGGATGACTGCATAAAAGCAACCTTGCTCTGATTTCTTCAAGTTCAGTCAGACTCTACTGGAGATGAATAGGAACCATTGCACAGAGAAGTCTCAATGTAAAGGATATTTAACTTCTCTCAAATTATCCCAGGATTTACATAGGCATTCACTGGGTGCAGTCATTTCTACACTGTAGACTGTTGCTGATTTATTCAGTCTTATATTGAGCCTAAATTATGCTAGTGCTTCCAAAGAATGCCTGAGTACCATTACACAGGCTACAAGGATATACAATATCTTTACTTAATTAAAATAAATAGATGTAGGCATAGCTGTAGTGCAGGCATCTCCATTTCAGGAGACTGTTCTGGCCTTTTTCCACCTGCAAGGATCCTTCAGGGCTACTGGCTGTGGATGCTCAAGTATGCAGCTTTCTCCAGCTGTTCTAAGCACTCTACCTTCAACACTCACTTTAGTCTCACTGGCTATTGTCCTGTAATGGCAGAATTTCCAGGGCAGATGGAGGTAGTTGAAGGACAAGAAAAGAAAAGGCCTCTTGCCATACAGTAAAGCATAGAGATAGTGTGCAATAAAAAATTAATATACGCTAAACAGTCTTGGTAAGTTTCCAGGGCAGAAAAGGCTCTCTCCCTAAGTGGGAAAATAGCCAACCACAGATGACTGGCATTTGTGTCTTCCTCTGCTTCAGGCGCTGAGGTATGCTAGCAATCCAAATTTATCTCCCTAAAGACTTAAATCAGCTGAAGAAGACACGTTATCTATCACAGTCACTGAACATTACTGTAACCACACTTCAAAAAAAAGAGTGTGGTGGAAAGCAGGGAGTGCCTTGCTGTATCAGGAGAGAGGGCTACACTCCCATGGAGATCACACAACCGGAGCTGTGGTTGGATCTTCTTTAGCTTTGGCCACTCCATCAAAGAAACTCAACAAAATCTGAACCTTTAGCACAAGGAAAAACATGAAGAAACTGAGAACTTTGAGAGAAGGAATAGGCAGACGCACCAGTGAGGTCAGTGGAGATCTGCTGAACTGAGCAGAAATCATTAAAAGTGTTGGAAGTGTCTAATGATGAGGGCTGGTATTTTCAGTGTTGCAGACTGCTGCTGTCAGAAATTGAGAGCTGGTTCATACAAACACAGGACAGGAGAAAGAATTCAACCTACTTTCTTTACCTTTTAAAAAATTGTGTCTATTTTACTCCTAGAAGCAGAGGAACAAGTTAACAGGCCTATTTTCTTCCCTTTATTTCATGACAGAGACATGGAGGTGAAGCCGGTGCTGGCAACCTGACCAGAGCCAGCTTTCACCACGAGCTGTGTTGGGGCTGGAACTGAAGCAAGACATGTTTCTTTTCTGCCATTTTAATGACCCCCATCTGGATGCAGCCAAGTGTCAATGACATGTACAGGTTATGCCCATCTAGTTACACAGGTAAGCACTTAAAGAATTCTGTTATAAATTTGTAAAAATGCATAGACCAGACTCTGCATTTGCTAAACTTGAAAACTCATGTTGGCTTAGACAGAAATGCATTTTAAACTTTAAAAGCACAATGAAAAAATCATTTGGAGGGAACAGAAATGTGAAGATAATTAAAATTAAATCTTGTTGAGGAAGAAAGGAAAGAACCGTTTTGTCAAATAGAATTTTCATAAGACCACATTCTATGGTGGTAATACTTTATCCCTGTTTGCAGATATCAGCTGGGAAGCTAGCTGACATAAAGCTTAAAGTGTTTGAGAGCCTCTGTCTCTTGCTCATACAACATATGTCTTCATTCCTATGTTGGGAGATTCTAATAGTGTCTTCCTTGTTTCACCGTAGTCCATTACTTGCAGTCTGCAAAGTCATTTACCAAGTGTCTGAATAGCTTAAGCTAAATTCAAGGATGTCAGTGAGCAGACTCCCAAGTACTTTACACATCTTTACATGCCCTTGGCATACCAAACCCATCCGTAAATGAGCAAAGTATCTGCCTTTGCATTGGGCTTCTTATGCTTACTAGGAAGTGGTCTTGAATCTTCCTCTTTTCCCACACCTACCTTGAATGTCTTTTTTTTTTTTAATGGAAAGTGAGTCAGAATCTTTACAACATTTTTTTTTTTGTCATGAAGAATATTTATGAGCAAGTTATACTCTGTAATTTCTACTTTATTACAAATATGTTACTATTCACTGTACAGCCAACCTAATAAATTTTTCTGTTTTTTTTCCCCACAAACTGTCTAAATATATTTCACTAATACAGCATGACATGTTTCTTTCTAAGATGTCTTGATCTTAGTAATGTTTTTCTATAAATATGTTCCATTATCTCTGCTAACATAAAAATTATTTATTTTGGTTTTTATTTGTTTAGTTGCTTATTTACTTACCACTATTCTGTTTTTTCCCTTCTATCTGGGTAGCTCTTAAAGCACTCCTCATGTTTCCTGTAGGTACTCTTCCAACTTACGTACCGTCACCTGATAATGGGGCAGAATTCCTACCAGAGCTCCTCTCCATTCTCCTGTGCCCTTCAGTGAAAGACAGTCAAAGAGAACACCATATACTGTAGTGGTATAGCGTTTTGGAATTCGAAGCAGAAAAATAAAGCAAAGAAACCCAATCTCCAAATGTCTCAGGCAAGTAAAAGAATAAACATGATATTTTAAAAATACATATGCATTCTTTTTCATTACACTAACATACTGCTTTGCGAGTGGAGTTCTGCACCTACTTTGTAGAAATGCAAAAATATTACTTATGGTTTCTGGCATTAATGGACTTTTCAAACTATTTTACAGAATCTTTTGAGCTCCTTACAAAGCCACGCTCTTCCCATGCTATTTATGCAGAGAACAACCTTCACAAGTGTCTGAGAAATAGAGATGTTGCATGCATCTCTGCTGACAATTAAAGCAGATCATTTACTACATTATGCTTATCTAGGACAACAGCAAGGCCAAGATACAATGATCAAGGTTTTTGCTTTAAAATTACTAAGCTGCTTGGAAAAGTAGAAATGGCAAACACTGTTTCATAGAATGGTATCTGACCCAAGCTGTCATATAGACTACTTTGTAATCTGAAAAAGGCTGGTCGTTTTTCCTGCTGTTCATTACCATTCACATCTAGACTTGCTGGCTCTGGCTGGCACTGACTGCTGAAATGCTGAAGTCATAAGTGGGCTTCTGCTGATGCTTTCAACTAGACTGTCAAAAATAAAAAGTTTTGGTGTTTGTTTTAAAGCCCATTTGCATAATATTCTAACCCCAGTTCTGTGGACTCTTGAGCCTCAACAATCATGCAATTTTCAGAGTACTCATTAAAACTGAAATGAAGATTTCAGTCCTTTAAGGTTCATTTGTAACTTCCACAAAAAACCCATCATCACAAATGGTACTAACCAGCATAACTGTTGACAAAGGCAAATGATTTAATGGGCTTTGACCCTCAGGGGCATTTCTGTCAGAAGTGACAGACAGTTCCAGGCAGGTTGAAGGACTTACTTGATCAAGCTTTCCTTTCCTTGGCTTTGTAGGCTGATGTATTTGCACCAACAAAACAGTTGCAATGATTAAATTAGTCTTATTCTGACTTAGGTCTCCGGGCTGCTGATCACTTGGTTATATTTGATGTACAACTGTTGTTGCAGAAAGGTGTTCTTTGCCTTATTGTTTGGTGGTTGTGACCTTCAGAGTGAAGACTGCATCTGTTCTGCCTGAACTGGGATGTGGATTTTTTACCTCCCAGGTGGACAGGAGGTAAGTGACTACAGGAGGTGCAGATCTAAGCAAGAAGGTAACATTACGGACCAGAGTAAACCCAAAAGGTCATATGTGAATTTAGAACAGCATATCCTTTGCTTGTAATACTGTCACAGAAAGGCTGCTTTCCATTAGATCCTGAGATTTGAAAGATTGCTTAGAACTACCGTTGTATTAGAGCTGACCTGGTATACCACTCTGTATTTCACAATTATTCTTATTTTCAATTAATTTTAGTACTTGGATCAATTTTACATCACCTATAATGAAACTGAACATTTCCATTTATGTCATAGATTCTGGCAACTTCTTTTCTGTCATCTTTCTTGTCAATACATGATGTATTTATATTAATAAAATTGTTAGTTTTTCTTGGATCATTTTCATTTTCAGCAATACCACTTTGTATTTTACGGAGACAGTAACAGGTCTGTCTTTTGTTTCTCCTTCTGCCTTAGCCTGGACAGCCATTTTTAGCTTTGTTAATGTGTGAGCTCTGTTTCAATTTTCTTTTGAAGCTCTCTGTATCTCCATTGACATGATAACAGTACTTGGATAATCCTTCGTGAATGATATTTCTTTCTCTTACAGATCTTCAGGTTTTAGAAGATTAATTACATCTACAGTACCTGTTTTCTTCTTATTTCTCTGCTGAAAATGGTAGGAGGGAACATAATTACAATAGGAAAATGACTTGCAAGGTAAATGCTGCTGTTACATCTACTGAAGTAATTTATCAAGGTAATAGGGTAGCAGCAGTCAAACAGAGTGTGGTAAAAACATGCTTGCATGTTTCTTGCAGGCTTTTCTGTGCTGAATAATGGAGAGGGCCTGGCTGCATTGCTGTCTTTTGTGACTGGAGACTATCACAAGTTTGTGTGGCAACCTCCACTTAAACACCCTGGTCCTGATCTCTAGTGTGGGTTCAGTGTCTGCTGTTTTGTTCTACCAAACCTTAATGTGTGTCCCAAGTGAGATGTTTAACTCTTGCTTGTAGTTCCTCTGAAACTGGCTGCCCTGTAAGGAAAGCTTGGCTTGTAGTCTAAAGGAAGGTGGTAAAGCTGAATCAATGAGTCTGGGGCTATTTGGCCATCTTGTCACAAATTCATATGGTTTTGTTGAAGTGGGAGAGGTAAGCAAGATGGTTTGAAATTATTTTATTTTATATTGTATCTCAAGAGTATATCCTTGTAAGAGGGCAAATATTCCTGTATCTCATCTCAGAATTAGATAAAGAGATGACAGGACAAGCAGTCAGCCGGTTCCAACCGAGGACTGCACTGGATGTATAGGAAATGCTATTGTTGCACTGTATCCACAGTGTAGCAATACCTATGCAAGACCTTACAGGAAGGAAAAGTGACTTTCTGTAAATAAAAAATGAAGCAGAACTAGTTTCACTAGCTGTCAGTCACAGCCTGATGTTCAGCAGCACCAGAGGTATGTGTACATGAAGTGGATCCTGCTGCCAAGTGCCCAGGCTGGGATGTTCAAGCCGTCCCCACCAGCAGCCAGGCACTGGGTGCCTTGTGCCAAGATGTCAGGCTCAGGATCTGCAGAGGACAGTGGAGAAAGGACACCAGAATACCAGTCCTCCTCATGCCTCTGGAGTTTTTCTTAGGCTACGGTCCATGTGCAGGCTTTGGATATGCTCTTTTTTTGCACTGTGTTAAAGCTGAGGGTAATATTTGCACTTGTTTCAAATTTTTTCTTTTGATATACAAGAAAATACATCTTGATATACAGGAGAATACATCCTGAGAAACACCTAAACTGCTGGTTTGAAAGCCCTGTCCTACCATCTTGCAGAGCCTGATATTTATTTTATATGTTACTTGTTGTTCTGACACAGTGATAACTACATTTTTCCAACATCCCAGAAAATTCAGCAAGATGCAACCTGTTATCCTGAAGACATGGCCCTGCTTGTTAATTTGTGCTGAGAGATCCTATCAGATGAGATAAACATGAGGCAGTATCAGGAGACTGCTAACCTCATGTCTGCTGCTGGATAGAAGATGACAAGTGAGGCCAGACCTCACAAAATTCAAGAAAATGAAGGCAGCAATCTTCAAGACCTGGAACAAGCAGTTCAATTCCAGCATGGCACAACAGATGTGCTTTCATGGAACATTTCAGCAGATCTTCAGATGAAAGATAACCACCTCCCCTTTGTTTCAGTTTCTGCCCTCTGAATTCTGGGATTGACCTCTTTTGACTAGGAGTAACATTAGGTCAGATTTTAATTTATAATATTATGAATTATAAAGAGTAATATATTATTTATGAATAATATCTAAAGTCAGATTACATGCAGGGAACAAAATACCAAATTTCATGTCACCTATGAGACAGTATGAGGTCAAGCAGTGACAAACATGTATGCAAATAAATTACAGAAAAAATGCTAAATTACAATCTCACCTGAAATAACTAGAGTTGTACTCCCCTATACAATATGCAGCATCTTTAACAGCACAGCGAACTGAACCTGATAAGTAGTTGGGACTGTCTCCCTCTCCTCAAAATAGTGTCTGCTACTTCAGCATGTACTTCATGCTTAGACTAACTTCTGGGATACACTGCAGCGCACCAGCCAGCCTTTCTGAAGGGTTTGCGCCCAAAAATTTCTTTAGCAGTAGCCTGGCTGAAGTGCAAAGTACTTGTATTTCCAGACTGAAAGGTAGCAATCAACTAGCCTTACTTTTCTGACACTCTACCTCTTTTCACTGTGTTTAAGAAATAAATCACATTCAGCTGCCTGATTTAATTAGGATACTAAGTTCGCTAATGCATTGAGTGTGGGTGTGAGCTTCCTGGGCTGAAGGGTTGTAGCCCCTCCATAAACAAGAGTTAGTGCATGTGCATGGTAGCACATTATATGATGCTGTCCTGACAGTGTGACTGCAAAGTCCTTTTAGCTAGAGCTGAATCTACTTTGGTAGTATACATGAGAAGACAACTATACCTAACTGTGAGGGTTTTTTTTATTTCAAGAACTAATAGCAGTGACCTCTTCTATTCAGCTGTCTCAGTCCTATGATGCCTAACTTTCCCTGAGCTTTGGAATATTGTTTTGCTTGCCCATGGCTCAAAGACACATTTTCTTTATGGATGACTGCTGTTGATACCAGCAAATGAAGCATTCTTTGTATGTGTTAAGATTTTAGAAGTCAAAAGTATTTTTGCAGGGTCTATGACAAAAATAAAAGAATTTTCCCTTAAATGAGGCTGTTGAGTTTTACCAACTTCCTTATGAAAAGATGTTAGCAAGATCTGTTGCATTGATGAGAAGATACAAGAAGGAAATGTATAGAGAAGAGTTAACACACAAAGAAAGACAAATAGCCTGTTTCTTTAAACAGTACATCACAATTTTTGGTTCACTGGTGAATGATGAATTCTTCAGGGAATTCTCTTTTAAGGTGGACAGAGTGTATAAAATATATATCAGTACCATTGGCATAAGGGAAAGTCTAAAAGATATCAAAGAGAAAAATAAGTTCCTTATTTGTCTTATTGCTTTATTGATGTGTTAGGGATGCATACGTTAACAACGTAGTACATATTGTACTTCTTTTCTTCCTAGATAGCAGTCCTCACTGCATTTTAATCATTCTTTGATGTTTCCGTCAAAAAGCTGAAATTGTTGGGGCTATGGTGCTTTATCCTTCTGGCTTTTTTCCCTGTTACAAAAAATCACTTAATGGAGAAAAATATTGCTGTGCTTGGTACTTTTATTTTCTCTAGACTTTCCTACCATCAAAACAAGAATAACAAGAATAACCAAAATGCTGTCTAAATTTATATGCAAAATATGATTAACTAATCACTAGTAGAAGTTTTCATCCAACTATTTTCTTTTATATGACACCTCAGATTTAGCAGATGATCTCTTGTCAGAAAGCATCATCTATTTCTGTAAACTGTATTTGAACGACTAGCTTAACTTCAAACACATTGTAGTTTTGACAGTACAATAATGACAAACAAACCAGAAGAGCAAAGGACACCCATAACAAGAGGTTCAAGAAAGTCTTTTGTGAAATTTGTACATTCCAACACCCTGTATATCTTGTACTGTAAATAGACTACCAACACAGTTTCAGGGCTGAATCTTGCTGCATTTAATTTGTTACAAAGTCCCTTGATGTCTTCATGAATAGATTGCCTACTTGTCTAAGCTTTAATTATTTTCTTCATTTTAAAGAATAATCCTATGAAATCTGAGACAAAGTTAATTAGCTCATACTGAATGGGCTGTCTTAACCTCTGCAGAATACACGCACACATAATTAGAGATGAGTTACTCTGAGTGTGAAGGCAGGTCAAATTGGAAAGGCTTATTTATCATTTCAAGTCTTCTTTTGCTTGTATATTACAGATATAATGTCTGAATTTGTTGTTTGTAAGTGAGAGGAACTACTGTATTGTTAAGACCAGTGAGGGTCTAAAGAGTCAGTCCAAGTGCCATTCACAATAAATTAGCATCTCTTTCAGCCTCATCAGAAAGCAGAGATCCCAGGCATGGATCTCTGGTGACTGCAGGAGGAGGCTTTGTCTCATTTGCAGGTGCCCAGGGTCCAGGGTCACCCATTTGAGGAGTATCCTGGTGGTTCCCAGGCTTTGCTACCTCCTATGGAGTAGCACTGAGCAACACCCTCTTCATTTTACCATTTTACTTCCTAGCACCTAACAGATCCAGTGTCCATATGTTGAGAAATACTGGTATAACCATGTTATAACTTTTTTTTTTGGCCTTAAATAGAAAAAAAAAAAAGAAAGAATAAAATAGCATCTTTGTATGTTTTCATGTAACACTTAAACTAGCTATATTTCTTGACATTAAATATTGACAGAAGTGTTATCTATATTTGGAAACTGCAGCATGATTGACTGGGTTAGCAAATGCGTTTTGTTTGAAGGGGTTTTTTTCCTAATGTTTTTCTTATTTGGGTTGTATTTACATAACAGTGTTCAACTCTCTGATGAACAGTTGCACATTTAAGAAAAATCCAAGCCTTTTTTTAGTTTGTAACAAACTATGGGCTCATACTGTTCCAACTGGCAAACTAGTTTCTGTTAAACATAAGACTTTTTAAAAGGATGTTTTAATCTGATTGCTCCATCCACCTGATTGATTGGCCACCACAATGTTGTAATTCTTGACAGAATCCCTTATAAGCAAGGATAGTACTTAATGTTACACTTAGAGTTAGTCTGAGATAACCTGTTTGGTTAGTTTGGGTTTTTTTCATTCATGACCACAGAAGAGGCCTAAACTCCATCCCTGAGCAGTGAAAGGGATGTTCTTATCTCACTGCTTTTCATATACAAACAGAATCTCTCCCATTTCAGTTACTTGTAAGATTTAGTCAAGTATGTTTGTACTCAAACGTGTACTTACAAGACTGAGACAGCTTAAAATAATTTAGGAAAGTGACACAGTATGTGAGTCACATTTCCAATGGATACAATGCATATACCCCAAAATACACCAGAGGACAGTCTGACCACTGCTTTTATGAGAAATTCTTCTGAATCAATAAGGGTTCTCCCAGATAGCAAATAATATTTCATCTTTATGTCATTCATCCTGTTCTTAGTAAGAAAGAATCATCTTTCTTTTCCGGGTCTGTCTATATTTCAGTGACATGGTTGTCTTAAAGTGAACATATTTATGCTTGGTTTTTGTGATGTGCTGAACTAGTTCACAGTATGTAATAGTTATAAAATCAGTTAGAAACACAACAGATATTAAAAGACATTAATTTTGGTTTTTTTTTTTTTTTGTATGGTCTGATCAGCATTATCTTTTAGTACAAAAACATTCAAAGGAATTTTTGCAAATAATTAAGCTTTTTCATTCTGCAATTTCTTTCTGGTACAAAGGAAGACACAGTGTTGTACAGTGTCACTTCCACTGCCCTTGAATGAATACAGTAATTAATTTTCTTCAGGTGGAACAATAAAAAAATTATCTCATTTCCTCATGATTACTTCCTCTCAACAGTTATCAGTAATACTTGCTATTACTGAGGAAAGCAGAGGATGTAACACTGGTCTTATTGATGAACCCATTGTAGAAGAGCAGGCAACAATTTTAGACATTAAATTGAGGTTCATAGAAGAATAATTGCGTCTTAATAAATGAAAAATTGTAAGACTGCTTTCAGTTAGTCACATAAGGTAAAAATAGGAAAAAGCTGCAGATTACCACACTACCCTTATGTTTACTTATAACACCTGGCTCATTTAAAAGTAAAATCAGTTTACTTCTGCTTAACCTGCACTTTGCTACTCTTAGGCAGGAAGTCTAGGAACACTGTAAAGATTACTTAAGTCAACTAATATAATTGGTTAGTGGTATAATGGCTGTCTTCTCACATTTGTCCCCTCACCACTTGTGTGTTGTCCTCTCCATTCCTTTTCTTTCCACACTCCCTTCCCTCCAGCCCTGGCTATACAATCTGCCCATTTGGGCAAATGTAAAATTCCCTCATGAGTCAATTTGACTCAGTAAAACCTCAGAAAACTACTCAGTTTTCCTGTTGGCTAATTCAACACTTCAGGGTAGAATGGGTGCCAGAGCTGGCACAAGATCCATAACAAGAGTGTATGGTCAGAGGAAAGGCAACAAGATGAAAACTGAGGAGATTTTCCGTACTTATTTTGGCAGCTCTGAACCATTAATTTACATTACTGCATCTCCCTGAATCAAACCTTCAGAATTTCTAGATTTGCTGGGAAAGTGGTGTGAGGGGAAATGAGAACTGGCGGTTCCTCCAGTGAACAGCGATGAGTTGTGAATGTCGACCACCCAGCTGCAGGGCATGGCAAGGGGGTTGACATGGTTAAATCCTGCATTCTTCATTGACCTGAAACCTAAGATACTTCTGCAATGGGAAGGAATTCATGTTATGCTGGATGATTAAAGATATAAAGACAAGATTGTAGAAACAGAATCAGAAAGGCTGAGATGGACAATAAGATAAAACTTTTAAGGAATGTCATGCATAGGAAAAAACATCTGTAAGGGTACTATCAATAAAAGGAAGAGCCAGCAAAGAGTTGTTTTGCTGTTCAGCAAATCGGATGAGGTTTTGACAGATAACACAGAGGATGGTAAAATGTTCAATTACTTTTTGCATCTGCCCTCTGTAAAAAGGTTAGCTGCAGCACAGTAGACACTGATAACCAGTAAAAGAGGCAAGAGCTCACCCTCTGATAATGAAGAGAAATGTTTACACATTGACTGGGCTTGATGGAATACTGAGATGCTTAAAGAACTGATCAATGAAGTCTCAGGCCTGTTTATGCTTATCTCTGAGAGCTTACAGAGTACAGGCAGCATACTGCATTACTAGAAAAGGCAAGAACAGGCCTATCTTTGAAAGGAAAAAACGAGGACCTGGGAGGTATTGAATGTCAGGCTTAGCTTCAGGCCCTGAAAAAATACTGAAGTAAATAAGATGTTTATTTGCAGACAGCTAAAATTTAATTGGAAGATGAGCAACAGCCAACACAGCTTTCTCTAGAACAAACCGTGTCAAACCAATCTAAATTCTTACTTTGACAAAGTAAACACCTTTGATGTCAGAGGGGAAATAACAATTGTCAGTTATTTTAATTTTAATTTTAATGTCTTTAGTGCTTCTGTTATTCTTATTATGAATCTCCTTCTCTGCAGCTCTTTAAGAAGGTATTGAACTGCTCCCTGCCAGAGATGTTGTAGGTAGTCTGTCCCGATCTTAGGCCAGAGGTTATTGGGAGAAGTTAGAGCCGGTGAAATCCAGGCCAGCTTGTCTCCATCTCCAGTAAGTTAAAAAGGAGATTCAATGACATTTTTACGCTTTACAACAAAATAGGAAATAATATAAATATTTAGGCCTTAAATAGACCAGCCTGAATACATTTGATGTTATCGCAATGTCCATATGCTATTTAAATACACAGCACTATAAGCAGTATTTCCTATTAACTCAAGTGTAATGAAACAGTGTAACTAGGGCCATCTTATAAAGGAGCTACTAATTACTATGGGATATATCTCTTTTTACTGCATAAGACTAAGTAAGGCTGAATCGGCTGCAGTCCAAACAACAGTAACCTGATGAGTGCCAAAGCTTTTCCTCTTTTCCAAACAGACATCTAAGAAATATAAATGAGAAAAGTCCCTTCATGTGTGCATGCAATATCAGCTTTCCTGAATGCTTAGGGATCAAGGTAGGAAAGGTAAAACAGTGGTATACATAAAGCAGCATCCTCCCAGACAAGCATGTCATCCTGTAGCCTGAGTCTTTTGACAAGATTGCTTTGCCAAGACAGGGAAGAGGACAAATACATAACCATGCACAGGGAAGTATGTTGTGTTAGTAGTGGTGGGCAGATAGGCTAACCAAGAGCAGCCTGGAGCCTGGAATTTGCCATTACCAAGTCAGAGGGCCAGAGGTAAACACTACGTAGATACACATCTCATGTTAAATTTATTTTCTGAGTGCTGTGGGTCCTGGGAAAAAAAAAAACCACTTTGTTTTAAGGACAACATTTTGTAATCATTGCTCTGTATTCTCCATAGGCTGCTCAAGAGGCAGTTTACAGATACCAAGCAGCAAATATTAGAAATGATGGGGAAAGTAATTTCAATCTCCTGCCAAGAAGTGATTATATCAAGAGATGTCTTTTCCCTGAGAAGTGAGGACATGTCTGCTGTGTGGAAGGCACACACTGAAGCTGAGTGTTCAGTGTAAGAAATACCTGCCCCAAAGTGTGTGCAGGGCACACTGCACCATGCTGCAAACCTCTGCTAAGAGGCACAGTTTTTTTGTGGAAGAAAAAAGTAATGAACAGGGCAATAGAGTGCTGCTAAGTCTCCTGGCATGGACTACATGGGCTAGGGACACTGGGGACACTCCCTACCCTAAGAGACTAGAAAAGTCTTGAAGAGACAGTTTAGAAAAGCTTTGCAATGGCCCCCAAGAGTGTCTGTTTCTGCAACATGTCTGTCTGAGACCTCTCTGTCCCACAGTCCTATTGTGCTGCAGCTACAGTGAAGCAGTTCAAAGTGTCTCTCTTGCTGTCTGTCATCAGTATCAGCCTGAACTATTACTACTTGCACTAGCCTTTTTCCTTTTGGACACCATATCTTTTCATCTTTGTTGTTTCCAAAAGTTGTAGCAGATAAAGCCTTTGGTGATTAGAATCTTCTGAAATTTGGCTGAGCCTCAAACTTCCAAAGGGATGTTTTGTCTTCCAAGAGTCAGCTATAATGTGGTCAGTGGCCTGGCCCTTTTCTCTGTGATGAAATTAATGTCTTTCTGTAAAGTGGTTAAATCTTACTATGGCAAGAGCAATAATGATAAGGTTCCTAGAACTCTATATGAGCATTATTTAGTAGGGTATTGATTGACAAATAATTCCTGAAGAATCAAAGGAGCATTTAATAAAGCTTCTAATGATGCCTGCAGGATTTAAGGACATTCTTTATGCCACCAGTATAAAAAGAAGTAATGTAATAATATAATGTAACATAACAGTATAGTGCAATGTAATTATCATTTTAATCTCCAGCATGCTTTCAAGTTTTAGTCTTGGTCTATATAGTATGAATGAAAAATCAGTCAGTAAAAATGTTTTAAAATCTCTGTCTGGTTTCTGGCCTTTTTAAACTGTATCTGTTCTTCTGTCTCTTCAATCCCAAGGCCTATGCAGACTAAAGCAACAATTTCATAGTACCTCCAGGCAGAGATCTCATGGAAAATTAACTACGCTGGGAAATGTGAAACAGTCCTTGCTGAGAAACAATGCTGTTGTCCGTTTCCTCTGTTAAAGATTTTCTCTCTCTATAAGGTAAACTTGCCCTCTAGTTTGGTTTCACTTCAAGATACATAAGCATGATCATATCTTTCATCATACAGGACTACTTCTGAGATAGATCTTTACAGGTTGCTCAGCATAAAAGTCTCATTTGGTAACAATGAATTGTTTGATTTGATAGGTTCTAAGCAAGGGCTTATACTTAATTTTAAAGTAAAAGAAGGGAAACAACTTGTCAGAAGCATGGAAACATCAGGAAGGACTACACAAGTTTTGTGAAATTATAGAAGCAATTTGAATAGGAATCTTCTCACAGGAAGATACTTAATTACATCCTAAGACTGGAATACAGATGCTCAGTAAAGCAATGCATGACCTGGAAGTCCAGAGCACTGTGAAGTCTACCTTCATCTCCAGGATAATGCAATTTTCTTGCATGCATAGGGCATCAGATTTTTCACAGGATGTACACCACATCAGGCATTAGCATTTCCACTTCCAAGGCTGAGAATTTGTCCTGGGTTCAGCTGGGATAGAGTTGATTTTCACAGGGACCTGGGAGGGGGCACAACCGGGACAGCTGACCTGAACTAGCCAAGGAGCTATTCCATACCATGTGACATCATGCCCAGTATATATATATATATATATATTTATATATAGGGAGCAGGCTGGGGGGGTCTCTCAGCTTTCAGTGGGGACAGTGGTGGAGCGCTGGGTTCCGGGTGGTGAGCGGTTGCACTGTGCATCACTCATGTTGTGTATTCTCTTATTTGTATCGTTATTGTTCTAACTTTTCTTTTTGTGTTGCCCCAGTAAATTGTCCTCATCTCAACCCTCAAGGTTCCGGGTTTCTTTCCTTTTCCCTTTCTGGTTCTCCTCCCCATCCCACTGGAGGGGGGCGGGGGGAGTGAGTGAGCGGCTGCGTGGTCCTTTGTTACCAGCTGGGCTGAAACCATGACAGAACTATTTTATCAAAATAGCCTGTACATTTAGAAATATTCATATTTTTACTTTTGGGTATATTAAGTATCTAACTTATGGGTATGACTCAGGAAAGGAGATTTAGGACTCTGTGTTCCTTATATCTGGAGAGAGATAGGCACTTCCCTTTGTCTCATTTCTCAGGCAGAGAGTGTGCAAGGATAGCAGCTTTATCAAATGTGACTACATTGAGACTATCTGTATATCAGTGACAGTTACTCTGCTATATTAAAATTTTTAAAACCTGTTCTTGGCACACGATGAAGTCCATTGCTGGTAGTACACCTAGTAATTTGTTTGGTGTAACCATTTCCTAAGACCCCTATTAAACAGTGACAATGCAAGCTCTCAGCTTGCAGCTGTAGGGGATCTATGGGTCCGAGTATCATTCCAGGTGTCTGCCCTGGGATTTCCGATGGCACTGCAGATGAGGAAAAGTCCCTCAGCAAATTATTGCAGTCTTAACATCATATGCAGAATATCCTTCTGAGTGAGTCTAAAAGGGTGGGAGGAAAAGTGAATGGAAGGAGCCAGAGTAGAGTGCAGAGGTATGGAGGATGTGACCCTCCCACAGCTTCGATCCCTATGCCACTGCCAGCAGCATTTCACACAACAGCAGTGATACCAGTGACACTGACTCTGCATGAGAGAATGACTTTCATTTCCTCTCATGTTCCTGCTCCTTTAGTTGGTGGGCTGGTTGGTGGGCAGTGGAAAGAGAACCAGCACCCCAGGCAGAGCAGCTGCAGGCAGACATCTGGTCTGAGCTGTCTTGTCTGAAGTTTGACTGACACCAGAAGCTCATTTGGTGATGCTGTCAGCAGCACAGACCTTGCACTCTAACTTTATTAACTTTATTAAACAAGACAGAGATACCTATAAGCCTAAAGTGAGAGATATCTCTCCCATCGCCTCCCAGATAAGAGCAGCACCTGTCTTTGCATAGAAGGACAACAAAATTCCAAAATGTTGGCCCACTGTTAAACAGGAGAGGTGAATTATCACCAACAGTGCTGAAGGGGCAGAGGTTCTGAACACTTTCTTCACCTCTGTCTTAACCAGCACTGTTGGACCCCAGGCCTTGGGAACAAAAATCCAGGTTAGTGCAAACACAGACCCACTGTCAGTGAAGGAAGAGTTGGTACGTGAACTATTACAGGAGCTTGACCCCTACAAATCAATGGTCCCTGACAATATCCACCCAAGGGTGCTAAAAGAGCTGGCTGATGTCATTGCAAGGCTGACCTCCATAATCTTTGAGGAATTGTGGAGATCAGGGGGCATCTAAGAAGAATGGAAGAAGGCTAATGTCACCCCCATCTGCAAGAAGAGCTCAAAGGACAATCCAGGAAATTATAGGTGCATCAATATTACTTCAGTCCCTGGAAAAGTTACAGAATGAATCCTCCTGGAGGCTAGCACAAGTCAAATGAAGTACGTGACTGGGAAAAGCCAGCACAGGTTCACCAAGGGCAAATCATGTTTGACAAACCTGATCACCTTCTACAACAAAATAACCTGCTCAGTTGATGTGTGTTGAGAAGTGGACATTGTCTACCTGGATTTCTCCAAGGTTTTCAATACCATTTCCCACAGCCTCCTCCTAGGGAAACTGATACTTTATGGTCTAGACAACCGGTCTGTGCGGTGGGTGGGGAACTGGCTGACAGGCTGCACTCCGATGGTGCTGGTAAAAGTAGCTCCTTTTCAAACTGGCAGCCTGTCACAAGTGGGGTCTCCCAGGAACCAGTATTGAGGCCAACACTGCTTAATATCTTCATAAGTGATTGGATGAGGGGATCAAGTGTACCCTGACAAAGTTTGCTGATGATAAGTGGCAAACTGGACGCTTCAGAAGGGAGAGCCACCCTGCCGGAAGACCTGCATAGGCTGAAAGGGTGGGCTAACCAGGACCTTACAAAGTCCAACTAAGACAAATGTAAGGTCTTGCACCTGGGAAAACAATCTAGGAGCGCAGCACGGGCTGCAGTTTACCTGGCTGGGGATCAGCTCTGCTCTGTCGAAAGTGACCTGAGGGTCCTGGTGTACATCAAGCTCAATATGAGTGAGCAGTGTGCTGCTGTGGCAAAATAAGCCAACAGGATGCTGGGCTGCATCAACAAGGGCATCACAGCAGAGATGAAGAAGTCATTATCCCACTCTGCTCCGCACTTGTCAGGCCACATCTGGAACACTGTGTTCAGTTTTGGTCCCCACTATACAAACAAGATGTGGACAGGCTGGAGAGGGTCCAGAGAAGGGCCACAGAGATGATCAAAGGACTGGGAAGCCCCCCTGTATGAGGACAGGCTGAGAGAACTAGGTTTGCTCAGCCTTGAAAAAAGAAGGCTTAGGGGAGACCTTATCAGCATGTTCCAGTACTTAAAGGTGGCTACAAAGAAGAGGGAGACTCCCTTTTTACAAGAAGTCCCGTGGAAAAGACGAGGAGTAATGGGTACAAGTTACTCCTGGGGAGATTCCGACTGGACACAAGAGGAAAATTTTTTCACAATTAAAACAATCAGCTATTGGGATAATCTCCCCAGGGAAGTGGTGGATTCTCCAACATTGGACACTTTTAAGATTCAGCTTGACAAGGTGCTGGGCCATCTTGTCTAGACTGTGCTTTTGCTGAGAAAGGTGGGACCAGATGATCCTTGAGGTCCCTTCCAGCATTCTATGATTCCATGATTCCAAGTCGATGTGCTCCTGACAAGGCTTATGGCAAAACTGCAGAAATGCTATGCCCAGGTGAGGCCTAAACAGTCAAAATGTTCCCTCTGCAGAAAGCAGAGTAGACAAAGAGGGACCTGGAAAACAGAGGGGAAAATTGGGTTATGGGAAACTGGTGTTTGGCATTAATGAAGTGGTAGTCTTACTAAATCTGAAGTTAACTAAAGAAAAGTTCCTCACAGATGGAAGCAACAGATAATGTGGCAGTGAAAGAGACACCATTGTGTATCTGAACATAAAGTAAGGGGGGGGGGGGATCACTGAGAGAGAGAATGCACACTTCATGATGTGGCCATTTCTAAGCATTGCTGCACTGGTAACGGAGACTCAATGAAATTGTCCAAGAAATTTCCTTCCTGGTTTCAGAGGTACTGAAAGGGAGCCGTCATCTTTTGTAACTCAGAAATCAATGCCTGCATTCTTGCTTAGGCTGTACAAAGTCCGTACAGTAAAGATGGAAGGTATGCCTTTTTAAAGTCTCCTTCCTCCCATAGGGACCATGTACAGACAAGCCATATGAGGTTATTATGGTGTGAAAGCAGAACATAATCAAAGTTTTATCTAGAGATTTTTTTTTCTTCAAAAAAGAGAATGCTATTTTGTGTTTCTCTGGCAACTGGTAGTGAGATAAGCAAAGCATCAAGCAATGGCAGGAGTGCCAAAATAATAGAAACAAATATGCTTTTTCCGTTTCTATTCTCTCCTTCCCAGAACATGCCACTTCTTTTCACTTTTAGTGAATAATTAGAAAATGGAAGACAACTCAAGTGCTGTCTTAAGAGAGCATGTGGAACAGGAACCAGGCTTGTTTACCATTATCAAGGCTTGACATGACACTGCTCTCTGTGTTGTCCAAAAGAACAGTGCAGCATTTTACCTTCAAACTTCTCATTAAAAATAATGGAAGTCAACAGAGGACACCAGCATGTTCATTGTAACATTTTAATTAGCAAGTCCTTTTTCTAACTGCAAATCAAGCAGAAAAGCATTGATTTACATGAATGTCAAAGAACATTAGAGGAATGCCTATTATTGGGAAAAAATACTGTGAAAATATGGCAAAAAGTGATAACAGGCTGTGAGATTGAAACCTGTTTAAGCATTAGCATATTTTAAAACAGATAGGTAAGAGACAGTTATTAATGCACACCCTGGCACTGTGCATTGCTGTTGGAAGGTGAACACTATATTTTGCTTCTCATTTTTATGAAAAAATTAAAACCAGACTTTTGAAAGTTTATAAACACATCTTCTAAGGTTGAATGTTAATGATGAAAATATTAGGAAATAGGAATAGGAAAAATGTTATTTTAACAAAAGGAAAAGCAAAGCACACACAACTGGAGGAAATACTTAATTTGTTTAATACCAGCCATAAAGGTCCAAAAAAAAGAGAGCACTGTACAGCTATCTAACGTGCTGCTTTGGAAAAATATCAAATGAGTCATAAAACTGTGACTCTGTATTACTTATAGGAGGAGCAGCACTACATATATCCTCATTTTGGCATTTCTAGCAAAAAGAAACAGTAATGCATGTATCTGGTTTTCCCATTGGTATCTACTACCCCCACGGAATAATTCATCCTACAGCTACTGAGCTAAAGTCAGTACAAAACACAAAGTGGAGGACTTTATATATTTTATTCAGGGTTTTTTTTCTTATCTTTTGTGGTTCTCTGACCTTTCTAAATAATTTTTTATCCTCCATGATTTTGCTAGACTTTTAAGATGTGGATTGTGGTACAGTGACAGTCCTCACCTCCCTTTGTAAGTGAAAAGCAAAACTATGATTTCAGTGTATAAAAGAACTTGCAACTGAAAGCTGAGTTGCCCCTATAGTGCAGAGAAATTTTGGGTGGGAAGGCAAATATCATCCTCTTACCAATTTTTCCGTCAGATATTCCAGGGCTGGGAGAAGAAGAGCAGTGCCCTGTTTCACTGCTTAAATTTGCCCAGCCCATAGTGCCCCCAAAATACAGAAACAGGGCAACCTGTTTGTTGTTGCAGCTTGCTGTCATCAGAGGTCAGTTGGGCCTCCACCTTCCTAGGAGGATTTTCTTGTCCCTTGTTACTTCAGAGTTCATCACATACACATTGATTTCACTGCATGGAGAGATGCGATGGAAAAAATTGGTGTGAGCTAAAGCACATGAAAATTTCAGCACATGTTCTTCTGGTAGCCAGGCTCCCTTTGGGTTCACACAATAGTACATGGGTCTTTAACAGTTATTTAATTGAGCAGAAAATAGCACAGGAAAATCTAATAGCTGGAGGCTGAAGGCAAAGAAATCTACACTGGAAATAAAGCTACTATTTGTAAAGGAATGCATAACTAAATACTGAAACAATTCACTGAGGGATGTGACGGACTGCCTGTCTGCTAACCTCTTTACATCAAGACCAGGCCATTTTCCAGGCAGTGCAATGCTGAGGTTCTGACTTGATGCTCATGATACCTTTTTACTTTAAGATCTGTAAATCTACAGAATTAAGTATTTAGTAATGGTTAAAACTTTATGTTAGCAAAATAGGCTATTACTTAATTTTTAATAGTCTGCAAAGCTTTTGAAAAGGTTCTAATTTCTTAGACTTTTCTTGTATGGTGAAAGCCATTTCAGTTTGATCATAAGTTTACCCTAAGTAAAGTTCTTAACTAGGTAAATACCTGAGAATTGATTTACGTTTTATCTTGCCATGAAAATATATCAGAAATCACTTAACTCTTTACATTAAAATAAGTGTAATATTTTAGCATTGCTATCTTTATTTATTGTTGTTTATTACCAAAACTGATGTACCTATTTACCATTAGGTTTGCAGCGTTTGCAAGTCAGTTCAGTGAATTGTCACGCCCTGGTTGTTGTGTGCACCTTCCACTTGAGGAGATCGCAAAACCCCTCATCCTTTAACAGTAGACTCTCCTTTATGAGAGGACTCTCACTGATTTTGTCAGGCTTCGAGGAGCCCAAAGATCTGTCTTCTTCAGCTGCAGCTTTCACAAAAACCTGAGCACTAAAGGTATCAGCAGAAAGGCAAAACATTTGATCCTGCTCCCCCAGTGCTACTCATGGAAAAGACAAAAACTTAAAGCTTACATGCAGGGATGACCAAAATGGATGCTTCAGGGGCAGAGGGGACTGCAGCTGGCTGCTTGTGGGAGGAGCTGAAAACTATATGTGAGAGCAAATGCTTTTTCTCTGTAAGCAAAGTCAGCATCCATAACAGTTCCTTCATGTCACTACTGAGTATAGCTACTCGTACTCGCTAACCTACTCCCACCCCAACACATGTCTTTTCAAGACCAGAAGATCAGAGATCCTCCTGGGTTTTCCAGCCTAAGGTTAAAACACAGAAGCTGGCACTTACATATGCGTAACACACTATTCAAATACATGAAGTGCCTGTCAGAATGTGTACGGGGCAATACCAGAGCTAGCTCCTGTTGAAGGTGAAACAAATCATACCCTCTTTTGATTACGAGTGTACCTCTAAGCTGTGTTATGAAATAATTCAGCTGAAGCTTCCTAAACTTCAGAGTGGAGAAGAAAGAAGTTGTAGTTAGTTTAAATCTCCAAATTATCTGCAAGAGATTCCCTTTTCACTGGAAATTTCTATCAAGCTACCATCTGGCAAGTTTCCATTTCAAAAAATATTTTCAACAATATTTTCAGCTCATGAAAAGGAAATTGGTGGTAGGAATGGTATACTGTAAACTGCAGCTCTGCTGAAATGAGGAAAGCAATTATATCTAGTAAGGAGATAATGGATTAGAGCTAGGGAGATAGAGATAAAGGCAACAAAAGAGTTCTGTTATGCTTGTACTTCACAATCTAAGCTTAGAGTAACAGTGTATGTAGAGGTATATATACTTCAAAGCAAGATAAGACAAGATAGGATTTGAAAAAGTTATTGTTGTTCAGAAAAACTGAGATCTGATTTTTAAAGCAGAAATAACATATCAGGCACTAAAACAATGGGCTAAATTATTGTCAGGAATCAGTATAGTTTTCTGCTTTACAGTCTTGATGATCTGCTCTTATATTTCACTTGCTAGTTAATCTGAATGAAGATGTATATTTTTAATCATTTGCAGTTTATTGTCTTTTTTTTTTTTTTGGTAAGCAAATCACCTTTAAAGCCACCAGTGATTTTGTCTTTATGAAGAATAAGAACAGATGACAGGATCTGTCACTAAGTAAGAAAGGATATGATCAGGTATTCACAGAGTACCTGAATAAATTAAATGGGAAGAAAAAGGGTAGTCTGTCATTGTGCTTTCAGAAGCAGCACCTCAGAGAAAGGAGTACATAGCCTTTGCTCCAAAGGCTGATATATTTTGACTAAATTAATTTCCAGATAATGTAATGCATAATAATTACAGATTTACCAACAATGAAATATACATTTTAGCTGAAGAATTATGTAAAATGTGATAAACTTCTTCTTTCAGGGAGGTAGATTTTAGTAATTCAGCTGATTTCTCATCATACAGTTCTCTAATACTGTGCTTTTACTGTGTGATATTGTCATGAGGGCTGAGCTTCTGGCTAGACAAGGAAAACTAAGGTCTCTGGTAAATATCCAGAACTTTCTAGAGGTTTGTTTCTTCATGTGGATCCATCAGTTGGCATGACTTCTGACTTGTGTTTGCAATTAAGTGAGGGGAAGAAGAATGAGACCTGCTGCTGCAAAAGGGAAATTCAGGATTTAAAAAATAGTCAAGACTTTTTTCCTTTGGGGATAGTCTACATTACCCTGAAAACAAGATGACCTGAATATTGTTGTGAAAATATATGGGGAAAAATGAAAGCTGTCAACAGCCTGAGGCAGTTACCTGAGAAAGCAATGTTGTGCAAGAGAGACATGTTCAATGCCCCTCCTCTGCCTAATCCGCTGCAGGGAGTTCTGCCTCTGTATCTGCCAAAGTACGGTCCTTACTGCACAGCTACAGAGTGTTCTGGTTTAACAGCCAGCAACAAAGCACCACACAGCCACTCATTCACTATCTTGTGGGTTGAGATAAAGACAGTTTAATAGGTAAAGCAAAAGCTGTGCATGCAGGCAAAGCAAAACAAGGCATTCATTCACCACTTCCCATTGGCAGGCAGGTGCTCAGCCATCTTCAGGAAAGCAGGGCTCCATCACCCATGATGGTTGCTTGGGAAGACAAACACCATCACTCCAAACATCCCTCCCTTCCTTCTTCTTTCCAGGCTTTATAGGCTGAGCATGATGTCCCATGGTCTGGAATACCCCTTTGGTCAGTTGGGGTCAGCTGTCCCGGCTGTGTCCCCTCCCAAATTCTTGTGCACCCCCCAGCCTGCTCACTGGTGGGGTGGGGCGAGAAGCAGAAAAGGCCTCGGCTCTGTGTAAGCACTGCTCAGCAGTAACTAGAACATCCCCGAGTTATGAATGCTGTTTTCAGCACATACCCAAAAGATAGCCTCATACTAGCTACTATGAAGAAAATTAACTCTATCCCAGCCAAAACCAGCACACATATGATATGAGGTGCAGCACCTGTGGAGAGGTTTATACAAGTTAAGTCAGTTCAGTGTAACCTCTGTAAATGTCATTTGAGAGAAGTCCAAAATATAGCCATAAACAGTTTTGTATGCTTAGTCAGAGGCTCATGTAGCACTGCTTGTTACTAATTATTACATATATGACAGCAATGTAAAAAAGGAAGAGGCAGACTCCAGTTGTTCAGGCAGCAGCTTCAGCTGTGCTACAATAATTACCATGAATGCTAGACAAGATGAATGCAAAGTACTTGATAGGAAAAAACATCAAACATTGCATTTTTTTAAGCAAAGTTTCCTAGGGACTGTCTTTTGTGGTCTGGGGGACTGCTCTGGGTCTGTCTCTCTCCTCCTTCTCAGTAACTTCCCAACTCATTGATCCTTTTCCATCTCATCCAGCTGGAAGGAAAATGCCTCAGAGATGAAGTCAACAGAGGCTTTGTGAAAATAAGCAATGGGCATA
>JANZLQ010000079.1:60660707-60684369 GCA_026212715.1 Elanus axillaris | reverse complement strand
CAAAACAAAGCCCCACACTAGCTACTGTGAAGAAAATTAACTCTACCCCAGCCAAATCTAGCACACAGAGTTGATTGCTTCTGTCTCTCTGCTGTAATGAATTCCCTACAGTAAATTCCCTACACAACAGCAGGGTGGTCCTGATGGGAGACTCCTTACTCCAGTGGGATCTGCAAAACCACATCTAAGCCCCATTTGAGAAGCAAGCAAGAAATCTTTCCCTCACCTTGTCCCTAGCTGTGACCAGGAATCACACTGATGCCAACTGACAACATTACTGTCAAATCTCAGGTGTTTACATGAGAAGTTTTCTGTGGATTAGCCAGGTACTTTTTTCATAAAACACTCTGGGTAAGTGCCAGGAGCCATGAGAGTGTCCAAATGAGACAGCCCTGGCCTCCCAGCTGCTCCTGGAGAAGTAGCCTGACAAATGCCAGCATCCACTTGCTCCCCTTCTTGGACTGCTTTTACTGTAACAGTCAGAGGGCAAAGCACAGAAATTAGTTAACAGAAGGAAATAAGACACAGGTGCTTGTAGGCATTGTCAGCAAAGTGCAGTACCAGGTATAAAATCAGTGCTCTATATTCAGGCTTTCTTAGATGTTTTAGTTCACACAAGGAGCAATAATTTTTCCAGTTTATACATCCTAAGGTTAAGCCTTAGGGCTTCTCTATTCTCCTCAAAATACAGCATGAAAAATAAATAAATCCTCTTTTCTTCCATAGTAGCTTTGTTTCATTAAATGAGGACCTCAGGATCTATCCAGTTACACTAAGGGTGAACAGCTGCAAGGCTTAGCATCATTTATCAGCAATGATATTTCTAAAGCCAGCTGGCTTCATTTATTATTTTATCACTTTAACTTGGGTGTTCTTATCTCAGTTTGGGTGCAAGTAAATGAGTTTAAGTGAAAGCATTTGTGCCTTTTCTGTCTTTGAAGGTTGTACTGGTGTTTGTGTTGTGTTTGTTTTGTTCATGTAACATTTGGGAGTAGAAGGATGATGCAGCACAGACTGGTTATGATTACTGTCTGCACAAAATCTTCCCTAAGACAAATCACAAAATAGTGGATCAGAATAACTCAGAGGTGGTGCTGCAGTTTCACTGATAGCATTTTCTACAGTGAAGAAGCCTGTGAGTCTATCACATATCCGAACCCCATTTTTATGTTATCAGGTGAATGTTTTGAAGTATTTCTTGGCGCACAAATGTGTCTGCAGCATTGGAACAATAGTGGCAAGAACAAAGATATTATTGCAAAATTGCTATGCTACAAATATTCAATTCCATTCTCTCCTCTCAGACTCAAAACACATCATACATGATAGTAAAAAAAGTATGCAATGTCTGCTGATTAGTACCAGTTTGGTAGAAAATTAGTACGTAAGTGACAGAGTTATAATACTAGATGTTGCTGAATTGCAGCATTGTTTTACAAAATTCCTTTCTTCTTCATATACATCTTTTTTCAGTCTGGAATAACTGCAATAGTGTAGAAGTTACTTAGGTTTTTTTCCAGGCCATGTGATGCAGAGTGTTATAGCTATTACAAAGTCACTCCAAAAGTCCATTAACCCATTAGAAGTCAGCTGAGGAATGTACAAAGCAACAGAGCAGAGATCTGTGGGTTTGTCTTGGGCACTTGTCTAGTATATACCACCATAGCTTCAGCATAACACGTATTTTTTAAGTGTATGATAAAGATACTGTTTTGAGGTTGTGCTTTGTTTTGAAGAGAATGTACATTCAGAAAGAAGTAAGAGGTTATGTTTGCACTGTCCTTAGGAGCTCAATGCATTCCCACATACAGGTTCATATTCTTTCTGCAGGATATATATGGCCCAGGTTATACAAAGCCATACTGCTGCCAAGGTTGATAGGCCGACACACAGCTGTGGCCAGACCTGGCCAGACCAGTATGTTTAGTCTATTGACACCCCAGATATGGTTCAGCAGGACTTGCTGTAAGGCTGAATGTCTCAGGTCTTGTTCTGCTGCTTCTCTTAAGCTCAGCCCAGAGCTGTCTCACACCAGTGCTTGATCTCAATTCACACCCCCATGGTAACACAGTGGGAGAGAAAGTTCTCTAATTCACTGCAGTCAGTTCTGTTTCTTCAATGTATGGGTCAAATCTGTTTCATATGGGCATCACTGGCACCCAATAAGGAGAATATTTGCTTTTGGAGTCAGGGAATTGTTCTTTAATTGCAGACAGTTGGTAATGGGCTCTTTTTTATGTTACAAAATTTACAACTTTCTTGGCTTCTTGATGTTTAGCATGTTGTTTATTAAACATCTGAGACTTACAGCTACAGTCAAAATTCCCTCTTCCTGTTAGCTTTACCTACTTCCAGTAATTCTTACCTTACTGAAGCAATTTATTATTTTAAAACAAGTGTAACTTTCACAGAAATCATTCTGTGCATCTCACTCTCAGCACAGCAATTGTATCTACTGTCCAAAGCTGCCATTGCACATCACTTGGAGGTGATTTGTATCCCATCAGCATTACTCAGGTAACAGCTAGGCACACCCTGACTGGCTGCCTATGGGCAGCTCTCTCCCACCCCTTACTCATGGGAATCTGGTGAGTCAAGCTGCGTTTCTTGGCTGGTGTCATAAAGTCCCACAAAAGGGAGGAGAGATTTCCTTACCATGGTGGGATAAAAAAAAAAAATTATCAAAAATAAACTCCTATTTAAGCATTATAGGACCCTTGTATAAATGGCAATTAGTTTTGAAGGCCTTTTTTTTTTACTTATTTTATGCACACAGGTTTTTTTCTGTTTTATGTACTGGAGGGAAAAATTAAACCCGCAAAACTAGAGACTAAGACCTAGATATTAAATTTCCCTTATACCAGTATGTATCTGATAGGATGTGAATCGTATTTCTGAGTAGCAAAAAATCCCAGTGAGTGACATGAATCTGGAAGTGGTTTAGAACAGCCGTCATAAGGTTATTTTGACTACAAGTTGCGAACTTGTATTGTTAACTCAACCAGCTCCTGTGCGAAATGATTAATACATAGATATATACATGCAAAAAGCAGAACTGTGTTAAACAAAATGAAGCTAGTTAGAAGGAAATCAGTTCCTTCTTAAAAATCTATTAGAAAATCAGGAGTCAAACAAACATTAATTATTTACTTTGGGAGAAGAAGAGTTTTTTACAATGCGTAAGATTGAAAAGGAAAATATACATGGTGAAATATTTTTGCTACATGTTGATGTCCCCCCAGTGAAGGGCACACTTACTGCACTGGGACATTAAATGCTGTAAAAAATAGCAAGAGATAATGTCTTAGTAAGGTAATAGAATAGCTATACTTTGAGGATGTGAATGGAGAAAAGGCAGAGGCTGTTAAGGCTTGATTTTTCTACACTGTATGAGCAGTATCAACCACAGGCAGATGCATTTCAGGAGCACTTGCCCATAGAAATCTGGCTGGAGCTATTCGTTAGAGTAGGACTCAAACACACTAGCACAAAGATATCGCACCTAAATGGGCAAAATTTTTAAAAAACTTGACTCAGGTAAATTAAATTATTAGATTGGCAAATTTCCTTTAAGTGGTTTCAAGGGAAAGAAAACTGAAGGGAGGCACAGTCTGTGTTTATTGCTGTGGTTCTAGCAGCACAGCTGTAGTTTTGGTTGACTTGGCTCCACCATTTACAGCCCAAATATCTCAAGGTTTATTATCCAGGATGTTTCATACTACAGCAGGCTGAAAGTGAATATATGGATGTTAGTGAAACAGGTTGTGTAAAGCTAATCCTTTCTAAAATTATGTAACTGTAGTATACAGAAGGTGGAATGTGGTTTTAGATAGTGAGGAACTGAGTTCCTCTTGTTATTAGCTTCAGATGAAAACATTTTTTCAGAATACATACAATTTTGTAACAACAAAAGAACCTTTTAACACTTTAAAATGAAGAACGAAACATTACTATTGGTTATGCCTAGGCAAAGTTTTCCTGAAAGGTTTCTGTCATAATCATAGCAATTCATTGTGAGTTTAAGTACAGCTTATTTTTGGAACAATAAACTCATGGCATAAGGATGTGGGTATTCTGACATATACAGAGATATGTTGAAAAAAATCATTGTTTGTGATCCACATCAATACCTTACAAAAAAAAAAGAAAAGAAAAAAAAAGCAGATATTGTTCCAATATTTAGATATATATTTTAAGTGTGTTTCTCTAAAGAGATGGAGATCATTGGTACGTTTGTCACAAGTCAGTAGGGAAACTTCCCTGAATAAAGACTAAAGTCATTGAAGCTCGATAATATTAGAATAGCAGAACACTGATAGATTCAGTCATGGTTTCCATTTCTGCCTTCATGGATACCTTAATCAGTATTATGCACTTTGGTTTGCTTGGGCAGGGAGAAACTGTCTCCTGACCCCCTGGTAGCTCTGTGCTTGTAACCCAGAAGGGCATGTGAAGGTGGAAAGCCAAAGGTCGGTGCCTTGAGACCTGTGTTTTGAGAACAAGAGCCAGGTTGCGAGTCTTGTGTGTCTAGGTGAAGGGAATCCTCCTGCTGTGCCTTGCCATGTGGTTGGTCCCTGGCCCCTGTCTGCTGCCTTCCCTCCACTGCCAGCCCTGGAGCAGGGCATTCACCTCAAGGTGCTGGGTCTGAGTCCTCTCAGCAATGGAGCTTGTAGCCATAAAGCGAGTACCCTAGCTCCTTCCTAAACACTGCAGTGGGTTTCTCGTTTCACATATTAGGAGAAGCACTAAAAAAAACCCATTTCTTTTCTACAGTGGCTAGTTACACATCTGCTGATACTGGCTTGGTGTTGAAAAAGTTGCCAAGGGAGATGAAGCCCTCTGCCTACTCCTTATTAATACTTGCAATTTCTGCATATAGCATAAAGTTGCTGAGCCAGAGAGCTTAGGGAAAATACAGTGTGCTAACAGCAAGCTCCAGAACAGAAAGTCTGCTGGGGTAATTCTTCAGCACAGACTTTAAGGAAGAGTACATGCATTGCAAAGGGAACAACTTATTTTAGGATATATTAGCCTAAAACTTATAAATGCAGAGGAGTAGAAAGAGCTTGTAGGAGTCAATGTAATTCATGCCAGAGGTGAAGAGTCTTTCCTGGTATGAAGAGTAAATACAACTTTTTCACTTCAGACGCCTCTCAGCAATAGTGCAAAACCAATTAAGCCTCACTTCCATGGCTCTTATGTGGTGCTTGTGTCCACTTCATCTAAGAGACAAACCTCTGTCCTCCCTATTCCCTTCCTGGAGGAGCCTTGCACGTCTGTATCCTCAGGGATAAGAGGCTATGAATGCCTAAAACCCCTCCTCAGTCCTTTGGGGAGCCGGAGTGATATTTCTTGCACCCTGAGGAAGCTCCTGAGCCACCCCAGGGGACTGGGTCTTCCCTCCCTCCTTCCCTGCCCTGCTCATCCCTCCTGGTGTGGGCTTACCCCCCTGCTCCTCCCCTGTCCCTCACCCTCCTCTTGCTGCCAGGGGACACAGCCTTTAGGGCTGTGCACAGAGGGAGTGGTAGGGCAAGTGGTTATAAAGCCCTAAAAACATGGGACCTGGATGCCCCTTCCCACTCCCGTGGGAGAGGAGATGTAGGGGAGAGGAGGGCCTAAAACACCCCTTCCCCAAACCATCCTGCTCCTAGAAAGCCCTAATAGCAATAAGGTCCTCCTCAAAGAGTCATATCTCATTTCGCTTATTATAGAAGGCCTTTTAAATCTTTACCACATCCTTGTAGGACCCTGACTAGCATTTTTTTACTTTGGTGCAGGGAGCCAGCAGCACACAGCAGTACTGCGTTAGCAAAGGTATGGTTTGAAAGCCCCACTGCCGTCTGCTGAGGGGATAAAAGCTATTCTCATTCCTGCCACAGACTTCAGAGCCCCTTTTCTTATTCTCTGAAGGAGCCACTTCCCGAACACCAGGTCACCCGCCTGCCACAGGGCTGAGAGGGAGCTGCCAGGGCCAGGCCAGTGCGGTGCAGTGGGACGATGTGGGGTATGGGTGCCAGGCCTGGTGGGGAAGCAGTGGTGGGCAGAGAGGTGGAGGAGAGCAGGGAGAGCCTGGCATTCTTGCAGTGGTGTCAGCTCTGTACCCAGGAGGTGCCGTGAAATGCCATGATCAGGAACACCAGATACTCCCAGAATAGCCAGTGAGACTAATGAAAAGAGGCAATCGCACCCCAAAGGGAGGCACAAAAATCACGGCTGAGACAGGGGCACATTCCCTGTCACTGAGGAGTGCCCACAAGGAGGTGGCAGATGCTGGAGCTCACAGCCAAGAGGATGTGCTCAATGCAGCCATTCAGAGGATGGTAAGTCAAGGTAAGGCAGTCTGCTATGGGGACCCTGCTAGAACATCCCTCTGGGAAGGACCCAAGGGTCTTCAAGGAAGGGGGAGAACCTGGATCCCTGACCATGCCTTTGTTCCCATGTCTATCTCCTAAAAAATGGCGAGTTGCTACCTAGCTGTGAATCCAACCCAGTCCTTCCAGTCCCTGACCATTTTGAAGCACACAGAGGCCATCAGCAGGTTGTGTATTTAATGACATCCATAACTTGGTTCATCTCGACTCCACATGATTGATTTGTTTCCTGGTGCTTCCAAGAAAAGGGGAAAGGTTTTTGACACTGCATTGTAAACACATAGGCAAGAAGGGAGAAGGCATGGCCCGTTCACCCTTTTGCTTCAAGTTTGTGGTGTCTGAGACCCCAGTGTCTCGCTCTGGACTTCTTGCTTTGTGAATATTGGAATTTCTGCCAAATTTGGTTGGGGTCCCCTTCCCCCCCCCGCCCCCCGATTTTTTAAATGGTTCATCTAAGTCACAAGTTCTGTTCAGAGAAGCCTTTTTTCCTTTTGCCTGTCTCTTCTTCTGGATGCACACACATACACATGGCACACAGTCTGTGCTTTCCAGTCCTCATGGTCTGCAAGTCCTAACCTGTCCAGGAGACTTGGCTGTGAATGTGAGGGAGGATTGCAATCATACATTCCAGGCATATGTATTAGACAACACACACTGAAGAACTAGTTACCAGCAAGTGACTGGTTTTTGTTCTTAGCTGACTGATTGTATGCTACATTCACACCACAGCACACCAATGTACAAGGTCTTCCTCTCCCGGAACCACATATTCTGCAACTTGGAGGAGAGTTTTGTCATTTTTAGAGGAAAAAAAATGTCCTCTGCCACTCTCCTGGAAGCCAGGCTGTTCCTGTACAAGCTCCCCACAGACTTGCTGCCAGCCACTGGGGCTGAGACTTCCCCAGATGTACCACCAAGGTCTCCTCAGCCTTCACGGGATCACAGGAAACCTCCCAGGAGCTGTCTTCAGTGCCACAGGGTGCTGGGCTGTGTTCAGGTCCCCACCACAAAACAGCTGTGCCTCTGGAGCCAGCCAGGTTGAGGAAGAATCCAGAGACCCTTCCAAAGGATTTTGGTTTGTAGAGGTGCAAAATACATGTTCCTGGCATCCTAGCTTTGCAGTGACAGATCAGGTGCAGAGTGTGTGATTTAGGAAAGGATATGTTTGTCTTCAATTAAAATCTGAGGTGAATAAACAGATATTTAGATCCAGAAGCAGATTTTGAGATGGACCTCAAAGACTGCTGTTCCGAGGCAGAAGACTGGAGAACTTGTGCTTCAATGTCAGGAAAAAAACTGCGTTGTTTTTGTTTTTTTTTTTTTCTATTTCTGCTCCATAGCTTTGTACATATTATATAGTGGGCAAAATTATTCAGAGCACATCTATGTATGGACAAGCATTTATGGTCTGGGAGATTTTGGGCATGAATTCACCAGCTAGAAGCTTTTCTCAGAGGTTTGGTGGAGACTGGTCATGGTATAGAGGTCAGATGTGCAGAAGGTTTACTTTCTCCCCTTCCAGTGTAGGGTTCTGGTGTTGAAGAGTCCTGAAAAGGGGATACAGGTCAGAATGGTGCACACTCCCCAAGTTTGAAAATACTTTTTTTGTCATCTGTTAATGCATCTATTTAATGTTAAAACATCTGTGACTGAAATTATTTATATTTGCCAGAGTAGGATCTTGTAGACAACAGAAACAATATAACTGTCTGGTAAAGGTATCTACCTGCTGGTTGATTGATGGGGAAAGCTTTCCAATAATGGACGTGATTATTGAAGTGCTTTTTCATGCTAAGAAAAAGCATCTCTCATAAGGAAATGAGGCAGGTAAATCTCAAGGAAAAGGAGAAAATTCTGACAAAAGGCACAATTTTTCAGTCTTTTTTTTAAAAGAGTAAGTGCAAGTAGCAAAATGGAGTAAGGAATGGGAAAATTAAGACTTTAAAAAACAGAAACCAAATACAAGTGCTTACTAAAGTCTGATACCTGCTTGCTAAGGTGACAGTCACAAATGGATAATGCTCTGGCTTTATCAGGACAAAGCTGAGCTCTGGCTCAGGATAAAGCCTGGTGCACACAACGGGCAGCATCCTGTCTGTCCCTATGAATGATATGTGATGGTACAGGGTGTACTAGAACATCACTGGGTAGCTTCTGAGACTGTCTCCTTCTTGAGACACATTGCCTAAGTATCTGTGTGTGTATTGACAATCACTCAAAAAAAACCCTTATTCAGCATGAGGCCCTAAGAATATCTGTAATGGGTGCTGCAGAGCTGCTCCTGGTGCCTGTGGTCTGTGCCTAACTGAAAACCAATGGGCCAAACTGAGCATCCTACTGTAGTGTACTCTGCAGTTTAGGTGACAGAAGCAGGGAAGAGGAGAAGGAAAGCTGTGGCATGGCATCTATTGCTTCCAGCTGCTGTCATTTCTCACTGCCTCCAGAGCTGCCAAAAGTGCTCTGCAGTGGCCATGAGCTCATGCCTGGCAGAGCAGTGGCAGTGTCGCAGTTTAAGCCCAGCCAGCCCAGCTGGCGACAAAGCACCACAAGGCCGCTCACTCACTCCTACCCACCGGTGAGATGATGAGGAGAAAATATAAAGAAAAGCTTGTGTTTGAAAAAAGGACAGGGAGGGATCACTCACCATTACTGTCACAAGCAAAAACCAAACACGACTTGGGGAAAACAACAAAATCAATTTAATTTGTTACCAAAAAAATCAAAACAGGATAATGAGAAGTAAACCCAATTCTTAAAACAGCTTGCATGCACCCTTTCCTCTTTCCCAGGCTCAACTCCACTCCCGATTTTCTCCCTCTCCTCCCTGCCAGTGGTGCAGGGGGACGAGGAATGGGGCATGTGGTCAGTTCATCACACATTGACTCTGTTGCTCCTACCTCTGCAGGGGGAGGACTCCTCATTCTTCCTCTGCTCCAGCATGGGGTCCTTCCCATGGAAGACAGTTCTCCATGAACTTCTCCAGTGTGGGTCCTTTCTGTAGGCTGCAGTCCTTCAGGCACAGACTGCTCCAGCGTGGGCTTTCCCATGGAGTCATGGCCATCTTGGGGGGCATCCCCCTGCTCCAGCGTGGGGTCCTCCAGGGGCTGCAGTTGGGCATCTGCTCCCCTGCTCCCCTCCATGGGCTGGGGGGGGACACCCTGACGTCTCACCACGGGCTGCGGGGGCATCCCCTCCTCCCTTCTTTCTGCACTGACCTCGCTGTCTGCAGAGGGGTTCCTCTCACATTCCAATGTCCTCCTCTGTTGCAGGTTCCCCTTCTTAAATATGTTCTCCCAGAGGCACTACCACTGTTGCTGATGGGCCTGGTCTTGGCCAGCGGTGGGTCCGACTTGGAGTTGGGGAAGCTTCTAGCAGCTTCTCACAGAGAGCTAGCCCTGTAGTCCCTCCCCTACTACCAACTCCCTGCCACACAAACCCAACAGGAAGGTTTTTGCTTTCACACTTTCCATGCTCTTCAGAGTCTGGGTGTGCCTTGTAACTTCTCAATGCCAGATTTTAGCTTTAAGACTAGGTCATAGAGTCTACTTAACTATTTTTGTTTTTTTAAAAATAGCATAGTGGAGAAAATGGGGAGCCAGAACCATACCATGTGTTACTGACTTGCATAACTATACAGTGTTCATTGTACTTAATTGGTGAACTTTTTAAAAATGTCTTTGCAATTGGCTAAAATGGTTGTGTCTTTTTATGTCTTGGGTAATGAAGCAGTTAATAAAATGGGTTGGGAAAACACTGGACTTGGGTCAGAAGTAGGAAATTGGTATTTCTGACATAGAGTTCTTCAACATTGAAAACTTTGGAATGATTAGTAAAATCTTAATTATGCTGGTGTTTATTTGTTCTTCTTGGGTTTAAGGGCTATTGGTAGTATCGTAAGTGAAGACACTGGTGAACAGTGGCTTATGTCCATGACAGCTGCTGTGGGGCACAATGACCTTAAAATATTTTGGAGATTAAAGTTTCTTAGGTGTTACCAGTTCCTTAACTCTAGAGGAAGGAAATGTACTTTTGTATGGATCTCTGACTGACTAGTAGCCTCATACAGGCAGCGAAGTTGCCTTGCTGCAGATCTCAGTGAGAAAAATATGTTCTTTGCAAGCTTGCAAAAGTAAGATTGCCTTTAAACATGTCTGGGCAGGGTACAGATCTCCTTAGATAGGAATTCAAATGATTACTAAACTTTGAACAAGCTCACGACTGCCAGGGCAGTTCGGCTTAAACTTGCCCCATTGCACTTGAGAAGCAAGAGGCACTGCAGCCATCCTTGAGACCTCCAGAGCCCAGGCTCTTTGAGGAGACACAACATCCTGGAATGAAGGTGTCAGACATTACTAAGACAGAAACTGTGTCATACAGCACTCCCAGTCCTGTGGTGGGCTTCACAGAGTCACAAAGTGAAATGAACCTGTCTCTATTCCCACATCTCCTCTGATGTGGAGGCACCTGCTCTAACAGGTAGAGGTGCTCAGCTGTTCTTTGCCTCTAGAGAGGAAGGCAGGACCATGGGGCTAGGTACCATTCTAAGGAGCTTGGGGAGCCCTAGCATGTAGGCATGCTACATCTTGATGACTCAGAACATCCTCCAACAAATGTTCATTGAGTCCTTGCAAAAAGACACTACTACTTACTCCCATTTCCAGGAATAACACCAGTGCCTGCACTGATCCCTGGGGGACAACACTGCTGACTCATCTGTAGCCTAAAAAATGACTGTTAAGCTTTGCTTTCTATCCTTTGTTTCTTATCCTCTAGCTAGCTTTCTGTCCAATTCCTTCCATCTCCATAGCAACATAGTTTCTTAGTAATTTTCGGTACAGAAACACATTACCATGAGCACCCCTATGCATGTGCTTATTTATACATTCTTAGTACTTTAGGATATTATTGAGACAGGCTTGCCTTTGCAAAAGACATGCAGGCTCTTTGCAAATAGACCATGTTTCTCCATAAGCACATCAACTTTTTCCGCTCTCATTATAATAGACTTTATTCTTTAACTAGGAATATTTTTGAGGTAATTTGTGTAGTCAGTTAAATTTTACTATGGTGCATTAACTGCAGAGGCTAAAAAATACTAAAAGAAATAATATAAAAAGTACATAAACATGCCTCTTGTATCTTGTCCTGAGGGGGAGGGTTGTTTGAAATTTTCCCTGGTAATCTACACAATCCCCTTTTGCTGTAACTTATTGAAGTAAACAAATTATTTTGGCTTTCCTAGTAAAAAACGTGAGCACTGCCCCTTGATTACTGCATGGCAAAAACTACAACATTCTATAGTAACTAAGTGTGGAAATGAGATATGACCCTAGCATGGAATAAAGTTTTAATCGGCACTGTTTAATCTCAATGGAATTTAAGAATTTATACTTTAGTGTATGATTTAATGAGAACTTTTCCCCCTCTTTGTCCTAAGCATACAGTACAGATTCCGGACTGCATTTTTTGCTTCCCACTCCCATTCTTGCACTATCCCAGTAGCTGACTAGTTCCTGGCATATGTTCTAGCGCACATTTACAGTGCTTCTTAAGCTTGGTGATACCCCTTGCATTTGCATTCAGAACCTGCCATTCAGGTTTTCACCATTCTGTGGGCTGGATCATGCTAAGCGAATGATGGGATCTTGCCCTAAAATGCTGTTATACTTTTTACACTTGTTACTAGATAGGAAAGCTGATTAGGTACCCATTATGGGCTGAAGGAAAGCAGAATAAACCAGGAAAGAACCCCTCTGTAACTGGTTGTTTTTATTAAGTTGTCCTGTTAGCCACTGACTCTGCATGATTGTCACTCCACTGTCACCCCATTGGGAGTGATCCTGCTGTTCCAATGCCAAATATTTGTTAGAACAGAGCTACCCATCGGTCTGGTCTCACCTTTCTTACAGACAGTCTGAATGCCCTGTTCCTGATGTTTTTTCTAAACCAGCTAGATCCCCACCAAAGCCAGTGACATGGCTGTGTCTGATGATTTCTAGACCACAATCAGTGCAAGCTGAAGCACTAAGGGCCTCTCCATACGGGTATTTAAGATCTTTTCTTCACTGAAATCACATTTCATAGACTACTCCAAAGATATTCCATGGACACAGTATTAAGATTCACCTGGGTCTTCTCTGTGCAGCCTTGGAAGGAATTAGTCCCACAGCAGGCATTTCTCTTGCTGGGCTTGTCTTCACAGGAGGTAGTGGAGTAGAAAACTAGTGTAAAGGGAACTAAACTTAGGAACAGGGAACTGGAGGTCTGCTGCTGGGTTTTCTATGGTCAAGAACTTATGTGGATGATGTCCAGGTACATTAAAAAAAATGGCAGGCAAGAAGGAAGTGTCAGGAGATGACTGAAGACCCAAAAGAGTACAGCTGCTCTGAACTGCCAAGGGGAGTAGCTTGTGATAATTTATAGTAGAAGTGGTCAGAGGCTAGAGGCCTAAACTGGGCCTAACAAGCCACATAAATAGACTTATGTTTTATCTCACCAGTTCATCATGTGTAGTTACACCTCCCTATAAAAGGAAGGTATGGTAGTGAGGGAAGATAGATGAAGATTTTAGAGTGAAAACTTTTTTAACTTTCAGACTGTTAAATGCAGATTATTTTGGCAATAATAACTTGCACACCACTGTTTTACACAGCATTACTTCATTTCCTAGAAGAAAATACAAACAATACTTCAGCCAAGTTCTAGTTGTATGTGCCTCCTTGGCAAGGAGGAACTCTGAACATTACGGTTCCTGAGGGACTGCTAACCAAGGAGTGTTGCCTTTTCTACACATGGAGCTGATGTCAATTTAAATGTGATCAAAGTCCACAGGAGATCTCCTGTTGCTCTTTTCTGGACAGCAAAATTACACATTTCTCATCTCAAAGGGAGTCATGTCTTCTAACTCAAGTTTTCTTCTTTCACCCAATGTGAGAAGCAAGAGATGGAGCTATTCAGGTGTAGTGAATGACTCGTAGGTCTCAGTAGGATGGCTGCAGGTATTGTTCCTCAAACACAACAATACAGGCATTGCAAAATGAAAGCACAGAACTGTTTGTTCTGCTGAATGTGACTCACTGTGTATGCTATTTTCTATATGAAGTTAAATGTTCTCAGAGTCCGTACTCATTAACTGGAAAGGGATGGAAATTATTTATTCTCCTCCTTGCCCCAGACCTACAAACATGAGCATGTGAAAGTTTGTGCACCACACATCATAGTCATCCCTGTCAAGCAGAAAACTGTTCCACCTCTGAGCATCACACATTGATTTGCCAAAACAGAAATCAGTAAACTGTGTTCCTAACTTAGGTAATATTAATATAAAATTTCTCATTAACAAACTTATAACCTTTCCCCCTGCCTTCTTGTTTTGTGTCACCTGGTTCTGTAAGGTGAGGACATCGGGTTTCACTGTCCAGCCAAATAATTTTTCTCAGCATATGGAAATTTCTAGGTAAAGAATGATGATAAGCTTGATAGAAAATGCCCATTGAGGACAAGGGTGTTAAGACTTTTCTGTCCCAGAAAGTGCTGTCATATATTTAAGTGTATTATGTTAGATGCCTACATATAGCACAATGACTCTATTTGCTCCCATAAAAATGTGCTTGTACACTTTCAAGCAAGGAGCTTAGTGCTCTTTGAAAAAGTGCTGCCTAAAAGCTTTCTGAAACTAACAGTGAAGTGGTTGCTTAGTTTGATACACAATACTGGAGGTTAGGACTGAAGGAACACCACCATTACTAACTGTAAGTGACACATATTATATACAAAACAACATAAAATTCTGTATATGCAGCAGACATTTGTCTCTGGAGTCCCCAGGTATACCTGATCAGCACAGATCTTTCTCGATAGGATCTGCCTTCCTGGTACAATAGTGCAGTACAGAGACCAGACAGAAACATTAAAGGTATGTCTGCTCCCAAATGGTATGTAGTTCTTATATTTGTATGGAGCTATTAGATTTGTACTATAATAAGCAACTTTAATATTGTGTCAATGATATTTAAATCTTCAGCCTCTGTTACCTCTAAGAGGATTTTATCCAATAATCTCTAGACACTGACATTTCATATGTGTATTATATGTATGTATTTTAAATATATACACATACATACAAAGATATAAGAACACATAATGGTTTCCTAAAAATACAGGAATAAAGCTCAAGAATAGCCGTGTGGTTTCTCAGACAGTAAACTTGTTTCTTAAGATTGCCTCAAGCTAAAATAGTACAACACCACTGGATCTGAGCCACCATTTTCTGGAAGGAATGGCTTTTCCTCCTTCCCTTCATCTGACAGTTAGTGAAGTGAGCAGCTCCCCTTAGCACTCAGACTGCTATGAGCTGTTCATCACAGTCTCACAGAAACTCGCTCTGTGCTGTGACACACTTGCTGCAGTCTGTGACTAACCTCTCTGACACACTGTACAAGATGTGCAGTTCTTCTCTGACCATATCTATAAAAAATAAACAAAATTAGTCCTGGAAAATGAGTAGCCAAGACTTCCAGTCAGCTCCTTTCTGGCTAGAATATTAAACAGTAAATGTGTCATTAGAATGAGATTGTTCCAGAGATATTCAAGAGTAATTTATTTTCAGACTGTTGCTGCTGTATCATAGAATCATAGAATGGTTTGGGTTGGAAGAGATCTTAAAGATCTTCTTGTTCCAATCCCCCTGCCATGGGCAGGGACACCTTCCATTAGACCAGGTTGCTCAAAGCCCCATCCAACCTGGCCTTGAACACTGCCAGGGAGGGGCCATCCACAAGTTCTCTGGGCAACCTGTTCCAGTCTCACCATCCTCACAGTAAAGAATTTCTTCCTTACATCTAATCTAAATCTACCCTCTTTCAGTTTAAAACTGTTACCCCTCATCCTATCACTACACCCCCTGATAAAGACTCCCTCCCCATCTTCCTTGCAGGCCCCCTTTAAGTACTGGAAGGCTGCAATAAGGTCTCCCCGAAGCCTTCTTTTCTCCAGGCTAAACAACCTCAACTTTCCCAGCATATCCTCATAGGAGAGGTGCTCCAGCCCCCTGATCATCTTTGTGGCCCATCTCTGGACCTGCTCGAGCAGGTCCATTTTTCTTACACGGGGCGACCCAGAACTGAACACAGTACTCCAGGTGGGGTCTCATGAGACCAGAGTAGAGGGGAAGAGTTGTGTCCCTTGATCTGCTGGTCACACTTCTTTTGATTCAGCCCAGGATGCAATTGGCTTTCTGGGCTGTGAGAGCACTTTGCTGGCTCATATTCAGTTTTCCATCCACCAATACCCCCAAGTCTTTCTCCACAGGTCTGCTCTCAATTCATTCGTCACCCAGCCTGCATTTGTGCTTGGGATTGCCTCAACCCATCTGCAGGACTTTACACTTGGCCTTGTTGAACTTCATGGGATTCACATGGGCCCACCTCTGAAGCCTGTCAAAGTCTCTCTAGGATGGCATCCCTTCCCTCCAGCGTGTCAGCTGCATCACACAGCTTAGTGTCATTGACAAACTTGCTGAGGGTGTACTCAATCCCACTGTCCATATCCCCAACAAAGATGTTAAAAAGTGCTGGTCTCAATACCAGCCCCTGAGGAATGCCACTCATCACTGCTCTCCACTTGGATATCAAGCCATTGACTGCAACTCTTTGAGTGCAACAGTCCAGTCAATTCCTTATCCACCGAGTAGTCCACCTGTCAAATCCATGTATCTCTAATTTAGGGAAAACGATGTTTTACAGGACAGTGTCAAATGCTTTGCACAAGTCCATGTAGATGATGTGGACTTATCCACTCTTCCCTTATCCACTATATATATACCAATGCTGTAACCTCGTCATAGAAGGCTACCAAATTTGTCAGGAACAATTTGCCCTGAGTGAAGCCATGTTGGCTATCACCAGTCACCTCCTTATTTTCCATGTGCCCCAGCATAGCTTCCAGGAGGATCTGCTCCATGATCTTGCCAGGCACACTGGCCTGTAGTTCCTAGGTCTTCCTTTTTTTCCTTTTTAAAAATTGGGGTTATGTTTCCCCTTTTCTAGTCAGTGGGAACTTCATTGGACTGACATGACTTCTCAAATATGATGGGAAGTGGCTTAGCTACTTCATTCACCAGCTCCCTCAGGTCCCACCTCTCATCAATGTTCCTTAGATGGTCTTGAACATGAACTTCTCCCATGGTGGGTGGTTCTTCATTCTCCCAGTCCCTGCCTTTACCTTCTGTGACTTAGGTGGTGTGGCTGGAGCACTTGCCGGTGAAGACTAAGGCAAAAAAGTCATTGAGCACTTCAGCCTTCTCCATATCCCAAGTAACCATGTCTGCCATTTCATTTGGGAGAGGGCCCACATTTTCCCTGGTCTTCCTTGAATCACCGACATACCTATAGAAGCTTTTCTTGTTGCCCTTGGTCTCCCTGGCCAGATTTAATTCTGTCAGAGCTTTACCTTTTCTAACCTGATCCCTGGCTGCTTGGACAATTTCTCCGTATTCCTCCCAGGCCACCTGTCCTTGCTTCCACCCTCTGTAGGCTTCCTATTTGTGTTTTACTTTGTCTAGGAGCTCCTTGTTCATCCATGCAGGCCTCCTGGCATTTTTGCCTGAATTCCTCTTTGTTGGGATGCGTCACTCCTGAGCTTGGAGGAGGCAACCCTTGAATATTAACCAACTTTCTTGGGCCCCTCTTCCCTCCAGGGCTTTATCCCATGCTACTCCACCAAGCAGATTCCTGAAGAGGCCAAAGTCTGCTCTCCTGAAGTCCTGAAGTCCAGGGTAGTGAGCTTGCTATGGCCCCTCCTCGCTGTCCTAAAGATCTTGAAGTCCACCATTTCATGGTCACTGCAGCCAAGGCTGCCCTTGGGCTTCACATTCCTCACCAGCCATTCTTTGTTGGTGAGAACAATGTCCAGCATAGCACCTCTCCTTGTTGGCTCCTCTATCACTTGGAGAAGGAACCTCCTGGATTGTTTAAGCCCCACTGTGTTGTCCCTCCAACATATACTAGGGTGGCTGAAGTCCCTCATGAGGACCAGGACTTATGAACATGAGGATGTTTTTATCTGTCTACAGAGGGCCTCATCCACTCGGTCTTCCTGGTTGTGTGGCCTGTAGCAGACCCCCACTACAATGTCACCTGTCCCTGCCCTCCCTTTAATCCTGACCCATAGGCTCGGCTCCTCATCCATCCCCAGGCAGACTCCATGTACTCCAGCTGGTCACTGACATAGAGGGTGACACCCCCTCCCTGCCTTCCCTGCCTGTCCTTCCCAAAGAGCCTGTATCCTTCTGTTCCAAGACTCCAGTCATATGAGCCATCCTACCACATCTTTGTGATGCTTATAAGATCTTAGCCATACAGGTGTGCACACATCCAACTCCTCTTGTTTATTCCCCATGCTATGTGTGTTTGCATAGAGGCATTTAAGTTGGGCCCTGTAAGAGTCGGTCCAAAGAACAGTATTGTCTCAACATTGTCACCAAGGACTTGGTCTATACAATAAACATCTTGAGAAGAGGCTGCAGCAGCCTGCCTGAGAAAGATGTGGTATGTTAACACGCTGAAGAAGGGAGGGTACTGCATGGTATGAACAGTTCTGTACCACTCTCCATGATAACAGTAGTACGAATGGTCCTGTACCGCTCCCCGTTAAGCTCACCAACTGGAATGATGAACAATAAAGACTGCATAGCTGCCGTCAAGAAGATTGATTCCAGCTGCTGTTTCGAACTTTGATGAAGAATTAAACCTCAAGTGAACTTTGCTCATTATAATGTCATTATAATGTAAAAACACACCTCTTGGTCAAAAGCTACCCTCCTCCAAGTCATGCCTTGGACACTCATCCCTGGGCATGCGTGAAGGCCTCACTTGAGTTGGCAGAGGGCCATGGGACAGAAGAGGGGCAAGGTGGAACAGAGGAGGGGCAAGATGGACCAAGGAGGGGCAAGATGTGTTGCCTGGCATAAAAGATGTCTTCCTAGCAAACAAACTTTCAAAAAGCTTTCCCCACCAAGGATCACGATGATCAGGAGGACTGGGGGGACGCTGCCTGGACCTGAGACAAGAGGGATGCCTTTGGACCTGCGGTGGTAGCTATAATCCTATTTCCTCACTTTACCTCTTTTCTCTCTCTTTTCCTATCACTCTTTCTTCCTATCGCACACTGTTTTATGGGCAAAACAATAAAGTTTCACTGTTTGATTGAAGCATAACCCCTGCAGTGTGTCTGTCATTGATTTTTTGCACTTTGAGGTCACAGCAGATGAACTTTTCCATCATGCGTCCATCAAGTAGACCATGACATTTTAAATTGGCATCATGGATGGGATTCAAAATCCAAGTGGACCATGACAGGCCCCCAGTGAAGCTGACTTACTGTCTGGAATTCCTTTGTGCTGCTCTTCTGGTGCTCTCCTGCTGACCTGTGATGCCTCTCCAGGCTCTGGGCATCTCTTGCTGGTGCTGGCATCAAACTGGTAGGAGTGGGATGGTTTGAGGTTCTTCTCCACTGGCAACTTTAGTTTGAAGCCCTCTTCACCAGCTCGGCAAGACTATGGCTGAAGATGCTTTTCCCCTTTCCTGACAGAGGGACCCCGTCAGTCCCCAGTGGACCAGGTTTCTCAAAGTGAGTCCTGTGGTCTAAGTAGCGGAACCCCTGCCTGTGGCACCAGTCCCATAAATATTTGTTGATTCACCAAATTCATCTGGGCCTTTCAAACCCCTTCCCTTTGAGAAAAAGGATTGGGGAAAAAACTGCCTGCACTCCAGAGTCCCTTACTTCTGCTCCCAGGGGTCTGTAATCCTTCTTGATACTCCTCAGACTGCTTCTGCTGTATCACTGGTGCCCTCATGAAATGACAGCAGTGGATAACAGTCAGTGGGCTGTACAAGGCTTGGTAGTCTCTTGGTGACATCCCTGACACAAACCTCCAGTAAGCAGCACACCTCCCTACATGGTGTGTCAGGCTGGCAGATGGGTGCCTCCGTACCTCTCAGAATAGTTGCCTGCTACTGTCACCGATTGCCTTTTCTTACTTGTGCTGCTTATTACAAGGGGAGCAGATCAAGATGCCTTAGTCAGCTCCAGCATCTCTGCTGATGTGAGGGGTCTTTCCTCTTCAGTCTGCAGAGAGGTGAAGCGGTTTTGCAAGGGCACCTCAGGCTTCGGAGGAAATACCTTCCTCCTGCTGGTCCTTGCCATTGCAAGCACTCATTCTTCTGTGTAATTGCCCCCCCTCCCCTCTGTGTGTGCTAGTGGGGGAGTTTTTGGCTGTTTGGCTGTAGGTCCATTGCAGACTCTGCTTGGAACCAGCTATCTAACTCTTTCCCAGCCTCCCTGATCTTACACAGCCTTCTCACCACCTTCTGCAGCTCAGCCACCTGCTGCGGGAGGTCATCCACCTGTGCTAAGCTTTGGCAGACAGGTCTGCCACCTGTCCCTGCCCCTGCCCCAGGAGAAAGGTCCAGGCACTTCCTGCAGTCTGAGGTCTGCACTGCAGCATCTCCCTTCAGCAGCTCCATCTGGGTGGAGGCATTGGCCACCACTGGGGGAGATGGTGCAGACGTCCCAGCTGGAACTGCTGCCTTTCCTCCCAGAAGAGTGCCCCACATTCTGTCTTGAGGGTCAGGTAGGATGAATGCCCTTGACCTGTGCAGATGGTCACAGACTGGTGCCCACTCATTGTCTTAATTGTATTTCAAGCCTCTCCACTTGGCCAGTGAAACGTCCCTTCTTCAAACAGATGCCCTCCCTGCATGCCTTACCACGCAAACCGTTGCATGAACAGCACATGCATGTGTGCCCAAGTACAGTGATTAGATACTTTAGGAAAATAAATCCCTCTATAGGTAGACTTCATTTTCCTACAGTACTTGAATTTTTCATCTTACTACAATTCAAGAAGTTGTATTTTCACAGGCTTTTATCCCTGTTTTCCTGTCTGCATCTGGGTATGGAACCTCTTAACCTAGTCAATAGTTTATTTGATCACTAAACTTATTGTGTAGAATGGTGTATAAACAGTTGACAATAAAATGAATAGCCACACAACAGGAAAAGAAGAATACACTTTTTTTCTATTTAACTGCAAATTATATCTGCTTCAAAGTCACATACTTCTTTAGCTGAGTTATAAATCAAGATGTTTTTTTCCCCAAATAGTATGATAGATTCCTACTAAGAAAATTTTAAAGACTTACAGAGCTAGGGTTCTTGATATCTCATTTTTGCATGCCATCTTAGAGAAAGAGATGATTGGATAGCAAAACTTAATAGTTTCCTTCATGAAAGGAATGAGGGAGATAAAGGACAACCTGAAAAAAAAGCCCCCACCAAATGCCACAAATGATTCATTTCAGTATGTTTGACCACAAAGACTACAGCCATGAGGTTTTTGTGGGTGGAAGCATATCTTGTCAGCATTTATTTTATGAATGAAGTTCTTAAAAATATAATCAATACATAAGCCACTGAAAATAAGTCATGGAATGAGGTTAAATTCTGCACAGCAAAGCTGGACAGTAAAGGGACTATGGAAAATCTGCAAGTACTCCTAGCTATTACATCAAAATGTCATCTTAGTTTTTTGTAAAAGCTTCTGAAAAGTATTATACTTGTCAACTGTCTTCTTATTTTGGAGTTGTGTTACATTTATCTACTTCCCAACAGAAATTTAAAGCTTGTACTTTTTGTCTTTTTCGGTTTTGTAAAATGATGACCATTGGCAAGCAGCTTTTATGGATAAGACTCAGGGATTTTATAATTATACTGTTCAAGTCAGTGAGACTTCCACACCAGGCAACAGCCTTGCATTTTCCTGGCCCCAAAATACCGCTTCACTGCCAGGGATTCCAATATGAGGATGTGGTCTATAGTGGTTGGTGCTATGAGGAGAGGGGGAGATTTCTCTCACCAGACATATCATACCTGGGACTGTTATGCCAGGGATGCACGGCAGTATAGTTATACGCTGTGTGGACAGTCTGTTTACGTGCCTGCTGGGGCAGAAGTAGCAGCCTGCACGACAAGTCAAGAACAGAGTTGTGTAGGAACCTTTGCTGTGGCCTGTATGAGCACTAATGAAATAGGGGTAAGAGAAGATACTCTCTGGTTTAAGTTGTAATAGACTATTGAACTTAATGGGAGGACAGTTTGAAAAGCTTGCAGAACATAACACCTACAACCAGAGAGGCATTGATGAATAGTTGAGGAAACAGTGCATGGAAGAGGGGTTTATAATGATTATGAATTGCAGGTATAGCTGGACACATTACAGAAGGAATAGCATTTCTTCCTAGCTCCATCTAAACCAAAATGGAAGCAGGCTTGTGACACTGAAAAAGTGATAGTAGAGTTATTTGAATTGAGGACTGTGGGAAGATAAAAAAAGAAGATAATTCAGTTTGGGATGACATATTCTGTAGGGATGAAGATATAAGAGTTCTGAAAAAAATAATTAGTTGGAAAGTGGTCAAATGTAGTTTCTACAAGTAAAGTCCTGTTCTACCAAACACCAAAAAATATGGAACAAACCCAAGACTAAATATAAAAGTTCTGTAACAACATTAGGAATCTAGGAAGACTGGTAAAGAGTAATGTTTGGTTTTAAATGCGCTACTGATACAATAAACGTTTAAACATTTAGGGAAAAATGAAAGAAAAAAAATCAGAGTAAATGGGATTGAGAGAGTACATTAGCCAAGGAATGACACTTCTTATCTCAATTCCTGACATATTCTGGCTGAGAAAAGTTTAGATCCAAACAAGGCAAATAGCTAAAAGCATCAACAAGAACCAAACCACAGAATATATAAAGAAAAACCCCATCCTATTTAAATGGAAGAGTAGTAATGGTCTACTGAGTAGTAATGCTATATTGGAAATATTGGCCAGCATGGTGACTAATATGCTGAAAGAAAGCAGAAAACATAATAGGATGGGACACTTGAGTCTTCATGAATGAGTTGCTTTTACAGCAAGAAAATTATCATGTGTTTAGACAGTAGAAATGACTACTTCTTGGAAACCCATCTAGTCAGAAATGTAAAGGAGATAAATTTGCTTAAGCCCTGATCAGTGAACAGGATCTGGTCCAGGATGTAATTATAAAAAAGGCGCTCAGTAACAGTGGCCAGGAGTTAAATCTGTGAAAACAAAAAGCAGTAGCAGAGAAAGGAAATAATTTATGTTAGTGTCACTGTGGAAGAGCACTGGGTAAATTCTATGTCTGAACCACTGTTTATGAGGGAATCTCTGAGACATATAATTTAAACCATTTTTAAAAATAATTTATGATTACCTAATCACAAAATGTGTAGTTATCACTAACAGGACCAAAGAACCACTTAGCATCCATTTAGTTACTCAGAAGGCGTTTTAATTTGATGGCACTAAGCTGTTAACTGATGGCTAAGCTGGTTTACACTACAGGAATGGAAAGTGGCAAATGTGAAAGGAATTTTTTAAAATGGCTTTAGGGAAGACTAAAAATTGTAGAAAACTACTTGCCTGGTCAAGTGTTAGAGTCTGTAATACATAGATCTAGCAGACGCAGGGCTAAATCCAATGTAATGTGAAGAATCAGCAAAACCACTGAAGTTCTTTTAACGTGCTGTTAGATATGCTGATAATGTTCGTATAGTTGGCATGGTGTATTCCGGTTTCCAGAACAGTTTTGATTAAACCTTCAAAAATAAATTAGCCATAAAGGGACAGTAAGAAAGCTGTCTCATTCAATGGTAACTGAATGGCAAGACAAAAAGTGAAAGACTAATAGTGGGAACTCATAAGATCCTATGCTGGGAGGAAGCAAGTTTACTGTTTCTAGGCACAGTGTCTGTAATCTTTGAACTAGACAAAACTTTTCAAAACTGTAAACAGTGTAGAAATATACAAAGAACTCTGAAACATTTTTTCTGTAGTGCAGACATGAAGGTATTTCCTTTGGATTTTGTACACTGCCTGCTTTTTCACTGGTGTCTGATTATGGTTATTGGGGAAAAAAAGGTCTGTCTTCACTGTTAGCTGCAAAAGCAGTACTAATGATGAACAGGTTAACGTTTTGCAGAGATGAAACCAAGCATGTGTGGTCACTGGATAAAGGAAAGCAGGGTGTTATTTGTGCTGCCCCACTGTAAATATAGCTTCTTCCTTGCCTGTCTGAATGAAAGCTATGAAAGAGAGAATTTAACCGTAGTATGTGAGGTATTCACAATTGTGACGGGTTGACCATGGCTGGACGCCAGGTGCCCACCAAGTCGTTCTATCACTCCCCCCCCTCTTCGCTAGAC
>JANZLQ010000079.1:60633966-60660607 GCA_026212715.1 Elanus axillaris | reverse complement strand
AGCTTCCAGCAGCTTCTCACAGAAGCCACCCCTGTAACCCCCCCACTACCAAAACCTTGCCACAGAAACCCAATACTCCTTTGCAGAGAAATAAGCAGATAATACAGCCTGACACTTAAAGTCTTTCACTCTGAGGAAATGATAGAAATCTATTGCACTCAGCTTAGTAGAAATGGTCTTCATTTGAGACTAGTTTTAATTTGCTTACTTGTATTTTTTTTTTCTCTATATGATATGCATGAACTTTTTTGTCATGGCTTGTATGTTAGACAAGATTAGTATCTAACATCTCAGCACAAAACTTCTCTGTGTGTGGCCTGATCTGTCTGTAGACATTAGGGCTTGGAAAAGAACAGGGGAAATACTGGGTTCTTCTTTTCCAAACTGCTTTGCAAATCCTTGTTGTACAAGTTCCTTTATCCTTGACAGCTGACGTTCCTTCTAGATAAATCAGTTTTCTAGCCTAAAAATCAACAGCCTTCAGTGCTTCAGAAACTGTTAACATACCTGATCTAGTTTTCATGCATGTTGTAGTAGGGGGATGTTCTTATTTGTACTTTTAAAGAAGCTAACATTTATCTTTTTCTATTTGTTCTTAAAAGAAAAAAAGAAAAAAAAAAGTATTTTATAAGCCATGGTTGTGACCCTGTAATACAACATTTACCCATGAGAAAAGCAATCCTCTTGTGCTTCATTTTTATGACATCTTATCAATACAAGATCACCTTTCATGGAGGAAAATTCTTGCAAGATCTGTTGAATAGGCCTGAGAACAGCAAAGACATCCATAAATAAATTGTCTAACAGGTGCCATCCAATTGGCTTGCAGCTTTTTTTTCAAGATCTCTACAAAGAAAAAGCTATTTTACTTTTGGTGGGATTCATTTCTTCTAATACTAGGTGTCTTCATATGAGACAAGTATTAAGATCCCATTACTGTTCATGGGGATTTAGTCTAAACAGTCAGTGCAGTATAACATATCATTCTTCTCACCCTCTAGCAAACATTTATATATCATCAAATTCATCACCTTCTGGACTTATTGACAGTAAAGGGACCATAAACAGCTAACGAGGTGTAGGTACACCAAAGTTATAAGAGATCAGTCTCATCCTGGGAGTAATTTACTTTATTCTGTAATCACAAAATTCATGTTGAAGGGATGAAGAAAGTGTGATCTTCCTGTACTTGCACCTTAATTTAAATGCCAATATGAGAAGCTGCAGAGTGAAATAAGGTGAACTGGGATGTTTAGCAATGGAAGAAACATTGATAGAATCAATCCTGCAAAAAATATCCAAACGTACATTTGTCAGGGTGTTCTGTCATGTTCAGAACCAGCTGATACACTAGTATAGTATGTAAGGACAGAAACAGAATCTTGTGGGGTATTTGAATATATTTTCAAAATGTATTGACACATATAAGGCAAGTAGCAGACTCCCAAGTAAGCTGGATACCATGTTTTCTATTTGAAAATTGGTAAGTGTCATAAAATTTTGTAAATGCTACAGGGCATCTACCTTTGATACTCAACACTGTTGTATACCTGGTTCATAGCAGCTAATTAGATTCATCCATCTGACAGTATTTGTAAAGAAATTTTAAATATTCCCAACCATTAGATGCAAACAGATTAGTACTATTAAGCTGCAAGTTCACTGTCAATAAAAGTGTATTAAATACTCTGTGTGGAACAGACTAAATCAAAGCCAACTCTAAAAATATTAATAATAATTAAAATTAGCTGGCTACATGTAGCAGTTTTTTTAATAAGTGACCATAGCTGAACAAGTAGTAAAACCCATAAAGCACAGTTCCTAAAACAACATCCACAGTGGATATAGCGTGTCAAACATAACATTTTATCAATACACTTTATAATAGAAAACTAGTTAATAAAATGATAAAGTAAAAAAATTAAGAATAGACTATCTTCCCATTAGCTATTTACCTTAATGATGTCAAAGAAAGCACCCTTTCTCTAAGCAAAACTGGAAACTGAAAAGGTATTGTGGCTTAAATGACCAAGTATTAAATTATTCAAGACACATAAACTGTCTTTGAAAGTGGAAATGTAGTTAACCTCAAACCAGCAGATTAACAGAGAAAGAAAATAATAGGATAATATCCTTCAAAGATAACTTCTTCCAAGTAGCAATTTACCTATGGGAACAAGATCTGTGAATGTCAGGGAGACCACTAGTTGGGAGAGATTTAGGCCAATATTAAACACTAACATGGAAAAGAAACCCAAGCATATTTACACTAAGGAGAAGAGAATAAGATTTCGGGCAGGCCCTAAGCCATCCACTGGTGAAGGTTCATGTACTGTATTACAAGCAAAGAGTCTGTAGTTATTTCTTAAAGACTGTAAACCCTTTCCCTGAAATTTAGGTTATACTTATAGACATTATTATATTGGATGACATAGTGTTGTGTTGCTCTGGTATGACAATTTCTGTGATTCTACCTTTAAGCACCTCCACTGAGACACGAAGATGAATGCTTAGCTCAAATGCATGGATTAAGATCCTGGCTGTCACCATATCTGGACTGCACCACTCAGAACTTCACTGTGTTTCAAGACACTAACTCAGAAAGATGCAAGAAAAAGTCAGGCACTCTGTGCGGGTTTAGAACTGTGAATGATGAATGGCAAAACTCTATGCTCTCTTGCATGGCAAAAATTATAATGTAGAAACTCCCCCCAAATGGAGAATGTCTGAATTGCATTTTTTTGTGTCCTCTCATAACATTCTGATTACTTGGAAGTGGTGTATTCAAATCACTGATGGAGACTTCTTTTCTCTTGGAAAAGGATTTATGCTGGAATTTTTATAACTGGAAGTGGATCAACAAAGAAACCTTATTTGCCACTCTTATTTTTTTTCTGATGTAAAATGTATTGGCTAGAGATATTTTGAGATGTTCTATCCTTTTATAACCAGATATGCAAGCACAGACTAAATACATAACAAGAATGTGATAGTTTGACTGTGAAACCCTGCAAAAAAAGGATGTTCAAGTTCTGCATACAAATCCCATATTTGCTAATGCAAATGGATCTTTAAGAATACAAAATGGTTTGGCATATGCAGAAGAGCGTATGTGTCCATTAAATCGTGGTCTGGTACTCACAGTTATGAGACCTGCTTAGAAAAATGAGAATATAGCTTTCCTCATAATGCATCTTTAGCTTCTTGTCTAGTGTACATGTGTTATCTGCCTGTGCCTTGGAAATTTGAATCTCTCTCTATCCCCTCTTCTGTATACTGCAAAGCTAAACCAAACAGTCCCCTCCTAACTCTGTGGACCTCTCACAGAGAAGCAAAGTGTTCTCCTCCTCCTGACAGCTTTATGCATTACCTAGCTTATCTCTTGTCCATTGCAATTGGCCCAAACTATAGGTCAAAATGACATGGACATTTGCTTTTCTGCTTATTAAATATCGACATAGCTTTCTTAATCAGTGCAGGCAGGATTGAGTATTTGCACTGCAGCAGTTAGGGGAGGAACTGAGAAATATCTCTCTGACATGTAACTCTAAGAAACAGAGACACTATTTTCATAGTAGATCATGCCCTAGCGAAGCTTGAAACTGAGCAGAATCCATGCAGGGAAGGGGGAGTTGCTGCGGATGGTGTCAGGACCTCAGGGTCAGGTTCTGCACTGCTTGAGACACATGCACTCTCCCTGGGGAAGGGAAGATATTTTCTTTGTGTTTAGGTAGTTTTGCTCCATGCAGCAATAGAGCCCTGAGAATGTGCATGGTCAATAGTGCTGCACTCTGTTACCTGTCTCCCTCCTTTCCTTGCCCTACTGTAGGATTTCAGCCTGTGACATGGCCCTGTGACCCCAGGATGAGGGAAAGCATGCCTTTGCAGCACTGGGAATGGTGGGCACATGGCAGCTGAAGATTGCAAGTGCTTTGGCACTGGTGCCAAGGAAAACACTGCCAGCCTACGAGGGACACAACAGGCCCACAGTCACTGGCCAGACTGTGGGACTGTGCAAGGAATTAGTCTGAGTACCTTAAACTGATACACCTAGTGATCATTTTCTTGAAAGAGGATAACTCCTTAATACTGCTAGAAGCATGGGGCAGCTTAGGAGACACCACATACCAGGATCACTCCACAAAACAAAGGGACAGTATTTAAGACAAGAAATAACTGAGCTTAAATGGCAGAAAAAGTGAACTGCAAGGGAAATCCCACCACAACCTTTCTAACTACAAGGGTGGTCAAGCTCAGAAATGGCTTGCCTAGGATAGTTACGGATTGTTCAGACAAAAGAGAAGTTTTAGGTAAAGTTGATCTGCACAGGGGCTTGAAGTAGGCTATGTAATCTGTTTTCTAGTTTGGTAAGGCTGTTTGACCTACCATGAGTGTCCTCACTGGGAAGCCTATCCCATTATGTGTAACACTGAAAGAAAGCAAACTCTCTTATAAAGCTCCTGCTACAGTATTTGAATTCAGGACGGTTGTTATAGCCTTATTTGCTATCCAGAAAAATTATGGCATTTATGAGACTGCTTGGGAAGTGGGGAAGAAGAATGTCTTGTGGTCTTATGAAATAGCCAATGAGTATTTTTAGCCTGGTTTCACAGAAAATCTGCATGTTAAGTGTGATTGGAGCCAAAGATAAATTGCTCTGGTAGTGTCAAACTTGGTTTGGCCACTAAACCTGTATATAAACCTGCTGTAAATACTAACTAATTTTGTCTATTCATGTTAATTATCAACTTGCGCAAACAATTTGTGGATAGAAGAAAAAGCCTAGTGCTGTTTATCCACAGGGATCTTGGCTAGTTTAAATGTGACAGGATGTAGGATGTCATCTCAGCAATTGGCAAGAGAGAGCAAACACAGAAAAGCAAAAGGAGAACTGAGGAAAAAAAAGTTATGGATATTCATATCTTACCTTATAGATAACTTCAGACTGCAATTATGTCTGGGTCATAAGCATAATGGTATTTGGACTGACTTCTAAAGAGTCTGCATGCTTTGTATGTCCTCATTGTTGCTAAGAAGAAAAGGTCTTTATGCCACAGCAATAGTAAAGAGACATTCCGTACAACCATGTATGCTCTATGCCACATAAATCTGTCTAAGATTTATTAGAATTAAAGATTACTGATATGTATACGTGCTACAAAAACAATGCCACCAGTTCACTCTTCAGACAGCTTACCAGCTGGAAACATTCCTTTTTTTTCCATGTCATTTCCAATATTACTTCAGCTTCTATGCAAAGCAGTTATTTTTTACCACTGGCATGGAGTCACGGAAGTCTGAGAGGGCACAATTTAGGGATTTATTTGCTTTACAATGGAGATACAAGAGCCATATAGCAGAATCTATGATGCAGTACAAAAAGGTGTGTAGGCAGATGGAATTACTCTATAGTAAAAGCATTTTCCTCAGGTGTTACGTTTGTAATGTTTCTCCACTGATAACAATGGTATTAAACCAATAATGAGTTTTGTTCATCCTGTTAAATACCTTATTTTGATTATATCTGTATTCCAAAATTTCAGGCGTGCAGGGCCACATCACATAAATGACTCCTCAGCTTGTGTTTGGTGCAAAAAAAAAAGAAAGGAACTCAGTGTTGTGAAATTCAGCTTTGTAACCTCCTAATGTAAGGCACCTGGCTATATGCAATGACCTAGGCTGTGAACCCCATATTCAGAATTACTCATGTCATGTAAATTCAGTGATCATTAAACATTTAACCAATGCTGTCATCAGGGATTAGACTGTTTCCTACCTAAGTCCTTTCCAACTGCTTGCTGTCTTCTTTTAACAGTAGTCAGATTTTAATTCTTTCATGCAGTGTTGTCATTTTTTTCCTTTACAAATGGATGCAGAGTTACTAGCTCAGACTTTTTAATGTTTTACATCAATCTGCATATTACAAATATTTTGCTTTGATGTATCATCTAAGCATAGAAGCAGCTATGGCTTCATCTCTGATCATAGGCTACACCATTTTTTTTTTTCTAAACAAGACCTTTGCATCCCAGATCTAACAGGGTTTCCCCTGCCTGGATATACTCCAAAGATCTGTGTTAGATCTGACATACACAAAGCAGCTGGATTTAAGCAGGTTCTAGACATCACGACTATTTTAGCACTCACAGACACTTTCAAGAAGCAGATCCTCCCAAGCCCCCCCTTCCTGAAGACTAGCCTTGATGGTAACACTGGTCCTACCTCTCACTGATCATTATGGTGTATATCTGCAGTCTGAGTATATATCCCAGCCTGACAGAATCCAAGCTTTGATACTGAGGGTGAATACTTCTGGTGTTTTTACAGGGGTTAATGAAAACTCCATTGCTCTTCACACACAAAGGCTAAGGGCATACAGTTAGAAGTAAAAATGGACATGCCTGCTGTATCCAGGTAGGCATGGCTACCCTATGTGATCATTCTTGAAACTGAAGTTCTTGAGCTCTCACCACCTAAATCAGCACACCCCCCTTCATAGATTTTCAGTTTTCTCTCTCTTTAGAGTCATGGCAAACTGCTCCTGCTCTTTCAAGAGGACTCTTCCTTGCTTATGAGCACACACATAGTATAGTGACCAGAAAAGCTAGCTCTCCCTGAGAAGCACCCATTTCACATTTTCTAAGATTGCTCCCTTGAAATGGGGAGAGCTAAAAATTCAATGTCCTTCTACTATTGATTCTGTGGCAACTGTCAGAATTAAAGACAGAGATAAAATCAATAACATAAAAATAGGCCCTATAATGATGACAGAGTTTGCTTATTCTGTGTAGTGTCAAAGTGTAGTTTCCTAATTCACTTTGTAGTTCTCTTATTCATTTACTAAGCATAGTTTTCTTATTCATGTAGTATTAGACCAACGTCCCGCTTTGTGCATAGTCATTTCCAAAGTCGTCACACCATGATGTTCTTACTTGGAAGTTTCCAAGTAGTATAATGAAAATAGATACATTACTGCCACTTAAATTAAAAGATACGTCAGCAACTCTTTGACTACTTTAAAAAAAATTATGACTACTTTAATTTGGATACCAAATAGTGGCATTTTTCCAGGTAGTGGTGTCGTGATCAATGCTGACCCACTCAGCATTGCACTCAGTGAATTTATGCGAGAAAATCTGTAATTACCTCTTGTTAAAGGACAGAGCAGAAACAAAGACTGAAGGTGGGGGGAAGAAAGAAAGAAAATTCATCTTAATTTACTACAGGCCACAGGCGAGCCTTTAAAATGCAGTATGTGTGGGTGAGGTGATGAGTTTGTCAATAAAATCAAAACACTCATAACTTGTAGAGGAGGCCAAATAGACCAGAAGTAGAGAGAAGCTGCAGAAGGAGGAAGTAGGCTGACAAGACAGTGGAGCAGTGGAGGCTAATGAAAAAGCGTGGCTGCCTGAAGAGGACAAAGAGTGCCCTTGAGTTTGAGGGTGTTCTCAAGGTCAAAAAGATTTTGGACAGGAAGCCAGTGGACGGAGCTAATGAGGGGAGTTAACATTCAAACATGCAGACAATGGAGATGAAATCAAAACCAGTGATTTATGTGGGCTGACAAAGGCAGTGACTGCATTTTGGAGAATCCTTTACTAATCAAGGCACAATGCGTAAGGGTCTGAATGAGATGTTTGGCCATAAGGATGGAGATTATAAGGATTGCTCTGTGGAGACCTTGAGGACAAAGAAGTGGCAGGTTTTTGGAAATGGATTTGTCATTAGAAACACTAATGAGTGAGAATGGTATCCCTGTGAAAACACAGAAAGCCAGATTGGAAGGTATCCAAAGCAGATGAAAGGGAGAAAATGGTTGTATTTTGTAGTATAATTAAGGATTCTAGAAAGAACAGGAAGGAGAGAAATGGGGAAAAGATGGAAATGGGCAAGAAAAATCAGGGCTGATTTTTGAGGAATGTAGAACCTGGAAATGAGAGTTTGAAAGACATACGACGAAAATTGATTAAGAGTATAGAACTAAGAGGAAGAAAAAGGACAGATCACCTGAGAGACAGGTCAATGCTGAACAACAAGGTAAGAAGAGAAGTACAAAAGAGAGAAATGATTTGGTATACCTCAGAAAGACTCATCATCAGGAGTGTGACCTTGCCATAGAAACAGCCATTCTAACAGTATCTGTATTCAGAATAACATTTCTTATTCTTTTTGGCTGTAACAATATTTGTAAATTAAAGTATGTCTGAAACCAGTCTCTGGCCCTGGCCATGTGCTTCAGAGAGCCCATCTTCACATTATTAAATTCTCTTACCTGCCAGAGAAGAACAGTTCTTTGCAAATTGTCTGTAGCTCCTCCTAATTCCTAAACTGTGGCTAGGGATTTTGGGGGGAAAATGCTACTAGGCACAGATTAAGTGTGTGTCAGGGACACTCTAGTATTTTGACAGTTTGAATAACAGAGTTCCAAAACTTTTAAAGTTGTATGAAGATACTTGTATAAATAAACAAATCTATTCTAGGCAGCTTGAGAATTTGCTAAAGACGTATATACATGTCTGATTGGCTAAGCTATAGAGCAACAGAGTGAGAAGTGTAGGCTCAAGTTGCCAAGAAGACATGGCAGGATTCCACATTGGTGCTGACATTCTGGGTATTTTAATCTTTACCATCTCAGATTAGAAGGATATGGGGTTAAACATATCTTTCCTTTGGTGCATATTTTCATTAAATGGATTCTGAGTATCTCACTAAATTATTAAGATCACAGTCATTATGGGGACTGAAGCCGTAATTTAACGTAAAATTAATCTACCAGTTAAAGAATATTTCACATTCACACACTCTGGGGAAAAAAGGAGCTTGTCATCACAGTGGGCTGTAGCAGCTGTGAGTAACCAGCTGCCTCATTCCAGCTACCAGGAAGACCAACACAGATCAATAGCTATTGTGCAGCAACTTTGTTTTGTAAAAATCAGCACATATAAAAGGATAAACTGGAAAGAAATTGAATGAACTTTATTTCAAATGAAATCCATTACCCAAGTATGGTAGACTAGAAATACATTTAGTGGGAAGCCAGACTTGAAACACTTCTGAGCAGAGAAGAGAGCTGCTGTGCTGTCTCAACCAACAGAGCATGTTGCCTCCTGAGTGCATGTGCAGCACCAGCTTCTGCAGAGGAAGCTGCAAGAGACTGTATAGAGAGGCAAGACAATTCCACAGTGGTTGGGAAAATAGCTTTTTATTGCACGCAGCCTGAAGACTATCTACTGACCGGATGAACCAGGTATTTTATCTCCCACAACCTTCTTCTCAGTCCTTCTCTTCCTTACTGCCTATCCTCTTTTCTGTAGCTCAGGGTATTCTTTTTATGTCTCCAAATATCTTTGTGAGGATCCACCTCTGAGCTGTAACTTGATATTCACACTCTCAGTGTTGTCATCATCTCCACCGCAACTAGCTAGGTTGTATAACAAAAATAATTGGTCTGTATTCTTCTGCTAATAAAAGTATCCAATTACTGTATTCTCTGTTGCAGAGGCATTGCAGTTGCTTGAAAGAATTCAGGGAAGGGCTCTGCTTTTTAAAAAATATTCATGAATTCCAAAAGGTACAATTTTACCAGAAATATTTTCTGTAAATAGGAAAATTAAACAGAAAGTGTTATTTCATATTCATTATGTCCTTTAGGAAAACAGTGATCCAATGCAGCAGTATAAACAATAGATAAATGGAAAGATTGATGCATACAAAAAATTCTAGAAATTTCATGCTTTCCATCATCTGGATTAGGATGAATTGGTATTTTGACCAGACTTTTCCACATATGGCTGCTTTTATTGCAGTATCTACTTCTGAGTTGTTGCTGCCCATTGTCAGAAGACAGGCTTATTTAGCATACACAACAAACAAGCAAACAGTAAAGGAAAATAAACCAATAATTTATAGATAAACTGTAATAATTTTTTACAACCACATTCAAAGAAATTCCTGATCAATTCTCTAGGGAATTTCTGCCCCAAGAAGAAACTAAACTTACGAAGAACATTTGCTGTAAGTGTCATATTGTTATTAAGGTTGTTGGTATAAGGAGGTTGCATATAATTTTTTGTCCATAGGGACAACACCACTCTTCTGAGTATGTTCTGGCACTGAGAGGCTCTTTTGGTATTCCTGTTAGAACAGGTGATGGATGTGGCTTGTAAGCTTCAGGGATTCTTAAAATAAAAATTAAAGAGGTTCATTTCACCTGCGTTTTCCTTTCCTTACGGAACACTGACTCCAAAGAGTCCTTTGCTCTTTGTAACTCCTCTGTCCTGGCTTTTGCCCCTCTCCATCCTCGCTTTCCTGCAGTACATTTAGTTTCTGTCTGTTTGTAGAATTACTGGTGCAGTTGGTCAGCGTCTGTGCTGCCTTTCTGTATGCACCTTGCATAGTTAAAAATCCCTTTAGAGTGTTCCACATTTCTAGCCATTTACCACTAGTGATCCAACAGGGAGACCTGATGTCAGAAAATAGTGATTTGTCTTAAAATATCTTGTAATGATAACATAAGGAGTTATCTTAAGACACTTTCTATTTCTGAAAATTTCAGTTAAAGAGTAATAATTCAATCAAAATTAAACCTTTGTGCTTTGTAGCACTGTCCCAGTTGTGTAGGAACACTGAAAAGTCCTCATTAGAGCTGTTGCTTCTTCACTTGCAGAAATGACCTTCTGCAGCTGGTGGAAACTCCTTCCTAGTATGCAAACTACTGCTGCTGATTCTGGATAGCAAATACCAGCTTTTGAATCTAATTCAAAGCCTGTTGAAACTGATGGAAAGACTCTGTTTCAACAACTGCTTATTACGTTGCATTTCATGGACTCCAACAAAAAGATTGAGAGTCCTATTACATCTCTGAAATTCTACCAAAACTAACCTAGCTCCATAGCAATCAAATCAGCCCAATCAAAGTGGCACCAGCATCAGCAGGTGTATTTTCAAATACTTTTAGCCTCGGAAAATATACAAATATGTCATTAGGAACAAAATAAATCCTCATCAGTGATGGAGTTCAAAACAGAGAAACTCAAACACCTGCTAAGCTATTTGCATTCATTAACATCCAAGTTTCATTGAAGTAGAGATGGGACACCTGCAAAACTCACTTTACAGAAAAGGATTAAATTCCTTAAGTCAGGTCCTTTCAGATTTTCATAATTTTGCTAAATAGTTTCCACCTTACAATCGTTCTTCTTTTATGTTTTTTTTTGTTTGGGTTTTGGTTTTTTTTTTCTTTCTTTTTTTTTACATTAAAAATATCTAGGATGGAGATGATAGGAAGAAGCTCTTAGGAAACTCCATGAATAACAGTTTAATAAGCAGCAGAAATTTTGAACTAGTGAAGTCCATTTTCAGCTTTCCTTACATTTGATTGATAATAAACAATCAGAGTTTGGCAGTCAAAATGAGGAGCAACAGTGCCTCTCTACCTTCTTCTTTCCTTGTGCATTCAGAGGTGAGAAACTGTTCACAACTATTTCAACCAGAATATTAATTTCTCAGAAAATAACTTATTCTAAATGAGAACTTTGCCCAGAAATACAGAAAGATATTATTTCAGTTGTTGCTTTTTAGTGTGACTAACTGTAGAAGAACTAGTAAAATTTTCTTCTGATTTAATGTATTATTTGAAGAAACAATATGCTAATAGAACAGCATCAAGAGAAATTGACAGTAATGAATACCTCCTCATTTAACATTTCAAGGAATTCTAAATATGCTAGCCCTTCACCAGGTCTCATGGGAATTAATGCTATATCCTGCTAGATATCATTATATGTATTTGAGTATCATGGTGATTTATACTGTATAGATGCTGAGAAAGATGGAACATCCCCAGTTTTTAAATGGATATGTGTATGGACTAAACTTAATCTTTTGTTAGCTATTCCAGCTTTGCTGCAGGACAGATTTCAAGTTCTGTTCTTGCCATTAGTCTGTTTGATCAAGAAACATTAAAAAAGACAGCTCAGGTTAAAGACGGGTAGTGTTATTTTAGAATTGCTAGCTGAACATGACAGGACATTGGCTGACCCACAACTAGAGTTATACTGTTACTTTAACAGGCCAAAATATATGTTAGAAAAGATGAAAATATCTTGATCTTTCATATAGAAAGAAAAAAAACCAATTCCTTCATTTTGCCCTAAAGCTGAAAAGCAACAGACAGACATGCTAGTAAAATGTTACACTTGTTACACATTGGTATCATAGAGTCTGAATAGTCTTCTTGAACTACCTCAGGTTTCTGGTGTTATCATGTGCCTTGTGAAGGCTGAATTCTCTCCCTTTAAGCCTCAGCTCCTTTAGTCATGCAGTTGAACAAGAATAGTAGCTTTCAGTAAAGAAAGTAAGTTTCTAGCCTTCATATATATATAAAAAAGATTGAAAGTAGGAACTCTGTTCTTAAACAGAAAAGTAAATGGAAAGATTACAGAATGTATTATTTTCTTAGTCTTTTGATTATTTTTTAAAAAATTCTTTCTGGTATTTACTCTTGCTTGCTAGATACTCAGGTCTGGTAGCACCTATACCGATTCATTTTTTTAAAATATGACTTTCACCATACAAAGACATATGTTTGAATTATTGTTTATGTAATTAGTGAGGCTTATAAAATACAGCAGCAGAGTTTCTTGCTGGTCACTGTTAATATATTTGTCTCTTCTTTCCCCCTCTATTTTGACTCCCTTAAAGAGAATACTCAAATTGCATGAAAATTTAGTTTTAACAGGTGTCCTAGTTTTGGTCCAGCCTAGTTACCTCTAGGTGCATCTAATCTAACTATCTAGAGAGAGAACTTTAACAGGGCCCATTATTCCTGAGGCCAATTGAATGTACTGAGTATTGCTAACTTCAGTATCTCAGAAAGAAAGTCACAAGGCTCTCATTAGGATTAAGGACTGTATATACCATGTTACTGACCTCTATTTAAATTTTTAAGTATCTTCATAAACCCTTATACCTGGCGAATATGGAAAACAACCTGTAGTACTAATCATCTCAAGTAAAGAAAACACAGTGATTTTGGTACTGCTGCACTCCCAAATCTGCTTGTCACCACAACAACCTCTACCTCTCCTTTGCAACAGTTCTGCCTCCTCAAGCTCTCTTCCCTCTCCTACAGCAGTGGGGTTGGCAGCAGAGTCCCATCCCCATTTCTCCTCTCCAGCAAGGTAAATGTAGAGTACTAGCAGGTTTTCTATGTGCACTTTCGCTGTTTAATATAGCCAAGTGGTGCAGAGAGGAGCTGTCTTACCTGTCACTCTGCTTGAGCTGGTTGTTTACTTCTGCTCTGTCATTTCAGCATACACAGGAGGATAATTTTATGGGGAGTCTGAAATGATCACATCTTTCTGGATCAGGGAGTTGCTGTGCTCTACTCTTGGCACTTGGCTTGCTAACTTGCCAGCACAAATTTCAGAAATTTAGTTGTCAAGGCAAGTCCACTTCTAACCTTAAGAAACACAGCTAACCCTTTTGAGCTCAGTCACACCATCTGAGGTACGAAAGGGAAGGGACCATCTGGGTGATCTGAAGAGGAGCTCACACTATAGCTAAGGCAACAAGCTATAACACTGCCTGGACGGGGAGAGACATTTATGTCATTACTAAAATGGATGAAGGTTGTAATTAGATGGAAAATGGTTTACAAACAAGTTTTCCTGGTGTCTCTCTTTTACCCCCCCAAAAGCCTTGGGTTCTGAGGAAAAAGGGAGAAACACCACCAGCCACCTTTTTCCAGAGCATAGATGTCTTAGTTGTGATATACACAAACTTCTCCGAAGAGAACCAGACTATTTAGAAATAAAAATCAAACAGAAATTCTTAATTCAAAGGAGATTTCAAGTTAATATCTGATTGAGAATTCCTTGCCTAAGGAGAGGATTTTCTGGAATAGATAGCAATGTTATTTTTTTAAAAGCTATATTGTTTTCTGATTTATTAGGTAATTTTTTTGTAGCATGTGTCACCACAAACTTCCTGTTAAAACCATTCCATATTGGTTCTTAGAAGTCTCTTTAGCTCTTGTTCTCCAGGGTCTGTTATTTCAGTACATTATCCTGTGAAATTCAGTACAGTGTTATTTCACATCTTAACTGAAGTCAGGAATGTCTGATCAAGACCATATCTATGCACACAATATTTTTTCCTAGCTATAATACACCTTTGTCCAACATTGATAAAACTAAGATTTAAAATAGGATAAAAATAAGATTATTTTTATGCTGCAAGAGGGGAGAAGGCAGTCAGTCAGAGTAGCTCTTTTAAAATTTTGTTTTATCCCATACATTTATCTCACCTTCCCCCCCAACTCCATTTCTTTTAATAATAATATTGGTATGCCAATAGGAGAGTGAAACCCTCTGCCATCTTCCTCAGCACTTATTAGTTACTGTAGCCCAGAAGATGGACACTGGGACAGGCAACTCATCAGGTAACGTTTTACTCCATGTTTGCACCAGTATAACTCAGCTGAAAGAAACAAAAGGTGCATTAACATCAAATTAGTGTGTGAGGATGAAATCATATTGTAAGGCATTAGGGATAATTTGGAGACCAGATCCCAATTTATTCTAGAAAATCAAATTGTGGGTGTTTTCGTGGGGTGCAATCTCAAGCACTTGCCTGACAAATTTCACCACCTTTTGCAGTGAGGACTCAACTCCTAGAGTTCATCCTCACCTTTTCCCTTTAGTACTCCCAGTTGCACAGCTCCCAGTTCCCCAAGATCTGGCCCTGCACCCACACCTGAGCTTGCATGTCTTAGCACATAACCAATTACTGCATTGTGCTCTCTCATCTGGAGGGAATTAGTGGAAAGCTTCTTCCTCAGATATGTGTGTAGCTGACCTGCAGAAATGTCTTGTCAAAGTTATCTTCTTAGATAATGCTGATATTTTAAAATTAATGGCATGCAAGACAGTTGCTTTTAGCTAATTTCCCAGTGTGAAGAAGTTCAGACACAGCTAAGACTTTACATTTTGACAATATATGAGTGTAACTCCTATATTTTTCTTGTAGAAAAATTATGTAAGTCTGAGCTTACTGCTGCAAAAATAAAAAGGAGGGAAGAAGGAAGCAAAAAATACCTTCATTGACCTTGCACAAACTTTTTTTCAGTTAATAACATTTTCAGGATTCACATTTCTTATATTGGTGGAATGGGTGGAAGGGGTAAGAGAGAAAGAGAGGCTAACAGCAATTTTACAGAACAGATAAAATGGTCCCCAATCCAGCCTATAAATTACTTAGCCTTCAGATTTTATATTCTGCAGTTCTTACATAAGGCATATATATTGTGAATGACAAAACAAGACTCATGTCTTTCAATGCAACCTATTGCTGTGAATTCTTGCTTCTGGAGAACTTTGTGGTGGTCCATGTATCCCTATTAACATATCACAGTGAAAAGTCAGGACCTAAACCTGTTTCAGTTTCAGAAAACTTTATTAGTAGTGAGAAGCACATGTGTGAACCAGAATTTCCCTATTATTTCCATCTCAGGAAATCCAATAATGTTTTAATGGATTGAACAGACTATAAATACTCCCTTTTGTAACTGAACTTAAAAATGCTGTCCTGGGAAAAATTATAATTTGAGGTATTTAAATGACTCTTAAACACAATAAAATTTTATATTAAAGAAGTAAGCTTACGATATTTGTAGATACTAAACTGCAGTAGTTGAATTGGTATTTCAAACACATAGTAGGTGTACTGTGGCCTGATAATCAAATTCTTAGTTCAATAACGAGATTGCTGTTCACATTAATGCACAGCAATGAGTAAATCCACATAGTATTTTAGTTTATTGTAAATTTGTAGATTTGTATTTTCTAAGTGATGTTCCAAAGACCTTTTGTAATTATTTAACCCAGTTAAAAGTGTCAGCTTAATTTTGCAAGGGTGTCTGTAACTTGTGTCAGCAGATAGTATGGATAATTTATGAGGAAATGACAATTTATAGGAAGCAGAAGAGGCTTCATGAAAAGTTAACGTTGAGAGAAGTGAGCTTTTTAATATTTTTTTAGGATCACTAAAATAGATGATAAAAATTAATCTAATTTCAGTCTTGGCTATATTTAAAAGTCTTTTTCCATGTTTGTCATGAACAATCATAATCAGATCTGCCAGTGAAACCATTAAACATGTCAAAGTGGTTACTGAAACAAGTCAAAATGACTACTGATAATACTAAAAACAACTTGACACTGGAAATCTTCACGGAAGTAATCCATTGTAAACACCAGCTTATGAGGAGTCTGAACTGCTTGTATTTCAGGCACTCCTTCAGCTCCTAAACAAGATTTTGATATAGGTATGACTTGGATTATCAGAAAAGCATATGTAATGGCTCAGATGATCAAAAATCAGTATGTTGATATGGTTACAACAGGTTTGGTTGCCAAGACTGGGAAAGAAAACTAAGTCACTGAGAACAACATAGCTAAAGGGAAATACTAATGGACAAGGAAAAAAAAAAGAATTAATAAAAAAATTGATAAAATGTTCAACAAGAAAAAAATGAGTGTAAGGTTGATGGGCAGACTAGGAAAAGATGATAGGCAAACAGAAAATGAGAGCAGTTTGCGAATTATTTCAGTCACAGCTACAATGAATCAATATGACCCAACTCTCAAACATGTTTGTTATCCTTAGAAACTTATGAAAAGTGAAGCACAGCACTTTTGTTACAGGTCATATAGACCTTCATCTGAAATATAAAGCAGCTTAACAATACTGACAGTGAGGAAAAATCAGATATTTAGTATGAAGAAAGAACATGGGAAGGAGGAGGAAAATATTGACAACCTGAGGCATTAGGGAAATGTGAAATATTTGCAGATCAATTTAGGGGTTATAGGCAGCCCTAAAAACCTGCCTAGGTTCACATGTCACCAATCCCATGGGAATCCTTTAGTACAAATTATTTGGAGTCTAAGTGGCACCAACAAGATGGTTTGATCCCACCCCTTTTGCATTTATCAGATGGGTCTTTTTGGTTTGTTTTTTATGCTATGCATTCTGTCAAGCCAAGTAATAAATCCCAGGTAGGACTCATCCTAAACATTCACGTTCAGAAAGGCCTTGACATAAGAGTCAGGTGCCTGGAAAAACTCTGAAAATCTCTCCATTCCTTTACAATGAAGCCATTCCTTCTAGGATCTCCATCCTGGTGCCAAATGTTCTGCAATTTACAACCAGGAATCTCCTCTCTGCTATCAAAGATGTTATAAAAGCACATCCTCTCCCTTTCCTTGATAACTGTTTCTTAAAGAAGAGTTGGTGATGAAACAGGAACTAAATTTGCATGCTTATTAATATGCTTAAAGGATGGGTTTCATCTTATAGCTACCTTTTGACCACAGCAGGAAGATCAATAGATTACTCAAAATGGCTAAATACATCATTCTTGTGATCTGTGCACCAAACCCAAGATTTATGAAAGTCATGTGATCTCAGATGTTCTCATCACTCTAAGAGTAACCTTGAGACTTGTTGACAAACTTGGTTGCATAAATCCAGGGCATATAATAGAGATGTGGATTGGTTGTAGCTCTGTACAGTAAAGAACATAACTACTTATTTCGCACCACCCTGCCCTCCTATGTATGCTCTACCCAGCGTTAGCCTTCTGCGTTTTGCCCTTATTTATAAAATTTAAAGATTTTGGGCTGAGCCATGATCAGACAGGTATGCTTGCCTTATTTGAATAAATACTAATAAATGATAATCATAAGCCTGCAGACATACTTTTAGCAGATAAAAGAATGATCTTCTCAGATAATAAATCAAAAGACAGTCTATATAAAGTTTTCTTTTATTAGGAAATGAAACTTACCATAGTAGTTTTATGAACTTTTACATTCTTTAACACATCCTTCCAAAGCAAAAAAACCTGCCTGTTTGATAAAACACTACTTAAGTCCTTCCAACTATGGCAGAACTGAAGTCTGTATACCTAAATAATTTTGCAGATTTTACCTAGCACTATGCTGTTACTTCTAGACATGCTAAATGGAGTCACGTTTGCTTAAGAGATGGAGTTTTACAGTTATATCTCTTCACCTAGTAAGGATGTACCATATAAAGGACTAAGAAAGCACGGAATCTGTTCTTGTATTGCCTTAATAGAACTCTTTCAGCCCATCTCTAACAAAAGTCTGTCATTATAAGACCACATGCTGCATCAACAAATTTTGAGTACATGATAAGTTTATCAGTGGGCACAAGCATGCTTACATTCATATACTTACAGAATTCTATTATAGTAGGTTACAACTCTATCAGGCAACCATATGGTAATTAAAACATCCCTTTCTTAATTAACATTAGTTTATTTGAGGCACATTAACTATTATAGTGCACTGAACTGCGAAAAATACGTAATTTCATGTTCTGAAATTGCAGTCTTTGACTTTTTTTGCATGTACTAATGGGGGTTTTAAGTTTTAATTTCATTTTTAACAGTATGCAATTAAAAATATTTTCATACAGTTAATCCAAAGTGCCTTTCATAGAGAACTATATTTTTCATGTATTTTCAATCTCAGATGTATAAAGTGACAAGAACAGGGTTTTTATCTTAAGTCTGTATTTCCATTTCTATATCCTACTGATTTATGGAGCTTCGCTTACTGCTTCTTCAGGTTTGCTATTAAAGACGGTAATAAACATCAAAATAGAATTGACTGTGACTGGCAGCAAGTGACAGGACTTTCAAATATTGATAAAGAAGAATTGAAGCTAGTTCTAGGTTTTATGCTTATAAGCTTTTCTTTAGTAGAGCAAATAAGTACCTTGGTAGCAGTTATCTCTGACATTGTACATGCAAGGTTAATTGGACTGGAGCTGCAGAATAAAACTATATGCATGATACATTAAACTAACTTGAGAAGGAAAACTATTTATGCACCACACCCAAAAAGCAAGAGTATTTTTACTGGACTGTTCACATTTCCTTTTCACCACGTATTTCTTCCACAAGAAGTGTCTGGTAATCATTTATGTACACCTGAAGTATTGCATAGATAGTATGTAATATGTATCCTTGCTTTTTCAGGTGAAGTAAGCCAGTATCCTTTAAATTCAAAGTCAAAATATTTTCTTAATTGGCCATGGACAATTTTGACCTTAGCTAGCTTTATGATCTGAGAAATTTAAAGGAAACTTTATGTATGACGTTAGCTGGGGATGAAGTTAGGCCATTATGCTTTCAGGCACAATTAGGCTTTCCTGGACTCTTTCCTTAGGATGCGCATAAAGACATCCTGGAGGATAAATTTGTTATTTGACCTTCTGTTTCCCATTTGCACTGCATGGTAGACTCATGAAGTGGCTTGAATGACTTTCACGGAGAAATTAATAAAAAGACAGTAACAAACTTGTGTAGCAATAGACACTTCTGATGCTTCTGAATATTTGCTTTGATCATCCGTATGTGCAGTCACTTATTTGGAGCAGAAATAAAGCATGGTCATTCAGTGGGAGATCCAGGAGATGATGGCCCGGGGGAGGCCAAAATACCTTGGTATGAAAGAAAATAAGATTAATCTATTATTTTTTTTTGTGCTGAGGGTGTGGGAAAAGTCTTTAGATCTGCTACTTATGTCACTCTCACTGTAGATGTCAGACCTGACAGCTCTTACTCCTGTTCCCCTCCTCACATGTATCTGCAGGCCTGAGACCTCACGGGTGACATCTGCAGTGAGCAAAGTTCCACTCACCTTCCTGCAAGTAAAACCATGAGCACTGTCAGACCTTTCTCGTTGTGTTCAGCTACTTAATTTATTTGAGCTGTTGCTGGGATATATGTGCATTTTTAGAAACTGAGTCAAAACAGACTATGCTTTTCTACTTTAAATTAGATGTACAATCTCAATTTTTACTAATGTCTTTTAGCTTCACTCCTACTAACCAGCTTTCTGTGTTTGTCTTCTGTCCTTTAGTAACCTTAGACTTCACGTTGACATACTGAAACACTTTGTTTTGTGGCACTAACTATAAAATAGTATGCTCAAAGAAGCTCTTTTCAGAGCATTCTGTATAACCCCAAAGCTTGGGAATGAAGAATAATTCAAACCATTCAATTGAAAAGCTTTTTAATGTTGAGCTTTCAGTGTCTGTGCAATAATAGAACATTCTAAAAAGATGTAGATTATTTAACAGGTGAAGGTCTGCATCTTCAAAAGAGCCATCAATAGAATTAGGTGCTGAACTCCTTTGAAGCTGCTTTCAAATTTCCAGCTTAATTTTATTTACTCCTGTGAAATCAGTCATCTGAGTGCAAAAGGAATATAAAATAAGGAGGACTCACCCTTTCCAAAACGTGTATTCATGACCTAAGACAATCTGGAAGGAGTTCAGAGGGCTTTATCATCCCTTTCATCCTAGAGTGCTCCTTTTTCTCCGTGGAGGTTTGAATGTGTCAGAGCTTAATGGCTGTGCCATGCTTCAACATCACAAAAAGAGGTTCAGTAGTGTTAGGGTGTTGTCAAGCAAGACAATCCAAAGGCATGGAGGGCAGTGATGTAAAATGTGGGGTCTCTATTCCTCCATTTTTAATGATGTGTTCTTGCTAGAACAGAGGCAGAGAGAAAGAGGCACAGTCTTGCCTCTTAGCTCAGAATGTGGACTGGTGTTGGATGAAAAAATCCAGCAAAGGAAAAGTGTTCAGTAGTTTTCTGGATTAGACAACAAAGTACGCAACTTAAAAATACTGTAAAATATAAATACCAGAAGCTATGTCCCTCATTCCTGAAGGAGATTATTCTACTACAAAAAATCATCCTTGCATTAAGGTGCCATAAAAACTTCAGACACTATCCCTTAGATATTTTATACTGTAAAATCTCAGCTGTTTTTTTTTATTATTTTAGAGTATCAAGCTGAGTGCATTATCAGCAGACTGAATGCCTTGGAGTATGAAGGTTGTCCCAAATGGAGATTTTTCTGAAAAGGAAGAGAACTTCCAGAAGCCTTTGAGAAGCACAGAAGAAAGTTGTGCACAGTATGTAGCTGTGCATGCAGGCAGTAAACTGGCAAAGTTAATTTATTTTTTGATAGATGTTTTAATACAAAGCAAAAAAGGCTTCTAGCATCCAACCAGCCATAGCTTACTTCTATAACGCCTGGTGCAATAGAAGTTAGATCCCAGACACAATGGGCAGAAAAATATGGTGTCGTTACTCATTAAAAAAGGACAGCTTTTTGTTCAGCTACTTCTTAGGCTAACTGGACAGTCAGAACATATATTTGCCTGGAATCTGAAGCATCATCAGAAGCTAAGATTTTACAGTACCGACACAGTAGCAAGTATTTTCACTATCTGAATATGTGGCTATACATGAAGCTAGATTTTCTTTTTAAAGGGGAAAAAAAGCAAATTTGAAGTACTTGAGCAAAAGCCAACAAATTCCATTTTATTTCTTAATGGAAGCAGTCAACCAGGGTTTAATGGGCTTAAGGGGTAGAATAGGTCAATTAACTAAAGACAGGAGGTAGGAGAGTTCATCCTGCTTAGAGAATTTGCCTGCCCTTAACCATTGTAATAGCCCCAAAAAACCTTCAGTGGCAGGATAAATCTATTAATTAGAAGGGTATAGAAGCACACTGAGCAATTGACTCGGTTTAAGTCTTCTCCTCTTAAAATAGGCAGAGCTTAGAGACATCTTTATGTGTCACATTAAGGAATTGCAGTTCTTTAAAATCAGTAGTCTTTGATGATACTGAAGAAGTGAGAAGGCAGGGATACTGAATGACTACTATAACAAAATCTCTCCACAAGAGTATCTCATGTTTTGAGTATCTGTAGCTCATTCTTACTTATCCAGGCACTAACCCTCTAGTTTCTCTTAGCTACCATTATTTTCTCACCTCACTGCACTGCCAAATTTGATCTTCCTGTGATGTTATGAACTTGCTGCCCTACCTGTGAGCTGATCTAGACTTAGCGACTTAGCAGCAACATATTCTGGATATATTCCTAACACCCAGGAAGTCTTTCCTCCTCACATATTCAGCTAGCTGAGATCTGGGGACTGAATAACTACATTAATCATAAATTTGATAAGCTATTCTGTGTTTTACTGATGTTTTCCTTAAAGTGCATCTCTCTAACATCCATCACCAAAGAAGTAAGTTTGCTTAACACTTTTCCCCCTGAACAAAATACTGAAGATTTTTTTTTATTTTCCTTTATACCTCTAATTATATTTTTCTTCTGTGCAGAATGTCCTAAGTAATGCAATTTAAATCTGAATTTTCCTAATTTGCAAAGTGGGCCATCTTAGGACATCATACGTTAGAAAACATGCTTTGGATCATTGACTACTGTCTTTTACACCCACATCTGAAAATATTGAGAAGAAACTAGAAATACACAGCAGTGTATCATTTATGGGAATCTATTTTCAAATTTTCTCACAAGCATAAATGCCTGCTTTTGTTGTAATTCAACAGATTGCAACAAATGACTGCACTTGTCCAAAAATGTATGTCTGCGTCCCCCTTTGTTATAGCTGACAGGGAAAGGAAATGATGCTCAAGAACTGGTCAGTGACCTGATCACCCACTGCCAGGTGTGTTATGAATACATGCAGTACAGTCACTTACAAAGATTTCCAGCATGTTCTTCAGTGGTTAATCTTCCCTTCTTGACAAAGAATTAAATCCCCTGAACCCATTAACTTGTGGGAAATTCTGGATGATAATTCCTTTAGCAGTGGAGAAAAGCAGGAGAAACTGATAATGAGATTTTTTTTTCCATTTCTTTTTCCAGAAAAAATAGTATTCTTGTTCACAATTGGAAGGGAAAAATTATTTCAAACCATTAAAATGCACAATGAAGGTATTAAGAAACCATGTATTTTCTGAATGCTTCCTTGGGCTACTCACAAATAAAAGCTACTCTGTCGAGAGAAGCATGTGTGGAACTGCTACAGGTGGCAGCATCAATGTAACCATGGAGCAGAGACTGAATGTGTTTGCTGTAGAGAGGGCAACACAGTAAAGTACAGACTGTTGAGGGCTTGGATTTGCCAAAATCCAGTAAGTTTTGGAAGGTTTGTATCCAGCAACTTGATTCAGTTTGATCTGACCAGTTTATTTTACATTTTGTTTGTGACTGTTCCAATTCAGTTCACAACCTGGTAACTCTGTAACTGTAATGTGAAAATGGTGGAGACAGTGATTTAAATTTTCTAACACATCACATCAATGCTCTGATCTTTTTCATATGCCTAAATCAGGGAAACAGAAGCAGCATTAGGCAAAGTTGTGTAGTGTACTTTTGGTGTCTGTTTTGAAAGATAGGCAACTCTAGCTTGGCCATATCTGCTATTGGTAGTCCCTGAGAGGCATACACAGAGAGTTTCTGGGGTGAGGTGCTCCCATCCCTGTGAAGAAGCTGTTCCTCAAGAACAATAACCTCTAAATTGTGCAAATGGCATCTACTGAATTGCCTTCAATCTAGATTCATCCAGTCAAAGGATTTGTCTGATCAGATGCACTGTCCTCAAACTCCTCTTGGTTATTACACTCCCGCATTGTGTACTTAAAAAGCTGAACAGTTCTTTTTGTAAAAGGTGCTAAAACATTCTCTGGTGTGAATGTGAGATTTAACAGCCCTACAGTTTTCAGTAGAAAATCCTTTTCCTTATTGAGACTGGAACAACATTGCCCTTCACCTACTTCTCTGTCATCATGCAAGTACCGTATGCCAGTTTTCTATGTAATTTACATACTATTCTGGAGGTGTATTCTCTGCAGTCATGCTAATTTCCTCTGTGTCAAAAATAAGTATGTGTTAAAAGGCTGTACAGACAAACCTGAAGCAGATTTTCTTCTAGACAAAAAATTCTAGTGAATTCAGTTACCTGTCACAGCATCTTGCTTTAAGCATTTATTTAAAATATGTTGAAAATTCCTCATTGTTACCTGCCATTTTTGTGAAGTATTGATTCTGACTTTATATCTCACCAAAAATAGAGAATGGTGAGCTTAGGTGCAACTTCTACAGGAAAGATTTTCCACTTGTTATTGCAGTTCTCCAAAAGCTGTAATTTGAATACAGTAACAGCTAACTAGTATTAAAAGATTAAAACAAGAAAAAAAAAATAAAAAAGATTACATAGTCTGCAAAACCTATATATAGATTACACTGAAATTGTACATTTCCCTACCAGGAAGGACTTCTATTCCTTTGCCTAATGCTATTGTGTCTTTCCATGCAGTCCATGAATAAAATGGACCTTGAAGTCAGTTAGGACACACCCTAAGTGGAGGTTGCCAGAAGGAAATAAGTTGTACAGGTTAACAGTCTGACTTAGCATCTTCCTTATGTTTGTAGTAACAAACAGGACCTTCTATACTGAAAATGTTATTTAAAATCTGACTTTGATACAGAGACTAACATATTTTGATCTACTTGAGCATTCCAAATGCAAAATATTTCATATTCAGAATACTCTAGAGATATGCCTTTTTCTGCAGTCATAACTAAAGATCGTGTTGTGGTTTAACTCAGCAGGCAGATAAACACCACACAGCCATTAGCTTGCTCCCCCGCCCTGGTGGGATGGGGAGGAGAATTGGAAAAAAAAGGTAAAACTCATGGGTTGAGATAAAGACAGTTTAATAGGACAGAAAAGAAGGGGGAAATAATAATAATGATAAAAGAGTACACAAAACAAGTAATGCACAATTCAATTGCTCCTGACCCATCAACAGATGCCCAGCCAGTGCCTGAGCAGCGGGCTGCCACCCCCGGCCAACTTTCCCCATTTTATTGTTCAGCATGACATCATATGGTCTGGAATACCACTTTGGCCAGTTTGGTTCAGCTGTCCTGGCTGTTTCCCCTCCCAAATTCTCTTTTACCCCAGCCCCCTCGCTGGCAGGGCAGTATGAGAAGCTGAAAAGTCCTGAACTTAGTGTAGGCACTGCTCAGCAACAACTAAAGCATCAGTGTGTTATCAACATTATTATCATCCTAAATCTAAACCACAGCACTATACCAGCTACTAGGAAGAAATTTAACTCTATCCCAGCCAAACTCAGGACAGGTCATTAAAACCTTAATTGAATTGTACAGGTCTGTACACAGTTATGTCATCTGTGACAGGTACTATATTCAAATGATGAATGAAATGAAGTCAGCTTACTAGTAACATTTAAAAATATTTTATTGTCATCTGTTTCACAATTTTATTTAGAGGACAACATAGCAGAAAGCTATGAAGCTGCACGTTGCATTTGTGGTACCTTTCCTGAAAGAGTGAGACGAATCTTCCTTTTGTCTTGATTTGTGTTATTATGGAGTCACACTGGAGATGAGGTGATATTTCAGAGCCAAAGAAGTCAGCTTAAGACATGATTTGTATTTCAGGGAGTGACTTTCCACAAAGCACTATGATGCTTGCTATAGTACACAGCAGTTCATATTAAGAGCATATTATATTGCTGGACTGCAAGTAACTTATGGTTACAGTAATTATAAATAGGTTATTGTTGTGGTTTCAGCCCAGCTGTAACAAAGGACCACGCAGCCCCTCACTCCCTCCTCCTCCTCCCCTCTGGTGGGATGGGAAGGGGAATCAGAAAGGAGAAAAGAAAAAAAACACCAAAAAAGCGGAACCTTGATGGTTGTGATAAGGACAATTTACTGGGGCAACACAAAAAGAGAAGTTACAACAACAACAACGGTACTAATAAAAGAATATACAAAACAAGTGATGCACAGGACGACTGCTCACCACCCAGAACCTGACACTCCGCCACTTCCCCCACCGACAGCTGAGAAAGCCCTACCCAGCCTGCTCCCCATTTATATACTGGGCATGATGGCACATGGTATGGAATAGCTCCTTGGCTAGTTCAGGTCAGCTGTCCTGGCTGTGCCCCCTCCTGTGAAAATTAACTCTATCCCAGCTGAACCCAGGACAGTTATGCGAAATGAGGGCATTGTATTATTTATACCTGTGCATTGCATATTGCAGTGTAAAAGTAGGAGAACAGATATCCCTAAAATAAATGCTTTGTTTCTCAGAGATATTCAAATAAGAGTCATTATTAGACATGCAGGTTTGCACTGTGGCTTTTTAAAAGACACACAAATGCTCTTCCATAGCATTTCAATAGTACTGAGGTGAATAAAGTTGTACATGCGTAACAGTAGGTACTACTTGTCTTAAATACCTTGTTTACTTTTGGAAAGCTAAAGTGAATGCCTTGGATCCAAAGAGAGGTTGTGTGGTTTGGTGGAGTACTGTAAGGGATTCTATGATTCCTGGGTTTCAGTGATTTAATATTTTCATGTACTATGTTTTTTTCCATCTGGCCTCTGTGGAAGTAAAATATAACCTGCATTCACTACTCTCTATTCCTGGAGTTTGCTTGCACTAAAGCATGAGTCAGGTCTATGACGGGTTGACCATGGCTTAACACCAGGTGCCCACCAAAGCCGTTCTATCATTCCCCCCCCTCTTCGCTGGACAGGGGAGAGAAAATATAACAAAGGGCTTGTGGGTCGAGATAAGGACAGGAGACATCATTCGCTAATCACTGTCATGGGCAAAACAGACTCAGCTTGGGGAAATTAACTCAATTTATTACAAATCAAAACAGAGTAGGG